>CM077670.1:365986122-367186122 GCA_039707655.1 Elymus sibiricus | reverse complement strand
CCGCGCCGTCACTCTACTGGACGCGTCGTCATCACTCGGCAGCTCCGCGCATCGCCATTCAGTCGGACGCTCCATCGTCACTCGGCAGCTCCCCGCGCCGTCACTCTACTGGACGCGTCGTCATCACTCGGCAGCTCCGCGCTCCGCGCATCGCCATTCAGTCGGACGCTCCTTCGACACTCGGCAGCTCCGCGCATGGCCATCCAGTCGGACGCTCCATCGTCACTCGGCAGCTCCGCGCATCGCCATTCAGTCGGACGCTCCTTCGACACTCAGCAGCTCAGCGCATCGCCATTCAGTCGGACGCTCCTTCGACACTCGGCAGCTCCGCGCATCGCCATTCAGTCGGACGCTCCTTCGACACACGGCAGCTCCGCGCATCGCCATTCAGTCGGACGCTCCATCGTCACTCGGCAGCTCCGCGCATGGCCATTCAGTCGGACGCTCCATCGTCACTCGGCAGCTCCGCGCATCGCCATTCAGTCGGACGCTCCATCGTCACTCGGCAGCTCCGCACGCCGTCACTCTACTGGATGCGTCGTCATCACTCGGCAGCTCCGCGCATCGCCATTCAGTCGGACGCTCCTTCGACACTCGGCAGCTCCGCGCATCGCCATTCAGTCGGACGCTCCTTCGACACTCGGCAGCTCCGCGCATGGCCATTCAGTCGGACGCTCCTTCGACACTCGGCAGCTAAGCGCATCGCCATTCAGTCGGACGCTCATTCGACACTCGGCAGCTCCGCACATCGCCATTCAGTCGGACGCTCCTTCGACACATGGCAGCTCCGCGCATCGCCACTCGGCGAGACACGTCTTCGTCACTTGGCACCTCCACGCATCGCCACTCGGCGAGACATGTCTTCGTCACTCGGCAGCTCCGCACATCGCCACTCCGTGTGGCACGTCTTCATCATCGGCCGCCCCGCGCGCCATCGCTCAGCTTAGCTGCGGTTCCGTATCGCCTAAGTCAAAAACTGCTCCGAGTGAGGACATCATCCACACTCGGGGGCTTAGCTGCGATTCCGTATCGCCTAAGTTAAAATCCACTCCGAGTGAGGACATCATCCACACTCGGGGGCTTAGCTGCGATTCCGTACCGCCTAAGTTAAAATCCACTCCGAGTGAGGACATCATCCACACTCGGGGGCTTAGCTGCGATTCCGTATCGCCTAAGTTAAAAACCACTCCGAGTGAGGACATCATCCACACTCGGGGGCTTAGCTGTGATTCCGTATCACCTAAGTTAAAAACCATTCCGAGTGAGGACATCATCCACACTCGAGGGCTTAGCTGCGATTCCGTATCGCCTAGGTTGAAAACTCTTCCGAGTGACGAGCGCTTCTCTCACTCGGGGGCTTAGCCGCGAGCAAGTTTTCGTCTAAGTTAAAAACCACTCCGAGTGAGGACATCATCCACACTCGGGGGCTTAGCTGTGATTCCGTATCACCTAAGTTAAAAACCATTCCGAGTGAGGACATCATCCACACTCGGGGGCTTAGCTGCGATTCCGTATCGCCTAGGTTAAAAACCACTCCGAGTGAGGACATCATCCACACTCGGGGGCTTAGCTATGATTCCGTATCACCTAAGTTAAAAACCATTCCGAGTGAGGACATCATCCACACTCGAGGGCTTAGCTGCGATTCCGTATCGCCTAGGTTGAAAACTCTTCCGAGTGACGAGCGCTTCTCTCACTCGGGGGCTTAGCCGCGAGCAAGTTTTCGTCTAAGTTAAAAACCACTCCGAGTGAGGACATCATCCACACTCAGGGGCTTAGCTGTGATTCCGTATCACCTAAGTTAAAAACCATTCCGAGTGAGGACATCATCCACACTCGGGGGCTTAGCTGCGATTCCGTATCGCCTAGGTTAAAAACCACTTTGAGTGAGGACATCATCCACACTCGGGGGCTTAGCTGTGATTCCGTATCACCTAAGTTAAAAACCATTCCGAGTGAGGACATCATCCACACTCGAGGGCTTAGCTGCGATTCCGTATCGCCTAGGTTGAAAACTCTTCCGAGTGACGAGCGCTTCTCTCACTCGGGGGCTTAGCCGCGAGCAAGTTTTCGTCTAAGTTAAAAACCCTGCCAAGTGAATAGCATCCCATTCACTCGGAAACTTAGCTGCGAACCAGTCTTCGTCTCAGTTAAAAACATTGTTTCTATCAGACCCCCGCCGATGCAAGCACTCGACGGCGGTCTCGGAGACTACACCCAGTGGGTGCACTCAGCGTGCCCCCACTGGACCTACTATCACTCGACCAGGTCCGGCCTTTCGAATGACAAGCGACTAGCAAAGCAAATCTAAGACCCCTGCCGATGTCACCGCCATTCGACAGCGGTCTCGGGGACTACACCCAGTGGGTGCACTCGGCGTGCCCCCACTGGACCAAAAACCACTCGACCAAGACCCGATCTACTCGAGGAAAAAACAAGCAAGTACGCATCTGAAGAAAACACCCAGTGGGTGTAAAGTCAAGATGGACAGGAATACAATCGGAAATGAACTTACGAACAATCAGAAATGAACTTACAATAACACTTACTCGGACCGGATTTTGCGTTGAAGTTCACTCAGATATATTTCAAGACAGAATCGATCAGGATGATTGACAAAGGTTCCAATCGACACAGATTTCAGTGAAGCCCTAAAATGCACTCGGAATTGTTGTGTCTTATCAGAACCCGCGTCGATTCCTTTTTACACTCGAACCCCGATCCATTCGGGGGCTAATGATGGGGATATGTACCTAGGGTAGGGTCATAGGCCTGACCTACATACCCCGCCTAAGGACACTGCCCCAGAAAGCTTAAGGACAACAAGGAAGTCTCCGACTGAAATCACCAAGACATACAAGTCACTCGACAATATCCACTCGGAGATTACCTTTCACTCGACGGTTATCTTTCACTCGGAAGAACCGGGAGACAGTCGACCGCAGAAGACCCGAAGTCACCCCAGGGAGGCTAATGGACAGGCGTTTGTCTGTATCATAAGTAGCATTTATTGCATACGTTACCAGTAACGTTCACCATTATAGCCACGATCGGACCCTTGGATGCCGGACATTATGAGGGGCAGCGGACTCTATATAAGCCGCCCCTCCCCTCTGGCACAAGGGTTCGCACCCTCTGTAAGGATACTCATATTCCACTCGACAGATAAACAAAGCCTCTCCGGAGCACGAGACGTAGGGCTGTTATCTCCACCGTGAGAGGCCCGAACTCGCTAAAACCACCGTGTCACCCATATGCATCTCGTTAGATCATGCTCCTTTACCCTACCCCCTTCGTACTGTCGGAATCGCTCCCACGACACTCGCGATACATCAAGATCGTGCCAAATCGAGAACACGAGAGAGAGAGATAAAACACATAGCTACTGGTACAAACCCTCAGCCCCGAGGGTGAACTACTCCCTCCCCGTCATGGAGACCGCCGGGATGATGAAGATGGCCTCCGGTGATGATTCCCCCCTTCGGCAGGGTGCCGGAAAAGGGTTGTAGATTAGATCGTGGAGGTACAGAGGCTTGCGGCGGCGTAAAAACTCATCTAGGTTAACTTTCGGGGGTTTCTTAATATATATCATTTTTTGGCGTTGGAATCAGTCGAAGAAGGGCCACAGGGGGCCCACGAGGCACCAGGGCGTGCCTGGGGGGGTGGCGCGCCCTGGTGGCTCGTGGGGTCCCTATGGGTCTTCTGGCCACCTCCCGAAGCTTCTAGTGTCTCTTATGTTCCAGAAAAAATCGTCAAAAAGTTTCGCTGCATTTGGACTTCATTTGATATGGATTTTCTGGAAAACCAAAAACAAGCAGAAAACAGCAACTGGCACTGGGCACTAGGTCAATATGTTAGTCCATGAAAATCATATCAAATCCATATAAAAGTGCACCAAAATCATACAAAACTATAATAAACATGGCATGAATACTTCATAAATTATAGATACGTTGGAGACGTATCAAGCTGCAACATATTCCACCTCCGTCGTAGAATCCGCCACAGTCTTTTGTTTGGAACTCTTCCGATCAACTACGCCACCGTTCAATATGAAAACATAGCCTTATTGAGATTTGAAGTCATCTGGGTCAGTCATGAAGCCTGCATCAGTGTAACCACTTACAATGAGCTCTTCATCACCTCCGTACACAAGGAGTAAATCCTTGGTCCTTCTGAGGTACTTAAGAATATTTTTGACTGCGGCCTAGTGTTCCAATCCTGGATCACTTTGGTACCGGCTGCTAACACTTAGCGCATAGGAAACATCCGGTCTTCTACATAGCATGGCAAACATAATAGAACCAACTGCCGAAGCATATGGAACATCATTCATTTGTACTCGCTCATCGAGAGTCCGAGGACACTATATCTGGCCATCTTCGGCCCGGCCCGGCCGACCCGGCCCGGCCCGGCCCTAAAAAACGGGGCCTGGGAGGGCTAGGGCTGATCAGTGGGCCGGGCCTGGGCCTGAAAAGTAAGCCCTAGCAGTTATTGGGGCCGGGCCTGGGCTTCAATATTAGACCAAAATTAGGCCCGGCCGGCCCTTCCAACAGCAGCAGCCAGCAGGCCAGCAGGCAGCCCAGCAGGCAGCAGCCCAGCAGTCCACCCCGCATCGAACGAACCCTAGGGTTATCTTCACTCGCACGCCGCACGCCTCCTCCAGGACTCCAGTCGCTACGCTACCCCTCCCCCTCCTCTGCCCGTGGCCCGTGCTGGCGGCGGCGACCTACCCCGTCCCGCAGTTCCTCTCCTCCCCGTCCCGCAACGCCGGCAGGCTTCCTCTCCTTCCCAACCGCGACGCCGCCCGTCTGGCTCTTCTCCCCAACCGCGACGCCGCCCGACTGCATCGCCTCCTCAACCGCGTTGCCGCCCGACTGCCTCTCCTCCCCAACCGTGTCGCCGCCGGCCGGAGCAGGACGGAGCAGGCCTCTCCTCCCGAGCCCCCGGTCGTCCCCGCGCTGGCGCGGCAGCCCCTTCACACCGAGCCCCAGGACCTCGTCGCCCGGCACCCCCTGGTCCTCCTCCTCCTCCTCTGTAGATGATTTACACAAACAATGAATATAAGTGTGTGTAGATGATCTCTGATGCTGTACATGAATATAAGTGTGTAGATGATTTCGTTGTACATGCATGTCAGCAGGATGGATTTGATGCAGATTTTATTTCATAAACAATGGTAGATGATTTCGCTGTTGTACATGAATATAAGTGTGTGTTTCCCTAGTGTTACTGCAGCATATAATAGCTAAGTGCAACCATTGCTGACATATATATTGATTGAGTCGTGGTTTCCTGTAACCTGAAACTTAGCACAACTCTGTACATATTGTTGACATATATATTTCTTGCTGTTGATATAGATTTAGCATGGAGGGTGCTGAGGATGATGAACCAGATTATCATCCTGAAGAATTAGAAGGGCATGAGAGTGAGATGGAGATGTTTATTGTACCTCCAAATCCTGTTCGTGTACGGCAGAAAGCTGCAAGTAATAGGGGGAAGAGGCCAGCATCTAGTGCACGTTCAGGAAGTGGACAATCGGCAGGACAGCAGCAGCCTACAGCCGAAGCACAACATCAACGCACTGCCTCCTCTAGCAATTGCAGAAAGAAGTCAAAAGTATGGTTGGACTTCACCAAAATATCCAAAGATGCTGATGCCTTAATTGTAGCTAAGTGCAACCATTGCTCCGCTGAGCTGTCAGCTAAATCTGGACACGGTACATCTCATCTCCTTAGGCACACCGAATCGCTGCATAAGACTGATCAATCAACAATGAATAATTTTTTCTTGAAAACTGAAACAAATGATGATGGTACAAATGCATTGAGAAATGTTAGATATGATGCTCAAGTAGCTAGACATGGAGTCTCTATTTATCTTGTGTCTGGTTCTCATCCATTTACAACAGTTGAAGAAGATGGTTTTAGAACAATGATGGTTGCTTGTTGTCCAGCATTCAAGAGTATTGGTCGGCACACAATAAAAAGAGAGATAATGGCAATGTTTCTTGCCCAGAAAAAAGAATTGCTTGAAATTATTGCTGCTGCCCCTGGTAGAGTAAGTTTCACGACTGACAATTGGAAATCTGAAGTCACCAAGCATAGCTATATTTGCATTACCTGTCATTACATAGATGTTGATTGGAAACTAAACAAAAGAATTGTCTGGTTCAAAAAAATTGATCCACCATATGATGGAGCATCTATTGCCGATGAGGTCCATCTAGCTTTTCGTGAATGGAGGATTGAGAAGAAAGTAATGTGCATCACTCTTGATAATGCAGCCTATAATGATAGAATGATTGTTTGCTTGCGAACCCACTTGTCTCAAGGTGCTTTACCTTTGTCCGGCGAATTCTTTCAAATTCGTTGTTGTGCACACATACTGAATTTGGTAGTTCAATCTGGTTTGACATTGATTGATGATGCTGTGGCAAAACTTAGAGATGGTATAATGTATCTAAAGGCTTCAAATAATAGGCTGCACAAGTTTTATAACACTGCTACAACTATTTTCAACCTAGAAGAATCAAGGAAGTTGAAACCTGACATGCCCATTCGTTGGAATTCAACGTATACTATGATTGGCTCCTGTTTGTACTTTAAAGAAACGTTGCAGTGGTATTCTGAGAGGGATAGCATCATCAAGGTGAATTTTTGGCCATCTAAGGAAGAATGGTCCAAGGTATCTCATATGTATCAGTTTTTGGAGGTTTTCTTCAAGGTAACTACTGTTTTCTCAGGAGCAAAATATCCAACAGCTAACTTGTACTTCATGAATGTTTATCTAGTTCATACTGCTATTATTGAGGCTACCGATGGTATAAATAGCTACATGGGTCCAATGTTGTTTGTTATGAGAGAAAAGTTCATGAAATATTGGTCTGACTATAGCGTATTTCTATCTTGTACTGCTGTTCTTGATCCCCGTATTAAGTTCAAGTTCTTGGCTTATACCTACTCCAAGCTGTATGAAGAGGATGATGCCAAGCATCGGATTGCTGATGTTAGAAGTACCTTGACTTCTTTATTTAAAGAATATAGTAGTGTTGTACCTGTTCATGACAACTTAACCAAAACTAGTATGTCAAGCACTTGTGGACTTGGTGCCTTTTCTGACTATGATCAGTATGTGGAAAGCACGAGCACATTTGAAGAGAAATCTGAATTGGAATTGTACTTGGCTGAACCTACGAAGAGGTTGAATGAGAACATTGATATCTTGGATTACTGGAGCAAGTCTGCAGCTAGGTATCCGCAGCTAGCAAGATTGGCACGTGATATCCTTGCTGTTCCCGTGTCAAGTGTTGCATCAGAATCTGCTTTCAGCTTGAGTAAGAAGGTTATAACCCCGAGCCGAGCCTCACTTAAACCAAAGACGGTTGAGGCCTTGATGTGTTTGCAAGATTGGTATCGCTGCAAATTGGAGAATAGAAAGAAAGAAGTGGTTGAGAAAGATGGTATATAGTTTAACTTACTTTGTTTGTTTCTTCATGCTGTGTACTTTAGAGTTTATAGCTAACATGCTGTAGTTGTAGGTAATAAGAGAAAGGCAGAAGTGGTTGAGCTAGATGATGATGAAAATTCTTCTTCCGATGAAGAATGTAACATCCCTATTCTTTGTTCATGTCAACTTGTCAAGTTCAACATGTACTTTAGAGTTTATATCTAACCTGCTGTTTATTGCATTTTGTAGAGTTCTTGCTAGAGCAATGAGATGAGTAGAAGATTCGGAGAAGGCATGTCGAGATGGCAACCAGCAGCTACTGGTCCTTATTTTTGGTTGTATGAATTGACCATCTGGCCTGTAATAATACATTTATGCACTTGTGTTTCTAGAAACTCGAAACTGGAATGTTTGATACTATTTGATGCGAAAACTGTTGTGCTGTATTGGTGCAATTTATGCACTTGTGTTTCCCAGGCGAAAATTGATACTATTTGAAACTAGAATGTTTGATACATTTATGCACTTGTGTTTCCCAGGCCCAGCTGTTTTGGTGCTGGTGTATTGCTGTGCTGCTGTCTTATTTTCCTGTGCTGTTTTGGTGCAATTTTGTTTCTATTTGATGTTACAACGTTGAGGGCCTTTGGGAGGGCTTAGGGCTTTAGGGCTTTCTGTGTTGGGAGGGCCTGGGCCTGAGAAACGTAGTATTTTTGTGGGCCTGGGAGGGCCTGGGCCTGGGAAACAGACCTTGGGCTTGTTGGGGCCTGGGCCGAAGCCCGGCCCGGCCCGGCCCATGGCCAGATATAGAGGACACTGATTCTTGCAAAGCACTGTGCCAAGTGACATGGGGAGTAGGCCTTTCTTGGAGTTCTCCATGTTGAACCTTTTCAACACCTTGTCAATGTGCGTGCTTTGGCTAAGCGCTATCAGGCGTTTTGATCTATCTCTATAGATTCTGATGCCCAATACATATGCCGCTTCGCCTAAGTCTTTCATTGAAAAACTCTTCTTCAATGACTCTTTTATTTCGCTAAGAAAATTCACGTCATTTCCAATCAACAATATGTCATCCACATACAAGAATAGAAATGCTTTTGCGCTCCCACTAAACTTCTTGTAAACACAAGATTCTTCGTCATTCCTCATGAAACCAAACTCTTTGACTACTTCATCAAAACGAATGTTCCAGCTCCTTGATGCTTGCTTCAGACCATAAATGGCCTTCTGAAGTTTGCATACCTTTCCAGCATCCTTATGAACGGCAAAACCTTTAGGCTGTATCATGTATACATCTTCTTTGAGATTTCCATTTAGGAAAGCCATTTTGACGTCCATCTGCCATATTTCATAATCGAAATAAGTAGCAATTGCTAGTAATATCCGAACAGACTTAAGCATAGCTACGGGTGAGAAAGTCTCGTCGTAGTCCACTCCTGGAACTTGCGTGATCCCTTTCGCGACAAGTCTAGCTTTATGGATAGTAATGTTACCATCCGCGTCTGTCTTTCTTTTGAAAATCCACTTACAACCAATGGGTTTTACGCCTTATGGAAGTTCAACCAACTTCCAAACTTGATTTTCGTACATGGATTCCATTTCGGATTTCATGGCCTTGTGACATTCCCTTGAGCTGGGCCCCGCCATCGCTTCCTTGTAGTGCACAGGTTCATCGTCTTCAAGAATGAAGATTTCGATATGAAACCACTCAGGTGGCTGGATAGCCCTACCTGATCTGCGCGGTTCAGTTACAACATTGTCTGAAGTTTCCGCATCACATGCGACAACTTCCGGCTCGGTTGTAGGGATAATTTGCGGAATTTCTTCCGGTTCCTTAGCCATATCAACGGTTGCCAAAGATTCACTAATCTCATTAAGTTGTACTGTCCTCCCACTTACTTCTTTAGCGAGAAACTCTTTCTCGAGAAAGACTCTGTTTCTAGCGACAAACACTTTGTGCTCGGAGGGAAGATAGAAGGAATACCCAATGGTCTCATTGGGATAACCTACAAAGTAGCATTTATCTGCTTCGGGATCGAGTTTGCTAGGCTGTAAACATTTTACGTATGCCTCACAACCCCAAATTTTGAGATGCGATACAATGGGTTTCTTCCCATACCATAATTCAAATGGCGTCGTCTCAACAGACTTAGACGGTGCTCTGTTTAATGTATAAGCAGTAGTAAGTAGTGCGTGACCCCAAAAAGATATTGGTAGATCTATAAGAGACATCATCGACCTCACCATGTCTAACAGGGTTCGGTTACGTCGTTCCGACCCTCCGTTTCACTGTGGAGTTCTGGGAGGCGTAAGCTGTGAAACGATTCCACGGTCACTCAGATGTTGGCTAAACTCATGACTAAGATACTCGCCTCCGCGATCTGACCGCAGAAACTTAATACTTTTGTTACGATGATTTTCTACCTCATTCTGAAATTCTTTGAACTTTTCAAAGGTTTCCGACTTATGCTTCATCAAGTAGATATATCCATACTTACTTAAATCGTCAGTAAAAGTCACGAAGTAGAAATACCCACCCCGTGCGGTTGTCCTCATTGGACCACATACATCACTATGTATTATTTCCAATAGTTCACCCGCCCGTTCATGATGACCCGTGAACGGCATCTTGGTCATTTCCCCCATCATACAAGCTTCACATGTGTCAAATGATTCAAAATCAAAGGACGGTAAAACTCCATCTCTCTGGAGTCTTTGCATGCGTTTCTTTCCGATGTGGCCAAGCCGACAGTGCCACAAGAAAGTGGTGGTGGTATCAGCCTTCTTAAGGTGTTTAGCATTCACGTTAAAGACATCATTTCCACATTCAAGATTTAGTATGAAAAGGCCCCCAACAATGGGTGCAAATCCATAAAACATATCCTTACAATAAAGTGAATAACCATTGTTCTCAGACTTGTAAGAGTACCCATCGTGTACTAAACATGATCCAGAGATAATGTTTCTACACAATGCCGGAACAAAATAATAGTTACTTAGTTCTAAGGTAAATCCTGAAGGGAGACGTAGAGGCATAATGCCGACGGCTTGAGCGGCGATCCCAGCACCGTTCCGACGCGCATCACGACTTCATTCTTTGCCAGCTTGTGCACCTTCTGAAGCCCCTGTATCGAGTTGCAAGTGTGAGCAACCGATCCGGTATCAAATACCCAAGACTTAGAATTTTCGCTAGCAAGCAAAACGTCAATGACATTAACCTGTATAACAATTATACCTTTTCCGGTTTTCCCGGACTTCTTATCTACCAGATACTTCTTGCAGTTTCTCTTCCAGTATCATGTGCCCTTGCAGTAGAAGCACTCAGTTTCATTCTTGGCTCTTCCCTTAGAGTTGCTTTGGAAGTCGGTCTTACCGGCGCCCTTGCCCTTCTTGGACTTGCCTTTCTTTTTTAAACTGGCGGATTTATTCACAAGCAACACTTGCTTGCGATTTTTCTGCAGTTTTCAGCATGGCGAGCACTTCATTCGGCGTCTTCTCCATCCCACTCATGTTGTAGTCCATGGTAAAACCGTCGTAAGACGGGGGGGTGAAGCAAGCAACATGTTCATCATATGGGCTAGTGGAATTGGAAATTACAGGGTTTTAAGCCTTTCAGCGTAGCCAATCATTTTGACCACGTGTTCGCCAACTGAACTGCCCTCAGCCATCTTGCAATCCATCACGGTCTTCATGATATCAAATCGTTCAGACCGTGCGGTTTCCTTGTACAGAGCATCCAATTCCCGGATCATATCGTCACGGGCGTTATGGAATTCAAAACGTTTTTGAAGCTCTGGACTCATGCAAGCAAGCATGAGGCACTGCACTAAGTTGTAATCATCATCCTTAGTGGCCCATGTAGGAGATATGCCCTAGAGGCAGTAATAACAGTTATTTTGTATCTCCAAGTTTGTAATGAATGTTTATGTTCCATGCTATAACTGCAATGATTCTCGAGTCTACAATAACCACGAGGCTCGGAGGGAAACTCATGTGCACGTGTGGTATAATAAACGGAAAAATGTATTCCTAGTCATGCCTCTATGACTGGCTCAAGTATTGCATGATGATCCTGTTTTCCTGATCATGGGCATGGCTATGCCGGCAATTTTGAGGGCACAATGTTAGCACAACACTTGTGTTGAATCGACCCGAATTGATGTTATGCTATGAGATACTTTCGTCACAAGTTAATGGTTAATAACACAGAGATAGTTAATGTTTGCATAATTCCTTAGACCATGAGAGTATCGAGTTCCTTCATGCTTGCTTCGTGAACTTTGGGGTTTGTTAAACGTCATCCGTAACTGGGTGGCTATTACGGCGGCTTACGTGTTCACGGAAAGGTATGACAAGGAACGAGATAGCTCAAGATTGGGATTTGCTCCTCCGGCGATGGAGAGATATTCTCGAGCCCTCTCGGTGTTGCGGTATCCATCATCGTCTGGCCAGACACATTGTGATTTGATCACTGGGATGCCGGAATGCGGAAACGAGAAAAGAGAACAAAACCGGTAACGAGGTAACTGGCATAGTGGACAAGTGTTGATCCACGGGGATGCGGATGAATCTCACCTCGGGTGTTTGTAACATATCGCGAAGCAACAGGAATAGCACACGGCAACTGGAGGTTCACTCGAATATTCATTCATGTGGGTATAGGGGTCAATATGGGTGTCCACGGCTCCGATGTTGATCATTGATCGGAAAGTGTTCCGGGTCATGTCTATACTTCACCAAACCTATAGGGTCACACGCTTAAGGGTCATCTATCTACTGAATTCTAGACAGGGAGTCTGAGAGAAAGTCACCGGAAAAGTTTCGGAGACAACGGAAACGTTCCGGAGAGAACACCGGAATAGTTTCGGTAAAACTGAAAAGTTGTTTCGGGGTATGCCATTAAGTCAAATTGGTTTCGGCACATGCCTGGAAATTCTTGGAGGGTGCCAGAATTGTTCTGGAAACTTCTGTGATTTTTCTGGGATAAAAACCGGAAATGTTCCGGAGCTGCCGGAACCGGTTTGGTTGCTTTTCGCAGATGAAAATCACTAATCCGGAATTGTTTCGGAACGCGTCCAAAATCATTTGTGTGGGTACTGGAATTATTCTAACACCCACAGAAATATTTTCGGATTTAAAGGTCACGGAAAATTGGTTCCGTGAATAGTGAAAATCACTTTATGGTTAATTTTTTGGAAAGCCACCTTTTGGGATTTTCCCAAAAGGCTTCTAGAAAGACTTAGGGACTAAGGAACCCCCCTTGGGGGGGGCCATGATGGTGTCCGGCCAAGGTGGAGCTCCTCCATGGAGCTCCACATGCCATTCTTTTTTGCCTTTTATTCTCTTTATGTGTGACATAAAGTGGGGGTACTTTGGTATTTTTTGTGTGCCATCCCTACCCCTTGGCTTTCCTATAAATAGAGGTGGAGAGGTGCTCTCCACACTCATCCCTTGCTCTCATACACATGCCATGCTTTGTTTGGCCCTCTCTCTCCCTCCCACGAAATAGTTTCGTAGAGCCGAAAGGCTGTCTGGGTTCCGGCAGGAACTAGTTCTGGACGGCGAAGCCCTGCCGGATAGCTGACACCGTATGTGTGCAACCCCGTAGAGAGGTCGTAGTTTCGATATTTTGCCCGAGGGGCTGTTCGAGGGTCCTCCCGAAGGGCTGTCCGAGTTACCGTTCGAGTTTCGAGGGTCCTCCCGAAGGGCTGTCCGTGACATCGTCCCAGGGACTGTCCGACCGCCTCCCGAAGGGCTGTCCGACGAGGGAGTACATCCTCGCGGTTGGGAGGTTGTAAATCCTAGCTGCGGGGATCTGCACCGATGATCTACATTGACTCTACTTCCGCTGCGCTACGAGTCGGTAATGATCAGATCAAACCCTGTATGCAGTCTCCATAGTGGTCCTGGGCGTGCTCGCTGTACCGAATTTTTTTGTTTTCTGTCATGTTCCCCTACAGTGGCATCAAGAGCCGTGCTATGCGTAGATGCAGGTTACGATCTAGAATACATGGAGATGTATGGGTATTGCATAATATAATTTTGTAGTAGATGAGATCTATTGCTGAAAATTATTTATGCGGGTAGCAGATGAAATCTGTTATCCGATGTTCTTGTTGCTTCCCTAGAATTTGCGTGTTTCTGATCTCGAGACAGCATGGTGGAATTTGACAAAGTTCTGGCAATCCGCGATCTTGATTGATCAATGAAGTGCTATCAGTTCTTTGGGTTCCACCATAGTCAAAAGAAAGATGAAATTTCGCAGACGAAAGGGTAATGCAGATCTGATCTGCACGGGGGTCATGCGTATGACGAAGTTTAGTATGGGGCTTGAGATTTTATTATCTCGTGTTTCATACACCCCGCGATGTTAATCTAGCGACTTGAATAATCATACTTGATGATAAACGTTGGTAGCTGCAATTTAAGTCAAAACCTTAGAAGCCACGTAAAATAAAATTTTGCATAAACCGATTAGAGGCGTCTAACTTGGTTTTGCAGGATGTGCATGTGATGTGGTATAGTAGTGCTCATATTAATTCGATTATGTATGAGATGACTATATGATGTAAATTTACTAACATGACCTGCGTGTCATGATTCGGCATGATGGCTGGAGCTATATGATTGTCACTTTAATGACCTGCGTGTCAACCTTAAGTAATGCACTTATTTTATTAGCTATAGAGATAGCAATATTATCTGGTGCATCGACAAGGTGGTGGCAATCTTCGCGAAGGTGAACACCGACGCAAATGCCGTAGACGAAGAAATTAAAGACTTCTCCGTCAGAAAGGGCCATACCATATCATGCTATTATGAATTGCCTGAGATGTTTATCCCTTATGATGCACCCTTCTTGATTGCGCGGTAGTCGCTTTTTATTAGGGTGATCTCTCACTTAAAAATATCAAAGTAGTTAGTGTTCACCCAAGTGTAGCACCATCTGAAATTCGTATCTTTTCGGGGTGCGCCATGTCCACATGGGTACGAACGAATCGAGAGGAATGAGGCGGGTGAGGTCAGACCTCGCAGCAAGATCACTTGGTTGTCTTTGACGTTCAGGCAGGATAGTCCTGAGCTCGAAACACACCCATCGAAAGATGAACAAAAGTCACATAGAGATGTGATCGGCAAGTTTGCCTACCGATTGAAATTCTCGTCATCAGTGATGTCCACATCAATGGCATTGAATTGAAATGTGGATCTTGAATCACTCATAATCAATTTTGAGAGATATTGATTTGAGTGCGAGCGCACTTTAGAATAAAATTGTTTATTCACTAGTGCAAAAATCATTATGAACAAAGTCTAAGTGAAACTTGTGTTTACCATTGTAGATCAAATGGCTTGCAATGCCGCGTTCAACTTAGGCCTGATGTTAGGGAAAGAGAAGTTAGCTGCGACTGGAAACAACTATGCGGACTGGGTCCGTAACCTGAGGATTGTCCTCAGGAGCACTAAGAGAATGTATGTGCTTGAAAATTCTCTTCCAGCTAGACCGGCGGCAACTGCCCCGGAAGATGAACAAAATGTCTGGGCCACTAAGGATGATGATTACAACTTAGTGCAGTGCCTCATGCTAGCTTGCATGAGTCCAGAGCTTCAAAAACATTTTGAATTCCATAATGCCCGCGATATGATCCGGGAATTGGATGCTCTATACAAGGAAACCGCACGGTCTGAACGATTTGATATCATGAAGGCCGTGATGGATTGCAGGATGGCTGAGGGCAGTTCGGTTGGCGAACACGTGGTCAAAATGATTGGCTACGCTGAAAGGCTTAAAACCCTGGAATTTCCAATTCCACCAGCCCATATGATGGACATGTTGCTTACTTCACTCCCCCCGTCTTACGACGGTTTTACCATGAACTACAACATGAGTGGGATGGAGAAGACACCGGAAGAGGTGCTCGCCATGCTAAAAACTGCGGAAAAATCGCAAGCAAGTGTTGCTTGTGAATAAAACCGCCAGTTTCAAAAAGAAAGGCAAGCCAAAGAAGGGCAAGGGCGCCGGTAAGACCGGCTCCCAAAGCAACTCTAAGGGCGGAGCCAAGAATGAAACTGAGTGCTTCTACTGCAAGGGCACAGGACACTGGAAGAGAAACTGCAAGAAGTATCTGGAAAATAAGAAGTCCGGGAAAATCGGAAAAGGTATAATTGTTATACAAGTTAATGTCATTGACATTTTGCTTGCTAGCGAAAATTCTAAGTCTTGGGTATTTGATACCGGATCGGTTGCTCACATTTGCAACTCGATACAGGGCCTGCAGAAGGTGCGCAAGCTAGCAAAGAATGAAGTCGTGATGCGCGTCGGGAATGGCGCTGGGATCGCCGCTCAAGCCGTCGGCATTATGCCTCTACGTCTCCCTTCAGGATTTATCTTAGAACTAAGTAACTGTTATTTTGTTCCACTATTGTGTAGAAACATTATCTCCGGATCATGTTTAGTACACGATGGGTATTCGTACAAGTCTGAGAACAATGGTTGTTCACTCTATTGTAAGGATATGTTTTATGGATTTGCACCCATTGTTGGGGGCCTTTTCATACTAAATCTTGAATGTGGAAATGATGTCTTTAACGTGAATGCTAAACACCTTAAGAAGGCTGATACCACCACCACTTTCTTGTGGCACTGTCGGCTTCGCCACATCGGAAAGAAATGCATGCAAAGACTCCATAAAGATGGAGTTTTACCATCCTTTGATTTTGAATCATTTGACACATGTGAAGCTTGCTTGATGGGAAAAATGACCAAGACGCCGTTCACGGGTCATCCTGAACGGGCTAGTGAATTGTTGGAAATAATACATAGTGATGTATGTGGTCCAATGAGCACAATCGCACGGGGTGGGTATTTCTACTTTGTGACATTTACTGATGATTTGAGTAGGTATGGATATATCTACTTAATGAAGCATAAGTCAGAAACCTTTGAAAAGTTCAAAGAATTTCAGAATGAGGTAGAAAATCATCGTAACAAAAGGATTAAGTTTCTGCACTCTGATCGCGGGGGTGAATACCTTAGTCATGAGTTTAGCCAACATCTGAGTGACTGTGGAATCGTTTCATAGCTTACGCCTCCCGGAACTCCACAGCGAAACGGAGTGTCGGAAAGACGTAACCGAACCCTGTTAGACATGGTATGGTCGATGATGTCTCTTACAGATCTGCCGATATCTATTTGGGGTCACGCACTACTCACTTCCACTTATACATTAAGCAGAGCACCGTCTAAGTCTGTTGAGACGACACCATACGAGTTATGGCATGGGAAGAAACCCAATTTACCGCATCTCAAAATCCGGGGTTGTGAAACTTATGTAAAACGTTTCCAACCAAGCAAACTCGATCCCAGATCAGACAAATGTTACTTTGTAGGTTATCCAAATGAAACAGTTGGGTATTCTTTCTAACAACCCTCCGAGTGCAAAGTGTTTGTCGCTAAAAACGAAGTCTTTCTCGAGAAAGAGTTTCTCGCTAAAGAATTGAGTGGGAGGACAGTACAGCTTGATGAGATTAGTGAATCTTCGGCAACCGTTGTTATGGCTAAGGAACCGGAAGAAATTCCGCAAATTATCCCTACAACCGAGCGGGAAGTTGTCGCATGTGATGCGGAAACTTCAGACAATGTTGTAACTGAACCGTGCAGATCAGGTAGGGCTATCCAGCCACCTGAGTGGTTTCATAACGAAATCTTCATTCGTGAAGATGATGAACCTGCGCACTACAAGGAAGCGATGGCGGGGCCCAGCTCAAGGGAATGGCACAAGGCCATGAAATCCGAAATGGAATCCATGTACGAAAACCAAGTTTGGAACTTGGAAGAACTTCCAGATGGCATAAAACCCATTGGATGTAAATGGATTTTCAAAAGAAAGACGGACGCGGATGGTAACATTACTATCCACAAAGCTAGACTTGTCGCGAAAGGGTTCACGCAAGTTCCAGGAGTGGACTACGACGAGACTTTCTCGCCCGTAGCTATGCTTAGGTCTGTTCGGATATTACTAGCAATTGCTTCTTATTTCGATTATGAAATATGGCAGATGGATGTCAAAATGGATTTCCTAAATGGAAACCTCAAGGAGAATGTATACATGATACAGCCAGAAGGTTTTGTCGATCCTAAGGATGCTAGAAAGGTATGCAAGCTTCAGAAAGCCATTTATGGTCTGAAGCAAGCATCAAGGAGCTGGAACATTTGTTTTGATGAAGTGGTCAAACAGTTTGGATTCATCAGGAATGACAAAGAATCTTGTGTTTACAGGAAGTTTAGTGGGAGCGCAAAAGCATTTCTAATCTTGTATGTGGATGACATATTGTTGATTGGAAATGACGTGAATTTTCTTAGCGAAATAAAAGACTCATTGAAGAAGAGTTTTTCAATGAAAGACTTAGGCGAAGCGGCATATGTATTGGGCATCAGAATCTATAGAGATAGATCAAAACGCCTGATAGCGCTTAGCCAAAGCACGTACATTGACAAGGTGTTGAAAAGGTTCAACATGGAGAACTCCAAGAAAGGCCTACTCCCCATGTCACCTGGCATAGTGCTTTGCAAGAATCAGTGTCCTCGGACCCTCGATGAGCGAGTACAAATGAATGATGTTCCATATACTTCGGCAGTTGGTTCTATTATGTATGCCATGCTATGTACAAGACCGGATGTTTCCTATGCGCTAAGTGTTAGCTGCCGGTACCAAAGTGATCCAGGATTGGAACACTGGGCCGTAGTCAAGGGTATTCTTAAGTACCTCAGAAGGACCAAGGATTTAGTCCTTGTGTACGAAGGTGATGAAGAGCTCATTGTAAGTGGTTACACTGATGCAGGCTTCATGACTGACCCAGATGACTTCAAATCTCAATCAGGCTATGTTTTCATATTGAACGGCGGCATAGTTGATTGGAAAAGTTCCAAACAAAAGATTGTGGCAGATTCTACGACGGAGGCGGAATATGTTGCAACTTCAGCAGCCTCCAAGGAGGCGGTATGGATCAAGCAATTTCTTGAAGACCTTGGTCTGGTTCCAAGTGCTCTGGACCCGGTGGAGATCTATTGTGATAATAGTGGCGCCGTGGCTCAGGCAATGGAGCCAAGTTCGCACCATAAGACAAGACATATTGAACGCAAATATAAACTCATTCGACATTATGTCGAAGCAGGTTTAGTGAAAGTACGCAAAGTTCACACGGATCTAAATGTGTCAGACCCGATGACAAAGCCTCTACCACGAGCAAAGCATGAGCAGCACCGGATAGCCATTGGTGTTAGGGAAGCCATGTAACTGGATTATGACTCTAGTGCAAGTGGGAGTCTGTACGAGATATGCCCTAGAGGCAGTAATAATAGTTATTTTGTATCTCCAAGTTTGTAATGAATGTTTATGTTCCATGCTATAACTGCAATGATTCTTGAGTCTACAATAACCACGAGGCTCGGAGGGAAACTCATGTGCACGTGTGGTATAATAAACGGAAAAATGTATTCCTAGTCATGCCTCTATGACTGGCTCAAGTATTGCATGATGATCCTGTTTTCCTGATCATGGGCATGGCTATGCCGGCAATTTTGAGGGCACAGTGTTAGCAGAACACTTGTGTTGAATTGACCTGAATTGATGTTATGCTATGAGATACTTTCGTCACAAGTTAATGTTTAATAACATAGAGATAGTTAATGTTTGCATAATTCCTTAGACCATGAGAGTATCGAGTTCCTTCGTGCTTGCTTCGTGAACTTTGGGGTTTGTTAAACGTCATCCCTAACTGGGTGGCTATTACAGTGGCTTACGGGTTCACGGAAAGGTATGACAAGGAACAAGATAGCTCAAGATTGGGATTTGCTCCTCCGACGATGGAGAGATATTCTCAGGCCCTCTCGGTGTTACGGTATCGATCATCGTCTGGCCAGACACATTGTGATTTGATCACTGGGATGCCGGAATGCGGAAACAAGAAAAGAGAACAAAACCGGTAACGAGGTAACTGGCATAGTGGACAAGTGTTGATCCACGGGGATGCCAATGAATCTCACCTCGGGTGTTTGTAACATATCGCGAAGCAACAGGAATAGCACACGACAACTGGAGGTTCACTCGAATATTCATTCGTGTGGGTATAGGGGTCAATATGGGTGTCCACGGCTCCGATGTTGATCATTGATCGGAAAGTGTTCCGGGTCATGTCTATACTTCACCGAACCTATAGGGTCACACGCTTAATGGTCATCTATCTACTGAATTCTAGACAGGGAGTCTGAGAGAGTGTCACCGGAAAAGTTTCGGAGACAACGGAAACGTTCCGGCGAGAACACTGGAATAGTTTTGGTAAAACTGAAAAGTTGTTTTGGGGTATGCCATTAAGTCAAATTGGTTTCGGCACACGCCTGGAAATTCTTGGATGGTGCCAGAATTGTTCTGGAAACTTCTGGGATTTTTCTGGGATAAAAACCGGAAATGTTCCGGAGCTGCCGGAACCGGTTTGGTTGCTTTTCGCAAATGAAAATCACTAAATCTGGAATTGTTTCAGAACGCGTCCAAAATCATTTGTGTGGGTACTGGAATTATTCTAAGACCCACAAAAATATTTTTGGATTTAACGGTCGTGGAAAATTGGTTCTGTGAATAGTGAAAATCACTTTATGGTTAATTTTTTGGAAAGCCACCTTTTGGGATTTTCCCAAAAGGCTTCTAGAAAGACTTAGGGACTAAGGAACCCCCTTGGGGGGTGCCCCCATGATGGTGGTCGGCCAAGGTGGAGCTCCACATGCCATTCTTTTTTGCCTTTTATTCTCTTTATGTGTGACATAAAGTGGGGGTACTTTGGTATTTTTTGTGTGCCATCCCTACCCCTTGGCTTTCCTATAAATAGAGGTGGAGAGGTGCTCTCCACACTCATCCCTTGCTCTCATACACATGCCATGCTTTGTGTGGCTCTCTCTCTCCCTCCCACGAAATAGTTTCGTAGAGCCGAAAGGTTGTCTGGGTTCCGGCAGGAACTAGTTCTGGACGGCGAATCCCTGTCGGATAGCTGACACCGTATGTGTGCAACCCCGTAGAGAGGACGTAGTTTTGATCTTTTGCCCGAGGGGCTGTTCGAGGGTTCTCCCGAAGGGCTGTCCGAGTTACCGTTCGAGTTTCGAGGGTCCTCCCGAAGGGCTGTCCGTGACATCGTCCCAGGGACTGTCCGACCGCCTCCCGAAGGGCTGTCCGACGAGGGAGTACATCCTCGCGGTTGGGAGGTTGTAAATCCTAGCTGCGGGGATCTGCACCGACGATCTACATCGACTCTACTTCCGCTGCGCTATGAGTCGGTAATGATCAGATCAAACCCTGTATGCAGTCTCCATAGTGGTCCTGGGCGTGCCCGATGTACCGAATTTTTTTGTTTTCTGTCGCGTTCCCCTATAGCCCAGACATTTTGTTCATCTTCCGGGGCAGTTGCCGCCGGTCTAGCTGGAAGAGGAGTTTCAAGCACATACATTCTCTTAGCGCTCCCGAGGACAATCCTCAGGTTACGGACCCAGTCCGCATAGTTGTTTCCAGTCGCAGCTAACTTCTCTTTCTCTAACATCGGGCCTAAGTTGAACGCGGTGTTGCGAGCCATTTGATCTACAACGGTAAACACAAGTTTCACTTAGACTTTGTTCATAATTAATTTGCACTAGTGAATAAACAATTTTATTCTAAAGTGCGCTCCCACTCAAATCAATATCTCTCATAATTGATTGTGAGTGATTCAAGATCCAAATTGCAATTCAACGCCATTGTTCGAGATGAACACTGATGGTGCGAACTTTAATTGGTAGGCAAACTTGCCGATCACATCTCCATGTGACTCTTGTTCATCTTTCGATGCGTGTGTTCCGAGCTTAGGACGATCCTGCCATGAACGTCAAGACAACCAAGTGATCTTGCTGCGACGTTTTTCCTCACCCGCCTTACACTCGTACAATCGTTCGTACCCATGTAGATCATGGCGCACCCCGAATGGAAAGATGTTGTGATGGTGCTACACTTGGGAGAACACTAACTACTTGATATTTTTAGTGAGAGATCACCCTAATAAAAAGCGACTACCGCGCAATCAAAAGGGTGCATCAAGAGGGATAACTATCTCAGGCAATTCAAAATAGCATGATATGGTATAGCCCTTTCTGACGGAGAAGTCTTTATTTTCTTCGTCTTCGGCATTAGCGTCGGTATTCACCTTCATGAAGATTGCCACCACCTTGTCGATGCACCAGATAATATTGCTATCTCTATAGCTAATTAAAATAAGTGCAGTACTTAAGGTTGACACGCAGGTCATTAAAGTGACAATCATATGGCTTCAGCCATCATGCCGAATCATGACACGTAGGTCATGTTAGTAAATTTACATCATATAGTCATCTCATACATAATCGAATTAATATGAGAGCTACTATACCACATCACATGCACATCCTGCAAAACCAAGTTAGACGCCTCTAATCGGTTTATGCAAAAATTTATTTTACGTGGCTTCTAAGGTTTTGACTTAAACCGTAGCTACCAATGTTTATCATCAAGTATGATTATTCAAGTCGCTAGATTAACTTCGCGGGGTGTATGAAACACGATATAATAAAATCTCGAGCCCCATACTGAACTTCGTCATACGCATGACCCCCGTGCAGATCATATCTGCATTGCCCATTCGTATGCGAAATTTCATCTTTCTCTCAACTATGGTGGAACCCAAAGAACTAATAGCACTTCGTTGATCAATCAGAATCGCGGATTGCCAGAACTTTGTGAAATTCCACCATGCCCTTTCAAGATTAGAAATACGCAAATTCTAGGGAAGCAACAAGAAAATCGGGTAATAGATTTCATCTGCCACCCGCATAAATAATTTTCAGCAATAGATCTCATCTACTACAAAATTATATTATGCAATACCCATACATCTCTATGTATTCTAGATCGTAACCTGCATCTACGCATAGCAAGCCTCTTGATGCCACTGTAGGGGAACGCGACAGAAAACAAAAAAAATCGGTACAGCGATCCCAGGACCACTATGGAGACTGCATACAAGGTTTGATCTGATCATTACCGACTCGTAGCGCAGCGGAAGTAGAGTCGATGTAGATCGTCGGTGCAGATCCCCGCAGCTAGGATTTACAACCTCCCAACCGCGAGGATGTACTCCCTCGTCGGACAGCCCTTCGGGAGGCGGTCGGATAGTCCCCCAGACGATGTCACGGACAGCCCTTCGGGAGGACCCTCGAAGCTCGAACGGTAACTCGGACAGCCCTTCGGGAGGACCCTCGAACAGCCCCTCGGGCAAAAGATCGAAACTATGATCTCTCTACGGGGTTGCACACATACGGTGTCAGCTATCTGGCAGGGCTTCGCCGTCCAGAACTAGTTCCTGCCGGAACCCAGACAGCCTTTCGGCTCTACGAAACTATTTCGTGGGGAGGGAGAGAGAAGGCCAGATCATGCATGGCATTTGTATGTGAGAAAGGAGTGAGTGTGGAGAGTGCCTCTCCACCTCTATTTATAGGAAATCCCAAGGGGTAGGGTGGAACTCAAAATACCCAAAAACCCATCATATGGATTTTCCAAAGGGGCAAAATGGGAAGGCTAGAGGAGCTCCTCCTTGGCCGGATATTGTAGACTCGAGAATCATTGCAGTCATAGCATGGAACATAAACATTTATTACAAACTATGGAGATACAAAATAACTGTTATTACTGCCTCTAGGGCATATCTCCTACAATATTAAGGCCTCCTTTTAATAGAGAACTGGAACAAAGCATTAACACATAGTGAATACATGAACTCCTCAAACTACGATAATCACCAGAAAGAATCCCAATTATTGTCACCTTGGGGTATGCGGATCATAACACGTAGCAGGTGCGTATAACTTGCAAGATCGGATTAAGAAAACAAATATATTCATGAAAACTTAAAGGGTTCAGATCTGAAATCATGGCACTCGGGCCCTAGTGACAAGCATTAAGCATAGCAAAGTCATAGCAACATCAATCTCAGAACATAGTGGATACTAGGGATCAAGCCCTAACAAAACTAACTCGATTACATGATAAATCTCATCGAACTCATCACCGTCCCGCAAGCCTACGAAGGAATTACTCACTCCCGGCGGCGAGCATCATGAAATTGGTGATGGAGGATGGTTGATGATGACGATGACGGAAGATCCCCCTCTTCGGAGCCCCGAACGGACTCCAGATCTGGCCTCCCGATGAAGAATAGGAGGTGGCGGCGGCTCCGTATCGTAGAACGCGATGAAACTTCTTCTCTATTTTTTTCTCTGGAATTGTGAATTTATAGGCCTGAGATTAGGGTCAGCGGAGCCACGTGGGCCCCACCAGCCACCAGGGCACGCCTGAGGGGGTGGCGTGCCCTGGTGCCTCGTGGGCAGCAGGTGGCCCCCCTCCAGTGGATCTTGGCTCCAGTATTTTTTATTTATTCCATAAAAAATCTCCAAAAAGTTTCGTCCAATTCCGAGAACTTTTATTTCTGCACAAAAAACAACACCATGGTAGTTTTGTTGAAAACAGCGTCAGTCCGGGTTAGTTTCATTCAA
Source organism: Elymus sibiricus (assembly GCA_039707655.1). Taxonomy (NCBI): domain Eukaryota; kingdom Viridiplantae; phylum Streptophyta; class Magnoliopsida; order Poales; family Poaceae; genus Elymus; species Elymus sibiricus. The sequence continues at coordinate 367,162,076 of CM077670.1, read as the reverse complement.
ATCATGCAAATTAGAGTCCAAAACAGGAGCAAAAGTGTTTGGAAAAGTAGATACGACGGAGACAGATCACGGAGCTCCCTAGCTAGCTAAAAGTAACATAACTAACTACCCCTACAAGAAGACCGTGGGCCAGATCATGCTTGCAGCACGGAAAACATAACTGAAAACCATCTTGAATCTGCACCCATATCAGGATATTACAAATCATGAAACAACATAGATAGTGACGCATCTTGAAAAAATGCACGTGGATACACCCAAGATTGAGACATAGTGTCAGCTAGGATAACTCTCTAGTCATCGGACAAGGCAAAAACATGTGGTCATCAGAAGGCCCTTCAAAAAGGATCTGGACACTGGACATCAAACATACTGGTGCTATTATGGAGTAACTCATAACTGAAGGAGCGTCTTAACATCTGTTCATTCAGGTTCGGAGGTGGCAAAAAAAAAGACGACTGAATAAGAAATTTGACGTTGCCAAGGGATATTTTAAGCTAACAATCATCAGGAAAAAAATATTTTGCATTCAAGGACAGGTTCATTGTCACTATGTTTGATCATGGGTCTGATGCAAGGACAAACAGGTCTACTGTCCTGCAACTCGTCGATGCACGGAACAAAAAGACGAGCAAACTGTTCATTCTGGTTCAGAGGCAAGAGACTAAATTATTGAATTACGAAAAAATAGCATTCAAAAGACATGTGTATAAAGGAAAAAAACATGGATCCAAAAGCACATGTATGAGCACAGATATCCAACTTTTCACTTCTCACTTGTGCAGAGTAATAGAGGGTTAACTGGAACAAATTCCATTGCGTATAACTAGTTTCAGAACATCTACTGCCTGGTTAGTTAGTGCATATCACTACTTTCAGATGACCCACAACCATTCTCCAGGTAATCACTCAACTCTCAGGAAAATATCACATCCATTACTAAATCTAAACTAAGGCCATCAAAATCAAGCTGACAAAAAAATGGTACTCTACAATTTCTCCACATTAGTACTCCTGCAGAAAAAGAACACATGCATTCAGTTACCTACCTCTGATCATCTACAAACATTCCTTGGGCCTCTAAAAAACTTACAGGGAACATACTATAGTGTAAAATTCAATCGGACAGAAAATGAGATCTACATCCAGAACAAAACAGAACTACATCCAAGACAAAGTTGAGGCGGACTTAGTGAAGGAAATTTGGGGGAAACACGCGTACAGGTGCTTGCAACAAATTCAGGGGCGTTCTTTGATGAACCACTCAAAAAACTCCCCACGATTGAACAAATTCAGGGGAGTTTCTGTTCTACCACACACCTTCCTGGCCGAAACCATAAAAAACTGAACCACCCTGATGTCTACTGCACAACTTATTCTTGTAGACTCGTGTTGGGCCTCCAAGCGCAGAGTTTTGTAGGACAGTAGCAATTTTTCCTCAAGTGGATGACCTAAGGTTTATCAATCCGTGGGAGGCGTAGGATGAAGATAGTCTCTCTCAAACAACCCTGCAACCAAATACAAGAAATCTCTTGTGTCCCCAACACACCCAATACAATGGCAAATTGTATAGGTGCACTAGTTCGGCGAAGAGATGGTGATAAAAGTGTAGTATGGATAGTAGAAATAGGTTTTTATAATCTGAAAATAAAAAAACAGCAAGGTAGCAAGTAACAAAAGTGAGCACAAACGGTATTGCAATGCTTGAAAACAAGGCCTAGGGTTCATACTTTCACTAGTGCAATCTCTCAACAATGCTAACATAATTGAATCATATAACAATCCCTCAACGTGCGACAAAGAATCACTCCAAAGTTCCTATTAGCGGAGAACATAAGATAGAAATTGTTGTAGGGTACGAAACCACCTCAAAGTTATTCTTTCCGATCAATCTATTGAGCTATTCCTATAAGTGTCACAAACAACCCTAGAGTTCGTACTAAAATAACACCATATGATACACATCAACCAACTTTAATGTCACCTAGATACTCCAATGTCACCACAAGTATCTGTGAGTTGATTATACGATATGCATCAAACAACTTCAGATTCATAATATTCAATCCAACACAAAGAACTTCAAAGAGTGCCCCAAGATTTCTACCAGAGAAAGTAGGACGAAAACGTGCATCAACCCCTATGCATAGATTACCCCAATGTCACCTCGGGAATCCGCGAGTTGAGTGCCAAAACATATATCAAGTGAATCAATATAATACCCCATTGTCACCACGGGTATTCATATGCAAGACATACATCAAGTGTTCTTAAATCCATAAAAGTATTCAATCCGATAATAGTGAAACCTCAAAGGTAAAAACTCAATTCATCACAACAAGATAGAGAGGGAGAAACACCATATGATCCAACTATATTAACAAAGCTCGCGGTACATCAAGATCGTGCCATATCAAGAACACGAGAGAGAGAGAGATCAAACACATAGCTACTAGTACATGCCCTCAGCCCCGAGCATGAACTACTCCCTCCTCGTCATGGAGACCGCCGGGATGATGAAGATGGCCTCCGGTGATGATTCCCCCCTCCGGCAAGGTGCCAGAACAGGGCTCCAGATGGGATCTCCTTGGTACAGAGGCTTGCGGCGGCGTAGTCGAAGTTCTAGGGTTATTTCTGGGGGTTTTGGTATTTATAAGAATTTTTGGCGTTGGAATCACGCGAAGAAGGGCCACAGGGGGCCCACGAGGCACCAGGGCGCGCCTGGGGGGGTGGCGTGCCCAGGTGGCTTGTGGGGCCCCTGTGGGTCTTCTGCTGTTCCCCCGAAGCTTCCTGTGTTTGTTTCCTTCCAGAAAAAATCGTCAAAAAGTTTCGCTGCATTTGGACTTCATTTGATATGGATTTTCTGGAAAACCAAAAACAAGCAGAAAACAACAACTAGCACTCGGCACTATGTCAATATGTTAGTCCATGAAAATCATATAAAATCCATATAAAAGTACACCAAAATCATACAAAACTATAATAAACATGGCATGAATACTTCATAAATTATAGATAGGTTGGAGACGTATCAGCATCCCCAAGCTTAATTCCTGCCCGTCCTCGAGTAGGTAAATGATAAAAGAAATAATTTATGAAGTGTGAATGCTAGCATAGTGCATAAGTTTGATCAATGATAATTTCAATCACTTTTCCTAGCATCATAACAGCAACTCTTTCTCATAAAACTCATCATGATAAAGTAGCAATCAATTCACATGTTTTGGTTTAAATAGTGCATTCTCTTGAAACTTAACAACCTATGTTCTTAGTCACCAAACAATTGCAATTCAACTTATCTTCAACAAAGTCTAAGTAAGAGTTCCACATACTCAATTATCATATAGTCTTCTATGATTGCTAGTACTCAAAGCATATTTTTAGAACAAATGGCTTCCATCGAACACAGAGAAAGATAGGGGCTTAATGTTTCGCCTCCCAACTTATTTATCATAGAGATAATTGTCAACAATAATAATTCATGATCAAACATATTTGACTGGCCATATGTGCCTGGATCTTTCCCCACCACATGATGCTTGCCAACTAGAGAATAATTAAAGTTGAAATGAGAAGTAATACTATTGACTCTTGCATAAAAGTAAATACATAAAGTAAAAGATGGGCCCTTCGCAGAGGGAAGTAGAGGTTGTCATGCGCTTTTTATTTTTGGATGTGCAAGCTCTTAATGCAAAGGAACGTCACGTTGTATTGCCCCTTGTGATAGCAACCTTTATTATGCAGTCCGTCGCTTTTATTTCTTTACCATCACAAGTTCGTACAACGCTTATTTTCCCTTGCAATAAAAGATCATACATATTTTAGGAACAATTTTTATTGCCTTTTGCACCGATGACAACTTACTTGAAGGATCTTATTCAATCCATAGGTAGATATGGTGGACACTCATGGGAAAAAAACTGGGTTTAAGGGTTTTTGGATGCACAAGTAGTATCTCTACTTAGTACAAATTTTTGGCTAGCAAAAGATCCTAAGCAAGCACCGCATGTTGGAGGATCCATAACAATACAACTTCTATGCAAATATACCCAAACATAACTCATTACGTTGTCTTCCTTGTCCAACTTCAACTAATTTGCTCAAGTTTGAAAATAATTAATGGGTATTCACAATCATAAAAGATGTCCAAGATAATATATTTATATGTGAAAGTTCTCTTCCTTATACTAATCATTCATGAATTGCTTGTATGACCAATATGGTGATTGTCAAGCTTCAATAGATTTCACTTTCTAACCCAAATGTGAAACTACTACTAGACATGATACAAGCATATGAAGCACATATAATTTCAACTTTATGATATTCAATTCATTCAACAATTTACTCATAGGATATAAGTGAAGAACAAGAGTAAATGACAAACTACTCCAAAAAGATATAAGTGAAGACCAACTGAGTAATTAAGTAAATAGGTAGCTATGTGAGGACTCTCTCTCATTTAAAATTTCAGTTCTTGATAATTTTATTCAAACAGCAAAGAAAACAAAATAAAATGACATTCCAAGAATAGCACATCTCATGTGAAGAAGCAAAAACTTAGGCTAACCGATAGGTGTTGATGAAGAAAGGTGGGATGCCAACCGGGGCATCCCCAAGCTTAGTTGCTTGAGACTTCTTAGAATAAATACTTGGGATGCCGGGCATCTCCAAGCTTGAGCTCTTGTGTCTCCTTAATTCCTCTCATATCACGATTTCTCCTAAATCTTAAAAACTTCATCCACACAAAACTCAACAAGAACTCGTGAGATAAGTTAGTATAAATCAACTCAAAACCTTAACATTCTCTACTGTAACAAATCACTAAAATTATAATTAAACATTGCATACTAAATGCCTCTGCATATTTAATACTCCTATCCTCAAATAGAATCATTAAACAAGCAAACATATGCAAGCAATGCAACCATAACAGAAATCTGCCAAAACAGAACAGTCTGTAAGGGGGATTTAAAATTCATACTTCCCTAACTCTAAAAATTCTGAAAAATTACCACGTGACATAGAACTCATGCATGCTTACTGTGTAAAAATTTCATATTTTTATCATGTTCTGACTATTCAGGAATATTCTGGACATAACAGAAAACTTTCTGTTTTCAAACAGCAACACATAAACTTGCAAACTGAGCATGGTAAAGGCTATAATTGGCATTTTATTGAACTAAAAGATAAAAAATGATTATTGATAACAGCAAGCAAATCTAAACAAAATAAAATGACGCTCCAAGCAAAACTCATATTATGTGACGAATAAAAATATAGCTCCAAGTAAGGTTACCGATAATGTTGAAGACGAAAGAGGGGATGCCTTCCGGGGCATCCCCAAGCTTAGACGCTTGAGTGTTCCTTGAATATTGCCTTGGGGTGCCTTGGGAATCCCCAAGCTTAGGGTCTTGCCACTCCTTATTCTCTTCATATCGATATCTCACCCAAAACTTGAAAACTTCAATCACACAAAACTTAATGGAACTTGTGAGATAGGTTAGTATGATAAAAATAAATCATCCACTTAGGTACTGTCAAGACAAGATTCATAATTGTTATCACATACTGCCTACTATATTATATCATTTCCACAATTTATATTACTCAATATAAGCTATGGAAACACTAAAACAAGCAAACTATGCACCGAAAATAGAATCTGTCAAAAACAGAACAGCGTGTAGTGAGCGATTTAAAAACCATACTTCTGTACCTCCAAAAATTCTGAAAAATTAGGATAACGTAAAAAATTTGTAACCCAATACTGTTTAAAAATTTCAGAATTTTCTCACACTCCAGTACATAATAGCAATTCCAGCACTGGACGCAAAAGTTTCTGTTTTTGCACAGTATCAAATCAACAAGCATCCACACTATCCCAAAGGCTTTACCTGGCACATTATTGAAAGAAAACAAATGAAACATGATTACTACAGTATCTTAATCATGTGAACACACAAAAACAGTAGATATTAATATTGGGTTGTCTCCCAACAAGGGCTTTTCTTTAATGACTTTTTAGCTAGGCATGATGATTTCAATAATGCTCACATAAAAGTAAAGAATTGAAACACAAAGAGAGCATCATGAAGTATATGACTAGCACATTTAATCCTAACCCACTTCCTATGCATAGGGATTTTGTGAGCAAATAGTTTATGGGAGCAAGAATCAACTAGCATAGGAAGGCCAAACAAGCATAACTTCAAAACTTTCAACACATAGAGAGGAAACTTGATATTATTGCAACACCTACAAGCATATGATCCTCTCTCATAATAATTTTCAGTAGCATCATGAAGAAATTCAACAATATATCCATCACACAAAGCATTCTTGTTGTGATACATAAGCATAGAATTTTTATTACTCTCCACACAAGCAATTTTCTTCTCATTCATAAAAGTGGGAGTATCATATGAAACTCGAATACTATAAATTGTTTCAACATTAAAAGAGTATTGTTTAGTAAAAGGGTAATCATAATTATGACAAGTTTTATAAATATAATCATCACCACTTTTTATAACATAAGTATCATCACAATAATCATCATAAGTAGGAGGCATGCAATCATCATAACAAATTTGATCATTAAAAGTAGGGGGAGTAAAAAGATCATCTTCATTAAGCATAGCATCCCCAAGCTTGGGACAAACATTAATTGCAGCAAATAAATTCTCAAACATGTCATTCTCATCAAACATAGCATCCCCAAGCTTGTGGCTTGGCATATCATAAGCATAATCACTCTCATCATTAATAGTATGAACAACACCAATAGTATAACAATTATTATCATCATAATTTTCTAAGTTGGTGCCAAAAAGATTTTTAAGATTATAATAAGTATCATTATTTTCCCAATCATAATCATCACAACGAGTAATATGCATAACAAAATCATCCTCAATAGTTCCTTCGGACATTGTGCCATAAGACAAAAAAGCAATATCATCATCAAGTGTATCATCTTCCACAATTATTTTTGATTCATTCTCATGAGGCACAACAATAATAGGAGCAACATTATTTGGGAGAGATACCTTTTTACCTCTACCTTTTCTTCTTTTCTTCTTCTTCACCACATCATGTGTGGGTTTAATCAATTTTCCGAGCTTCTTATTGATGAGATTGGTTGAATAGGAAGCTCCTCCTCGTCACCTATTTCATCATGAGAGACAATAGGAGGGAAAGTGGAAATCTTTACCTTTCCATTAGTATTTCTTTTATATTCTATTTGTTTTCCCGTTTTTCTATAGTTGGCTATATAAGCATTCTCATTGCAATTTACCACACAAAACCTATAGATTTCCTCTAAATTATTTTCAATGTCTTTTGTGAGAATGAATACTTCAAACCAACTATTTTTATGTGTCAATTCTTCACACCCCAAAAATAAACAAAGTTCATTATAAAGTTCAAGGGTGATTAAGTTATTGCAATATTTGGACATGATTCGATCATGAAAAAGCATGCATTGGAAATTAAGGTGACCAACTTTATTGCAAAGTTCATAAGTAATAGGATAAAGAGAACATAATTTTGTAGCAAATTCATCTATCACTTTGAGCAAAAAATTGGTTCTATCATGTTTATGCTTCTTACAAAATCTATCATCCCTATAAGGCATGTCTTCATAAACTTTATGCACTCCACAAAAATTGACATGCTTATAAGAAACATTTTTGTCATGACTAGTGCAATCATCTTTAGTATTTTGGATATTCATAGAATTCATACTAACAACATTGCAATCATGCTCATCATTCAAAGATTTTATGCCAAACATTTTATTGAATTCTTCTTCTATCAATTGAGCACAATTTTCTGCTCCATCACTTTCAAGAAAGACATTATAAAGATGAATAATATGGGGCAACCTCGATTCCATTTTTTTAGTTTTCTTTTATAAACCAAACTAGTGATAAAACAAGAAACTAAAAGATTCAATTGCAAGATCTAAAGATATACCTTCAAGCACTCACCTCCCCGGCAACGGCGCCAGAAAAGAGCTTGATGTCTACTACACAACTTATTCTTGTAGACTCGTGTTGGGCCTCCAAGCGCAGAGTTTTGTAGGATAGTAGCAATTTTCCCTCAAGTGGATGACCTAAGGTTTATCAATCCGTGGGAGGCGTAGGATGAAGATAGTCTCTCTCAAACAACCCTGCAACCAAATACAAGAAATCTCCTGTGTCCCTAACACACCCAATACAATGGCAAATTGTATAGGTGCACTAGTTCGGCGAAGAGATGGTGATACAAGTGTAGTATGGATAGTAGAAATAGGTTTTTATAATCTGAAAATAAAAAAACAGCAAGGTAGCAAGTAACAAAAGTGAGTACAAACGGTATTTCAATGCTTGAAAACAAGGCCTAGGGTTCATACCTTCACTAGTGCAATCTCTCAACAATGCTAACATAATTTAATCATATAACAATCCCTCAACGTGCGACAAAGAATCACTCCAAAGTTCCTATTAGCGGAGAACTTAAGATAGAAATTGTTGTAGGGTACGAAACCACCTCAAAGTTATTCTTTCCGATCAATCTATTGAGCTATTCCTATAAGTGTCACAAACAGCCCTTGAGTTCGTACTAAAATAACACCATATGATACACATCAACCAACTCTAATGTCACCTAGATACTCCAATGTCACCACAAGTATCCATGAGTTGATTATACGATATGCATCAAACAACTTCAGATTCATAATATTCAATCCAACACAAAGAACTTCAAAGAGTGCCCCAAGATTTCTACCGGAGAAAGTAGGACGAAAACATGCATCAACCCCTATGCATAGATTACCCCAATGTCACCTCGGGAATCCGCGAGTTGAGTGCCAAAACATATATCAAGTGAATCAATATAATACCCCATTGTCACCACGGGTATTCATATGCAAGACATACATCAAGTGTTCTCAAATCCATAAAAGTATTCAATCCGATAATAGTGAAACCTCAAAAGTAAAAACTCAATTCATCACAACAAGATAGAGAGGGAGAAACACCATATGATCCAACTATATTAACAAAGCTCGCAGTACATCAAGATCGTGCCATATCAAGAACACGAGAGAGAGAGATCAAACACATAGCTACTAGTACATACCCTCAGCCCCGAGGGTGAAGTACTCCCTCCTCGTCATGGAGACCGCCGGGATGATGAAGATGGCCTCCAGTGATGAGTTCCCCCTCCGGTAGGGTGCCGAAATAGGGCTCCAGATGGGATCTCCTTGGTACAGAGGCTTGCGGCGGCGTAGTCGAAGTTCTAGGGTTATTTCTGGGGGTTTTGGTATTTATAAAAAAAATTGGCGTTGGAATCACGCGAAAGAAGGGCCACATGGGGCCCACGAGGCACCAGAGCACGCCTGGGGGGGTGGCGCGCCCAGGTCGCTTGTGGGGCCCATGTGGGTCTTCTGCTGTTCCCCCGAAGCTTCCTGGGTCTGTTTCCTTCCAGAAAAAAGCGTCAAAAAGTTTCGCTGCATTTGGACTTCATTTGATATGGATTTTCTGGAAAACCAAAAACAAGCAGAAAACAGCAACTGGCACTGGGCACTAGGTCAATATGTTAGTCCATGAAAATCATATAAAATCCATATAAAAGTGCACCAAAATCATACAAAACTATAATAAACATGGCATGAATACTTCATAAATTATAGATACGTTGGAGACGTATCACACCCCCCTGCTATGGAGGTCTATGACCGGCGACAATCACGACGAACTGAAATCCAGTGTGAAGGGAGGGCAGACACATATAGAACAGAAAAAAAGGCAGCGCCAAGGAGCGTGATACCTTGCGCCCCGACGGCGCCAGCGACTGCTATCGCCCCCACTGATTGGAGGTTGCTGGTGGCGAGCACGGCGGGGCAGCTCCGCCAAGCTCCTCTCTAGACCAACATCTGACCTGCCTGCAGCCGTCCCTGTGGAGCACGCCTCTTGCTTAAGGGTTGTCCTCGCGGAGGACTCGCCGCGCGCCACCTCCGTTGATAAACACCGGTGAGCACGCCCACGCCTTCCCTCCGCCGTCTCCGCCCCGCCTCGGCCTACCCAAACCAATCCCCCTCTCAGATAGAACAAAGGCCGCCGCCCCACAATCTGAATAGAAAATTCAAAAACACCTGTCGCCCGTGGATCGAATAGCAAAACCCATTGCAGACCCGCAAACCCGAAAGCCCAACAACACAGAAAAGGTCCACGACAGACCCACACGGCCACACCGTACTTGAGGACAAACGGAGGCACCGAGATTCGTGCGAATCGGACGGACTAAAAAATGACCTGAGACGAATTCATTTTCAGCCGTCTGAAAATTAGTAAAAGTGATTATTATTTCTAATAAATTCTGGAAAATCACCGAGGCCCATGCATATGGCTCATTCATACTACATGACAAGGGAAGTGCGGAAATTTTAGTTTCATCCCAGTTGTGGAGGGTGTCTTAGACCAACATACAAGGTTGAGTCATTCACACGCCACTAAGAGCTTGAGAAGAGGGCACATACACACTCGCTCCTCCCCCGCCGTCCGCCTCACCACGCAAGAAAAATAAGTTGAAACGTCGCTCCTCCATAGACGTCGGCACTTCGTCTCTTCCTACGTGTCAGATCTAGACATGGTACTTTTTATTGTACATGCATGTTTTCATGTCAAGTGTTTTAGTTGGTTCGGTCACCATGTTTAATCTAGTAGTCATGATTTATCTATCGCATTTCTGGATTAAACATAATAAAAATTTGCTCAAGTATTCAACAATTCAAAAACTTGATATGTGTAGGCAATTCTCTTCAATTGTTTTTGATGTGGCTCTCAAGCCTAGTGTGAATTAAAAGAGGTGGCTTCCGAGAGTAGTTCTTTGGCTTACCACCACTTGTTTCATGCCTCCAAGGGCAAGCCAGAAGGACTGCTTAGAAAGCTTTCCAGGCTACAGACATCTTCTTCGAATGTGCTATTCTAAGTGTTCTTGGCGACAAGATTGTCAATACCTTCATGATCATTATGGCCGGTAAGGATATATGGGATGCGCTCGAGGTCAAGTTTGCGCTCTTGGACGCAGGAAGTGAGTTGTATGTCATGGGGCGATACCATGACAACAAGATGAGTGATGACTATTTCGTAGTTGAGCATGCTCATGAGATACAGTCACTCATTAAGGCACTTGACCATTTGAGCTGTGTGTTTACCAGACAAGTTTATTGTTGAGAGGTTTTCATTGTCAAGCTTTCTCGTTCGTGGAGGAATTTTGCTACTTTTCTGAAGCACGGGAGACAACACGTTTCTGTTTTCAATTTTCATTGGCACTCTTGATATGGAAGAGAAGACGAAGACAAAAGATACACGTGCTTGTTTCTATGAGGGGACCTCTAGTGTCAACTTGGTGCACAAGAAGTATTTCTAGTCCCACAAAATCATATTGTACGAAGAATCTAGAAAGCATAGCATGAACATATAATTCAAAACAATATGACAATTTTCCTGCTAGGTGCCAGTCCTATCTGAAATCCCGTGAGTGATTTCTCTCATGACATGCATGCTCGTCTTCCACAGTCCTATTGCATCCTCCTGTAGCTATGAAGATAATTTTGAACACGTAACTTAACTTTGTATTTTTTGTGGTGGAACTAGGCTATCAGGTTCAAGTCCTAAACTTGACATCAATGTTTGCATTTTACTATCGCGCCAAGTATAAGCCAGCCCACTATAACCAATGTCAAAGAAACCACGGTTCTTAATCAAGGCATAGAAGGCCGACATACGATAATAATTTACGTTAGCATTGCATTCGTCAATATGATATAGGATATCATTCATGTCGCCCATACATATCATTGGCTTGCCTAGATATAGGATATCATTTGTCAATAAGTTCGCAACCTGATCCCCGACAGCCTTGGTTTGACGGTGTTGCGGATCACGATAGATGCAAACTAAACCAAATTCAATACCCGAGGTCCTATGAACTACATTAGCTAAGGCAGGGTAAAAAAACTACATTAGTTAAGATAGCATCGAGTCCTCTTATTTGCCACTCAATACAACAAAGCCTATATGAACCGAAAGTGGAGTGGCCCATTTACGTCACCCTTTTTCCCCATTAAAAATATATTAAAAGGTTAAAAAAATGTTCTGAACAAAGAGAAAAAGAAATCCGAGAATATGCTCATCAAAATATTGTTAAAAAAATTCAAATATTGAATAAATGCATTACGAAAATTTGACAAGATGGTCATCGTGTATTGAAGAGAGTTCCTCGTACATTTGGAAAAATATTTATTGTGCAACAACTATTTACAAAATTTTAAAAGGTAAATAAATAAAAAGAAAGAAAAAGGAAGCATAGAACGAAGAATAAAAAACTGGAAGAAAACAGAAAAACTGAGACAAAAACAAAAAGGAAACAAACCGAACTGTAACCAAAAATGAAAAAGGAAAAACATAATAAAGACAAACCAGTCTCCATTGTTGGCCACCGAGGGAACCAAGAACATTGGATCCAAAAATATCGCAAAGAGTATCGGTAATTCACGTAACGGGGTCCTAACGAACCATGGGTTGAGCTAGGGAGGGCATCTTCTCCATAGCATTTTAAATTGCACAAACCAGTTTGACCGTCTAAGGGAGCTCACTTTGGTTGGATATATAATCAATAAGAAAATGGCCCCTCAGTTCAAATTATGGCCTAGTACACAATTGTAATTCTCTAGTTTGTTTTTCCTTTTTATGTGTACATGTATTTTCTTTTTTAGCTAGATTTGGCTTGCCCTAGGCCACCATGTACAAATTGGTTTTCCTAAAATTTATAAAAAATTTAATGTGGGCAATGCTCTACTGTTAGGCCAGAAAAAATACATGGCCAAATTTTGAAATTATATGAACATGTTTTTTTAAAGCATGACAATTTTATAACATTACAAAGAACATATTTTTGCAAATACAATAATTTTTTAAATACATGATTTTTTGTAAATGGAATGAACACTCTTTAAAATTACAGAAACATCTTTTAAATATGTGAACATTGTTTTTTTTGGGGGGGGGTATGTGAACATTGTTTTTAATTACATGAACATTTTAAAAACTGAGTGCACACTTTTTAAATTAGATGAACACTTAAAAAATGTAAAAATGATTTACTTACATGGTGTTTTGAAATATAAGTCAACATTTGTTAATTACACTAAGATGTTACAAAATACGTTTTTTTAGGCAAGATGTTTCAAAATTCGTGAAAACGATGATGATGAACCAGTGCACGAATGCCTCAACAGAAAGAAAAAAAAAAGCGAACAAGTGCGCGTGGGCTTTTGGGCCGTCACTCCAAAACGCGAGAGTTGAGACGGGACGGGGTTGAGCGGCGCCGTGCATATATATAGCAGCGCCCCTCCGGCAAACCCTAACGCGAGAGTTCCACTTCGACGCCACCATACGGAGGTGGGCGGCGGCCGCCCCGAGCGCATCCAGATCCAGCCAGCCAAGGCCGGTTCCACGCGCCGTCGGAAGAAGCCGGCAGCATCCAGGGGCTGCTTTCCTTGACGGCCCCTCCGCAACGGGACGCCCCTCCCGGCTGACGCGCACTACCTGTTCGACCGACGGCCCAGCCAGCCCGCTCCGATGCCAGAGCGCGCTCTGGACGGCCGCGCGCCGCTGCCCTCCGCCACCGCCGAAGTAAGGCATACAGAAGAAAATCCTCTGGTTGAATTTGTCCATAGCATCATCCATCCTACCATTCGAAGGCGGTTGCTGCTGCCCCACGGTGGGTAGGATGGCTGGTGCTATGGATAGCTTCGACCCGATGTTTGTGACACACCCCCGTCCGTCGTAAGTCAAGCAGAAGCAGGGAGCCAATCCTCTGGTTGAATTTGTCCATAGCATCAGCCATTCAACTGTGTTGTGCCTTTTTGCACGATTGGTAGGATGGCTGGTGCTATGGATGAATTCAACCCGATGGTTGTGTCATACCCGATTGAAAGAAGAAGCTTTGCTTAATGTTGAATGAGCCGACAATCAGCTTGAAGCAGGGAGTCAGCTCATACCACTCACCCGGTTGAAATTTTCCTAACCAACCTGCCATTCAACTATGACATGCTCCTTTCGCAGAATGGGTAGGATGGATGTTGCAATGGACGAATTCCACCGGATGATTCATATTCGACTACCACTGTAATCAGCCCCTTTTGTTGCCTGATTCATGGTTATTGTGCTCATGCTGACTTCAATTTCGATCTGCCCTACTCTTCTTGTTTTTGCAGTTCTACGCTGCATAAAGGTACTTAGGTCCAAGATCTGGACAGTGCAAAGGCGCTGAAGAGGGAGGGGAGCATATTAGATTGAACTGAGTAACATAACTTGGTTCATATGTATTCAGGGGTTGTCTTCAGGTTCACTTTGCTGTGGTGAACTCTGCTAGAATTTCTTGTGTCAACTTGTGGTCATCTGCACCATTTAGTTTTGTATAAGTGTGCATAGTTTAAAAGGCCAGCAAGCTTGTTCATGTATGGAATTTGTAGGGTTCTAAACTGAAAATTCACATCTCAAAATTATTGAGGGACAGATCTAAAAATTACTGAGGGCTAGATAAAAAATTCTTAATTCCAAATACTACAAAAAGCGTGCACCAGATATGTTCTTTTGGAAATTATTGACACATGAAGTAAGTGCAGTCCTGAAAAGTGTTTTTTGAGGCCCTCTATTTCTATCTATGCACAACAAGCTCTGTTGTGTTGGATGATAAATAAGCTTGCATCTTGGATATTTGTTTGATTTGCATGAACCTTTTTCCTCAAGTCTGCTGTAAGATCATGTTTCTGAAGTGTTTGGCATGAAAAAGGAGCTTTTACATCCACTCTTTTTTAATTTCAGTGATGGCCTTCTAAATTAGCACAGAAAAGTAACAATATATATTCTTATTACTTACCAGTTATTGTAATTTGTCAGTAGATGTTGTATCTGGAACAGGGTATGCTTATCAGTTGAACAGTTTCATAAACCTTATAGTAGATGTTAATTTCTGGGAGTTGAAATCTTTCTTTTTGAGGATTGAGTACTTATATTTGATTGCCATAGGTTCATCTTTGTTCCAATCCGGGAGCACAACAATTCTCAGTTCCTTCTGTGCATGTTATTTTCTATTGCTGTTTGTTCAGTTGCCTTCAATTTTTAATTGAGTAAACAAGATCCGGTTTGCAAATATGCCCTATATATATATATATATATATATATATATATATATATATATATTCTTTAAAGTATCATCATATATCTTGTTCATACAAATTATTGGCATATACTTTTGTGTTGTATATAGTTACCTTGCATTTCCATTTAACTAACGAAAAGAAGTTATTACACATCCAAGGACTATCATCCTCAAAAACAGATAGTACTGCAGGACTATCATCACTTGCTCGTTTCTGCTGGAGCATCCATCCGTGATCCGTCTGTTCAAAGGCATCATCAGCCAGCAATATGTTGAATCTCTGGCCTCCATCCACGGACAGAACTAAGGGCGGGCTTCATTTGCTACTTGCTTGAGAAAATTTACCCCCACATCAGCACCCCTTTGCTTACCTGTTATGTCTGCAGGATCGACCAAGAATTCAACTTGTAAGCTACCAATATGTATGAATACAGAAGGTTCCGCAACTTTGGCTAGCATGCGTACGTTTCGACTGCATTTTAAAAACGATTGACTTGCTTCAGCGTTCTCAGACACGCCTCTAGCCTCTAGGATGTGAGCACCAATTGCTGCTCTTCAATCTTCGTCAACCTATGCCGTTTTCGATGTGTATACTTTTATCGTTTGGACCTCTTTTTCGATGTGTATGGCTACTCTGCCATTTATGTGGCGTTATTTGTGAAATCGGGCTTCAGCCTTCTTCTCTAGAAGACAAGTGAAAAACAAATGCATTGTGGTCTGTTTGCCCATTACAGATTTTCTTGCTCACCTCAAGATCGAGTTCATTAATTTGGTTTAGGATCCTTTTCTAACTTTTGGCAGCAGAATGTGTTGAAGGGTGTAAATAACTATATTTTGCACCCAACCTCTTTCGATAAAACTAAAAATCCTGGTCGTCGATACTGAGCTTACTTGTATGTAATTTTTTCTCTCCAAAGGATCCCTAGCGCTGGAATGTTTAGCAGCTTGAAAGAAAATGCTCAGCAAGGCACCAGTGGTCTAGTGGTAGAATAGTACCCTGCCACGGTACAGACCCAGGTTCGGTTCCCGGCTGGTGCATTCTAATTTTTTTTATTCATTTCGCTTGGGCATCTTTTTAAATTTCATTTCCCTACTAAAGTTTCGCAAAAAAAAAAAAAAAAAAGTTTCCTGCATTTTTGTATGCAAACTGAAGAAACTGTTTGAAACACCAGCCCATTGCGCATCCGCCTCTGCATCATCCCGACTATTTGGCGGAGTGGGCCTCAAATAGGGTTCAGTGGCTAGGGTATCTATATCGCCAAGCATGGATGAAGCCAGAATTCAAACAAAGGGGGCGGGGCAAGATTTTGCCTCTATTGTGGAGAGATAAAATAAATCACCCGGAAACAGTCTAGGCTGATGAAATAAATTTTCATCAAGTGAGGTCTGAACAATTCAATTTTCGTCAAAAGTTGCCAAAAAACATAAAGCAAATGCGAATAGCAATTCAAATGCCAATGAACCAATTTTTTCTACTACACAAGACATTGTCATCCGTCTATTATGTCAATTCGATATATGTGAAGAAGCACCCTTAGTCATACGCACCAGGAGTAGAAAGATTTGCTGAAATTTGTTAACAAATCTTGTTGTCGGTGACGTGATTGCTTGTCTTCATATGATTCAGCGTGTCTCACATTTTCAGTCCTCTGGCCGTGTGAGTCCAAGTTTTTGGATCCTAGATGAAGAAAAATCTCATGGGGCATCGAGATTTTCGGTTACCGATGTAACCGATAAATATTGTGCGGTTACCGAACGCAATTTTTGAATGAATTTTAAATCCGGATAAAATCCATCCAAAATTCATTTTAATTCTAAAATTCAGGATATTTTGCTAAGCTGATTCCTCGTGGGGCACCGAGATCTGCGGTTATCGCCCGGAACCGAGTTTTTCGAGCGGTAACGGTCTACCCCTTTTCGCGGAACACAAAATCTAAGTGAGTATAAGCCAGTTCTGCAAAACTTTTCTAGTGGACCAGAAAAGCCTGTCTGTTGTGACTTGTACAGTCCGCTACGTATGTTATTACTGTATAAACACAACACCCATTATTTTGCATTTTCCGATGAGGTTATCAATCAACATCAAGGCGCCAAGTAATCATCGTACCTCATTCCTCCCAACAACGCTCTTGTCTGAAACATCATGATCTGCCATATAAAAATACAGCTGAATTGAGTATTCAAAACTGACATACCCTGCTTGCATTTCATTAGTTGTACAAACTGGCACTTTCAAGGTCCAGGAGTAACGTGTCCATTGTTTCATATGTGTACCATGTATGTAGTTTCCTAGGACCTTCCCGCCAGATTAGATACAAATATATAGGTCAAATTATAAGGTTGTAGTATTCAACAACCTGATAACGGACTTTACAACCGGAGGCTCAAATCGTGCCATCTTTTCCAACTTGACAGTTCAAATGCATGCGAGGCTGCGTAGATCAGCGCCACTTTTAATTTTAAAAGTTACACTACTACAATAAGAGTTGATGTAGTGTAGACGTTATCACATCAGCTAGCCTGAAGGTCTTCAGCTAGATCTTGAGCGGCAGCATGTTTTCATCTATTACACGAATCCATTTTATTTCGAAATCAAATTGCTGTACATAACCGAATTTCTTTGTGCACAATCAAGCGCCAAAAATATCTGAATAAAAAGGTCCACGTTTTCCTGACTAGCTAATATAAGGGATTATTTTTACTGTTTACAAGAAATTTTTTACGTGCACCTACTTTTAGCTAGAGACATCCAAACACGGGGTTTTAAATAGAACAGTAAGAGATAATTCATTGTATAACATATTTCGTTGTGATCTTGGTGTCTTCAAACTGTACACACCCTTAGATTCTAGGCGTTAAAGCAATCAATATCCTTTCATTGGTGACAGAAGTTTATGAAATTGCCCTTAACATATATGTCTCCCCATAATTTGTTGCATTATTAAGCAACTAACCGTCTGATCTAGTTGTGGCATGGATGCCGACACACATGAAAGGGGCCATATGTTAATTTCTCTCCCTTCTCTGAACATACCAATAAAAGGGTCACGGCTTTGCTTCTCATGATTGTCTCTAGGGCGACTTGGAATGAGCGTAACGCTAGTGTGTGCAAGAATGTCTCAACCATGCCATCGATTATTTTCTTCAACATCAAAAGAGAGGCTTTGGCCTTTTTCTACATACTCGTCTTCCTTAACTAATGAAAATTAATAAAGCCTTTTCCATTGTTTTAAAAACATTAACTTGCACTAAGTGTAGCAATCTTCTACTCTTCTTAATTCTTTGGGCAATAAGGGTGTGTTCGGATGTCCTCCAGCTTCCCAAAACTCCACAAATTCAGCTTCTCATCGTAGCTTCTAACTCCAGGCAGCGATGGAAAGTCTGTTCGGCTCCGTTTCCAGCTTCTCCCAGCGCTGTGGCCTGTTCGGGGTAGTTGGGCCGGCTGGAGGCAGCCCAAATCGGGCCAGCAGCAGCACAGACCACCAGCAGAAGCAGCGAGGTGAGCACCGGCGTCAATGGCGTCGGGGCTGGGGCCTGTCCTGCCGGTGCGTAAGGTGCGTCCGTCCTCGTCTTGGGGGCGGCGGCGACGGGATCCGCCGGGGATGGGTCTGGAACGGCTTGATCCGCCGCCGGATAGGAGCGGCGGCCGGCGAGGGACTGGCGGCGTGCGTGGCGGCGGTGGTAGGCAGCTGCGGCAGCTAGGGTTGGCGCTAGGGAAGAACAGATCGAGAGAGAGAGTTCGTACCGGTCGAGAGAAGAGGAGGGATTAGAGGCAGTTTTCTTTTTTCGAGGGAGGAGGAAGGGGGCGCGTTGAACCGGTATGTTTGGCGGTGGCAGTCGGCCGTAAATCGGCCAAACTCCAGATTTTCGTTTTCGTGGAGCTAGGCCGAGCTCGCTCTAGATTTTTGCACTACAATTGACCGGCGCTTCCCGAAGCTAGCTTCTCGGGGCGGAATCGTTCGGCTCGCCTCCGCTCCAGGATTTTGTGAAGCGAGGAGCGGGAGGACATCCGAACACGCCCTAAATGTGATAGTCTTCTAGTGGTCTCTAGGGGGGGGGGGGGGGGAATCATGGATGTCTGAAATTACCATGGTAGAGATGATATTTGATACATTTTGAGCAGAATAAACAATACCACATTACACACATCAAATATATCATACTTGTAGAGGCATGTACCTCATCTTTAGCCCATGAATAGTACACATCAAATAATCCTCGTGGATGTTGATTCAATTTCACATTGACTAATCCACCAAGACTTACAACGATGTTCCTCCATTTTCACAAGTTTCTATGAACATGTTTTAATAAAATATCTACAATTGCAATTATGGGTTAGCATCGACTTTATTAATTGGTATCTTTTCCTGAAGGAAATAACACGGAAGGTACCAATGTATAATTTTCTTATGCAATAACTCCTATGTAAATAAGTTGAATACCCGTGAGCTTGTCGAAATTTGATATTCAACGGAACCCTCACAAGGACCAAAGGAACAGAAACATCTTTCCGCACTGGATGATGTTACAGAGGGTTCATTGTTTGTGGCTAAGAGGTGTGTATCACCTAACCAGGTACATTTCCAAAAATTCGTGCCTTAACCATTACCCACCAAAAAGGACCTCTCCTAAAAAAGGTCATCCTTAACCCTCGTCAAACCTTTCTTAAAAGGTGAATATATCGTTCTTACCGTTACTTGGGACTTGGAGTGGAGGTATTTGTTACGAAGCAATTCATGCCAGACCCCATTCTCATTTAGTAACTTGAATAACCACTTACTAAGTAAACACCAATTATTTAGTTCAAGGTACTAATAGCTAGATGATATTCGGTTTTTGTTCATCACATTGTCAAAATAAGCCGGATCTGTAATTTTAATCCAATCTTTTTTGTACCCCTTGGGTATTTTGAAAAGGTATAACATAAACATAGGTAGGCTAGCGATGGCAACGTAAATAAGGACAAGACAACCCTCGTAACATAGTAGATTACCCATCCAATTGCTAGCTTTTTCTCAAAGAGGACCTTGATACCCTTCCATTCTTTATTCATGAGCTTACGATTATGGATAGGGATACCAAGATACTGAAACGGGACGAGACGGACTAACAACCAAAAATGTGCTTATATCGGTCCTTGACCTCTTTGGCCTTGCCAAAGCAAAAGAGCTTGCTCTTATTAAAATTAATCTTGAGGCCAGAAAGTTGTTCGAACAGGCACCTTCATATGAATTGCCTTTTCCATGAAATGGTGCTATCATCCACAAACTAAAGTATGGACACACCACCATCCATGAAAGTGTGGTATGGACTTGTTTGTTAACTAGAGGTAATGGAATGATGTACATGTAACTAATGACCTCATATTTTATTTAGATAATGAAAGAGGACATCTCCCCCAAATCGAGGCCTCGTTGGGGCGATACGCACGCCAAGTTCAATCTAGTTTTCAGCACAAATTGGTAAGTGGGAGCATATATATATGCGCCCCAAAAGGCAGGAAATGCATATTCAAGGTAGAAATGTCTCTTGAAGGGCCGAGGCCGGTCTTTCCTAAGTAGGGAAATGCAAAGTCTTAGCTGCTCATTAGAGAAAAACGACAGAACACCAACAATACCGCAAGTGAAAAGGCACTAACAACGACTACAAGCGCCACAGAAACTAGTTTAAGAGAATTCAAATTTCATTTGAAATCAATTACTGTGAATTTGACACGCAATTTCGAGGTTACAAATAGTTGATACCCACCGAATTTTTTTGGTCCAACCATCACTTCGACGTTGTGTGGAGAGCGTCTAACCTTATTCAACTCAGTTACCGAATATCCGTTGTCAGAAACCGTCGGATATGGCTTGTTCTATAGTAGTGACTCCACCCACCGATATTGTTTTGGAGCGGAAATAGCTCAAAACTAGACCAGCAGGTTAGGCTTTCTAGCTAGCTAAGGTTGGTCTATTTTACCTGCAAAAAACAAAAGGTTGGTCTATTTGGTTGTGTGCATCGAATGATGATGCAGAGGCCGGGGGCACACCATCCTTTTTTAAAGAAAACTAAGAAGGGTTCTATGGGATAGGTGCGGGTCAACGCAAGCTCCTATGTATGTAGACACTAATTGCCGTGTGAACAAGCATGTGTTGTGCCTCCCGCGGATGGGCAAGAAGTGACGCTCTTGTTGAACTTTTATAAACGTCATTTATCAATCGATGGATGTGGAAGGATTGGAATAATTCCTCAGGTCTTGTGCATTCCAGGGTCATAATACTACAAAATGCTTGGTCAACTTGCTCAGTGCAGCAGGGCCGTTCATCCATCGGTACAAGTTTATATATATAGCCCGTTCAATTCCCTGCTCGGCCGGGAGAAGGCGCACGAGACGAGCTGAACGAACCTCACCTCAGCCGGCCTGTGCATTGCGCCGGTGTGCCTCCTCCGGGGAGGGGATGGGGAGGTCGCCGTGCTGCGACCGGCGGAGCGTGAAGCGGGGAGCGTGGTCGCGCGAGGAGGACGCCATCCTCACCAGCTTCGTCCAGAGGTTCGCCAATGCCGGCAATTGGATGACGCTGCCACACAAAGCAGGTGGTTAATTTGCTCTGGCCTATTATAACTACTACTTCATCCGATCCAAATTAATGACGCGCGCCACACACACCATGCATGCGAGCCACCTCTTCACGCTCCAAGCGCAGCTCGGCACGCTACGGCCAACCACCACGCCAGGAAGGGCCGGTTGACGCATTTACTGCCTTTTACACGTGGGAGTGGTGTTTTGGCTCTGGGGTCCAAATGATCCTGCTATCTGAGCCGTCCAAGAGATGATGTGGATCTGTGCCAAAAGATTGTACATGCTTGCAGAAAAACCCGTATTGAATGAGCAGTATTTACACCAAGTCTATAGCCGGGGCATTTATTCGAATCGCCCCGTCTCCGTCTCCCTGCAGGGTCTGCGCCGTGAGGTGGATAAGGTGTAGCGATGGTACAGAAATTTTAGAGCCATCTGTGCCATGGGTCCAAGGTACCAAATTTTAGTTTTGATTGCTCATTCGCGAGAGCTCTAGCCAATTCCTCCAGCTCGGTAGAACAGAGGTCACCCAGCACAAAGGCGGAAGAACAGGGGTGCCAGTCATGGCCGTGGACCTACTGGCTACCCCTGCGGCGGCCTCGTCGCCTCGGCGAGCTCGGAATCGGAACAGCCGCAGCCTCCTGGCGGATCTCTATGGGACATCTCTGTGTCACCGAGTCACGTCTTTGTAACATTGTTGATGCAGTGTCATTGTGCACTTAGATCTGCCATGAAACTTGGCAAGATAGTGTTCCACACTTGCGCATCTCCTCTGGTGCATGAATCTCGTGACTGCGGTTTGCCTATGTTTGAGACGCATGTGAAGGAGGCGGCCATGAATCTGCCAGACGAGGAAGAGGTGGGCATCCATGACCATGAGGTTGCTGCAGCACAATCAACAGCGCCTTGCCCTCATGCTGGATGGCGACGATATTTGTGAGAAAGTTGGAAGAGTGCAGCCAGCCATGAAGCGGGCTCTGCTGAATCTGCAGTTCTGCAAAATCCATAAAGCAAGTGAAGTACTCCCTCCTTATTACCGGTTTATAGGGCTTATATCTGAAATCTCACCAACCAAGGAAAATGTCTATTGACTGGGATGAATTGAGCTGGTTTTCTACTTTTTCTCCACGAAAACAGTGCGCGCCGCAGTATTAATTCTCAGTCGTTTCGACTCCCGACGCAATAACTCAGCGCTCTAAGAGCATCTCCAACAGACGCGCCAATTTAGCCGCGCGCTGGAAAAAAAACACTTTATAGCGCGCGCGGGACCGAAACTAGCGCTCCCGCAGCCGCGCAAAAATCGCGCGCGGGGTAAAGTTGGTTCAGCGCGCTGAGGGAAACGGCATCGCGCGCGGTGTATTTGCTGCGCCAGCTACCGCGCGCTGGACAGTGAAACTTTTCGCGCGAGCGACCAACTGCCGCCCTCGTCCTGTCCGGCCGCCCCGCCCCGCGCCGCCGCCGACGAAATTGCACCGATGGAAGGCCGCGCCGACATCCCCCCAACCCCTCCGTACACCCGCAACCCCTCCCCCGCCGCCGCCGCAAACCCTAGCGCGGGCTTGAGCTTCGGCTTCACCGCCGGCGCCCCTCCTCCTCCAAGCACCGGTCTCGCGCGCGGCCTTTTCATGGCGCCCCGAACCACCTCGCATGGTGGCGAAATGGCGCCGCCGCCCGCCGTGAAGCCACGGGGCTCCGTTTCCAAGCGATCAAATGCGGCGGCGGCGACGACGACGACGACCGAAAGGAGAAGAAAGGGGACGGCGCTCCTAGGCGGACGAAGAAGAAAGTTACATCGCGTCCGGCCGCGCGTCCGCCGCCCAAAGCTATGCTATGTTATGTTGCCCCAACTCATTATTTTGCATATTTGTTTATGTTTGAGATCATCATATTGTCAAATTGGTGTGTGTTGTTTCATATGTGCCCAGCGCCGGCTGATCGCGCGCGCTGGATTTTGCAGCACCAGCTGCGCTACAGCGGCGCGCTAAAATTTGCAGCGTCTGCTAAAGCAACCCACCGCGCGCGAAAACGCTATTTCGACGCTGTAAATGTTTTTTAACGCGTCTGTTGGAGATGCTCTAACGGCTGTATGCGCGCGCTCTCTCCCGCCTCCCCTCAAAACTAAACTGGCCCGCCTTCACTTTTGCATGCGTAAACCTCTCTCGCCCCCCACTCTTTATCTCTCATCCGCATGGCGCATGCACAGGCCAGTTTTCGTTGAGACTCACAGTATGTGAACTCGTTAAATATAGCACATATGTATTGGTGCATAGCATCCTGACATCATACACAGTGTTTTATCTCACCTTAACATTTCATAACCTGATATCTCCTTGTCAGCCCCATCTAGTAGAGTTTTATTTAAAAATTACATGTTTCATATTTTAAATAACAAAATTATACTCCCCCAGTCTCATAATTTTTGTCGTAGTTTTAATTCAAGTTTACAATTTGAAATTTTTGTCAAAGCATATTCGATATTGGGCTTGTTTCGAAGATAAAATCAAAAGAAAGACAGATGTTCAAACAGAATATTTTTCTGAAATTTATTCTATCATATATAGTTGTTCCAAGTGTAAGATTGAAAATAAATGCATGTATATTAATGAGTGGGAGAGAGTAAAACGAGGAGAGAGAAGACATAAAGTTGATTGATGGATTGTCAGAATACTACTCCCTCCATTCCAGAATATAAGGTGTATTGGTTTCCGTGCAAGTCAACTATTGGAATCTTTGACCAATATTATAGAATAAAATAACAACATCTGCAACACCTAATAGATAAAATATGAAACTACTTTTCATGATGGATCAAATGAAATAAATTTCGTAATGTGGATATTGATATATTTTTCTAAAAACTCGGTCAAACATGCACTCGTTTGACTTTTGAAAAAACAAATACACCTTATATAAAGGAACGGAGGGAGTACATGACTATATTACTCAGGAAATAACAAATGCTACTACCGGAAGTTTGCATGCATCCAAATCTCAAACCGAGTCGACGGTTGATATCCATCCCGTGCATGGTAGAACTGCTTTTCTCAGTTTTCGTTTTTTCATGGTTTGCATGCACGGAAAAAAAAGCACCGCAAAATCCTCTGGCGCCATTAGCTCAATTTTTGGTTTTTCAGCGTTGGCGCCGCGAACTCGAACACTGCCTCTCCCGCCATAGCAAATCGTACATGCACTACAGTATAAAGTGGTGGGCAGCAAGCAAGTTTAGAGCCACACCGTTCTTCTCCCACATCTCCATCTTCTTACCGGAACCATGGTCCTCATTGACCTAAACGAGCCACCACCAGAGGGGAATGAGAGGTTGGAAGTTGGCATAGGTGTTGGTTTTGGTGATGCCGGGGGCGGCCATGGAGTTCACAGGCTCGCCGGCGCCGTTCTAGCAGGATTCCGTCAAACTGCAGTTCGGCACGCCGGCGTGGCTGATATGATGGAGTCAGTAGCGCAACGGCAGGCCGTGTTCCCAGCCGGCTAGGCCTGTCAGGCCGCGGTATGACCGTCGGGTGGTCCGCTGGTGCCGGCCTAACCGGGCAAGCACGAGGTCCGGCGCTCGGCCTCACAGGGTGCGGCCGCAGCCTAGGCGGTGGAGGTGGCCGAGGAGACTGCTACGACGCTACCGTACATGGCCGCGGACAAGGCAATGATAACACGGCAGTGGGGGGCGACGCTGGCCATGGTGCTGGGCATGGCCTTGGCGTTGGACGTGGCGTTGAGCGTGGCGCAGGAGGTAGTGCTGGCCATGGCGTTGGGCGTGGTGCGGGAGGTAGTGCTAGGCTAGGCGACAATGACGAGGCCGCGGGTCGTAGCGTCGGCCGTGCAGCCCGTCGTGGCCGTGGACTTAGCGACGTTGACGAGGCTGCTGGCCATGGCGCCGGTCGTCGCGTCGGCCGTGCAGCCGGTCGTGGCCGTGGACTTAGCGACCTTGACGAGGCTGCCGGCCGTGGCGTCGGTCGCGGCGCTGGTCGTGGCGTCGGCCGTGCAGCCGGTCGTGGCCGTGGACATAGCGACATGGACGAGGCTGCGGGCCGTGGCGCCGGTCGTGCAGCAGGACGTGGCCGTGGAGCCAGAGGTGGCCGTGGGCTGGGCAACGTCCAAGAGGGAGAGGAAAGGAGTAACGGCCATTTCTCTTCGTACGAGAACAGCAGCCATCAAATTAATTGCGTGCGTAGGGAACCGAAACGACAGCAGCTCTTCAACCGAGCGGACGACGAAATGAGCTTTGTATAACGGAAATATGGAGATTTTGAAATGAGCCTTAGAGCAAGTATAATAAGGTACAGTCAGTAGGCTGTAAGAATTAAACTAGTATATTTCTGCTGAGTTTGATGAGAGAGAAGAGGAGAGAGAAGGGAAGCGGGCTGCAGACTAACAGCCGGCGGTAGCACGAGCTTCAAGAAACATTGTGAGGATGTAAGGTGGGCCATATATTAACGAAGTACTACTTTTTAGCAACTAGCTATTATACGTGTTGACTGTTAGGTCGACTATATGTGACATGGCAATTCCATATAGCCGATAGTTGGCTATACTATTAACCATGCTCTTATAAACCGGTAAGGAGGGAGTAGTGAACCCACAAACGCCAGGTGTGTTGTTAGGTTCTCACGGTACAGGCTGGTTCAGGAAAAATTGAGCCGTCTGGACTACCTGGTCGCAAACGGCTAGAAACACAATCAATGCCATACGGTGGTGGCCCAACACCCTGTTGAAACAGCCGACCGTAACACTGAATACTACTGAAAATACAGCCGTGTGCACCAATCTTGTAACATTCTGACGGTACTGATTTCAGGACCATACGCACCCAAGAGCCAAATTGTTTACACCTAGATCATATAAAGCGGTCGGTGCATGCAACATGAATGCTTCTATTATCTGCAACTGAGGGTTTATTGGACCCGTAGTTAGGGTCAATAATTTTAAAATGTAAGCTATATGCCACAAAAAATATATGACAAGAATCCTCTTTCAAATATGAATTCAACTGTATACTCTCTCCATTTCATAATGTAGTGCGTATAGATCTTTTGCAAACTATGCCAATTTTGATCATGTTTATAGACAAAACTATTTATATCTACAATACAAAAAATACAAAATATGAAACTACATTTTATGATGAATCTAATGATATATATTTGGCTTTCTAGATGTAAATGTTTTTCTGCATAAACTTGGTCAAAGTTTATGAGGTTTGACTTTTCAAAAAATCTATATGCACTACATTATGGAATGAAGGGAGTACTTATTATAGCATATAAATCATATATTTAGTTAGTTATATAGATGGTCAAAGTTAACTCAAAATACAAGGGGTCCAGTAAACCTGGATAAGATTAGCCGATTAATGTGAACTGAGCGTAGCTTCGATAGTTAGATTCCTTGTGGTGAACCAGTGTTGGCTAAGGAAATGTTTCTCGTTTATGGAGGTGATCAAGAGCTCGTCGTAAAGGGTTACATCGATGCAAGCTTTGACACTGATCCGGATGACTCTAAGTCTCAAACCGGATACGTATATATTCTAAATGGGGGAGCGGTAAGCTGGTGCAGTTCCAAGCAAAGCGTGGTAGCTGATTCTACATGCGAAGCAGAGTACATAGCTGCCTCGGAGGCGGTGAAGGAAGGTATCTGGATGAAGCAGTTCATGACAGATCTTGGAGTTGTGCCCAGTGCACTGGACCCGATGACTCTGTTCTGTGACAACACTGGTGCCATTGCTCTAGCCAAGGAACCAAGATTTCACAAGAGGACCAGATACATAAAGCGACGCTTCAATTCCATCCGCGATGCGATCAAGGAGGAGGACATAAACATTTGCAAAGTGCACACGGATTTGAATGTTGCAGATCCGTTGACTAAACCTCTTCCACGGGCAAAACATGATCAACACCAGAACTCTATGGGTGTTAGATTCATAACCATGTAATGCTAGATTATTGACTCTAGTGCAAGTGGGAGACTGTTGGAAATATGCCCTAGAGGCAATAATAAAATGGTTATTATTATATTTCCTTGTTCATGATAATCATTTATTATTCATGCTATAATTGTATTGGTTGGAAACACAAATACATGTGTGGATACGTAGACAACAACATGTCCCTAGTGAGCCTCTACCGGACTAGCTCGTTGATCAAAGATGGCATGGTTTCCTGGTCATAGACATGAGTTGTCATTTGATAACGGGATCACATCATTAGGAGAATGATGTGATGGACAAGACCCAAACTATGAACGTAGCATATGATCGTGTTAAGTTTATTGCTATCGTTTTCTGCATGTCAAG
The DNA here is from genome assembly GCA_039707655.1 of Elymus sibiricus. Classification (NCBI taxonomy): domain Eukaryota; kingdom Viridiplantae; phylum Streptophyta; class Magnoliopsida; order Poales; family Poaceae; genus Elymus; species Elymus sibiricus. The sequence continues at coordinate 367,133,991 of CM077670.1, read as the reverse complement.
TATCTGTTCCTATGACCATGAGATCATGCAACTCACTGACACCGGAGGAGTACCTTGTGTGTATCAAACGTCGCAACGTAACTGGGTGACTATAAAGATGCTCTACAGGTATCTCCGAGGGTGTCTGTTGAGTTGGCATGGATCAAAACTGGGATTTGTCACTCCGTATGATGGAGAGGTATCTCAGGGCCCACTCGGTAATACAGCATCACAATGAGCTTGCAAGCAATGTGACTAAAGAGTTAGCCACGGGATCTTGTATTATGGAACGAGTAAAGAGACTTGCCGGTAACGAGATTGAACTAGGTATGGAGATACCGACGATCGAATCTCGGACACGTAACATATCGCCGGACAAAGGGAACTGCATACGGGATTGACTGAATCCTTGACATCGAGGTTCGACCGATAAAGATCTTCGTAGAATATGTAGGAACCAATATGGGCATCCAGGTCCCGCTATTGGTTATTGACCGTGGAGGTGTCTCGGTCATGTCTGCATAGTTCTCAAACCCGTAGGGTCTACATACTTAACGTTTGGTGACGATATAAGTATAGTCGAGTTATTATGTTGGTGACCGAAGGTTGTTCGGAGTCCCGGATGAGATCCCGGACATGACGAGGAACTCCGGAATGGTCCGGAGGTGAAGATCGATATATAGGACGAAGGGAATCGGAGTCCAGAAGTGTTCCAGAGGTACCGGGTTATGACCAGGAGAACCGAAAGGGGTTTCGGGGGGCCCCGGCAAGTGTTGGGGGGCCTCATGGGCCAAGTGGAGGAAGCACACCAGCCCACTAAAGGGCTGTGCGCCCCCCTCACCCCATCCCACGATCACCAGAGGGGGTGCCCCCCCCCCCCTAGGGCTGCCTCCACCTGGCTTGGGGGGCAAGTCACCCTAGGGTTTCCCTAGGGGCGCCCCCATCAGTTGTGGCCGCCGGCCCCCTAGGGGAAACCCTAGGGCGCCTCCTCCTCCTCCCTTTCCCCTATATGTAGAGGGGTAGAGAGAGGGCAGCCGCACCCCATCTATACCACGGCGTTGCCCTCCCTCTCCCTCGTAGTTCCTCTCTCTCTCTCTCCGCGTAGCTTAGCGAAGCTCTGCTGAGATTGCTCCACCACCACCGCCGCCACGCCGTCGTGCTGCCGGAGGACTCGAGCTACTACTTCACCATCGCTCGCTGGATCGAGGAGGTGAAGGCGTCATCAAGCCGTATGTGTGTTGAACGCGGAGGTGCCGTCCGTTCGGCACTTGATCGGGAGTTCGCGGGACGGATCGTGATTGGATCGCGAAGACGTTCGACTACATCAACCGCGTTTCTTAACGCTTCCGCTTAGCGATCTACAAGGGTATGTAGATGCAATCTCTCCTCTCGTAGATGTTCATCTCCTAGATCGATCTTGGTGAGCGTAGGAAATTTTTGTTTCCCATGCAACGTTCCCCAACAGTGGCATCATGAGCTAGGTCTTTGCGTAGATGACATCACGAGTAGAACACAAAGGAGTTTGTGGGCGTTGATATTCAGATTGCTTCCTTCCTTGGTCTTTTCTTGATTCAGCGGTATTGTGGGATGAAGCGGCCCGGACCAACTTTACATGTCCACGTACATGAGACTGGTTCCATCGACTGACATGCGACTTTGTTGCATAAGATGGCTGGCGGGTGTTTGTCTCTCCCACCTTAGTTGAATCGGATTCGACGAAGGCGGACCTTGTAGAAGGTTAAATAGCAACTTGCATATCACCGTTGTGGTTTTGCGTAGGTAAGAATCGTTCTTGCTAGATACCCATAGCAGCCACGTAAAACATGCAACAACAAATTAGAGGACGTCTAACTTGTTTTTGCAGGGTATGTTGTGATATGATATGGCCAAAGACATGATGAAATATATTTGATGTATGAGATGATCATGTTTTGTAATAGTTTATCTCGGCTTGCATGTCGATGAATACGGCAACCGGCAGGAGCCATAGGGTTGTCTTTAATTATTGTATGACATGCGTGTCAATCATTAAGCTCTATGTAATGCTTTACTTTATCGCTAAACGGTAGCAATAGTAGTAGAAGCATGGTTGGCGTGACAACCCCGATGGCGACGCGATGATGGAGATCATGATGATGGAGATCATGGTGTCATGCCGGTGACGATGGAAATCATGCCGATGCTTTGGAGATGGAGATCAAAAGCACAAGTTCATGGCCATATCATGTCACTTATGATTTGCATGTGATGTTAATCTTTTTTATGCATCTTATTTTGCTTAGGACGACGGTAGCATTATAAGGTGATCCCTCTCTAAAATTTTAAGATAAAATTGTGTTCTCCCCAAGTGTGCACCGTTGCGAAAGTTCGTCGTTTCGAAGCACCACGTGATGATCGGGTGTGATAGACTCTACGGGTGCAAGCCAATTTTGCACATGCGGAACACTTGGGTTAAACTTGACGAGCCTAGCATGTACAGACATGGCCTCGAAACACAAGAGACCGAAAGGTCGAACATGAGTCATATAGTAGATATGATCAACATGGAGATGTTCACCATTGAAACCACCTCATCTCACGTGATGATCGGACTTGGGTTGGTGAATTTGGATCATGTTACACTCGGACGACCGGAGGGATGTCGATTTGAGTGGGAGTTTTTAAGTAAACTAAACTCATTATCTTGAACAATAGTCTAAGTTGTCTTTGCAAATTTATGTTGTAGATCAATGGCTCGCGCAGTAGCTTCCCTGAATTTCAATGCGTTCCTAGAGAAAGCCAAGCTGAAAGATGATGGAAGTAACTTTGTAGACTGGGCCCGTAATCTGAGGATTATCCTCACGGCTGCCCAAAAAGGCTTATGTCCTTGATGCACCGCTTGGTGAGCAACCCCCTCCAGCGTCTGTGAACGTTATGAACGCCTGGCAGGCGCGTGTTGATGACTACTCAATAGTTCAGTGCGCCATGTTGTATGGCTTAGAACCGGGACTTCAAAGGCGTTTTGAACGTCATGGAGCATATGAGATGTTCCAGGAGTTGAAGTTTATTTTTGAGAAGAATGCCCGGATCGAGAGGTATGAGACCTCCGATAAGTTCTATGCTTGCAAGATGGAGGAGAACGGGTCTGTCAGTGAACACATACTCAAAATGTCTGGGTATTACAACCGTCTGGCTGAGTTGGGAGTTGTGCTCCCGCCAGAGGCGATCACTGACAGAGTTCTTCAATCGCTACCACCTAGCTACAAGAGCTTTGTGTTGAACTATAACATGCAAGGGATGAACAAGTCAGTCGCCGAGCTATTTGCGATGCTGAAAGTCGCTGAGTCAGACATCCAGAAGGAGCATCAAGTGTTGATGGTTAATAAAACCACTAGTTTCAAGAAGAATGGCAAGGGCAAGAAGGGAAACTCCAAGAAGAGTGGCAAAGTAGTTGCCCCTCCCATGAAGAAACCCAAGGTTGGGCCCAAGCCGGAAACTGAGTGCTTCTATTGCAAGGGAACTGGCCACTGGAAGCGGAATTGCCCCAAGTATCTGGCCGACAAGAAGGGGGCCAACCCAAACAAGGTATATATGATATACATGTTATTGATGTGTACCTTACCAACTATCGTTGTAGTGCCTGTGTATTTGATACCGGTGCGGTTGCTCACATTTGCAACTCAAAGCAGGAACTGCGAAATAGACGGAGGCTGGCGAAGGACGAAGTGACGATGCGCGTGGGAAATGGTTCCAAGGTTGATGTGATCGCCGTCGGCACGCTCGCTCTTCGATTACCATCGGGATTAGTGATGAACCTGAATAATTGTTATTTAGTGCCTGCGTTGAGCATGAACATTATATCTGGATCTTGTTTAATGCGAGACGGTTACTCATTTAAATTAGAGAATAATGGTTGTTCTATTTATATGGGCAATATCTTTTATGGTCATGCACCCATTGTGAGGGGTTTATTCTTATTGAATCTCGATAGTGATGATACATATGTTCATAACATTGATGCCAAAAGATGTAGAGTTGATAATGATAGTACCACTTTCTTCTGGCACTGCCGCTTAGGTCATATTGGTGTAAAACGCATGAAGAAACTCCATGCTGATGGACTTTTGGAGTCACTTGATTTTGAATCACTTGACACATGCAAACCATGCCTCATGGGTAAGATGACTAAGACCCCGTTCTCCGGAACAATGGAACGGGCAAGTGACTTGTTGGAAAAAATACATACTGATGTGTGCGGTCCGATGAGCATCGAGGCGCGCGGTGGATATCGTTATTTTCTCACCTTCACCGACGATTTGAGTAGATATGGGTATATTTACTTAATGAAACACAAGTCTGAAACGTTTGAAAAGTTTAAGCAATTTCAGAGTGAAGTTGAGAATCATCGTAACAAGAAAATTAAATTCCTACGATCTGATCGAGGGGGAGAATATCTGAGTTATGAGTTTGGCAGTCACTTAAGACAACGTGGAATTGTTTCACAGTTGACGCCACCTGGAACACCACAGCGTAATGGTGTGTCTGAACGTCGTAATCGAACCTTATTGGATATGGTGCGTTCTATGATGTCTCTTGCCGATCTGTCACTATCATTTTGGGGTTATGCGTTAGAGACAGCTGCATTCACTTTAAATAGGGCACCATCTAAGTCCGTTGAGACGACACCGTATGAACTGTGGTTTGGCAAGAAACCAAAGTTGTCGTTTCTTAAAGTTTGGAGATGCGATGCTTATGTCAAAAGGCTTCAGCCAGAAAAGCTTGAACCCAAAGCGGACAAATGCGTCTTCATAGGATACCCAAAAGAGACGGTTGGGTATACCTTCTATCTCAGATCCGAAGGCAAAGTGTTTGTCGCTAAGAACGGGTCCTTTCTCGAGAAAGAGTTTCTCTCAAAAGAATTAGTGGGAGGAAGATAGAACTTGATGAGGTTGTTGAACCTTCACTTCAACCAGAGAGTAGCACTGCGCAGAAAGATGTTTCTATGGAACCTACGTCAGTTGAAGAGGAAGCTGATGATGGTGATCATGTAGCTTCGGATCAAGTTACTATTGAACCTCGTAGGTCGACAAGGATACGTACTGCTCCTGAGTGGTACGGTAACCCTGTCTTGAATGTCATGTTGTTGGACAACGATGAACCTACGAGCTATGGAGAAGCGATGGTGGGCCCAGATTCCGACAAATGGTTAGAGGCCATGAAATCCGAGATGGGATCCATGTATGAAAACAAAGTATGGACGAAAGGCGAAAGGCCATTCAGAATAAATGGATCTTCAAGAAGAAGACGGACGCAGATGGTAATGTCACCGTCTATAAAGCTCGACTTGTGGCAAAGGGTTTTTCACAAGTTCAAGGAGTTGACTACGATGAGACTTTCTCACCCGTAGCGATGCTTAAGTCCGTCAGAATCATGTTAGCAATAGCTGCATTTTTCGATTATGAAATTTGGCAGATGGATGTCAAAACAGCGTTCCTTAACGGTTTTCTTAAGGAAGAGTTGTATATGATGCAACCAGAAGGTTTTGTCGATCCAGAGAATGCTGACAAAGTTTGCAAACTCCAGCGATCCATTTATGGGCTGGTGCAAGCGTCTCGGAGTTGGAATCTTTGCTTTGATGAGGTGATGAAAGCGTTTGGGTTTATACAAGTTTACGGAGAAGCTTGTATTTATAAGAAAGTGAGTGGGAGCTCTATAGCGTTTCTAATATTATATGTGGATGACATATTACTGATTGGAAACAATATAGAACTTTTGGAAAGCGTGAAGGAATATTTGAACAAGAGTTTTTCAATGAAGGACCTAGGAGAAGCTGCTTTCATATTAGGCATCAAGATCTATAGAGATAGATCGAGACACTTAATAGGACTTTCACAGAGCACATACCTTGATAAAGTTTGAAGAACTTCAAAATGGATCAGTTCAAGAAGGGCTTCTTGCCTGTTTTGCAAGGTGTGAAGTTGAGTAAGACTCAATGCCCAGCGACTACAGAGGATAGAGAAAAGATGAGTGTCATCCCTTGTGCTTCTGCCATAGGCTCTATCATGTATGCGATGCTGTGCACAAGACCAGATGTCAGCCTTGCCATAAGTATGGCCGGAAGGTTTAAAAGTGATCCAGGAGTGGAACACTGAACAGCGGTCAAGAATATCCTTAAGTACCTGAAAAGGGCTAAGGAAATGTTTCTCGTTTATGGAGGTGATCAAGAGATCATCGTAAAGGGTTACGTCGATGCAAGCTTTGACACTGATCCGGATGACTCTAAGTCTCAAACCGGATACGTATATATTCTAAATGGGGGAGCGGTAAGCTGGTGCAGTTCCAAGAAAAGCGTGGTAGCTGATTCTACATGCGAAGCGGAGTACATAGCTGCCTCGGAGGCGGCGAAGGAAGGTATCTGGATGAAGCAGTTCATGACAGATCTTGGAGTTGTGCCCAGTGCACTGGACCCGATGACTCTGTTCTGTGACAACACTGGTGCCATTGCTCTAGCCAAGGAACCAAGGTTTCACAAGAGGACCAGACACATAAAGCGACGCTTCAATTCCATCCGCGATGCGATCAAGGAGGAGGACATAAACATTTGCAAAGTGCACACGGATCTGAATGTTGCAGATCCGTTGACTAAACCTCTTCCACGGGCAAAACATGATCAACACCAGAACTCTATGGGTGTTAGATTCGTAACCATGTAATGCTAGATTATTGACTCTAGTGCAAGTGGGAGACCGTTGGAAATATGCCCTAGAGGAAATAATAAAATGGTTATTATTATATTTCCTTGTTCATGATAATCGTTTATTATCCATGCTATAATTGTATTGGTTGGAAACACAAATACATGTGTGGATACGTAGACAACAACATGTCCCTAGTGAGCCTCTACCGGACTAGCTCGTTGATCAAAGATGGCCATGGTTTCCTGGTCATAGACATGAGTTGTCATTTGATAACGGGATCACATCATTAGGAGAATGATGTGATGGACAAGACCCAAACTATGAACGTAGCATATGATCGTGTTAAGTTTATTGCTATCGTTTTCTGCATGTCAAGTATCTGTTCCTATGACCATGAGATCATGCAACTCACTGACACCGGAGGAGTACCTTGTGTGTATCAAACGTCGCAACGTAACTGGGTGACTATAAAGATGCTCTACAGGTATCTCCGAGGGTGTCTGTTGAGTTGGCATGGATCAAGACTGGGATTTGTCACTCTGTATGACGGAGAGGTATCTCAGGGCCCACTCGGTAATACAGCATCACAATGAGCTTGCAAGCAATGTGACTAAAGAGTTAGCCACGGGATCTTGTATTACGGAACGAGTAAAGAGACTTGCCGGTAACGAGATTGAACTTGGTATGGAGATACCGACGATCGAATCTCGGGCAAGTAACATATCGCCGGACAAAGGGAACTGCATACGGGATTGACTGAATCCTTGACATCGAGGTTCGACCGATAAAGATCTTCGTAGAATATGTAGGAACCAATATGGGCATCCAGGTTCCGCTATTGGTTATTGACCGTGGAGGTGTCTCGGTCATGTCTGCATAGTTCTCGAACCCGCAGGGTCTACACACTTAACGTTTGGTGACGATATAAGTATAGTCGAGTTATTATGTTGGTGACCGAAGGTTGTTCGGAGTCCCGGATGAGATCCCGGACATGACGAGGAACTCCGGAATGGTCCGGAGGTGAAGATCGATATATAGGACGAAGGGAATCGGAGTCCGGAAGTGTTCCAGAGGTACCGGGTTATGACCAGGAGAACCGAAAGAGGTTTCGGGGGGGCCCGGCAAGTGTTGGGGGGGCTCATGGGCCAAGGGGAGGAAGCACACCAGCCCACTAAGGGGCTGTGCGCCCCCCTCACCCCATCCCACGATCACCAGAGGGGGTGCCCCCCCCCTAGGGCTGCCTCCACCTGGCTTGGGGGGCAAGTCACCCTAGGGTTTCCCTAGGGGCGCCCCCATCAGTTGTGGCCGCCGGCCCCCTAGGGGAAACCCTAGGGCGCCTCCTCCTCCTCCCTTTCCCCTATATATAGAGGGGTAGAGAGAGGGCAGCCGCACCCCATCTATGCCACGGCGCTGCCCTCCCTCTCCCTCGTAGTTCCTCTCTCTCTCCGCGTAGCTTAGCGAAGCTCTGCTGAGATTGCCCCACCACCATCGCCGCCACGCCGTCGTGCTGCCGGAGGACTCGAGCTACTACTTCACCATCGCTCGCTGGATCGAGGAGGTGAAGGCGTCATCAAGCCGTATGTGTGTTGAACGCGGAGGTGCCGTCCGTTCGGCACTTGATCGGGAGTTCGCGGGACGGATCGTGATTGGATGGCGAAGACGTTCGACTACATCAACCGCGTTTCTTAACGCTTCCGCTTAGCGATCTACAAGGGTATGTAGATGCAATCTCTCCTCTCGTAGATGTTCATCTCCTAGATCGATCTTGGTGAGCGTAGGAAATTTTTTGTTTCCAATGCAACGTTCCCCAACAATGCCTGTGCTAATTGACATTGCGCCTGAGGCAACAGATTGATTTATTTTTCAAAAGTATGACTAAATTTATTGCAAATTTGAAAACTATATGGCGCAATGCAAAAAAACCAAAAGTATGACCCCGTCGGCCTGCGGTTGGCCGAAAGGGAGCCTGTCGGCCAGCAGTGGGCCGAGCGTAGCCTGTCGGCCACCCGTAGGCCGACTGGTGGGCTGTCGGCCACCAGCAGGCCGAAAGGTGGTTGTCGGCCTACCAGAGGCCGATAGGCCCGTAGATAGCCTGCCCAAAAGTTTTCTTGAATTTTTTTCAGAAATAGTACATTTTTTTGGTATTTCCTTCGCCGAAGAGTGCATTTTCCCGCCAGTTTCCTTCCCGCCCTTCTTTCCCTCCAGTTTCGTTCCCGCCCTTCTTTCCCGCCAGTTTCGTTCCCGCCCTTCTTTCCCGCCATTCTCTCCCGCCATCTTCTCTTCTGACCCTATAAAACCCCCTCCGCAGCAAGGTGGGTGAGCAGGCAAGTGTAGTGTTTTTTTTTTGTCACCGTTTCTTTGCAGGTAATGGCGTGCCCCTTTTGCCGAGCTCCAGGTGGCCCTTGTTCTTCCTTTGATTCTGGTGCGTCTGTCTTCACTTTGGTGCTGGATCGTCGCTGTTCAAGGCGTGTTGTAAGATTTTATATCTTGTTTATCTGATTGTGGCATATGGTTGATGTTGTTTAGGTTGGAATGTATTATAATGCCTTTGTTTATATGATTATGATGTTTGCTTTCATTCTTTTTGTAGTATGTTCCGTGCAGTGTTAGATCACATCTTGCTCGGTACATTGAGGAGTGCAGAGCTTTAGCTATTCGGAGGGGTGACACAGATATTGATCTTGCTCTTCACAACAGTGAGGGTAACTTATACCATGTTCTGTTTACACATGGTCGGGTGAGCAGTAAATTCCATGGTCCTTCCTGGGAGGAACTTGTGAATGATTATGGTCTCCGTCATCGTGACATGATGACTGTTAGGCTTGAGCACTATGGAACATGGTGTAGTGTTGATTTTCATCGGGATGGTGTTATGTTGTTCCCTTTACCCTGTGTTAGTAAGTTTTTTTTTTGAGTGATTTTAAGTATTGTTTCAGCTTATACGATTTGCTGTTCTGCTCAATTTGTGAAATTATTTTTTTGTAGCTCTTGAGGATCTGAGTGAAACTCAGAGGGAACTTGTTGACAGTTGTGTTTATAGTCGTGGTATCTTCGGTCTGAATTATCACCAAATGTTTGTCATGTCCCGACAGCTCTTTGATGACAACTACATATTGTGTACTCCTTTTGTTCATAGGATTGATTTCATGAATGTTAATGGTCAACATATGGTGAGCTTTGTTTTTGGCTACTGTATATTTTTTTGTTCTTTGCTATAGTATAATGTTTTAAATTTGTAAGCTCAACATCATATAACTTGATGTTTTTTGTCAGGTTATTCCGATCATGGTTGTGAGGAGTTTGAAGGAATTTGTGTCAATTCCTAGGACCGGTTCTTTAACTCTTGAAATTACTTTGGATTCTGAAGATGATGATATATCTGTGAGCATTCCTTGTTCCTACTTTATTGGCTTGGTGATAGAATGGTGTCCCCTTCTTCTTCCTCTCCACACCACCACCTCCTCACCAGCCACACCTCCTCCACCCCACCACCTCCTCACCTCCTCCACCCCACCATGGCTCCTCCTCACTTACGCACAAATAACTATCCCATTGCAAAAAAAATGATCGTAGGACGCTGGAGAATGCTATGATCTATTGATTCTGCGGCTTGGAACGGAAAATCGGTGGAAGAATGAGTAGATCGGTGAGGGGGGGAGAGTATAGAGAGGAAATGAGAGAGAGAGAGAGAGAGCTGCCAGCGACCAGGAACGAGAGAGAGAGAGAGAGCGAGAGGAAGAAGAAAACGGTCGGGCGGCCGACAGCCCCCTTTCGGCCTGCTGGTGGCCGACAGCCACCTTTCGGCCTGCTGGTGGCCGACAGGCTGCGCTCGGCCCACTGCTGGCCGACAGGGCCCCTTTCGGCCCACCGCAGGCCGACGGGGTCATATTTTCTGTATTTTTTCATTTCGCCGTATAATTTTCAAATTTGTTATAAATTTAGTCATACTTTTGAAAAAAAAATCCAACAGATTCATTGTCTAAATTTTTTGTAATAACAATCATTGTAATTTTGTTTTCGAACACGCAGCATCGGCTAGCACAGTATGTACCCATTCTGGAGATGCTCGCACAATATATGCAGCGGCTAATGCAGCACCAATAGGAAATGATCTGAGAAAATGTAGATATAGGTACAGGCCTCTGTTAACAATCATCATTTTTCGCAATACTTGTACAATCACCACACCGATTACCAGGGGGTGGCTTATTTTGCGAGTGACACAGGGTTACGTAAAATGTACACAGGTTTAGGAAAATCCTACTAGCTCACAAGACAACATCAAATTGTACAAATTGGACGCAAAACTAGAAACAAAGATAACTACATAACTGTCCCCTCCAGCCGGATTGTTGTTTCAGCAGGAGACGCTGCATGAAGCACCATACCTGGGTTTCCGCCCGTGTTTCACCGGTGACCACCTACGCCAACATTGCACCATTTGTCATGCCTCTCCGGATGGTGCCGCCGCACAAGGTACTTCACGCCTTGCTCAACCGGTTCGACCTTGTACTGCCCTGCTTCGTACAGTATCTCGCCAAACTTGTCGAACATGGGCCCTAGTGTACACCTCACTCACATGTTGCTCCAATGGCGTGTTCGCTTTCATCACCCGTGCTGCCTGCAAATTCATGACATGGGCTCCACAAGTTAGAACCCCCGCCCGTATGGTTGCAAAACATACTTTATGTAGGTCCAAACCAAAAAACAGAAACTGCACTCACCCTACAGGAAAAAACAGCAGTACATGTGCAGGACAATGAACACCACTGCTGAAACTGGCTACGCGTTTAAGGCAAAGTCCATCTTTGTTACTCCCTCCGGTCCGGTGTGTTGGGCTCACTAGCAATTCCTAGCAAGCCTAACACACCGGACCGGAGGGAGTATGCTGTTCCACCAGATGCAGGACAACCATAGATCTTGTTTGGTTATAGGGGAACCAATCCCCTAGTTGAATTAATCCACCCAGTGATTGGGTTGATCCCCTACTTGTCAAGCAATCTCTGTGGAGGTTGATTCCCTAGCAACCCTGCAATCCCTGCTATTGATTAACTATTTGGTTAATCCCAGCTGCAGTATAACCATTCAAACTGATCATATGTGAAACTGCTCATCGAACATTTTCAAACTGTAGCAGTATTAAGCACACAATCTGATGTATAAAATTTCGTAAATATATCACAATAACATTAAGACATTTGACAAATATAGGTAGTAGTAGGCATTCAAATTTTCCGGCATGAGAAAGAATGATCTACTCGAAGAGAAAACCAAGGAGAATCTGTGAACGATAAAAAAGGAATATGTTTTACAGGAACAACAAAATGGGCTTTCATATGGGCCCAACGTTCATTCTCGGATTTATTGTGGCAAAACTAGTCGCGAAAACAGAACTCACTCTGCAAGAAGCTTAAGTAAACTAAGAATTAATTGGTTCCTTTCTCATCACGTTGGCAAGCCTAGTAGCCTCCTCCACCATCTTCTCTAATCATTGCGAACTGAAACATAGCGTCAAATACTAAAATTCTTGTAAGAAACGAAAATTTAAGGAAATAGCAGTAAAAATACTAATGGAATCTCAGTTCATGGCCTCATATACCAAACATCAGATCAAACACGTGACAAATGTGAGGCATCTTTTTTCTGGATGCTACATAGGTCAAACCCGCGACAAGGGTTAAAGTTAATTCGTGTGAAGTGAAAAGAGACACATAAATGAATTCAAAGTCTTGACATGCATGAATGCAGTGTGCAAACAGATCTTTGCATGAACAAGCAAGCAAAGACTTAACAAAATGAATGCAGCTTATCCATTCTCCAAACAAATAACCAAGAAAAAATTGGCTTTGTTGGCAGCTCAGAAGTCATCTAATATATGTGCAAGAACTATTTGTGAACTGTTCAGGTTTTGCTAATGTTAGGCAAAGGGAAAAAAGGGCTTTTTCAAGCGAACATGTGTGACAGGAGCTGCCATGCTGTACAAAAGCTACTTCAATTCTAATTCTTAACAATTATCAAATAACCATGGACTGCTGATAAAACTAATGCCAATTAACTACATTTGAAGTGGATGGAAGCTGATTAAAAGTTGAAAACCAAGAAACTACACAAGTGTTCTTGAGATGCTAAATATAGTACTGATGCAAGGTCAGTCAATAAGCCAGAGTCAGTAAAAGTACTGAATTCAGTACGTTCTTAAGGCGTAACATATTGAATTAAGTAATTCACATGTGAATGTCACTCTCAATCTATAAGTAGTCTAGGCTAAAAATAAGTGCTTCATGCAAGAGCACAACTAATACTCCAGATCCTTACTCAAGCACAATAGAACACCTCGTCCTACCGGGCTGTCTCACAATTTTAACACACCTCAAAACTATCTTCTGTATGCCAATTCTTTTCATTTTAAGAGTGATCGTCGACACCAATACAGGCAATTTTTGGTGGCCCCGAAAAGCTATATCCAAGAGAACGTTTTATGATGGCAAATCCGAGTGTATAAATTATATTGTACACCTTGCCGAAGCTAATATATTTTCACGGAGCTGCTTAACAAGGTCACGTGTATATATATCGATATGTCTGTGTGAAGGCCAGTATACTTTCTGGCCACACTAATCTGTAAGAGAGTGATTGTGGGATGTCCTGTGCTCGCTTATGTACTAGCCGTTGTCTTTTGACCGGAGCAACCGTATCATCGCTGGGCACCTACATCGACAAGACCGTGTGTTACTTATTTTTGGGACCCCTGCAAAATGTTTATAACAAATAACAATGTGTCAGATTTTTTTTTCTTGGCACAAGCACAAGTCTGATACATGAGCTCAGTTTGTTATGCCAACGGTGAACCAAAAATAATACTAACCGAGCAGCCACAGACTATCTCCTGCATATATTTTGTTCTCTCAATGTTCAGTATGCCTTTTCCGTGCCTAATTCCAAACCCAAGTTCCCAGGAATACATATTGTAATAGTCATATGCTTCTCCAAGCGAATCAAAGTTGTTTCCGACTGCAGGAACTACGACAGTGTCAGTCTTGTTCTATGCATAACCTCTCAATGTTTACTCCAGGGCACTTATTCTGCCAGCACAGGGTGGACGTTCAAGAGGTGCATGCCCAACACGGGCCGCGTGTAATTCAGAAAGGAATCACTATCACGTAATCAAAAGAAAATTTGCTTTGTTAACTATGATTACACAATATGCAGGCGCCGCACAGCAACATCGATTAGCATGATTCAGCACTGTGTTTTCTGGCAGTGTACTAAAAAAATCAAGGATAATTGAATGAACACCACAGAAGTGCATCTATATACCTCTTCGTCCAGCCCGGTGCCTGAGGATCATCCTTCCGGCCCGGTTGACTGCTCTGAGTTGGGCGCCGACAAGCTCAGCCCCTCGCAAGTGCCGTTCAAATCTAACTGTACTGTGACGACCGCGTTGCCCACATCACTAATGCTGGACTAGGCGGCTGTGCAAACCAGAGTTTGGGTGGCTTCAGCGTCCAGTATAGACTCGCCGCCGCCAAGATCCGGCAGGGGAAACTTATGCAAAGAAGGGAGGAGAGTAGTAAGTTGCGCGGCGAATCACAGCGGCCACCAGTATGCACGAAATGCGGGAGCAATGAAATGAAACGTACCTGTCGACGGGATCTGACCAAAACCAGAATCCATCGCCTTCCGCCTCCGCCATCGCCATGGCTCAGACGATTTGCCTCATGCGGCGGCCGAAGGGATAGATTTCTTCTTTTCCCTATAGGCGTTGGGGTGGACCCGCCGTTTTGCATGCGTGACGGACCGGAGCGTCGCCAATCGTTATGCACCGCGAGCCCCATCCTGTACGAACGGAAAGTATGCGTGGTCTGCTGTCACGGCATCGTCATATCAAACGGCGGAACGTATGCGTGTTCCGCGCATCGTGCTGACGAACGTGATCCGGGATTCGTCAGTCGATCGGCTTGTACATGAATGAATATGAAAATATGATATGGATGATCTTGTCAGCTTTTTCTTGCCTGGTTTCTTTCAGCTCGTCGTCAGAGATGGACCGAACAGGCACGTGAGGTGTTTGATGCGTGGCGTGAGGAACATCTCAGCCAGCCAGCCAGCCAAAATGAGGCGAGGCAGAGCGTGCATGCAGTCTGGCCGTGCAGATAAGCGGTTACACTTGCACATGGGGCTGGCGGTGGCGGCACAAGGAGGAGGAAATCCCAACATAATGGGTGTGTTCAAACTACCTTATTCTGTGTGCGATGATCTCACCCGTTTGGTCATAAACTTTTGGTGAGGGTCCAAAGAAGGCAAGAGGAAGACGCATTGGCGGGCATGGCAGAAATTGATTGAACCAAAAGGAAAGTGGGGCCTTGGCTTCAGGGATTTCCGCATCTTCAACCAAGCATTGCTAGCTCGGCAAGCTTGGCGCCTTATAACAAGGCCGGACTCCTTGTGCTCCCAGGTTCTCAAACCAAAATATTACCCTAATGGGTCCCTCGAGGACACTGTTTTTTCAGGTAACGCGTCACCGACTTGGCATGCTATCCAGCATGGTCTCGAGCTGCTCAAACGCGAGCTCCTATGGCGCGTGGGCAATGGAGAGCAAATTCGCATCTGGCGCGACCCGTGGATCCCGCGCCCAACTTCCTACAGGCCCATCACGCAGCGGCGAACATGCCGGCTCAGGCGGGTATCGGAGGTACTGGATGCTAATGGAAGGTGGCGGGTGGACCTCCTCCAACAACACTTCAGCGCCCCCGACGTGGAATGCATCTTGGCGATCAAGGCCAGCCCACGCAGGATGGAGGACGTCCTATCATGGGCGCCGGACGCGCGGTGCATTTTCAGTGTCCGCAGCGCATACAAGACCGCTCTCGAGGAGTGAACCAGCACCACCGCGTGCGCCACGAGCAGGGCACCGGACGGCACTCGCGCCGTCTGGAAGGCAGTGTGGGGGTGCCCTGCTCCCCCTAAGGTACGAGTTTTCGCATGGAGAGTCGCGACGAACTCTCTGGCAACGCTTGAAAATAAACATAAACGAAAACTTGAGGTGTCTAATATGTGTGCTTTATGTGGTTTGGAATGCGAGGACACATACCACGCTCTATGCCGTTGCCCGTTGGCCCGACAGCTATGGACGGCGATGGCGCGTACATGGAGTATGCCCAAGCTAGAGACCGTCGTCAACACTGGGCCGGAGTGGATCATCCACCTGCTGGACCAATGCAAGAACGAGGAGAGACTCCCTGTGGTGATGACACTTTGGCGGAGCTGGTATGTACGTAATGAAGTATACCACCACAAACCAGCACCACCACTTGCGGCTTCTACCAGATTCCTGTCCGGCTACATCAATACGCTGCTGTACATTCAGCAAAATCCATCTGATGACGTTGCCAAGGGGAAGGGAGTGATTACTTATGGTGGCTGCACGTCCGGCAAAGAACGACATAAAATATCAAGCACTTGCTCACGTCCTATTGAACACTGGAGCAAGCCTCCATTTGGCTGGGTAAAACTAAACGTGGATGGCGCATGGAAGGAACAGGAGGGAACAGGAGGTGCTGGGATGATACTTCGTGATCATGCAGGTGCCGTCATTTTCTCTTCTTGCCGGTTCATCCCACACTGTACTTCGTGATCATGCAGGTGCCGTCATTTTCTCTTCTTGCCGGTTCATCCCACGCTGTACGAGCGCCCTCGAGGCAGAGATGGCGGCGCCCGGAAAGGTTGATAGTGGAGACGGACTGCTCGACGGCGGCTCGCATGGTCAGGGACACCGAAACCAATAGGGCTCCAGTGGCGGCCACGGTTGGCGACATCAAGCAGATCCTAGCTGTCCGGCCACATGAAATAGCGGTGATTAAACGAGAGCAGAATAAAGCTAGCCACGCTCTCGCACAAATGGGCCGTTTACTGCCCAAAACTGCTGTTTGGCTTCGTTGTGTCCCTGATGAGGTTGACATCTTATGTCAACAGGATTGTAATGACTGTGGTTAAGTAAAGAAAGTTTTGTTATGCGCAAAAAAAAAAAGAATCCCAACAAGAGCAGCAGACGTGGTAGGTGTTCCGCAACTCCTGCCGACGACTCCGGTTCAAGGTTGCAGAGCGGAAGCGAGCGTCGTAGTCGATCACACACAGGTAGAGAAAGTAAATGGACACAGAGAAGTAGAGGGGAGTCTTTTTTATTTTCATTGATCAACTCTCTGTACAAATGGTGCTCTCTATATATAACTAGTGGGTGGAGGGATAAGTGCCACTTTACGTTGAGTAGGGGAAACGTTCGGTCAAAGGAGGTAACGGCCGAGACGGGCTGCACCTGGTCCTACGGGCCATTAGTTTCCCAACAGTAGGAGCGTCCACGGGGAGGCGGAGCGGGCACTAGAACCCACCGCTGTCCTTGCGGAGGATGTGGACGACGGAGGGGCGGTGCAGATTGAGCAATCCTCGCGGAGCTGCGTGCGGGCCGGGAGGGGCCAGCTTCGGCGTCCGCGCTGCGCCGGCGGGCGAGCGGCGACGGAGCAGATCCGGAACTGCCACCCGTGTCCACTCGTGACCGCTCCAGCGCAGTGCGAAGGGCCAGCTCCTCGTCGATATCGATGACATCGTCGAACCGGCTGCCGGAGCTCGACATGCTCGCCGGAGACTAGATGGGATCGAATCAGAGAAGAGACGGAGCTTAAACGGAGCGAAGTGTTTTCGGATTGGGGTATTTTGTGGGGACGGACTGGGGTCGGCGGTGGGCCAGACTGACGTGGCAAACGCGACCAGGCTGCCCCATATCCGCCCTACATTTGGACATAATATGAGGGCCGCTGGACAGCCCGGGCGTTTGAGGCCGATTTGAGGCGCCCGACTGTAGATGCTCTAAAGCACTCGGCGCTGTACTCATATGATTATCTGTTTAACATAATATGTTTTACCTTTGTTTTTGACAGTTCAAAATCTCCTTTATTCAATCACGAGAATAGTACAATCATTTACAAGCCTGGAGATAGTAGCCTCAGGGGCATCTTCTAACCAAACATTGGAGGATTAAATCTAGCTAAACTAGCTAGTTCATATGCTACCTGATTATATTCTCTATGGCTAGCAGATAATATGTTTTACTTGGTTGCTAGCAGATCCCAAAAAGTTTTATGTACCGGGAATTTTTTGGGTTTGTAGAATTATAATAAGGGCGGCGGTGTGAAGGGGCTGCAGCGGTGATGGTGCGCGGTGGGCTGCAGCGGCGCCGGACGGCCAGATCTGGGCCCAGGCGGCGCGAGCTGCGGGCGTCCGCCCCTGCCATGGCCGCGGCTGGTGGTGGTGGAGGCGCAGCGGCGGTGGCAGGTGGGCGTGCAGGTCGGGCTCCAGGCGTTCCGCCAGCTGGACGACGGCGGCAGCGCAGATGGGCACCCCGGTGAGTATTCTTGGCGGTTGGCGGCGGTCCTTGGGGGTCCTCCTTGCCGGTGGCCGGGCCTGCATCGGTGGCTTTGCGTGGTTCTGCGCCGGCCGCTGCGGTGGGGCGGCACAGGGGTGTGCCCGGTGGGGAGGTTGGCCAGAGGGATGGGCGGCGCCGACGTGCTCGGGCCACCCGTCACTGGCACAGGGGTGTGCCGGTCCGGATGCGTCCGCTCCCCCACCTCCCCCTTTCCCCGTCCGCGTGCGGGCTGTCGCACCTCCGGCGACGCTCAATGCGGGGCGTATGCTTCGGTTCGTCGGTCGGGGGTGTCCCTGTGGTACATAGTTGATCTCTTTGGATGGTCTTGGGAGTGTCTGGATGCTGGGCGGTGGCCCTGGCGGCGGGAGGCGTGGCGTTCGGGGGCGGAACCTGCGTCTTAGGTGCGAGCGGGCTTGGTTGCAGGTGGTGGACGGAGCAAGGGTGTGTCGGAGGGGTGTGAGCGCTGGGGTACATCACCTGCCCAGCTCTTGTACTGGCCGGCGGCGGCGGCGTCCGTGGACGTCGTATTCTTCCTGAAGGCTCCGACGTGGCGCTCCCACTCCTTGCGTGTGGCTCCGGGTGAAAACTTGATCTGCGGATCGGACGGTGGCGGCTTTCCGTGGTCGCACCCTTGTCGGAGGCACCGTCCTGGAGGCCTTGCTTCGTCATTGTCCATCTCACACCTCCTCGGTGGTGGAGGTCTCCGTCGTCTTCAAGTGGTCCTTCTTAGCTCATCTTTAGTTTGCTTGGTTGTCGTCGGTGTGGTGTGTCGGTGCCCGGCACCTTTGTATCTCGCCTTGGGTGTGTGTGTTGTGTGCCGTGGTGGCGTGTGTTTGTACCGGTTCGATCGGATGTTTGTGATGGTGGTTGCTTTATATATAAAGCGGGGGGAACCCTTTTTCGGCATATTCCGATCTTTAACCCCTTAATTTTTTTGGTTGGTAGAATTAGTAACCATCTCCTCCCCCCCCCCCCCCCCCCCCCCCCCCCGCGGACGGCAGGCACTGTTGCCCTCCGCCTCCCCAGCCATCCCCCTAGATCCCTCACTTCTTGTTTTTCGTTGCCGTTGTCGACTGCACCTCGCTGCTTCGTTCAAAATCGACTGATGCGATTTGGTATGTACTACAAGTTAAGTGATTTCGAGTGCTCTTGAGTTGTTGAGTTTCATCAGTAGTCAACAAAATTCCCCTCCACCTGCAAAAAAAAACACTCTGTTGGCAGTTTCTCCGCCACCCACCCAAGAAGTAACCGTTACAAGGGACCAGGCCGGCTGCCGCCCCACGCAAACTCGCTTCTTTTCTCTTCCCAAAAATTTCAAAATTCGAACTCCCCCTCAAACTAACGTTCCGCCTCACCGCCCCACCCTCCCCTGACCGCCGCCTTAGTCGTTCCTCTAAATCCCAGCCCAGTCCTTGCTTTTATCTGCCGCCGTCGCCTTCACCTCGCTGCTCGTCCAAAATCGACATTAGAAATCACAAAACCAACTATGTATAGGTTCAGGTGATTTCGAGTGCTCTTCACATGTTGAGTTTCACCATGAAGTAGTACTCCCTCCGTCCGGGTTTATTAGGCCTCGTAGTATCACAAGCATGTCCTCTTTTATAAGGCCTCGCTTTGGGGAGGTACATGCATGCAACCACTTCATTTGTTGCATTGAGAGCCATTGTTGTTGGTGCCATGGCTGGGGAATTAATACGCTGCATGCGTTCTTTTTCATTTGCTGCATGCATGATCAAGCATGTGAGAGAGTGCATTGGGAGTGGAATGGAATAATTAGGGCCTGTTCTGATCTCCTCCACTTCTCTAAAACTTCTCTGATTCAGCTTCTGAACTTGGTTTCTCACTTCACCTGACGCTGGGAATTCGTTCGGCAGCAGAAGAGCTTTTTTTTTTGAAGAGCTTCTCGAGCGCTCGCTAGTCGCTACAGCAGGGTTTCAGTCCAGCTGGTGGGCCTGCAGGCCTGCTCGTCCCAGCTCAGGCCGGCTGGGAACAGCCCATTGCAGGGCAAAGTGCAGCCCACAGGCCGAAATAGAGAGAGAGAAAGGATGGCTGGGCTGATTTCTATCTTTTTTTCTTAGAGGAGCAATTTCCTGCGATTTTGTGGCTGTACAGAGAGCTATCCAGAGAGCTTTTTTTTAGTACTGTAGTGTTCAAAATATAGCACAAATGTATTTCTATCCTTTTTTTTAGAGGAGCAATTTCCTGAGATTTTGTGGTTGTACAGAGAGCGTACAGAGAGCTATCCAAAGAGCTATTTTTAGAACTGTAGTGTTCAAAGTATAGCACAAATGTATTTTTCAGAAGATCACAAATATTCCCAGTTAAGACAAGTTATAATAAAGATGAATGACTAGTTTTGTCATGTGTCATACAACAAAAGCTTCACGAACATACTGTGTCAATTTGCATATAAAGTTTGCAAATCAAAATGGTCACACATCTAAAGACATGAACATGATTACTTCACCAACTAAGAGCAATGGCAGTAGCTAGTTCGTGTCTAAACAAATCCATGTTAGGACCACTTTCCGCCGGTGTTGAAACATCCGATGCATTTGGAGGAATAACATACTTCTTGTATCTCTCCGGAATAGTTGGAACATAATCCGGATCCCTCTCACACCGAAGAAAATGAAGATCCTCTTTGTCATGGAGACGGACGTAGTTGTGTAGTGTCATGGTAGCCGCAATAATCATTTTTTGTGTGCTAATCGAGTAGTTTGGCATCTTGAGCAAGATTTGCCATTTCATCTTCCACACACCAAAGGTTCTCTCTATGGTATTGCGCTTGGAGGAGTGGATCCGGTTGAACTTCTCTACAGGAGTAGTTGGAGGTGC
Source organism: Elymus sibiricus (assembly GCA_039707655.1). Classification (NCBI taxonomy): domain Eukaryota; kingdom Viridiplantae; phylum Streptophyta; class Magnoliopsida; order Poales; family Poaceae; genus Elymus; species Elymus sibiricus. The sequence goes on along the minus strand of CM077670.1, from coordinate 367,113,081 downwards.
ACCTCTCTGGAAGTCGGGGACGTGATAGCGTTCTCCTTTGTACGGTGCTAGATAGCCATCCTGGTTAGGATAACCAGCGTCTACAAGGTAATACTTGCCTACACAAAGTAACAACAAACATGATTGTGAGTTCTAGGATATGTTACATAAGTTGCAATAACAAGAAATACTAACCCTTCGGAGGATGTGGGAATGTGGCCTTGTCATTTTCAATTGCATGGAATAGCACACTTGTATCATGCATAGAACTCGGTTGTCCAATTGAAGCGTAGGTGAAATGCATATCAAAGTCACATACTGCCATCATATTTTATGTTGTTGCACCGGTTCTTCCAATGTACCTTATTTTTGAAGGTCCTTCCGGAATAGAAGCCCTAATATGTGTCCCATCTATTGCACCAATGCAATCTTTGAGATGAGGGTAAGCCCTTTTGTCACGCTTAATTCTATCATGGACGATGTGAAAATTTGGGTCTTGAGGCCTAATGTAGTGAGATGACATCTTGACCACACATTGTAGAACCTCATGGAACTTACGGTGGACTGTATCTGCTCCATGTTTGAAACGGTTTTGGGTTCTCCTGTTTGATTCACACCCCCCAAGGTCCACAAGAACATAGCAAGAGACTCATAAGTGGTAACAAAGCATGTTTCTTTGAGGCCATACTCCGCCACCAACTTGTCATGAAGATCAAAGAACACATTTGCATTCATTCTCAACATTGTGTACGTCTCTCCGGGTGTACCAATAGTCTCTCGCAACCATTCAAAACCACTCAACCTAGATGTCCTAGGATCGGCCTTCATGACCCAACTTTTACAATACTTCCCAACTATGGATGACACACCCGAATAAAGCATGACCATATCATGTTGATATTGAAGAACCATAACTTTCTTTCTTTCATAATTAGTGTCATCATCACTTTCACTATCCGATGACATCTGCAAATAAACAACCGTCAACATATGAAACACAAGTTAGCACCAATTGGATCAAGAACATGAACATAAAAGATGGTTCCACAATGCATTCATAAATAGCAAATAGTAGGTTCAACAACATGGACATAAAAGATGGTTCCGCAAAATGCATTCATAAATAGCAAACAATAGGTTCAACAACATAAAAGATGGTTCAACAACATAAAAGATAGTTCAACATAAATGATGAAATGGTACCAAGCACTAGGTTCAAGTTCAACATAAAAGATAACCGGTCATCACACATAGATGGAATGGTAGGCATGTAAACTAGTTCCCATACTTCAAGTCATACTTCCTACGCAACCAACTCTTTCGGGAATCAAGAGGAATGTAAAGAAACATCTCCCTTTGAGCCCTCTTCACAAACAACTCGCTAGCCATGAAGAACTCATCGGTACCGACTGTTGCACCACAAGCAATGACTTCATCCATGACCGAGTTCACACAGTTTGCCTCATATTGCTTCATGAAAGACTGAAATGATGAGTGAGAAGCCTCGGCAATGTCACCAATTCTTGTAACTTGCTCACACATCACTTGTGCGGTCTTTGGTTTCTTGTTCTTCTCCGGAATGATGATCCCAAGCCTCACTTTAGATGAAGTAGGTGTTGCCTGAGATGCTTGTTCTCCGGTATCATCCAAATCAAGATCTTCGATCTCATCAACATTGATGGCGGCTTTCACCGCCGCACTAGAGGGGGGAGGTATGCCAGAAGAGGGATTCCAATGGTCAGTACTATCACTTGTGATATCTCCAAACATAACCCGCAAGTTTTGCTCATTAGCAAGTCCTTTCTTCTTGAACTTGCCACAACCTTTAATGTCCTGTAATAAAACAAAGAAAACACATTATTAGTAAATAAAATGGTATGGAGGAATTAAGATATGCGATACATCAACGAGAGAACTCACAATTTTAGCCTTTTTCCACCACTCATCATCTTGTGACACGGTGTTGTTCACATAGTCCCATCCGGCTCCGGTCTCCCGGAACTTGAGTTTCTTGAATAGGCTGAAATCATCTTTAAGCTTGTCCCATTTGTTTTTCAATTGCGTATATGTGTATTCTAACCCAGTTTTCATCTTAAATTGCTTTCCACACTCATCAAACGCATTTGGTGTCAGATAATTGCCTGGCCTATTTCTGGCATTCACTTGCTCAGCAAACAACTCGGAGATAATCCGAGTGTTTTCAACACTCCATTCAGCAGCCATTCTGCAACTCACTTCACATATAAAGGAGTACACTTATAAAAAAAATGCACATTCAGCAGCCATTCAGTACGAATAAAAATTGCACATTCAGCAGCAACCTACTACACACATGGCAGAATTGTTGCACACATATAGCACTACAGAGCCACCAAAATTTTTGCACACATATAGCACATTCAGCAGCCATTCAGTAGGAATAAAAATTGCACATTCATCAGCAACCTAGTGCACACATACGTTGCTTTCACACATATAGCACTACACAGCCAACAAAACATTTACACATTCAGCAGCCATAGCACCCAATTTGCATCAACAGTACAACCTATAGGACCCAATAATGCTATACTACCATGCAGAACATAGGGAAGAAGGCAAGGGAGCTCACGTTGACGTTTGGGGGAGGGGGCTCGGTCGCCGGGATGCTGCTCCTGCTCGGGAGGGCGTCTCGGGCGTCAATGGCGTGGGGGTGCGTTGCTCCTTCCCATGGGGTCGCTGCTCCTCCCTTACGGTGGGAACGGCGGCGGCGAGTACGGGAATCGGAGGGACAAGGCCTGGGAAGGCCGGATCTGTACGCGGAAGAGCAGTTCCGGCCGGCGACCGGTGGGGGGGGGGGCAGGCGTGGCGGCGGGCACGGCGGCGGTGAGGGTTTCGTGAGGAACAGAACGAGAGAGATGGAGAGATATGTGCGTTGTGGGATGGATATACCTGTTCGAGCGAGGAAGAGAAGGCCGAAACGTTTTTCTTTGCGGTGGCATTCTCCTTGTAAATAAGTGGAACTTCTATTTCGGGAAAACGTGGAGCTGGGAAAAGCTCGCTCCACCAAATTGCACTACGACCCAGTAATGCTTCGTGAATTTAGCTTCTCTCCGCAAAACCGTTCGGGCTGAATTCACTCTGAGAATTTCGGAAGCTTGAAGCTAGATAGATTCAGAACGGGCCCTTAATATGAGCAAATTACTATGTGCTTTGGTCCCAAAGAAGTGGGCTTTAGGCCTAATAAACCCGGACGGAAGGAGCAGTCAACAAAATTCCCCTCCCCTTGGCCGTGTCTCCGCCGTCCACACTAGAAGTAACCGTTACCCTCTCAAGAAAAAGAAGTACTGTAACCGTTAGGAGGGACCAGGCCGGCGGCCGCCCCACGCAAAATCGCTTCTTTTCTCTCCCCAAAATTTCAAAATTCGAATTCCCCCTCAAACTAACGCCGTCAGCCCACCCCTCCCCCCTCTATAAATCCCGCCCCACCAAACCCTACCACCCCACTAACGCCATCCCCCCATCCTCCCCCAATTCCCCACCCCCACCGGCGCCGCCGCACCTCGTCGCAGTTCGTCCGACGAAGATGAGGGAGATCCTGCACATCCAGGGCGGGCAGTGCGGGAACCAGATCGGGGCCAAGTTCTGGGAGGTGGTGTGCGCGGAGCACGGGATCGACCCCACCGGCCGCTACGCCGGCGACAACGACCTGCAGCTCGAGCGCGTCAACGTCTACTACAACGAGGCCTCCTGCGGCCGCTTCGTGCCGCGCGCGGTCCTCATGGACCTCGAGCCCGGCACCATGGACTCCGTCCGCTCCGGCCCCTACGGCGGCATCTTCCGCCCCGACAACTTCGTCTTCGGCCAGTCCGGCGCCGGCAACAACTGGGCCAAGGGCCACTACACCGAGGGCGCCGAGCTCATCGACTCCGTCCTCGACGTCGTTCGCAAGGAGGCCGAGAACTGCGACTGCCTCCAAGGTTTTTTTTTTTTTTTTTCTATTTTCTTCTTCTTCTCCGTTCCTCTGTTCCGTTCATCCGTCCGTCCTCCGCGCCGGCGGCGTAGATCTGGAACGGAAGAGAAATGGTGGCTGACGGATCTGTGTGGGCAGGTTTCCAGGTGTGCCACTCGCTGGGGGGCGGGACCGGGTCCGGCATGGGCACGCTGCTCATCTCCAAGATCCGGGAGGAGTACCCGGACCGCATGATGCTCACCTTCTCCGTCTTCCCCTCGCCCAAGGTCTCCGACACCGTCGTCGAGCCCTACAACGCCACGCTCTCCGTGCACCAGCTCGTCGAGAACGCCGACGAGTGCATGGTGCTGGACAACGAGGCGCTCTACGACATCTGCTTCCGCACCCTCAAGCTCACAACCCCGAGCTGTAAGCTCACAATTTCTCCTTTTCTGTAGCCTTTGCGTTCTTATTATCGTTTGATGATTGCTGATGCGTGATGGGGAACAAACAATCGAACAGTTGGCGACCTGAACCACCTCATCTCGGCCACCATGAGCGGCGTCACCTGCTGCCTGCGCTTCCCAGGGCAGCTCAACTCGGACCTCCGCAAGCTGGCCGTGAACCTCATCCCGTTCCCGCGGCTGCACTTCTTCATGGTGGGCTTTGCGCCGCTCACCTCCCGCGGCAGCCAGCAGTACCGCGCCCTCACCGTCCCCGAGCTGACGCAGCAGATGTGGGACGCCAAGAACATGATGTGCGCGGCGGACCCGCGCCACGGGCGCTACCTGACCGCCTCGGCCATGTTCCGGGGCAAGATGAGCACCAAGGAGGTGGACGAGCAGATGCTGAACGTGCAGAACAAGAACTCGAGCTACTTCGTGGAGTGGATCCCCAACAACGTCAAGTCGACGGTGTGCGACATCCCGCCGACGGGCCTGAAGATGGCGTCCACCTTCATCGGCAACTCGACGTCCATCCAGGAGATGTTCCGGCGCGTGAGCGAGCAGTTCACGGCCATGTTCCGGCGCAAGGCCTTCCTGCATTGGTACACGGGGGAGGGCATGGACGAGATGGAGTTCACCGAGGCGGAGAGCAACATGAACGACCTCGTGTCCGAGTACCAGCAGTACCAGGACGCCACCGCCGACGAGGAGGGGGAGTACGAGGACGAGGAGGAGGACGCCGACCTCCAGGACTAGCCACCTCCCCCACAGTGAAATCATCCGTATGATTAATGGTTCTCTTGTTATGTTAATTTGATTGATTGCTGTAGTAGTGTTGTGTCTTTCTTAGTGGGTGCTGTTGTTAAGGAGCAGAAAACTCATGGAAGGGTGGTTGCTGAGATATGGTAGATTTGATGTAACCTCTGGCACAATGGCGGTGTGCAACGCCCTGTTGCGTTCTACTCCCTCCGTAGTAGTGATCTAAACGCTTTTATATTTCTTTACAGAGGGAGTACTTGTAGTGTCTAATTATCGTGTTAAACCTAAATGTAATTCAGAGTTGCTTGTGTCTGATATCAATTCATGATTTGTGATTTGTGATATGCTCTAGATCTTGTGCTGTTTCATGCTGGCACAATACCAGTAGTTTCTTCTCCTTCCTCCAGCCGTTGCCGTCGATCTGCAACTGGTAGTATCATGGGACAAGCTGGAATGAATGATTCCTTGAGCTTGATGATTCCCATAATATAAGAGCGTTTTTGACGCTAGCGTAGTGTCATGATTCCTTGAGCTTGACGATTCCCATAATATAAGAGCGTTTTTAACACTAGTATGGGACAGAGGGAGTAGTATCTTGCTGTTCCAGTGTTTAACATTGTTATTATTATCACAGTACACATATGCCTCAGCTGTCCATGGATCTTGTTCTCTGCATGCTGCACCACAGTTGGTGATGGCCGGCATTGAGGACTGGTTGTACGTAGTTGCTTGGGCAGATCGCATCACATGGACGCATGTGTAGCACAGCAGAGTTTGCCGGACAGCAAAGTTGCTCCCTTTTTCCCATTCTGCACTCCCTGTGCTGTGCATGGGGTGGTAGATGATCTAGTATCAATTACTACTACTGAACAATTGTCCCTGCTGCTGCTACTGCAAGTGCTGCCCTGTTGAGCCATGAGATGATGATATTAAGCTGTCCTACGTTTGACGGGTCTTCTTATGTCCCAGCTCGCTGTGAGACTCTTATCTGTTTGACCGGTCATCATCTTGTTCCTCTCGCTGCTCTGTTTCTGAGCTAATAATTCTATATCTACCTTGCGATTCTTCCATCTTATCCTCTGTGTCGTCGGGTTGATCTCCAAGCAGGTAACAGCACTAGTTTAGTTTATGCTACTGCCTTCCATTCGAGGATCATGCACACAGACCTATTACCTCCGTCCCAAATTACTTGTCTCGGATGGATTTGTCTAGAACGAGTAATTCAGGACGGAGGGAGTAGTACAGAGAGGCCATCAAGATTCTTCATGTACATGCGAGCTGGGAGATAACTTGGAGATGCAGCAATGGATGGAGTTACTACTATCTTGTTCTCTGCCTGCCTGCCTGCCTGCCTGCCTGCCTGCCACACTAGACCAGAGGTTATCGTTGCTTGGGCAGATCACATCACATGGACGCCATGTGCAGGTGCAGCACAGCAAAGTGTATGGGGTAGAATAGATCCCTCATGCAGTTTAGATCCCTGCCACTGCAGTGTTGAGCCATGAGATTAAGGGCCGAAATCACTGTTCTGACCTTGTCAGAAAACTTTGTCACAAAGTGAACTCTGCATGAAAAAAATTCACAATCTGATCTTTTTAGAAACGCCACATCCCGTGGCGTTTCTGCTCCACATGGAAACGCCGAGCCAGCTCGCGTTGCTGCAACACATGAAAACGCCGAGTTAGCTCGCGTTGCTGACCTGGCCCACCGTCAGGCTCGCTGACATGGCAGAGCAGGAAACGCAACAAGTAATGGCGTTTCCACTGCTTACTCCAACGCTAACGTACATGGCGTTTGATGCGAAAGCTTACTCTCTACCTTGTTTATTTTATTCCGATGACACATGGCGTTTGATGTGTACAAAGCTTACTCCGATGCGTCGTGCCTGGGGACTCCTTCTAGTGATTGTCTTGTCTCTTCTTCAGGTTTATTTTATTTCTTTTATTCCACCAGCCCCACAACATTCAGCATGCACGTATTTTTGCTCCTTTTCCATATAGATAGAAGACCTAATACATGCGTTCGCGCCCATCCTCCATTTGCATCAAATAAGATTCATTTTAAATATGTTTTAATGAATTTTGAAAATAAATTTTAAGTTTCAACTATTGAAACATAGTATGAGCGATCGATAAAATCACGAGTGTTGTGCCCACAAACGACAAAAAATTGTATTAAAATTTATCTATGAAACTTGGTAAGAGCGAGCGAGAAAATCGCAAGTTTCAGATAAAAAGTCATAAGTTTCAATGACTGAAACTTAAAACTTATTTGTGCCCCCGTGCAAGACTCGACTACTACGCGAATCGCGAGGCAATCAAGCGGCCGGGCAGGTCTTGACGGTTGCGTGCCACCGTGAATTTTCGCCCTGTACAATTGAACATTCCCTAAATGTGTCTCTTTTATTAAAAAACTGGCAAAATATTATATTTTTCTGCCCATTACACTATTCATCTATCATGATGTTTTATGCTCTGCACTCGTATTTCTATGTTGAAAAGGTTCGTGACATGATATTGCATTCGAGGCTACCAGTGCAAAGGATTCAATTTCTCCTATCTCTGAGAATGGATCAAAAAGTACGCGCATGCTTTCACATCAAACGCCAGGTACGTTGGCGTTGGAGTAAGCAGTGGAAACGCCATTACTTGTGGCGTTTCATGCTCTGCCACGTCAGCGAGGCCTGACGGTGGGCCGGGTCAGCAACGCGAGCTAGCTCGGCGTTTCCATGTGGTGCAGCAACGCGAGCTGGCTCGGCGTTTCCATGTGGAGCAGCAACGCTCTAAAAAGGTCAGATTGTGAAATTTTTTCATGCAGAGTTCACTTTGTGACAAAGTTTTATGACAAGGTCAGAACAGTGATTTCGGCCGAGATTAAGCTGCCCTACGCTACGTTTGACCGGTCTTATGATCTTATCCCAACTTGCTGACAGATTATATCTGTTTGACTGCTCATCATCTTGTTCTTGCCGCTAATAATAAGGATCTGTCTGCCTCCTATACCAGTTAATTCTCTTCTACATCTGTTTTCTGATTCTTCTATCTCATCTGATGTGCCATTGGATTGGTTTCATCTCCATGAAGATGACAGCACTAGTTTTTACCACCGCCTTCCTTCGAGGATCATGCACACATACACAGACAGAGAGAGGCCATCAAGATTCCTCCTATGCATTGCCACCTCTGCATTCACCTACTCTAGCTTGAAAAGTTTGAGAAGAAGAAGAAGAAGAAAAAGTTTGAGATAGCTTGGAGATGTAGCAATGGAGTTTCTTCATCTGTACCACACTCCTACTCATGTCTGTGTTATCAGGCTCATTATATGCAGATGATATTACCAGGCTCTGGTCTGGTGGACTGGAGTATATATGCAGATGATGCTTTGCTACTACTAATTGATGTTTCTCTAGGCAGGGGAAGGATGGGTCTGGATGATCAGTCACTCACATTTATCCCGAGAGAGACCAACATGATGTTCCAATTCACAGTTGCATCTCCGTCCAGTACATTGGCTGGTCGTACAAAGCACAACACAATGGACGCGAATGACTCTGTTACATCCGACACGACGCTAAGAAAGATCCAAAGGCATCATTTTGCGCGCGGAGATCGATCTTCGCTGGATGAGAATGGCACAGCGCCCGCCTGGCAGATCGATCATGGCGTCAAGTTCGAGCGCCAGCAGACCATGATCGAATCTTCAGACTGCTCTTGCCTTCCTATGGCAGGCAGCAAACTCCCAGGTTCCCACAAACTGCCTTCCAGACTATGCAAGGGCATGGTTCAGCTCAAGAACGCGCCCCCTTGCTTGCGCCCGATGCATATCGATAGATTTGATGATGGAAGAGGCACTCAGTCTATGCAGCTGACCAACATAGTTATCAACAGGAAAGAACCAAGAGTACAATGTTCACTCTATCAACAGAAGAGGTAAAAAAACTAAGACTAAACTCAGTTACACGGTGGTCACAAAAAGCGCAACTATCTAACACATGCGCTTTTGTACCACCTTGAGAGGGTAAATGTATCACAGGATTGAGTTCAATCAAATACAGTGATGCAAAGTTAAGCCACTCCAAGAGAGGGCTTGACAGCAACCTCACTTGATCCATTCTGTTCTGCTGAAGTAAAAGATGCATGTTCTGGATTCAGATTAACTACTCCAACAAAGGGCTTGACATCAACCTCATCTGATTCGTTCTGCTCCACGGAAGTACGAGATGCATATTCTGGATTCGGACTAACCAGTCCGACAAAGGGCTTGACATCAACCTCGCTTGATTCGTTCCGTTCCACGGAAGTACGAGATGCATATTCTGGCTTGGAACGATCACTGGGTAGAGTGCTGCCATTTCCGGTGGCACCTTGCGTGTTAGGATGACATGCAATGGCTGCCCTAGGTGCGTTGTTTGGAGAGAACAAATTGTTGTGAAAGCTTCCAAGAAGTGCCTGAAAGAAGCATATTTTAACTTAGTAACTGGATCAAGGTCTGCTGTCTCACCACTTGTCAGTTTCATGTAGGCATATAACAAAGGACTGAAATAGAAGAATGCAGTTCCTTATATTCTAGAAAGAAGCAAACTATTTTGGATTGAGGGCTTGACACCAACCTCATATGATTCACGCTGTACCACGGAAGTACGAGATGCATATTCTGGATTTAGATTAACCAGTCCAACAAAGGGCTTGACATCAACCTCACTTGATTCATTCCGTTCCATGGAAGTATGAGATGCATATACTGGATTGGAATGCTCACTGGGTAGAGTGCTGCCATTTCCGATGGTACCTTGCATGTTAGGATAACCCGCAATGGCTGCTCTAGGTGTGTTGTTTGGCAAGAATGCACTGTTGTGAAAGCTTCCAAGAATTGCCTGAAAGAAGCATATTAAATAAATTATGGTCTGCTGTTATCAGTTATCACTTTGTCTGTTTCATGTAGGCATATAACAAAGGGCTGAAATAGAAGAATGCAGTTTCTTATATTCTAGAAAGAAGCAAGCTATTTTGTAGCAGATAACACTTGCTCATTAACACATTTCTCCTACGATGAATATGGAGGAAGTTTGAAAACTAAAATAACTGTTTACAGCGATAAAATGAAAAGTTTGACACGTTCTAACATCTTTACATACCTGGACAGGAGTTTCAGCTATGAGAGGTCCAGCTATAATGCCACTGATCACAAAACTATTGACGGAAGCAAGGGTAATACGTAGAGATCGATGGTCATTAGATGTCAAAATGGATCCAGAAAGCCGGATGATTTCTAAAGGACCCTGCAGAAATTGAATCAAGAGTTATGCAAAGTTGGAAACCAATTTTCAATGGGTGAATAGAACTGATAAGAAAACTGTGCTCACTCGGAAACATGGACCTCTGTAATCACAAATAACTGAGACAAAAGCTGTAACATCCCCCTCAAGTCTTCTTCATGTAATTTGACACCGTGGCGTTTACTTGTTCGAAAAATCACTTGACCCACATTTCTATCTTTAGAATTTTGTGCTAGATATATGTTTCTGATGTTGAATAGTTGTAACAAGAATATGTTAAATCTTGAGGAACTAAGGCCAAACCTTGTGATTTAGAATGACACCAGATGGCTGGAGTAGAACTGCTTCCCTAACAGACCCAAGAGCTGAAAGAATGCAGATGGCCTTCGAATTCAGCTGTGAGAGTGCCATGACCCTTGATATGATATCCTGCAGAATGTTTTAGATAATGAAATTTCTTGCCACATTTTAATAGAGAGAGTATGTTAAGTAACCAATAATAGCCCTTCTGTTATAAGGTACATCCAAATGTTAGGACCTCTGCAAATCACGTATATGCAGAAACAGGTTCACGGGTCCACAGCAAAAGGAAACCCACAGGCTAAGGCAAACACATGTTCTTCTGTGCAGTGCTCTGGACCTATTGGCCTTTGCCTTCCAAGCTGAGCTGCTGGTGACAGGTCCATCCAGTCTAAACTGAAACTAATCTTCTTTCAACAATGATGCTTTTTCTCTTGACTGAGTTCAGAAGTTTACCTTCTCTTTCCGTCTAAAGATACGACGTAATACTGTATAACTCGTGTCCAATTTATATAAAGATTCACTTCTGCTGAAGTTGGGTACTGACTTTAGCATACTACACATTCATCCCATCCCACTTGTCATCAGTGTTTAGTTCAGCTTATAGGTTCATTTGCATCAATAGGTTAAACAGCAAGCAATGGCCTCGTTTGCAACTTTACATCAAAGCGATAATAAAGATGAGCAATCAACCGATTTGAAGATTACAGATTTCAACCGAGGTCCTATGCTGCAAACAATTTTTTTATAGAAACATTGGAAGCTAATTGTGACAGCCATGACAAGGTTTTTAACAATAAGAATCCAACTAAACTGCAACTAGAGCAATTAACTGTTCATAATGCCATACACAACACTCATCATTTCTATAGGCAGTTCCATATTCCAAGGCTCTTGGACAAGAATTTCTTCTCTGTTTCGGGGCATACAGAATCAAGACAAGCTCTCTGCAAACAAATTTCCTGGACACAGACAGTTAAAAAAACCGTTGCATCCTCGAAATGGCACAGATGGCTTGTTTCAGTTCAGAGTTTACAGTGGAAAGGTACAAAAGTCCTACCATTACTCTGGGAATAGTCATAGAGAAGCTTGTTTTAGGTCTAATTCTACATGAGAGAGTCAAGACAGTAGTCAAGCATACCTCTCCGGCGGCAATGGTGAGCACGTGCGGCTGGAGCCCGCCCAACTCTCCTTGCCCTGTCCACGGGGACACGCCAAGATTTCAGCAAACACTAGGCGGTCAAGCATCCATGAGCATGTATCAGGGCGAGAAGGCTCACCGTGGGCGGCCGGAGCCGGCCGCGCAGCCGGCGAGGGCGCGAACCCCGGCGGCGGCCCAAATCCCGGTGGTGGCGGTAGGCAGGCGACCTTGCGGGGGCGCCCACGGCGCCTCTTCTCCGTCGTAGGCGGCAGTGGCGCCCGCGGCGGGGGAGGGGGAGGGTAGACCGGGCGGGGGATCGGCTCGGCGAGCCGCGGCGGCGGGGCGACGCGGGTGCGCATGGCCCACACGATAGGGGACGGGCCCCGCAGCCTGTGCAGGCCGGTCGGGGCCTCCATTGGCCGCGCCTGAGAGGCGGCCTGAGGCCTAGAGGTAGGCGACGGCGACGGCGGCGGCGGCGGAGGAGACGGCGAGGAGGTGGCTGTCACAGAGTCATCCCCGGTTGACACGGCCGCTTCCGTTTCCTTCATTTTTTAAAAATTCGTGTTGATGTTGAAGTTTTTTTTTTTTTTTTGAGGAAGTGTTGATGTTGAAGTTTGTTCCGCTTATTGGAACTTGTCTGAGGTTTATTTTATTTTAAGGAATGCATACCAAGAAGGGTATAAATGCTTGGATTAAAATAATCCATTATATTTATACAAATATAAATGCCACGCATTTTTCTTTTTCTTTTGGAGGAAGGGTCTCGAAGGACCCGGAAGCGACGGTACACGGCAGTTTGCATCAGATCTCAAAAGAAAATTTTATACAAATATAAATGCCACACTTTTTCTTTTTCTTTCGGAGGAAGGGTCTCGAAGGACCCATAAGCGGGCGGTACACGGTAGTTTATATCAGGTCCCAAATAAAAAAAATTATACAGATATAAATGCCACACGTTTTCTTTTTCTTTCGGGGAAAGGGCTAGAAGGACCCTGAAGCGGTGGCACACGATTGTTTACATTAGGTCCCAAATAAAAATGAAGATTAGAGATAACTCATTGACTTATGCGAAAAGGACCTCGGATAATGGAAGAAAATGTGAGCGGTCCAAATTAGCTTCTTCACGTCTGCAGTCTTGTTGTTGCTCGGGATATGCCAGTTGGGATGACGGGACTCCCTTTCAGCAAGGACACACGCCGAAGAAAGAAACCATGGACGTTGAGACGAAGCTACACTGCCTCCCCTTAGGCAGCCAAGTCAAGCCTCCCTTCCACTAGCATCGCACACCGAGAAAAGAAACCATGAACGTTGAACCGAAGCTACACCGTCTTCCCTTAGCCGAGAGGAATGACATCAGTCGCCCTTTGGTCAGAAGGATCAAAGACTATGTCATTAAGGCCGGCAATAGACGGCTACCACCAAAGCTTCTTATCGGACCTCACCTTTAATCATGGGCTCCATCCTCTTCCATGGGCTCCAGCTATCTGCCACTTTCCTACTCCTTATCCATCGTTGTGGTGGCATCGGGAGTCAAGAATGAGAGTGAAGCTTCCTCCAAACATGGACACATCGAGCCAATTTAGGGATTCGCTACTCCCGTCGGTTGCATCTGACACCAAAGGACAAGTGGACAGAGGACCTAGCCCTAATAGGCACATGATTCACCCAAGCTCCTCCCCCGCCTCCGCTCCGTCCGATCTTGCCGTCGAAGAAGAGTGGGGATTCAGGACTGGAGCACCCCGCGAGAGACCTCTCAACTATCCTAGAGAGGAAAGGAAGGTAAGAGAGGCCACCTCCTCCCGGGTCCCTTATCATCATCTGAAAGTGAAGCGCCGATCAAAGGCACAAGTTGTGTTTGGTCACATCATCCAATTGGGCCAAAAGGCCAATGAGTATGTGAGAAAATAAATAAGGTGCTACCGATGCATTTACTCTTACTGCATCATCCTATGTCGTGAAAGTTTATCTATACCAATATAAAAAGACCCAGTGAGGCAGATCCAACAAATCTCGGTCATCCGTTTGCGTTCATCCAACCGTTCTTATTGTCCTGATGGTGAGCGACTAAACACGTTTAGCGCCAAGCAATACTTTCTCTTTCCTGATTATCTTCCCTAATCTGCTTCCTTACGAACACTTCGCACGAAAGGAAACCGCTGCACGTTCAGGACAGAAGGGAACCACCGCAGCGTCGGGGACGCCGCCTCGCGCCGCCCAAATCGCCTCGAGCCGCTGCATGCCGCCGCCATCGCATCGACCCGCCGCACCATTCAGGACGCCACCCCCATCGCCTCGAGCCGCCACACCTTCAGGGACGCCGCCCCTCACAGCTCCGTGCCGCTCCCACCCATCGCCTCGCCTGGCCTCGGCCATCAGCGTCGCCGCCTAAACCGCCTGGCCGGCCGTCGGGGACGCCGCCTAAACCGCCTGGCCTCGGCCGTCGGCGACGCCGTGAGTTCACATCTCCCCGTCATCTCGCACGGTCAGGGGATGCGCCACCTTCAAACACACCGCCGCCGGACCTGACGGCCGGAGAGGTCTTTCATTTGTACTGTCTTTTGTTTACCTTATTATGTCTTTCATCTGTACTGTCTTTCGTTCACCTTATTTTTTCAGTGAAGTGCTGCTTCACATTTGATAGATTGATTCATGTGTGCTATCTGTTTTTGCATACGTGATGTACTGATTCATGTTTCACTTACCTAAGAACAACGATCAACCGAAAAGTAGCCCCGTATACACTTGATAACTGAAGCCAAATCAAGCTTCTTGACAGAGTTTAAAACTCTTTGATCGGTGATTTCAATGCAGGCATTTAGCACTTAAGCTTCATTACCAATGTGATTTGCATTGCCTGAATTTTGCTCAGCAGCTAGTTGTGAAAAACAATGAAGAAGAGAAAAATAATGATAGAAGTCACACGGAATCGGATAATTAATTTCATTGCTTGAAGGAACGAGCTAAGAGTCGTATCTCCACTCCATGTCTGGATGTTGCGCACCGTGCTCCCTCGGCAGTTGCTCTTGTCACCGTGTGGATGTACAAAACATGCACTGCACATGTTAGGTTAGTTGTCACTTCGTCTGTTTTGAAATATCGCTTCTTTTATCTTTATTTAGCCATTGAGAGAAAATATAAAGATCAACAATGACACACTAGTACCACGAGATCAATTACAAATCATATCTCCATAAAACATAATTTTTTTCGTTCAATATAAACAATTGAAATAAACTTGATGATTGAAGTATCATAAGAAGCTAAACCATGCTACTACAAATTTAATATTGATGATTAACTTAGCATGGTTGAGCTTATTAAAAAAAGAAAATAGGAGGGTCAACTGCTGGAGGGAGATTCGCTTAGAAGGAACTGTCGATTGCTTAAATCGGTTACAACCTCCTACATCTTCTCACTAGTGGAAAAAGTGCTAGCCACTACTTTCGTTGGTGGCGCGTCATTTTCAATCAACGCCAGCACTATTTTTTTCAAATAGTGGTAGCGTTGGCTTATTTGGTACGGCATTAGTAGGGTCATAGTGGTGGCGTTGGAAAACAGGTGAGCGTCAGAAGTATATGGGATCAACAATTTGTACAAGGCGTAATATAGTGCTGGCGTGGTATAACATGGAACGCCAACACTATTATGTTTAGTTCTGGCGTGTCATTGGTTTCCATGTCAGCATTGTTATTTTGTCAAATATGTAGTTTGACACTTCAAAAAAAAAAAACCTTTTTATTTTTTTAGGCGCTGATCATCTTTATAGTATATTGTAGTTTACTTTTACTAAATTTATATTATTTTAAATGGAAATACTGACATTTTTAAAATATATACTTTGAGACTTCAATTTTACTTTTTTTTTCTTTTTAGTTTGAGACTTGAAATATGTAGTTTGAGACTTCAAATATGTAGTTTGACACTTCAAATATTTTCCTTTTTATTTTTTAGATGGTGATCATCTTTAATTATAGTATATTGTAGTTTAATTTTATTAAATTTATATTATTTTAAATGGAAATACTGACATTTTTTAAAATATGTACTTTGAGACTTCAATTTTTCTTTTTTTTCTTTTTAGTTTGAGACTTTAAATATGTAGTTTGACACTTCAAATATGTAGTTTGACACTTCAAATATTTTTTCTTTTTATTTTTTTAGGGGGTGATCATCTTTAATTATAGTATATTGTAGTTTACTTTTATTAAATTTATATTATTTTACATGGAAATACTGACATTTTTTAAAATATGTACTTTGAGACTTCAATTTTACTTTTTTTCTTTTTAGTTTGAGACTTTAAATATGTAGCTTGAAACTTCAAATATGTAGTTTGACACTTCAAATATTTTTCCTTTTTATTTTTTTAGGTGGTGATCATCTTTATAGTATATTGTAGTTTACTTTTATTAAATTTATATTATTTTAAATGGAAATACTGACACTTCCAAATTTTTAAATTTCGTATTGGGCCAAGCCCAAAAATTATTAGGAGGCCGTGGGGGGTCAAAACCAAGGGGGCAACGTCCCCCTCGCCCCACTCCCTCTCTTTCTGCCCCGCACGTACGCTGCTCTGTTCTCGTTCCCCTTTCTCTCCCTCTCTCGCCGCTCGTCGTCTACGCTCCGATTCCGGCCGGTTCCGGCGGTTAGGTAATCTCCCTCTCTCTCCCTCTCTCGCCGCTTGTTGCCCTCCAATTTGATTGGAGTACATTTCGTTTTGATCTAGGGTTTCTTCGACGGCGGCTACGGAAACGACGGACTGCTAGGGTTCATCGCCTCCATCTTCGTCCTCTCGGTGAGTTCATCCCCTCCACCTTCATCCCCACCACTTTTTTTATTTGCATCGCTAGGGTTCATCGCTAGGGTTCAATTAGAATGCCAAGTCAGTGTAGTTGACAAGTTCATCGCTAGGGTTCAATTAGAACTACAATTGACAAAATTATGCTATGCCAAGTCAGTACTTTAAAATTTTAGTGTAGTGTTTGCTCTAGTGCATTCCCAAGTCAGTGCCAAATCTGTGCCACATTGTTTGGTCTAGTGCATTCTCAAGTCAGTGCCAAATCAGTGCCATTGTTGGAATTTTTAGTTGATACATTTTTAGTGTAGTGTTTGCTCTAGTGCATTCCCAAGTCAGTGTCAAATCTGTGCCACATTTTTTGCTCTAGTGCATTCCCAAGTCAGTGCCAAAAAAATTATGCTATGCCAACTGAGTGTACTTGACATTTTTAGTGTAGTTGACAAAACAATTATGCTATGCCAATGTAACTAGATGACCACCTTTAATCATATTTTTGGTAAATTTATATCATTGCTTAGTTCTTACCACTGTTCAAAAAATCTCCCGATTCAGCGATTTATCGCTACTCCTGGGGTGACCGATAAGATTATGCCTTATCTTCACCGTTTATCGTTTGGGCCGATTTATTGCTCTGACAAGCGATTTATCAAGAATCTACTAATAAATCAAGCCTATTCCTAGCACTATTTTTGTAAAAAAACTATGCTTATTTGTGTTTTGTCGACCTTGTTAAGCAATATGTACTATTGTGCTATTTTGTTTGTCATTATATGAGCATTCAGAGACTAGGAATCAAGGTAACACTTCTATCCAATATTATTTTGGTGCTGAATATAGCATATTTTTGTGTTGGGAACCTAGGATATGCAAAAAAATGGCCGATTAATAGTCGACCGATAAAATCAATTAATCGGCCGATTTCCGATTAATCTCTAATCCTGGGCTGACCGAGACGCTAACGATAAGCGATATCCTCAACATTGGTTCTTACTATGCGACCTTCGTTCTTAAAATGCATCAGGTCTCATGGCCAATTCTGGAGGCAACATGGAGGAGGTTTACGATGTGGACATGCTGAATGTAGATCTTTTTCAGTCTCAGCAGTATGTCATCAACAGCCAGCAGGAGCTGACTGCCTCGCTGAACGCGGAGATCGGTCAGCTGCACAACGAAAGGGTTGATTTCGTAAAGATCACTAATAAGCTGAGGGACGAGAGGGATGAGCTCATCGAGGAAAGGAATAAGCTGAAGCAGGAGAGAAAACTCCTCAGGGCTGAGAAGATTGACCTCAAGATGGACATAGCTCATTTCAAAAAAGATGGAGAGGCCAAAAGAAAGAAGATTCGCCAGCTGAGCGTAATCCTTGATGAAGAGTAGTTCTTTAACTAGGTAGCTAGCTAGTCTTGAGTTGATGAGTAACTTGAGTACAATGAGTAACTTTTGTGAAGTTTATTGAGTTAATGAGTATCTATTGAGTAACTAGCTAGTAACTTTTCTGAAGTACAATTATTTAGTTTGTGATCTAATTTTTTTATTACAAAAAAACAATTTGCCGGCATTGTCCAACAAGGAACGACAGTGGTAATATAACTTAGTGCTGGCGTTGGCCATGCGGGCACGCCATCAGCACGTGGAATACTGCTGACGTGGGATCCAACGCCACCACTATATTCTAACAATGGCGCCATATTGGTGGCGTCGAGTGTCCACGCCAGCAAGTCTGTTTCTGGCACGTCATAGCTAGGCTTTTCTTCACTAGTGTCTCCATGGACGTGCCTCGCCTTCACGACCCTAGTTCCACTATCCCTTTTCTTCCACTACTGCCGGCCCCCTATGTTCCCATGTTTCTTGCGGTTTCCACTGCCGCCGCGTCTGGATAACACTTGTTGCAGTCGTATCGGAGACCAAGACAGTGGGCAACCACCGCAACGGCAGAGAGAAATTGAAAAAACATGCAACTTTGTGACTCCTCTTCAAGTTTTTTTTTCCAGGGGAGACCCCTCTTCAAGTTTGATTCCTATTTGACGCTTCTGGCATCATTATAATCGATATAACACATAGATGATGTGTGGTGGGCTTGACCCATTTAGCACGTTTCCTTTCCATCCCGCCATGGTTCGTTGGATCATTTTCCATCTCGTTTTTATTTTCTTTTCTCGAGCTAACGGAACTGGTTCTTCTAAGGGTATGGTTCTTCTTTTTTGAGGGTTTTTTCCTGGAATTTCTTTATGTTTCCTTCTACAGGCTTTCTCAATTTTCTTTCGGAATTCTCTTTCTCTTCCTATTTTTGTTTTCTTGTTTTTTTCTTTCTTTTATGATTTTCTATTTTCATGAATATTTCTTAAAAATCATGAACATTTTTAGAAAAACATGATTTTTCTAAATCTGCGAGTATTTCATGAACATATTTAAAATTCGAGATTTTAAGAAATAAAAAACGTTTTCATAAATTTTATTATTTTAAAATTTCAAATAAAATAAAATTAACACACAATGATTTTTTTGGAATACATGATGAACAGTTTTCAACAAGGTGAACATTTGTAAAAATATGTTTACCTATTTTTCGAAAAATGTTCATGTAAATAAAAAAAATTCTTCAAATACTTGGTTAACAGTTTTTTATATATGTTTTTTTATACCCAGTGAACATTTTTGAAATAGAAGTTGAAAATTTCTTCAATGGATGATGAACATTTTCAATAAAAGTTTGTTAATGCAATTTTGAAATATTTCATGCATATCAAAATTCCTTCATGCAATTTTTAGAAAATAATCGGGCATTAGAATGTTCATATAATTTAGAAAATGTAAGCACACTTTTGAACAGAATTATACTCCCTCCGTATAAGAACGTTTTTTAAGCTAACAAGGCAGAGCGAACAAAACCGAAAGGAGATAGCTAACAAGGGAGGACCCTGCTGCGCCGGTCGGCGGCGGCTGGCACGCTGTCGAGGTGGATGCCGATCAAATTGCAGTCAGCTCAGAGGAATCTTGGGGATGCAGCAACTACCGCTGGCGGGTCGCTATAGCAGGTAGTAAATCTGTTAACACTGGGACAAGTCATTCATAAATCAGGTTTAATGAATACTCCTACTTAGAATACGAGTACTATATAGTGTTCGGATCGGATGAGTTATACTCTGCTCAGCTAGTTGCTTAATTAGTACTCGTATGGATAATTTCCTAAGGTATATGACAGTGTTGTTCAAGATTATTGTGGTACGACGGTGAGGTTTTGGAAGCAGATTGTTGTTGTTGATGTAAGTTGATGCTTATGAACTCACCTTTTGAATCCCCTCGAACCCTGCCATTTATTTTGTTTACAGAGAAATTGTCCTCCATAGTCGGATATGCATATTTATGAATAATTTTGCGATTAATTACATAGTTGTCACATTATTTTTCAGGGACCATAGAACATATGTTATGGTAATACCTGCATGTTGCGTTGGTCTTGGACTATGGTACATGAAGAAGATTGAAGAGCGTGCAGCTGACAAGTCTGCCCGCCCGTCAAAGATCGATTGGGTCGAAGCTGGTGTTGTCTCTCCGGTCGCGAGGAACCAAAAACGTTACGGTTTATTCTCACCTTCCGTTTAAAAAAAAAAAGAGAGTTTATTCTCCCCTGCTAGCGTGTGTTTTAAATTACGGATTTGCTAAGGCACATCTAGATGTGATTTAAGTATTGCACATCTAAGTCATATACCATTGATTTTACGTCAAGATTTGTGCGGGCATTTTTCTGTTTTCCTTTTTCTTTTTCCTTTTTATGTTGATTGAGTCATTTAGATGTGCAATACTTAAGTCACATCTAGATGTGTCCTAGACAGACCCTTAAAATTATTCCGTAGTAGATCGCGGTTTATTTTGAGCTATGTGTAGGTGCAATTTAACTATATATATATACAAGGCAGTTGGTATAGCCATCGTAGAATTACATTTTAGCACACGATCACTTTACACCACAACCTTAACTCATGCAGGATGTTGTTGGGCCATGGCTGCTGCTGCCTCGGTCGAAGCAGTACACAATCTGAAGACCTCGCAGTCAATCTCCCTATCAGTTCAAGAGCTCATTGACTGCAACTTCAACATACTGAACAGAGGCTGCCAGTGTGGCACCTCTGTTCTCGCTCTCTGGTATATACCAAAAAATGGGCTCTCGAGCGAATCCTCCTACCCATACATGGCTCAGATGAGTATGTCGGGTTGCAAGAAGCACAAAAAAGTAGCAGCAAGGATATCAGGATTTCGCCTTGTCTACTGGTCCGAGGATGCACTGGAGAAAGCAGTAGCGAAGCAGCCCGTGATTGTCAGTTTACAGGGCACAACTGACTTGCTGAATTACAAAGGAGGCATCATGGACTATGAAACCTTGCCGGGAAAAACTTACGGACATGCGGTCTTGATTGTTGGTTATGGCACGGACCCCGACGGTGTTAAGTATTGGCGCTTCAAAAACTCATGGGGAGAGGGTTGGGGCGAGGGTGGGTTTGGGAGGATCCGCAGACATGTTGCCGACAAGAGAGGTGTCTTGGGTATATTTATGAGGCCAGGGCTGTATCCGGTGCTTAATATCTGACACATCTTGGTTGGACCTTTTTTGTGTGAAATTTATGTATCCACCATCCCTCCTCTGTTTAAGATCTTTTTTCTTCTTCTGAAAAGGAGGTTGAAACCCCCGGCCTCTTATTGTGTTGGATTGTATTTCGGTGCTTGCCACATGATCTTTGTTGTGATAGTGTACGGGATAGACATGATTTTATATCAAATTGTTGATGAATCTCTAGCTAGCCAAGTCAAGTTGTATCCATCGAGGACTTGCAACGTCACATTTATCAACTCTTGATATCTAATCATTGTTTGTCTTTTGCTAAGTTGTGAAATTGATGTTTTATCCTTGCCGTGTAAGTGCGCAGTTCTGCTTGAGTTGTTGCCATAGACTTTATTGCAGAGGGGACAACCTATGTGATCATGAGACACGCGCCCTACCCATTACTCCCATAAAGGATGGTGGAGTACCCGCCCAGGGCCGGGCCAGCAAAATCCAGGGCCATGTGCCAAGCTAATAAAGGGACCCTACCTCACAAATAAAATAGAACTATATAAACAGAACTATCATGACATACAGACCACAATGTCTTACAGAGTAATCCGATATATCAAGAATCCTACATATCCAACGCTTGGTTCCATAGTTTTTTACTTAAATAACATCATTCTTGTTGTGTTGTTTGAAATTATCAATCTTCACCTATACTTAATCAATCTTCTCCGGTACTTGTTGTTATTTTGTAATAAACCCATCCACAACTTCTCTTTTAGATTGAGTTAAATCATCTATTTTTTGTTTCTTCTTACACTTTTGATAACTACATAGATTCATCTTTCCTAGATTAATGTATGGCTTAAATATTGGAACACCAGACGCATAGTATATATAAAATAAAATAAAAATAACAAAATTAGCTACTACAAGATTTGGACAAAACTAAACAATAGGCGCAAAGAAGAACTCACGGTCAAGCCGTCAAGGCCTCACTGGGTCGCCGAACTAGAAGGCATGGGCGATGGCTGATGGAACTGTCCTGCCTTGGCCTTCCTGATCAATCTGCCGTCTGCAATCTACGAAGAAAGTAGAAACACAGAGACGCCATAGCCGCGCCCTGCCTATTGTCTTTTCTCCCAACCGCACTGGCGGTGGAATCCTGGAGGCTGGAGGCTGGAGTGATAAATCGCTGTTTGGCAGGAAGCGAGGGATCGCACGTCTGGCTGCCCAAGCGGGCCTTCTATAGGAAAATGGGCTACGCGCCCCCTGTACAATATAGAAAATCTGGGGCCCCTAAAAAACCAGGGGCCTGTGCCGAGCGCACGGGCTGCACTCCCATGGGCCCAGGCCTGTACCCGCCTTCCTGGGCTCTCCAGATACGAAGAGAGGCTCCTAGCCGTCCGTTGGTCGGTCGCGTGCCGCGGGAGCCTCTCGGAAGCGCTCCGGGCCGTCTGATCTGCCCGGACGGCTCGCACCCGGGTGATCCAGCTGGCAGGTCGATGACGGGTGGACCGAGGGCACGCACTCGCTACAGTTGGTCGGCGTCCATGACGGGTGGACCAAGTGCACGCGATCGCTACAGTTGGGCAAAGAGAGCCTCCCAGCCGTCCGTTGCCGGGTGGCTTGCGGTGTGAGGCTCTCGGGGACAAGGCAAGTCATCTGATCTGCCCGGACGTCTTGCCCCTAGGTGGCCCAGCTAGAAGGTCGATGACGGGTGGACCGAGGGCGCGCAATCGCTACAGTCGGCGCGTGTCCATGACGGATGGACCACGACCTCTGTTGTGGACATGTCGTGCGGCGGATTGTGTCGCGCCCACACCCACATGTGACAGCCTAGCCGGACCCGCATGTCGGCGTCTTCGCCTCTGCTGGGTTTCAGCAAGGTTTTCTCTACAAGTGCGCTGTAAGATAGTTTTGATAGATAGTTTGATAGCCAGATAATTGGTAACAAGTAACAAGTAACAAAAGCACAAGGTGCAGCAAGTGGCCTAATCCTTAATTGTGCTAAGGACAAGCCGATAATACTTCTTATAGTGACTAAAACGCTCTTGAGGACACACGTGAATATCGCCAAGTTACTTTCACCATGATTCATTGACTTAATGTTCATCGTCTTGATAAGTGTTATGTGGGTGGGGCGGAGCTAAGGTACTGTTCTTACTTGAACAAATACCAACTTATGATTATACCCTCCATGCAAGCATCGCAAATACAAGAGAGATAATTAAGATAAATATAACCATAACATTAAATATGTGGATCCAAAATAGCCCCTCATAAAACAACTCATAAACTAGGGTTTAGTTTTCTGTCACTCTCGCAACCCATCATTTATAAACTAATTCCACGATGCCTTTCGCTAGGCCCAAAGATGGTAAAGTGTCATGTAGTCGACGTTCACATAACACCACTAGAGGAAGAACAACTCAACATAACATCAAAACGTTGAATGGTGATTAACTTCACATGATTACTAATAATAAGACTTCTCTCATGTCCTCAAGAACAAATAGAACTACTCCCAACTCATCATATAAATCATGATCAGTGGGTATAAATATATGATTAACAGTCTGAATATAACAACCTTCCACCAATTAAACCAACTAGCATAACTAAAAAAATGTAATCAACACTATTAGCTCCCTGATACGTCTCCAACGTATTTATAATTTTTGATTGTTCCATGCTATTATAGTATCAATCTTGGATGTTTTTATATGCACTTATATGCAATTATATATCATTTTTGGGACTAACTTAATAACCTAGTGCCCAGTGCCAGTTGCTGTCTTCTGCTTGTTTTTGGTTTTTCAGGAAATCAGTACCAAACGAAGTCCAAATGCCACGAAACTTTTTGACGATTTTTTTCTGGACAAAAGAGACCCTGGAAGCTCCGGGAGGATGCCAGAAGCCTCATGAGGAGGCCACAAGGCAACAGGGCGCGGCCCCAGGGGGGCGCCCTGATGTCTTGTGGGCCCCTCGTGGCTCCTTTTGACCTAATTCCATTTTTATAAATTCTCAAATATTCGGAAACCATCAGAGAGCCAGATGAGAAAACCCTACCGCCGCTGCAAGCCTCTGTTCTTCCGCGATCCCATTTGGAGGCCTTTTCCGGTACTCTGCCGGAGTGGGAATCGATTACGGAGGGCTTCTTCATCAACCTTGCTGCCCTTCCGATGATGTGTGAGTAGTTTACCACAGACCTACGGGTCCATAGCTAGTAGCTAGATGGCTTCTTCTCTCTTTTTGATCTTCAATACCTTGTTCTCCTCGATGTTCTTGGAGTTCTATCCGATGTAATCTTCTTTTGCAGTGTGTTTGTTGGGATCCGATGAATTGTGAGTTTATGATCAGATTATTCATGAGAAATATTTGAGTCTTCTCTGAACTCTTTTATGCATGATTGTTATAGCTTTGTATTTCTCTCCGATCTATAGATTTGGTTTGGACAACTAGATTGGTTTATCGTGCAATGGGAGAGGTGCTTTGTGATGGGTTCAATCTTGCGGTGCTCAATCCCAGTGACAGAAAGGGACATGACACGCATTTGTATTTTTGCCATTAAGGATAAAAAGATGGGGTTTAATCATATTGCTTGAGTTTACTTTGTTTACATCATGTCATCTTGCTTAAGGCGTTACTCTGTTTTATACTTAATACCCTAGATACATGCTGGATAGCGGTCGATGGGTGGAGTAATAGTAGTAGATGCAGGCAGGAGTCGGTCTACTTGTCTCGGACGTGATGCCTATATACATGATCATTGCCATGAATCCGTCATAATTATTTGCTTTTCTATCAATTGCCCAACAGTAATTTGTTTACCCACCGTATGTTCTGCGCTCGAGAGAGAAGCCTCTAGTGAAAACTATGGCCCCCGGGTCTATCTTTATTATATATTAAAATCCAAAAATACCTTGCTGCAATTTATTTACTTTTATTTTATTTTGTAATTTACTTTTTATAACCATGTATCACTATCAGAATTAATCCTTACAAATAACCGCTAAGGGGATTGACAACCCTCTTATTTGCGTTGGGTGCAAGTGTTTGCTTTTGAGTGTGTAGGTGCCGCTAAAGGGTTTTGTGTGGTTCTCCTACTGGACTGATAACCTTGGTTCTTAACTGAGGGAAATACTTATCTCTACTATACTGCATCATCCTCTCCTCTTCGAGGAAATACCAACGCAGTCTACAAGTAGCAGGAAGAATTTCTGGCGCCGCTGCCGAGGAGACATCACCAAAATTTATCAAGTACCTTCGCGCAGACTATCATCCACTTGCATTTATTTTATTTGCCTTTTTATTTGCATTTGCCTCTCGTTTTCATCTCCCCATTTCTAAAACAATTTTACAAAAACACAAAAATATTTTTGTTTGCTTGCTTTTATTGCCTTCATGTCTACACACAAAAACAGAAAATGAAAGCAAAAATTTAAGATGACTATGGATCCACTTAAAGTTTTCTACTTGGATCATCTTCGATCCATTTGTGCTCGTGCTGAAACCCCAACTAGTTTAGTTGAGGGAAAATCATTAGATGAGCATGCTCATTTTGTGCGTCACCGTTTGTCTCAAAAAGGGAGACTCTTATGGAATCAAATAAACTGTTTGCTATGTTATGCTTGGAATCTATGTGAAATTTATGATTTTACTTGTTGATCTAAGAACCCTAAAAAACACCTTCCCTACCTATGTGAGTTTAATGATAATGAAATCTTATCTTCTTATGCCAAGGGTGTTTATAGTTACTATGATATCGAACAAATTGAAGAATTTGTTGCTTTTAAGGGTGCTTATGAAGTTGCTTCTTTGATTGAAAAGTATGATGCTACTCTCGTCTGAAAATTTTGACATACTTAAATATTGCTATGAAAACTATGCTCCTAATGCCTATGTTAATGAATTTATTGAGAGAATGTCTGCTACTTTGGAGGAAAATAATGATATGCATGAATCCATAGATAATTATGATTCCGTTGATTCGATTGAAATATCCCCTCTTGATGAACGTGATGCTTGCTATTCTTATGGCCATGATGCCAATATTAATGATGCTTATAGATATGAACTTGCTATAGTTCCTTATGTTAAAAATGAAATTATTGCTATTGCACCCACACTTGATAGCTCCTTGAATGAAAAGCATGATTGCAATGATATTATTATAAATTATATTAATGTAAATTGTGCTAATTATATGCCAAGCTACAAGCTTGGGGATGAAGATTTTGTTATGTCCACTACTTATTGCAATGATCATGATTGGGGTGATAATGCTTCTTATGATCTTGAAAATTTATTTAAGCCTCATGATGAATATGTTATTGATAATAATGTTTGCAATACTATTAAAAGTGGGTTTGGAAGAGCGTCAACTTTAGGTAATAATGATCCCACTACTTTGGAGAAATATCAATCTTATGAATTTTTGGATAAGAGTGGGTTTGGAGAGGTCATGACTTTAGTTGATGTTAATTCCACTATCTTGGAAGATTATAAAACTTTTATGCATGCGAATCGTGAAGAGAATATTTTATATGATAGCTATATTGTTGAATTTGATTATGATCCTACATGGAATTATTATGAGAGAGGAAAACATGGTTATAAAAATCTTCATATCACTAAATTACCTCTCTTTGTGTTGAAATTATTAATGTTTCATTCCCTTTATATGCATATGCTAGATATTGCTTGTCTTGATAATTTGTTTTCCTATAAAATGCCTATGCATAGGAAGTATGTTAGACTTAAAAGTGTTTGTCACATGTTCTATGATGCTATCTTTGTGTTTCAATTCTTGTCTTTGACATGAGCATCATTAAAATCTCAAAGCTTATCTTACTGGCTATAAAGAAAGAGCTTGTTGGGAGACAACCCAATAGTTTTACTTTCTGTTTTTGTGTGTTTACACAATTATATCCTCTGTTATGATTGTGTTTTTATCTTTTAATTAGTGTTTGTGCGAAGCAATGCCTTTGGGATGATTTGGAAGATAGTATATTGATGCTGTTTGAAAACAGAAACTTTTGCGTCAAGTTCTGGAATTTTGATTTTTTACTGGAGCGTCAGAACCTTCTCAATTTTTTACACAATATTGATATATGAATTTCCCACGTTGTCCTAATTTTTAAGAATTTTGGGAGTTAAATAAGTATGACTTTAATTCAGATCTTTACAGACTGTTCTGTTTTAGACAGATTCTGTTTTTGTTGCATAGTTTGCTTATTTTGATGAATCTATGGATCGTATCGGGGGGCATGAGTCATGGAGAAGTTGGAGTACAGTAGAATGATTCCAATATTTAAATATGAATCAATTTACAACAGCGCCTAAAGTTTAAGATTTGTTTGTTATACTAACGGATCTCACGAGGTTTCTGTTGAGTTTTGTGTGCTGAAGTTTTCAAGTTTTGGGTGAGACTACGATGGATAAAGGAATAAGGAGCAGCAAGAGCCTAAGCTTGGGGATGCCCAAGGCACCCCAAGGTAATATTCAAGTAAGACTCAAGCGTCTAAGCTTGGGGATGCTCCGGATGGCATCCCCTCTTTCGTCTACAATCTATCGGTAACTCACTTAGAGCTATATTTTTATTCATCACATGATATGTGTTTTACTTGGAGCGTCTTGTGCTATAGTTTGTTTGCTTTTTATTTTGTCACAATCATCTTTGCTGAACACACCTTTTTGAGAGGGACACACATTATTCGTGATTTGTTAGAATACTCTATGTGCTTCACTTATATCCTTTGAGCTAGGCAGTTGCTCTAGTGCTTCACTTATATTTTTTAGAGCACGGTGGTGGTTATATTTTAAAGAAATAGTTGCACTCTCATGCTTCACTTATATCTTTTTGAGAGTCTAATGAATAGCAATGGTAATATGCATGGGTTATGAATTTTGTCTTAATATGATAGGTATTCAAGAGGGATATAATAAAAACTTTCATGTAGATCACTGAATATGATAAGTTTGATTCCTTGTAATAGTTTTGCGATATTAAGATGGTAATACGTGGGATATATTAGTAGATAATTGTGGTTTAGTAAGAATATTGGTGTTAAGGTTTGTGATTCCCGAAGCATGCACGTATGATCTGTCGTTATGCTAAGAAGTTGGAGCATGATTTATTCTTGATTGTCTACCTTATGAGTGGCGGTCGGGGACGAGCGATGGTCTTTTCCTACCAATCTATCCCCCTAGGGGCATGCATAGTAGTACTTTGCTTCGAGGGCTAATAAACTTTCGCAATAAGTATGTGAGTTCTTTATGACTAATATGAGTCCATGGATTATACGCACTCTCACCTTTCCGCAATTTGCTAGCCTCTTCGGTACCGTGCAATGCCCTTTCTCACATCGAGAGTCGGTGCAAACTTCGCCGGTGCATCCAAACCCCGTGATATGATATGCTCTATCACACATAAGCCTCCTTATATCTTCCTCAAAACAGCCACCATACCTACCTATCATGGCATTTCCATAGCCATTCCGAGATATATTGCCATGCAACTTCCACCGTTCCGTTTTTATGACACACATCATCATTGTCATATTGCTTTGCATGATCATATAGCTGACATAGTATTTGTGGCTCAGCCACCGTTCATCATTTTTATACATGTTACGCTAGTATCATTGCACATCCTGGTACACTGCCAGAGGCATTCATATAGAGTCATATTTTTGTTCTAGTTTTGAGTTGTAATTTTCTTTTGAGTTATAAGTAAATAGAAGTATGATGATCACCATTATTAGAGCATTGTCCCAGTGAGGAAATAAAATAAAATAAAAAAAGAGGCCAAAAAGAGCCCACGAAAAAAGAGAAAAAAAAAGAAAAAAAAGAAAAAAAAGAAAAGGAAAAAAATAGGAAAAAAATAAATGAGAGAAAAAGAGAGAAGGGGCAGTGTTACTACCCTTTTCCATACTTGTGCTTCAAAGTAGCACCATGTTTTTCATATAGAGAGTCTCATATTTTGTCACTTTCATATACTAGTGAGAATTTTTCATTATAGAACTTGGCTTGTATATTCCGATGATGGGCTTCCTCAAATGCCCGAGGTCTTCATGAGCAAGCAAGTTGGATGCACACCCACTTAGTTTTCATGTTGAGCTTTCATACACTTATAGCTCTTAGTGCATCCGTTGCATGGCAATCCCTACTCCTCGCATTGACATTAATTGATGGGCATCTCCCTAGCCCGTTGATTAGCCGCGTCGATGTGAGACTATCTTCTTATTTTTGACTTCCCCTTATTAATCCCTACCACCACACTCTATTCCACCCATAGTGCTATATCCATGGCTTGCGCTCATGTATTGCGTGGGGGTTGAAAAAGCTGAAGCGCGTTAAAAAGTATGAACCAATTGCTCGGCTTGTCATCGGGGTAGTGCATGATAAATACTTTGTGTTAAGAAGATGGAGCATGACAAGATTATATGATTTTGTAGGGATAACTTCCTTTAGCATTTTTATTTTGAAAGGCATGATTGTTTGTTAGTATGCCTGAGTATTGATGTCTTTATATCAAATTATAGACTATTGCTTTGAATCACTCGGATCTTATTATTCATACCGCAAGAAAGATTACATGATGAAACATGTTAGGTAGCATTCCACATCAAAAGTCTATTTTTATCATTTACCTACTCGAGGACGAGCATGAATTAAGCTTGGGAGTGCTTGATACGTCTCCAACGTATCTATAATTTTTGATTGTTCCATGTTATTATAGTATCAATCTTGGATGTTTTTATATGCAATTATATGCAATTATATATCATTTTTTGGGACTAACTTATTAACCTAGTGCCCAGTGCCAGTTGCTGTTTTCTGCTTGTTTTTGGATTTTCAGGAAATCAGTACCAAACGAAGTCCAAATGCCACGAAATTTTTTGATGATTTTTTTCTGGACAAAAGAGACCCTGGAAGCTTCGGGAGGATGCCAAAAGCCTCACAAGGAGGCCACAAGGCAACAGGGCGCGGCCCCAGGAGGGCGCCCTGATGCCTTGTGGGCCCCTCGTGGCTCCTTTTGACCTAATTCCACTTCTATAAATTCTCAAATATTTGGAAACCATCAGAGAGCCAGACGAGAAAACCCTACCGCCACCACAAGCCTCTGTTCTTCCGCGATCCCATCTGGAGGCCTTTTCTGGTACTCTGCCGGAGGGGGAATCGATCACGGAGGGCTTCTTCATCAACCTTGCTGCCCTTCCGATGATGTGTGAGTAGTTTACCACAGACCTACGGGTCCATAGATAGTAGCTAGATGGCTTCTTCTCTCTCTTCGATCTTCAATACCATGTTCTCCTCGATGTTCTTGGAGTTCTATCCGATGTAATCTTCTTTTGTGGTGTGTTTGTTGGGATCTGATGAATTGTGAGTTTTTGATCAGATTATTCATGACAAATATTTGAGTCTTCTCTGAACTCTTTTATGCATGATTGTTATAGCTTTGTATTTCTCTCCGATCTATCGATTTGGTTTGGTCAACTAGATTGGTTTATCTTGCAATGGGAGAGCTGCTTTGTGATGGGTTCAATCTTGCGGTGCTCAATCCCAGTGACAGATACGTCTCCGTCGTATCTACATTTCCAAACACTTTTGCTCTTGTTTTGGACTCTAATTTGCATGATTTGAATGAAACTAACCCGGACTGACGCTGTTTTCAGCAGAACTACCATGTTGTTGTTTTTGTGCAGAAATCAAAGTTCTCGGAATTGGATGAAACTTTTTGGAGATTTTTTATGGAATAAATAAAAATTACTGGCGTAAGAATCAACAGAAGAGGGGCCACCTGTTGCCCACAAGGCAACAGAGCGCGACCCCCTAGGGCGCGCCCTGATGCCTTGTTGGGCCCACATGCGGCCGTCTGACCTAATTCCAACGCTATAAATTCACTTTCCTTGAGAAAAAAATAGAAGAAGAAGTTTCATCGTGTTTTACGATACGGAGCCGCCGCCACCTCCTTTTCTTCATCGGGAGGGCTGATTTGGAGTCCGTTCAGGACTCCGGAGAGGCGAATTCGACGCCGTCGTCATCATCAACTATCCTCCATCACCAATTTCATGATGCTCACCACCGTGTGTGAGTAATTTCTCCGTAGGCTTGCCGGACAGTGATGGGCTGGATGAGATTTACCATGTAATCGAGTCAATTTGTTAGGGCTTTGATCCCTAGTATCCACTATGTTCTGAGATTGATGTTGCTATGAATTTGCTATGCTTAATGCTTGTCACTAGGGCCTTAGTGCCATGATTTCAGATCTGAACCCTCTATGTTTTCATGAATATATTTGTGTTCTTGATCCTATCTTGCAAGTTATATGTACCTATTACGTGTTATGATCCGCATACCCCAAGGTGACAATAATTGGGATTCTTTCCGGTGATTACCGTAGTTTGAGGAGTTCATGTATTCACTAAGTGCTAATGCTTTGTTCTGGTTCTCTATTAAAAGGAGGCCTTAATATCCCTTAGATTTCCTTATGGACCCCGCTTCCACGGGAGGGTAGGACAAAAGATGTCATGCAAGTTCTTACTATAAGCACGTATGACTGTATACGGAATACATTCCTACATTACATTGATGAATTGGAGCTATTGTGTATCGCCCTAGGTTGTGACTGTTATATGATGAATGTCATCCAACATAATTATTCATCACCGATCCAATGCCTACGCTTTTCGCATATTGATCTTTGCTAAGTTACTCTCGTTACTGCTGCTGTTACAATCACTACAAAACTGCTACTGTTACTGTTGCTACTGTTACTACTGCTATCAAAACTATCATACTACTGTGCTACTAAACACTTTGCTGCAGATATTTAGTTCTCCAGGTGTGGTTGAATTGACAACTCAACTGCTAACACTCGCAAATATTCTTTGGCTCCCCTTGTGTCGAATCAATAAATTTGGGTGAAATACTACCCTCGAAGACTGTCGCGATCCCCTATACTTGTGGGTTATCAAGACCTTTTTCTGGTGCAGTTGCCGGGGAACATAGCTCTATTTGTTGAGTCACTTGGGATTTTTATCTGTTGATCACTATGAAGAATCTGAAAGACGCTAAGACCAAGATCGTTCCCTCTAAGACGAGGGGAGGTAAGGAACTGCCATCACACTCTGCACTTGATTCACCTTCTATTTTGAGTAGGCTTGCAACACCACCACCTGCTATTCATTCTGATATGTCGCAAGTAATTGATGATACTACTTCTGCTATGAATGATACTTATGATGATGCTAGTACTATACTTGATAATACTGTGCCACTTGGTGAATTTCTTGATGAACAAATTGCTAAAGCTAAAGAAATTGAGAATGTTGAAACTCTTGAAAATTATGATTCACCTATTATGCTTAGTCCTCCTACTAGAGTTGAAATGCCTAAGATACCTGATGGTTATGTTTTTGATAGAGAGACAGCTAGGGCAATTCTTGCCTGTAATGATAGAGATGAAGTTAGAAAATTGCTTACTGAGTTGAAAGAAAAATATATGAGGGAGAGAATGAAATATGATCCTAAGTTTGCTACCTCTCCCATATTTGTCATCGATAAGGATTATGAATTCTCTGTCGATCCTGAGTTGATTAATTTGGTTGAATCTGATCCTTTTCATGGTTATGAAATTGAAACTGTTGTGGCACACCTTACTAAGTTGAATGATATTGCCACTCTATTTGCTCATGAGGAAAAAATTCGTTACTATTATATTCTTAAATTGTTTCCTTTCTCATTAAAGGGTGATGCTAAGAAATGGTTTAATACTCTTGCTCCTGGTTGTGTGCGTAGTCCCCAAGATATGATATATTACTTCTCTGAAAAATATTTTCCTGCTCATAAGAAACAAGCTGCCTTACAGGAAATATTTAACTTTGTGCAAATTGAAGATGAGAATCTCCCTCAAGCTTGGGGGAGGCTTCTCCAATTACTTAATGCTTTGCCTGATCATCCTCTTAAGAAGAATGAAATACTTGATATCTTTTATAATTGATTAACCGATGCTTCTAGGGACTACCTAGATAGTTATGCTGGTTGTGTTTTCAGGGAATGAACTGTTGGACAGGCTGAAGAACTATTGAATAATATATTGAGAAATGCCGATGATTGGACACTTCCTGAACCACCACCTAAGCCAACTCCGAAGACAAGAGGTATTCTATTGATACATCTCCAACGTATCTATAATTTATGAAGTATTCATGCCATCTTTATAACAATTTTATATGGTTTTGGTATGATTTGATTAGAACTAACCCGGACTGACGCTGTTTTCAGCAGAACTACCGTGGTGTTGTTTTTTTGTGCAGAAATAAAAGTTCTCGGAATGGGCCCAAAATTTACGGTGATTTTTTATGGATCAAAAGAGACCCATGGAGCACCGGAGCTAGACCAGGAGGTGACCGAGGGTGCCACAAGCCTGGGGGGCATGCCCCCCGAGCTTGTGGGACCCTCGGGCACCCCCCTACCATGATTCCAATGCCAGATATTCCTATAAATAGAGAAAACCCCAGAATTAAACCTAGAACTTCCACGCCGCCGCTGCAAGCCTCTGTACCGAAGCGATCTCATCCGGAGCCCTGTTCCGGCACTCTGCCGGAGGGGGCAATCATCACCGGAGGCCATCTTCATCATCCCGGCAGTCTCCATGATGAGGAGGGAGTAGTTCACCCTCGGGGCTGAGGGTATGTATCAGTAGCTATGTGTTTGATCTCTCTCTCTCGTGTTCTTGATTTGGCATGATCTTGATGTACCACGAGCTTTGTTAATATAGTTGGATCATATGGTGTTTCTTCCCTCTCTATCTTCTTGTGATGAATTGAGTCTTTCCCTTTGAGGTTTCGCTATTGTCGGATTGAATATTTCAGATTTGAGAACACTTGATGCATGTCTTGCATGTGGATACCCATGGTGACAATGGGGTATTCTATTGAGTCACTTGATGTATGTTTTGGTGATCAATTCACGGATTCCCGTGACCTTGGGGTGATCTAGGCATAGGGGTTGGTTGCACATTTTCATTATCTTTTCTCCGATAAGAAACTTTGGGGTACTCTTTGAAGTTCTTTGTGTGGATTGAATATTATGAATCTGAAGTTGTTTGATGCATATCGAATAATCAACTCACGGATACTTGTGGTGACATTGGAGTATCTAGGTGACATTAGAGTTGGTTGATGCGTATCATATGGTGTTATTTTAGTACGAACTCTAGGGCTGTTTGTGACATTTATAGGGATGGCTCAATAGATTGATCGGAAAGGATAACTTTGAGGTGGTTTCGTACCCTACAACAATTTCTATCTTATGTTCTCCGCTAATAGGAACTTTGGAGTGATTCTTTGCCGCACGTTGAGGGATTGTTATATGATTCAATTATGTTAGCACTGTTGAGAGATTGCACTAGTGAAAGTATGAACCCTAGGCCTTGTTTCAAGCATTGCAATACCGTTTGTGCTCACTTTTGTTACTTGCTACCTTGCTGTTTTTATTATTTCAGATTACAAAAACCTATATCTACTATCCATACTACACTTGTATCACCATCTCTTCGCCGAACTAGTGCACCTATACAATTTACCATTGTATTGGGTGTGTTGGGGACACAAGAGATTTCTTGTATTTGATTGCAGGGTTGTTTGAGAGAGACCATATTCATCCTACGCCTCCCACGGCTTGATAAACCTTAGGTCATCCACTTGAGGGAAATTTGTTACTGTCCTACAAAACTCTACACTTGGAGGCCCAACAACGTCTACAAGAATAAAAGTTGCGTAGTAGACATCATATATTCCTGAGTCCTGAAGATATGCAAGAAGCCAAGAAATCTATGAAGGAAAAGGGTATTAAAGCTGAAGATATTAAAAATCTACCACCTATTGAAGAAATACATGGACTTGATATCCCGACACAGGTAGTAGAGGTAAATTCTCTCACTAGATTTGATGAAAGTGATATTCCTTATAATAAATCTTCTAGCCAATGCTTGTATGAATTTGATAATTACATCATTAAGCAAGAACACTTTAATATGTATGTTAGCAATCAACTAAAATTAAATGCCATCATGATTGTTTGCTTGAGTGATTTGATGTTTAGAACTGCTAATGATGTTAAATGCCTGAGTAAACATGCTTCTATGGTTCAGACTCAGTTAGAACAAATAGCTAAGTCACAAAATGAATTGCTTGATGAAATGAATAACAAAATGAATGATCATGCTGTTAGAGTTGTTACTAGAGGAGGTAGAATGACTCAGGATCCTCTATATCCTGAAGGTCATCCTAAAAGAATTGAGCAAGATTCTCAAAGAAATAATGTTGATGTGCCTAGTCCATCTAAGAAGAAAAAGAAAAAGAAAAATGATAGGACTTTGCATGCTTCTAGTGAACCTGAGATAGAAAAACCTCCTAAGAACCAAAATGATGCTTCCATTTCTGATGCCGAGACACAATCTGGTAATGAACATACACCTAGTGATAATGATAATGATAATGAAGATGTTCATGTTGATGCTCAACCAGATAATGATGTAGAAATAGAACCTGTTGTTGATCTTGATAACCCACCTCCTAAGAATAAAAGATATGACAAAAGAGACTTTGTTGCTAGAAAACATGGAAAGGAAAGAGAACCATGGGTCCAAAAACCTATGCCTTTTCCTACTAAACCATCTAAAAACAAGGATGAGGAAGATTTTGAGCGCTTTATTGAAATGCTTCGACCTGTCTTTTTGCGCACTCGCTTGATTGATATGTTGAAAATGTCTCCCTATGCTAAATACATGAAAGATATTGTCACTAATAAAAGGAGGATACCTGAAGCTGAAATCTCCACCATGCTTGCAAATTATTCTTTTAAGGGTGGAGTACCCGAAAAGTTAGGAGATCCCGGAATACCTACTATACCATGCTCCATTAAAAGAAGCTATGTTAAAACTGCCTTATGTGATTTGGGAGCCGGTGTTAGTGTTATGCCTTTCTCTTTATATAGAAGACTTGATTTGAATAAGCTCACACCTACTGAAATATCTTTGCAAATGGCTGATAAATCAACTGCCATTCCTATCGGTGTTTGTGAAGATCTGGAGTCCGTTCGGGGCTCCGGAGAGGGGGATCTTCCGTCATCATCATCATCAACCATCCTCCATCACCAATTTCATGATGCTCACCTCCGGGAGTGAGTAATTCCTTCGTAGGCTTGCTGGACGGTGATGGGTTGGATGAGATTTATCATGTAATCGAGTTAGTTTTGTTAGGGCTTGATCCCTAGTATCCACTATGTTCTGAGATTGATGTTGCTATGACTTTGCTATGCTTAATGCTTGTCACTAGGGCCCGAGTGCCATGATTTCATATCTGAACCCTTTATGTTTTCATGAATATATTTGTGTTCTTGATTCGATCTTGCAAGTTATACACACCTGCCATGTGTTATGATCCGCATACCCCAAGGTGACAATAATTG
Organism: Elymus sibiricus; assembly: GCA_039707655.1. Taxonomy (NCBI): domain Eukaryota; kingdom Viridiplantae; phylum Streptophyta; class Magnoliopsida; order Poales; family Poaceae; genus Elymus; species Elymus sibiricus. Next base: position 367,076,423 of record CM077670.1, on the reverse strand, counting down.
GGATTCTTTCCAGTGATTGCTGTAGTTTGAGGAATTCATGTATTCACTATGTGTTAATGCTTTGTTCCAGTTCTCTATTAAAAGGAGGCCTTAATATCCCTTAGTTTCCTTATGGACCCCGCTGCCACGGGAGGGTAGGACAAAAGATGTCATGCAAGTTCTTATCGCAAGCACGTATGACTATATACGGAATACATGCCTACATTACATTGATGAATTGGAGCTAGTTCGGTGTCGCCCTAGGTTATGACTGTTACATGATGAATGTTATCCAACATAATCACCGATCCAATGCCTACGAGTTTTTCACATATTGTTCTTTGCTAAGTTACTACTGTTGCTACTACTGTCACAATTGTTACTGTTACTGCTACTGTTACTATTATTGCTATTGCTATCAAACTACCATACTACTGTGCTACCGATTACTCTGCTGCAGATATTTAGTCTCCAGGTGTGGTTGAATTGACAACTCAACTGCTAATACTTGCAAATATTCTTTGGCTCCCCTTGTGTCGAATCAATAAATTTGGGTTGAATACTCTACCCTCGAAAACTGTTGTGATCCCCTATACTTGTGGGTTATCAGACGACAACATGTCGATTATCCTTGGAAGACCCTTTTTGAATACTGTAGGGGCTGTTACTGATTGCAACAAAAGCAAGGTCACTTTTCATGTCAATGGTAATGAGCATACATTTTATTTCCCGAAGAAACAAACTTCAGTGAATGGTATCAATTGTATTGAAAAGGTTTCGACAATCACTATTGAGGGATTCAAATTTCCTCTTCCTACTGTCAAAAAGAAATATGAAATTCTTATTGTTGGGGAGATGCATATCCCCGTTGAGGTAACTTAGTGTTATACGAAAATTCTTCGGTTTCATGTCACTCGGAAATAGTTTGTTAATAAGACTTGATCAACCTTATTAATGGATTCTTTTTTAGGGGTATGTGGTCGGTGAATTTACTAAGCACAACTTTTTGTAATCTTAGTTTGCTCTCTGTTATGTTAGTTTAATAAAATAAAATGCCATGATTATCCTGTTTTCTGAATTATCCGTGCAAAAAAAAATGGCCCAAAAATAAAAGTGCTCAGAATGCAATAAAATTTTAACATGATTTTTTCTGGAAGATTTAAGAATTTTTGGCACTAAAAACAACCTAGGGTGGTGCACCTATTGCCCACAAGGCAACAGGGCGTGACCACCCCCCAGGGTGCGCCAAGATGCCTTGTGGGTCCCTGTGGGACCCACTCACTTATCTATTCAGCCCACTTCATCTCGTACCTCCAGAAAAAATCGTGGTAGCTCTCTCTCTCTCGTGTTCTTGCTCCCAAACCTGAGATTTTCGATCTCCTTCCTCGGAGCTCTGTTTCCGAAACTGTTTTGAGGGATTGCTCCTTGGTATGTGACTCTCCCATTGCTCCAATTAGTTTTTGCTTTAGTGGATTATATTTTGCAATAATTGCTGCTATTGGTGCTACTGAAAATGAGCTTGCATGTTAAATTCTTTGAGTTCTAAGTAATTTGAATGCTTGATATAGCCTCTGGGCACTTGTATGAGTAGTTGCTATCAATCTTGTGAAGTTTCGTTAACATCTTTTTGTGGGCCAAATTTTTTCAGAAATTTGTTTGTAGGAATATGAACATTTTCAGGAGGAGTTCTTCAAGGAGGAGGTCCTCTGAAGCATCATTGAGTGAAAGCCCAGCACGCCAATCATATGTTGAACCAAGGGCAAGTTCGGTGCGAGGTGCCGAAGCAAAATCTTGTCGATGGCCGTGCAACGAGTTCACGCTAGGTGCAGGCATTAAGGAAGAATTTGATCAATATATTCATAACACTGAGCTCTTCGCCTTCATTGCAGATAAGCCTCCGCGACACTACAGCCTCACCCATTCATTCACTCAAAAAATTTGAGTATCATTCTCGCACTTCTAGAGTTTCATTTCATCTCTATGATAGATCTTATAGTATGTCTCTAGAAGAATTCTGTGATGCTTGCAAAATTCCATTTTGGGGTTCACTTAGCGAACCGCGACAATCTGATTATGAACCGTTTCTCAATAGTCTTTGCAATGGTGAGGATAGGGGAGTTACGCAAGCTAGGATAAAAAGCATTCACTTTCCCTCTATTCGGTATTTTGCACTCTTTAATGGCAAATGCATTGTTGGTAAACAAGAATGTAGTGCACTTTGTGCTCCTGACCTGAGCCTTATTCATGCTGCTTTAACGGATAGTAGACATTATAATCTTGGGGCTATTGTTGCACGTAGGTTACACCGCAACTCGGGTAATGGTGATTTGTATGGAGGAATTTATGCCTTCTGGGTAGCTGCAAGGCTGAGGATCTCGCCTAGGCCCAATGATCCTCTTTTACCTGATAAATATTTGAATTTTGAGGCAATGCAAAACCATGAGTTTATTAAGCGCAACACTCACAGATATGACTATAACTTGATATTCGATAAATATCGTTCTGTGTTTGTTGTTTTGCCTGCTCCCGTCCTCTTTGATTTCCAGAACAAACAGAGATATTTTCTTCATGAGAATGAGGTGCACGAGTACAACGCGGCAGTTGAGGCTGCCCGCCTCGCTAAGGAGGCGGCTCAGAATGCCTCCATGAGCTACCACTTTGATTATTATCCTGGACAGCCATGGCATTAGACCAAGCTAGGACAAAAGCCTAAGCTTGGGGGAGTATGTATTTCTCACCGACATTACATTCATGTTCACACATTCATTCCAGTTGTCAGTGTTCATCCTTTTTCATTGTATTATCCATGTTAGTTTTATTTTTGCTTTTTTCTTGTGTTTGAAAAACTTCAAAAACCCAAAAATATTTCTCGCTTCTTTTCGTTTTTTCTTTCTTGTTTGTTAGTTTGTAGTATTAAAAGAAAACCCAAAAATATTTCTCGTTTCTTCTTTTGCTTGTTGGGAGTTCTCCCGTGTAAATAGTTTTTCTCGCTTTTCGTTTTTCTTCGTTAATTTGCTTCCCTTCAGAAAAACTAAAAACTCCAAAAATATTTCAGTGTGTTTCTCTCAATTTCTTTTCTATTCGTTGAGCTGTCGTTGGAAAAGACCATGATGAAAATGTTGAGTGGCTCTCATATGCTTTATTGTTGATCTAACGAAGAGCCAGTATTACCTTGTCTTCTCTCTTGAATAAAATGTACAGATTCCAGCTTGGTCCACGACACTCTTGCACTATTATTATTTTCACATCATTCTGTCGTGCAGGTGAAAGGCAATAATGACAATGATTTGATGAAGTGACTGTGGCAAGGAAAAGCTAGTATGAACTCTTCTTGTTTTTGTTTTTGTAAATATGTTTAACTCAGTATCCATGATTCAGCATATTATGAGTAAACTTGTTTGTGATGACAATTAGAGATTATAGTTGCTCATGCCATGCTTAAGTAGCTAGGAGTGGATAATGATTTATCTTGGATGTCAACATGCATTAAAATGGTTATGATGTAGTATGTTAATATGGTATCCTCCTCTGAATGTTTCAAGTGGCTTGACTTGGCACATGTTCATGCATGTAGTTGATTCAAAACCAACATAGCCTCCACGATATTTATGTTCAGGGTGTCTATATCCTACTCATGCTAGTATTCAATGTTAATTATTCTCAATGCATGATCATGACCGTTTTCGCTCTCTAGTTGGTCGCTTCTCAATCTATTTGCTACCCTTTGGCTGTACTAAGCGGGAATACTGCTTGTGCATCCAAAATCCTTAAACCAAAGTTGTTCCAGATGAGTCCACTATATCTACCTATATATGCGGTATTACTCTGCCGTTCCAAGTAAATTTGCATGTGCCACCTCTAATCATTCAAATAAACATCCATTTTGTGTGCCCGTACCGCTCATGTAGCGACAGGGGGCGGTCAGTATCTTCCATGCTAAGCGGGTTATTCTCGAGATGAGTGTTTATTCACTTGTCAATGCACGAGAGAGGCTGGTAATTGGGATGCCTAGTCCTATGCTCAAAATCGAAATTACTTAATGCAAACAAACTCCCCCGGAAAGTTGTTGGTATGGAGGGCACCCGAGGATTCGGCTAGCCATGGCTTGTGTTGGTATGGTGGAGGGGGAGTAAACTTTACCTTTCCGCTTGGGAACCGCCTATAATGTGTTTAGCATGGAAGATATTGAAAATTCTCGGTCGTGACGTTGACAGGAAAAGTACACCTCCCAAAATTGTTTTTCATCTCTGATTCAAGCTTCGAGCTCTGGCACCTCTGCAAATCCCTGCTTCCCTCTGCGAAGGGCCTATCTATTTACTTTTATGTCATTTTACTTTTATTGTTGAGTCTCACCTTCTCATTATAAGCACCAATCCTGAGAGCACTATTGTCATCCTTATGCATTGAGTATAGTAAATGTTGTGTGCATCATGACTGGATCTCTTCTACCCTGAATTACAATGTTTAGTCGCTGCTTGAACTTTGGAGGTGCTCTATATTTATGTTTTGCGGTCTCAGAAAGGGCTAGCGAGATACCATGTTATCATATTATATCATGATTGTTTTGACAAAGTGTTGGCATTTGAGATATGTTATTATTGCTCGCTAGTTCATTATGGCATTGATATGAGTAAATGTAGTTTTAAGTGTTATTATGAGCATGTTTAGTTCATGATCCTTGCTAAAAACCTGGGTACTATTTAAGCTCATATACGGATACAAGAACAAAAGAGTTCGTAAAAGTTTTTCTTTATCACTTTCAGTTTGTCAACTGAATTGCTTGAGGACAAGCAATGAGTTAAGCTTGGGGGAGTTGATACGTCTCTGTCATATCTACTTTTCCAAACACTTTTGCTCTTGTTTTGGACTCTAATTTGCATGATTTGAATGAAACTAACCCAGACTGACGCTGTTTTCAGCAGAACTACCATGGTGTTGTTTTTGTGCAGAAATCAAATTTCTCGGAATTGGACAAAACTTTTTGGAGAGTTTTTATGGAATAAATGAAAATTACTGGCGCAAGAATCAACAGAAGAGGGGCCACCTGTTGCCCACAAGGCAACAGGGCGCGACCCCCCTAGGGCACGCCTGCTACTTGTGAGCTGCGTTGGGATTTCCCCGAAGAGGAGAGGATGATGCAGTACAGTAGAGATAAGTATTTCCCTCAGTTATGAAACCAAGGTTATCAATCCAGTAGGAGAATCACGCAACAACTCGTTAGCAGTACCTGCACACAAAAGAACAAATCCTCGCACCCAACACGAACAAGGGGTTGTCAATCCCTTGGCGGTTAATTACAAGATTAAATTGTATGGTGATAGATAGATAGATCGAACAAAAATACAAAATAAAATAAATAAATTAAAATTGCAGCAAGGTATTTTTAGGATTTTCAATATATGATAAAGGTAGACCCGGGGGCCATAGTTTTCACTAGAGACTTCTCTCTTGAAAATAGCATACGGTGGGTGAACAAATTACTGTTGGGCAATTGATAGAAAAGAAAATAATCATGACGATATCCAAGGCAATGATCATGTATATAGGCATCACGTCCGAGACAAGTAGACCGAAACGATTCTGCATCTACTACTATTACTCCACACATCGATCTATCCAGCATGCATCTAGAGTATTAAGTTCATAAAGAACGGAGTAACGCCTTAAGCAAGATAACATGATGTAGACAAAGTAAACTCACGCATGAATAAACCCCATATTTTTACCCTTAATAGCAATGATACATACGTGTCATGTCCCTTTCTGTCACTAGGATTGAGCACCGCAAGATCGAACCCATTACAAAGCACCTCTCCCATTGCAAGATAAATCAATCTAGTTGGCCAAACCAAATCAATAGATCGGAGAGAAATACGAAGCTATAACAATCATGCATAAAAGAGTTCAGAGAAAACTCAAATAATATTCATGGATAATCTGATCATAAACTCACAATTCATCGGATCCCAACAAACACACCGCAAAAAGTGATTACATCGGATAGAACTCCAAGAACATCGAGGAGAACATTGTATTGAAGATCAAAAAGAGAGAAGAAGCCACCTAGCTACTAACTATGGACCATAAGGTCTGTGGTAAACTACTCACGCATCATCGGAAGGGCAGCAAGGTTGATGGAGAGCCCCTTCGTGATCGGATCCCCCTCCGGCAGAGTGCCGGAAAAGGCCTCCAGATGGGATATCTCGAGAACAAGAACTTGCGGCGGTGGAAAAAGTATTCCGTGGACTCCTTTGTTGGTTTCCTGATTTTAGAGTATTTATAGAGGTGGAATTAGGTCAAACGGAGCAGAGGTGGGCCCATGAGGCACCAGGGCGCGCCACCCCCCTGGGGCGCGCCCTGGTGGCTTGATGTCTACTACACAACTTATTCTTGTAGACTCGTGTTGGGCCTCCAAGCGCAGAGTTTTGTAGGACAGTATCGATTTTCCCTCAAGTGGATGACCTAAGGTTTATCAATCCATGGGAGGCGTAGGATGAAGACGGTCTCTCTCAAACAACGCTGCAATCAAATACAAGAAATCTCTTGTGTCCCCAACACACGCAATACAATGGCAAATTGTATAGGTGCACTAGTTCGGCGAAAAGATGGTGATACAAGTGTAGTATGGATAGTAGATATAGGTTTTTGTAATCTGAAAATTAAAAAACAGCAAGGTAGCAAGTGAGAAAACGGAGCCAAACGGTATTGCAATGCTTAAAAACAAGGCCTAGGGTTCATACTTTCACTAGTGCAATCTCTCAACAGTGCTAACATAATTGGATCATATAACAATCCCTCAACGTGCGACAAAGAATCACTCCAAAGTTCCTATTAGCGGAGAACATAAGATAGAAATTGTTGTAGGGTACGAAACCACCTCAAAGTTATCCTTTCCGATCAATCTATTGAGCCATCCCTATAAGTGTCACGAACAGCCCTAGAGTTCGTACTAAAATAACACCATATGATACGCATCAACCAACTCTAATGTCACCTAGATACTCCAATGTCACCACAAGTATCCGTGAGTTGATTATACGATATGCATCAAACAACTTCAGATTCATAATATTCAATCCAACACAAAGAACTTCGAAGAGTGCCCCAAGATTTCTACCGGAGAAAGTAGGACGAAAACGTGCATCAACCCTTATGCATAGGTTACCCCAATGTCACCTCGGGAATCCACGAGTTGAGTGCCAAAACATATATCAAGTGAATCAATATAATACCCCATTGTCACCACGGGTATTCATATGCAAGACATACATCAAGTGTTCTCAAATCCATGAAAATATTCAATCCGATAATAGTGAAACCTCAAAGGTAAAAACTCAATTCATCACAACAAGATAGAGAGGGAGAAACACCATATGATCCAACTATATTAACAAAGCTCGCGGTACATCAAGATCGTGCCAAATCAAGAACATGAGAGAGAGAGATCAAACACATAGCTACTAGTACATACCCCTAGACTCGAGGGTGAACTACTCCCTCCTCGTCATGGAGACCGCCGAGATGATGAAGATGGCCTCTGGTGATGATTCCCCCCTCCGGTAGGGTGCCGGAACTGGGCTCCAGATGGTATTTCGAAGGTACAGAGGCTTGCGGCTGCAGAGTCCAAGTTCTAGGGTTATTTCTGGGGGTTTTGGTATTTATAAGAATTTTTGGCGTTGGAATCACGCGAAGAAGGCCCACAAGGGGCCCACGAGGCACCAGGGCGCGCTTGGGGGGGGGGGGGGTGGCGCGCCCAGGTGGCTTGTGGGGCCTCTGTGGGTCTTCTGTTGTTCCCCCGAAGCTCCCTGGGCCAGTTTCCTTCCAAAAAAAATCGTCAAAAAGTTTCGCTGCATTTGGACTTCATTTGATATGAATTTTCAGGAAAACCAAAAACAAGCAGAAAATAGCAACTGGCACTGGGCACTAGGTCAATATGTTAGTCCATGAAAATCATATAAAATCCATATAAAAGTGCACCAAAATCATACAAAACTATAATAAACATGGCAATACTTCATAAATTATAGATACGTTGGAGACGTATCATGGCTCGTGGCCACCTCCTTTGTTTTCTGGCCCTCTCCCGAAGCTTCTAGTGTCTCTTATGTCCAGAAAAAAATCTCCAAAAAGTTTCGTGGCATTTGGACTTCGTTTGGTACTGATATTCTGAAAAACCAAAAACAGGCAAAAAACAACAACTGGCACTGGGCACTAAATTAATAGGTTAGTCCCAAAAAATGATATATAATTGCTTGTAAGTGTATATAAAACATCCAAGATTGATACTATAATAGCATGGACCAATCAAAAATTATAGATACGTTGGAGACGTATCAAGCATGCTCGTCCTCGAGTAGGTAAATGATAAAAACAGAATTTTTGATGTGGAATGCTACCTATCATATTCATCATATACTCTTTTCTTTTTTAGCATGGACATTTGGACTTGAATGATTCAAAGCAATAGTCTATAATTTGATATGAAGACATACATACTCAAGCATACTAACAAGCAACCATGTCTTTCAAAATATCAACGCTAAATAAAGTTATCCCTAGCCCATTATGCTCAATCATTGATCCATTCATGAAACACACTCAATATTAGCTACACCCAATGCACAAGTATGACAATAGTGCTCTCTAGTTGGCGCTTTGTAAGAGAAGATGGAGACTCAAAATAAAAATAAAAATTGCATAAAAGTAAATAGATAGGCCCTTTGCAGAGGGAAGCAGAGATTTGCAAAGGTGCCAGAGCTCAAGGCTTAAATTAGAGAGATAAAATTATTTTGAGAGGCATGCTTTTCCTGTCAACGAAAATGACCGAGAATTCCCAATATCTTCCATGCTCGACACATTATAGGTATTTCCCAAACAAAATAATGTTTATTTCCTTTCCACCAATCTTTCACAATTCATGGCTAGCCGTATCCATGGGTGCCCTCCATACCAACACTTTCCAAGGAATTTATTATTATCATCATATTAATTTTTTTTCATTTCGGGACTGGGCATCCCTATTACCTGCCACTCTCTCGTGCAATGACAAGTGAATAAACACTCATCGTGAGAATAAAACACCTAGCATGGAAAATATTGGCCACCCCCTGCCGCTTCATGAGCGGTACGGGCACACAAAACGGAAAATTATTTTGAAAATTTAGAGTTGGCACATGCAAATTTACTTGGAACGGCATGGAAATACCGCATATAGGTAGGTATGATGGACTCATTTGGCACAACTTTGGGTTTAAGGAGTTGGATGCACAAGCAGTATTCCCGCTTAGTACAAATGAAGGCTAGCAAATAGATTGAGAAGCGACCAACCAAAAAGTGAAAACGGTCATAAAGATGCATTGAACATAACTAACACCGAATAATGCACCATAAGTAGGATATAATTTCGTTGCATAATTATTGACTTTATGTGCATGCATAGGGAATCACAAACCTTAACACCAATATTCTTACTAAATCACAATTACTCACTAACATGACTCACATATTATCATCTCCATATCGCAAAACTATTGCAAGGAATCAAACTTATCATATCCAATGATCTTTCATGAAAGTTTTTATTATATCCCTCTTGAATATTCATCACTTTGGGACTAAATTCATATCTTATGCAAATTACCATTACTATTATCAACTATCAAAAAGATATAAGTGAAGCATGAGAGTGCAAATATTTCTTCAAAATTTAATCTTATCAACTCTCAAAATAATATAAGTGAAGCATGAGAGTTCAAATATTTCTTCAAAATATAACCACCGCCGTGCTCAAAAAGATTTAAGTGAAGTACTAGAGCAACTACCTAGCTCAAAAGATTTAAGTGAATCACATAGAGTATTCTAACAAATCATGATAAACGTGTGGCTCTCTCAAATAGGTGTGTCCAGCAAAGATGATTGTGACAAACTAAAAAGCAAACAAAGCAAAGACTCATATAATACACGACGCTCCAAGTAAAACACATATCATGTGATGAATAAAAATATAGCTCCAAGTAAAATTACCAATAGTTGGTAGAAGAAAGAGGGGATGCCTTTCGGGGCATCCACAAGCTTAGACGCTTGAGTCTTCCTTGAATATTACCTTGGGGTGCCTTGGGCATCCCCAAGCTTAGGCTCTTGCCACTCCTTATTCCTTCATCTATCGTGATCTCACCCAAAACTTGAAAACTTCAATCACACAAAACTCAACAAAACCTTCGTGAGATCCATTAGTATAACAAATAAATATTTAATTTAAGTACTGTAGTGAATTGATTCATATTTAATATTGGCATAATGCTACTGTACTCCAACTTCTCCATGACTCATACCCCCCGATACGATCCAGATATTCATCAAAATAAGCAAACTATGCAACAAAAACAGAATCTGTCTAAAACAGAACAGTCTGTAAAGATCTATTTAAAAGATATACTTCTGTAACTCCAAAAATTCTGAAACATTAGGAAAACGTGGGCAATTCATATACCAATACTGTGTAAATTTTTTAGAAATTTCTGACGCTCCAGTACAGAATTAAAATTCCAGCACTAGACGCAAAACTTTCTATTTTCCAAACAACATCAATTATACTAACTTCCAAATCATCCGAAATTCATTACTTGGCACAAACACTAATTAAAACATAAAAACACAATCATAACAGTAGCATAATTGTGTAAACACACAAGAATGGAAATAAAAAGCAAAAATTTATTTTATTCGTTGGGTTGCCTCCCAACAAGCGCTATTGTTTTATGCCCCTAGCTAGGCATAATGTATAGTTTCAAGTATTATCATCCTTCAAGTTGATTCCATAAGTGGCCCTCATAATGGATTCATAGGGTGATTTAATTCTTTTCCTAGGGAAGTGTTCCATCCCTTTCTTTAATGGAAATTGAAATCTTATATTACCTTCTTTCATATCAATAATAGCACCAATAGTTCGAAGAAAAGGCCTACCAAGTATTATGGGACAAGAAGGATTGCATTCAATGTCAAGTACAATAAAGTCCACGGGAACATAATTTATATTTGCAAGGATAAGCACATCATTTATTCTTCCCAATGGCCTTTTAATAGTGGAATCCGCAAGATGCAAATTAAGAGAACATTCATCTATATTCGTAAAACCTAGCACATCACATAGAGATTTTGGAATTCTGGAAACGCTAGCACCCAAATCACATAAAGCATTGCACTCATAATTTTTAATTTTAACTTTAATGGTGGGTTCCCACTCATCATATAATTTTCTAGGAATTGAAATTTCTAGTTCTAGCTTTTCTTCTAACGCTTTCATCATCGCTTCTACGATGTGTTTAGTAAAAGCCTTATTTTGTTCATAAGCGTTGGGTGAATTTAGCATGGATTGTAACAAAGAAATACACTCAATCAAAGAACAACTATCATAATTAAAGTCTTTGTAATCCAAGAGAGTGGGCACATCACTAGTTAAAGTTTTCAGCTCTCCAAACCCACTTTTATCAATTTTTCATCAAGATTTTCACCCTCCGAATTATGGGGATGCCTTCTAGCTAAAGTTGACTCTTCTTCAGTCCCCCTTTCATCAAGTTTTATATTGCTAAACAAGGAATCAATAGATGAAACACCAATCATTTTAATATCCTCATCATTATTACGATAGAAACCGGGAGGAATCGCTTTTTCTAAAAATTCTCATTTAGCTTTTAGCATAGCGGTTCTTTTCTTACTCTCATCGATGGAGACATATAAAGCTTTAATTGATTCATTAATATCAATTTTGGGTGGCAAAATTTTAGTCTTAAGATTTTCCACATCATGAATGATTCTATCAATGCTCCTAGATATATCATCAAGTTTACTTAATTTTTCTTCTATCGAAGTGTTGAAAACTTTTTGAGCATTAAAAAATTCATTAATATTACTTTCAAGATCAGAGGGCATCCTATTATTATTATTATTATTATAAGGATTACCATAGGAATTGCCATAATTATTAGAGGAATTTCCAGGAAACGGCCTAGGATTAAAATTACCTCTATAAGCATTACTATTACAATTGTTTCGCGAGACAAAATTCACATCTACGTGATCATTATTTTGCTCAATCGAGGTGGATAAAGGCATATCATTAGGATCAATAGGAGTGTTTTTGCTAGCAACGAATTTCATAAGTGCATCAACTTTATCACTCAAAGTACTAATTTCTTCAACAGAATTCACCTTTTTACTAGCAGGAACTCTTTTAGTATGCCATTGTGAATAATTTGCCATAATATTATCAAGCAATTTAGTAGCTTCCCCCAATGTAATCTCCATAAAAGTACCACCCGCGGCGGAATCTAAAAGATTTCTAGAAACAAAATTTAATCCCGCATAATTTTTTTGTATGATCATCCAGAAATTTAAACCATGAGTAGGGAAATTTCTTATTATTAATTTCATCCTTTCCCAAGATTGGGCAACATGTTCATGATCAAGTTGCTTGAAATTCATAATTTGGTTTCTAAGGGAAATAATTTTCGCGGGAGGAAAATACTTGGTAATAAAAGCATCTTTACACCTATCCCAAGAATCGATACTATTTCGTGGTAAAGATGAAAACCAAATTTTTGCACGATCCCGCAATATGAACGAGAATAATTTTAATTTCACAATATCATTATCCACATCTTTTTTCTTTTTCATATCACACAATTCTACGAAAGTGTTAAGATGGGATGCATCATCTTCATTAGGACTACCAGAAAATTATTCTTTCATGGCAAGATTTAACAAAGCGGCATTAATATCACAAGTCTCCGCACTAGCGGCGGGAGGAGCAATCAGAGTACTAATAAAATCATTATTATTAGTATTAGAAAAATCACACAATTTTGTATTTTCTTGAGACATCATGGCTATGCAAACAAGCAAGCAAAGAAGCAAACAAGAAAAAGGCAAACAGAAAATATTTTTGTATTTTTGTAAAAACTTTTTAGAAGTGGGGGAGATGAAAATGAGAGGCAAAGGCAAATAAAATAAATGCAAGGAGATGAAAGTTTATTCGTAGGTACTTGATAGATGTTGATGATGTCTCCCTGGCAACGGCGCCAGAAATTCTTCCTGCTACTTGTGAGCTGCGTTGGGATTTCTCCGAAGAGGAGGGGATGATGCAGTACAGTAGAGATAAGTATTTCCCTCAGTTATGAAACCAAGGTTATCAATCCAGTAGGAGAATCACGCAACAACTCGTTAGCAGTACCTGCACACAAAACAACAAATCCTCGCACCCAACGCGAACAAGGGGTTGTCAATCCCTTGGCAGTTAATTGCAAGATTAAATTGTATGGTGATAGATAGATAGATCGAACAAAATTACAAAATAAAATAAATAAAGTAAAATTGCAGCAAGGTATTTTTAGGATTTTCAATATATGATAAAGGTAGACCCGGAGGCCATAGTTTTCACTAGAGGCTTCTCTCTTGAAAATAGCATACGGTGGGTGAACAAATTACTGTTGGGCAATTGATAGAAAAGCGCATAGTTATGACGTTATTCATGGCAATGATCATGTATATAGGCATCACGTCTGAGACAAGTAGACCAAAATTATTCTGCATCTACTACTATTACTCCACACATCGACCGCTATCCAACATGCATCTAGAGTATTAAGTTCATAAAGAACGGAGTAACGCCTTAAGCAAGATGACATGATGTAGACAAAGTAAACTCACACATGAATAAACCCCATATTTTTACCCTTAAGAGCAATGATACATACGTGTCATGTCCCTTTCTGTCACTGGGATTGAGCACCGCAAGATCGAACCCATTACAAAGCACCTCTCCCAATGCAAGATAAATCAATCTAGTTGGCCAAACCAAATAAATAGATCGGAGAGAAATACGAAGCTATAACAATCATGCATAAAAGAGTTCAGAGAAAACTCAAATAATATTCATGGATAATCTGATCATAAACTCACAATTCATCGGATCCCAACAAACACACCGCAAAAAGTGATTACATCGGATAGAACTCCAAGAACATCGAGGAGAACATTGTATTGAAGATCAAAAAGAGAGAAGAAGCCATCTAGCTACTAACTATGGACCCGAAGGTGTGTGGTAAACTACTCACGCATCATCGGAAGGGTAGCAAGGTTGATGGAGAGCCCCTCCGTGATCGAATCCCCCTTCGGCAGAGTGCCGGAAAAGGCCTCCAGATGGGATCTCTCGAGAACAGGAACTTGCGGCGGCGGAAAAAGTATTTCGTGGACTCCTCTGTTGGTTTCCCGATTTTAGAGTATTTATAGAGGTGGAATTAGGTCAAACGGAGCAGAGGTGGGCCCACGAGGCACCAGGGCGCGTCACCCCCCCTAGGGTGCGCCCTGGTGGTTCGTGGCCACCTCCTCTATCTTCTGGCCCTCTCCCGAAGCTTCTAGTGTCTCTTATGTCCAGAAAAAATCTCTAAAATTTTCGTGGCATTTGGACTTCGTTTGGTACTGATATTCTGAAAAACCAAAAACAGGTAAAAAACAACAACTGGCACTGGGCACTAAGTTAATAGGTTAGTCCCAAAATATGATATATAATTTCTTGTAAGTGTATATAAAACATCCAAGATTGATACTATAATAGCATGGAACAATAAAAAATTATAGATACGTTGGAGACGTATCAACACCCTGATGCCTTGTGGGGCCCACAGGCGGCCGTCTGACCTAATTCCAATGCTATAAATTCACTTTCCCCGAGAAAAAAATAGAAGAATAAGTTTCATTGCGTTTTACGATACGGAGCCTCTGCCACCTCATGTTCTTCATTGGGAGGGCTGATCTGGAGTCCGTTCGGGGCTCCGGAGAGGGGGATTCGACGCCGTCGTCATCATCAACCATCCTCCGTCACCAATTTCATGATGCTCACCACCGTGTGTGAGTAATTTCTCCTTAGGCTTGCTGGACGGTGATGGGTTGGATGAGATTTACCATGTAATCGAGTCAATTTGTTAGGGCTTTGATCCCTAGTATCCACTATGTTCTGAGATTGATGTTGCTATGACTTTGCTATGCTTAATGCTTGTCACTAGGGCCCGAGTGCCATGATTTCAGATCTGAACCCTCTATGTTTTCATGAATATATTTGTGTTCTTGATCCTATTTTGCAAGTTATATGCACCTATTACGTGTTATGATCCGCATACCCCACGGTGACAATAATTGGGATTCTTTCCGGTGATTACCGTAGTTTGAGGAGTTCATGTATTCACTAAGTGCTAATGCTTTGTTCCAGGCCTTAATATCCCTTAGATTTCCTTATGGACCCCGCTGCCACGGGAGGGTAGAACAAAAGATGTCATGCAAGTTCTTACTATAAGCACGTATGACTATATACGAAATACATGCCTACATTACATTGATGAATTAGAGCTATTGTGTATCGCCCTAGGTTGTGACTGTTATATGATGAATGTCATCCAACATAATTATCCATCACCGATCCAATGCCTACGCTTTTCGCATATTGATCTTTGCTAAGTTACTATCGTTACTGCTGCTGTTACAATCACTACAAAACTGCTACCGCTACTGTTACTGTTGCTACTGTTACTACTGCTATCAAAACTATCATACTACTGTGCTACTAAACACTTTGCTGCAGATATTTAGTTCTCCAGGTGTGGTTGAATTGACAACTCAACTGCTAATACTCGCAAATATTCTTTGGCTCCCCTTGTGTCGAATCAATAAATTTGGGTGAAATACTACCCTTGAAGACTGTTGCGATCCCCTATACTTGTGGGTTATCAGTGACAGAAAGGGACATGCCACGTATTTGTATTGTTGCCATTAAGGATAAAAAGATGGGGTTTAATCATATTGCTTGAGTTTACTTTGTTTACATCATGTCATCTTGCTTAAGGCGTTACTCTGTTTTATACTTAATACCCTAGATACATGCTGGATAGCGGTCGATGGGTGGAGTAATAGTAGTAGATGCAGGCAGGAGTCGGTCTACTTGTCTCGGACGTGATGCCTATATACATGATCATTGCCATGAATCCGTCATAATTATTTGCTTTTCTATCAATTGCCCAACAGTAATTTGTTTACCCACCGTATGTTCTGCGCTCGAGAGAGAAGCCACTAGTGAAAATTATGGCCCCCGGGTCTATCTTTATCATATATTAAAATCCAAAAATACCTTGCAACAATTTATTTACTTTTATTTTATTTTGCAATTTACTTTTTATCTATCACTATCAGAATTAATCCTTGCAAATAACCGCCACTACTGGGAAATGGCTTATAGGTGAACCCCCATTAGTGGCGGGCGTAGTCTAGCACCCGCCACAGCTAATCTGAAAAATTAGCAGTGGCGGGTGCTCAGAACCGCCCGCCACTGCTATTAGCTTACCAGTGGCGGGCACTGATACGTCTCCAACGAATCTATAATTTTTGATTGTTCCATGCTATAATACTATCAATCTTGGATATTTTTATATACATTTACAAGCAATTATATATCATTTTTGGGACTAACCTATTAACTTAGTGCCCAGTGCCAGTTGCTTTTTTTGCCTGTTTTTGGTTTTCCAGAATATCAGTACCAAACGAAGTCCAAATGCCACGAAACTTTTTAGAGATTTTTTTCTGGACATAAGAGACACTATAAGCTTCGGGAGAGGGCCAGAAGATAGAGGAGGTGTCCATGAGCCACTAGGGCGCGCCCCAGGGGGGGTGGCACACCCTGGTGCCTCGTGGGCCCACCTCTGCTCCGTTTGACCTAATTCCACCTCTATAAATTCTCTAAAATCGGGAAACCAACAGAGGAGTCCACGAAATACTTTTTCCGCTGCCACAAGTTTCTGTTCTCGAGAGATCCCATCTAGAGGCCTTTTCCGGCACTCTGCCGGAGGGGGAATCGATCATGGAGGGGCTCTACATCAACCTCTCTGCCCTTCTGATGATGCGTGAGTAGTTTACCATGGACCTTCGGGTCCATAGTTAGTAGCTAGATGGCTTCTTCTCTTTTTTTGATCTTCAATACAATGTTCTTCTCGATGTTCTTGGAGTTCTATCCGATGTAATCACTTTTTGCGGTGTGTTTGTTGGGATCCGATGAATTGTGAGTTTATGATCAGATTATCCATGAATATTATTTGAGTTTTCTCTGAACTCTTTTATGCATGATTATTATAGCTTCGTATTTCTCTCCGATCTATTGATTTGGTTTGGCCAACTAGATTGATTTATCTTACAATGGGAGAGGTGCTTTGTAATGGGTTCGATCTTGTGGTGCTCAATCCCAGTGACAGAAAGGGACATGACACGTATGTATCGTTGCTATTAAGGGTAAAAAGATGGGGTTTATTCATGCATGAGTTTACTTTGTCTACATCATGTCATCTTGCTTAAGGCATTACTCCGTTCTTTATGAACTTAATACACTAGATACATGCTGGATAGCGGTCGATGTGTGGAGTAATAGTAGTAGATGCAGGCAGGAGTCGGTCTACTTGTCTCGGACGTGATGCCTATATACATGATCATTGCCTTCGATATCGTCATGATTATTTGCTTTTCTATCAATTGCCTAACAGTAATTTGTTCACCCACCGTATGCTATTTTCAAGAGAGAAGCCTCTAGTGAAAACTATGCCCCCCGGGTCTACCTTAATCATATATTGAAAATCCTAAAAATACCTTGCTGCAATTTTTCTTTATTTATTTTATTTTGTATTTTTGTTTGATCTATCTATCTATCACCATACAATTTTAATCTTGCAATTAACTGCCAAGGGATTGACAACCCCTTGTTCGCGTTGGGTGCGAGGATTTGTTGTTTTGTGTGTAGGTACTGCTAACGAGTTGTTGCGTGATTCTCCTACTGGATTGATAACCTTGGTTTCATAACTGAGGGAAATACTTATCTCTACTGTACTGCATCATCCCCTCCTCTTCGGGGAAATCCCAACGCAGCTCACAAGTAGCAGGAAGAATTTCTGGCGCCGTTGCCGGGGAGACATCATCAACATCTATCAAGTACCTATGCATAAACCTTCATCTCCTTGCATTTACTTTATTTGCCTTTGCCTCCCGTTTTCATCTCCCCCACTTCTAAATTTTTTTTTACAAAAATACAAAAATATTTTCCGTTTGCTTTTTTCTTGTTTGCTTCTTTTTTGCTTGTTATCTTGTTTGCGTAGCCATGATGTCTCAAGAAAATACAAAATTGTGTGATTTTTCCAATACTAATAATAATGATTTTATTACTACTCCGATTGCTCCTCCCACCACTAGTGCGGAGACTTGTGATATTAATGCCGCTTTATTAAATCTTGTCATGAAAGAACAATTTTCTGGTAGTCCTAATGAAGATGCTGCATCCCATCTTAACACTTTCGTAGAATTGTGTGATATGCAAAAGAAAAAAGATGTGGATAATGATATTGTGAAATTAAAATTATTCCCGTTCTTATTGCGGGATCACGCAAAAATTTGGTTTTCATCTTTACCACGAAATAGTATCAATTCTTGGGATAGGTGTAAAGATGCTTTTATTACCAAGTATTTTCCTCCCGTGAAAATTATTTCCCTTAGAAACCAAATTATGAATTTCAAGCAACTTGATCATGAACATGTTGCTCAGTCTTGGGAAAGGATGAAATTAATGATAAGAAATTGCCCTACACATGGTTTAAATTTGTGGATGATCATACAATTTTTTTATGCGGGATTAAATTTTGTTTCTAGAAATCTTTTAGATTCCGCCGCGGGTGGTACTTTTATGGAGATTACATTGGGAGAAGCTACTAAATTACTTGATAATATTATGGCAAATTATTCACAATGGCATACTGAAAGAGCTCCTACTAGTAAAAAAATAATTTCTGTTGAAGAAATTAGTACTTTGAGTGATAAAGTTGATGCGCTTATGAAATTGGTTGGTAGCAAAAATATTCCTATTGATCCTAATGATGTGCCTTTATCCACCTTGATTGAGCAAAAATAATGATCCCGTAGATGTGAATTTTTCTCCTGAAACAATTTTAATAATAATGCTTATAGAGGTAATTTTAATCCTAGGCCGTTTCCTGTAAATTCCTCTAATAATTACGGCAATTCCTATGGTAATCCTTATAATAATAATAATAATAATAATAATAATAGGATGCCCTCTGATCTTGAAAGTAATATTAAAGAATTTATTAACGCTCAAAAAGTTTTCAACACTACGATAGAAGAAAAATTAAGTAAACTTGATGATATGTCTAGGAGAATTGATAGAATTATTCATGATGTGGAAAATCTTAAGACTAAAATTTTGCCACCCAAAATTGATATTAATGAATCAATTAAAGCTTTATATGTCTCCATGGATGAGAGTAAGAAAAGAACCACTATGCTAAAAGCTAAACGAGAATTTTTAGAAAAAGCGATTCCTCCCGGTTTCTATCATAGTAATGATGAAGATATTAAAATGATTGGTGTTTCATCTATTGATTCCTTGTTTAGCAATATAAAACTTGATGAAAAGGGGACTGAAGAAGAGTCAACTTTAGCTAGGAGGCGTTCCCATAATTCGGAGGGTGAAAATCTTGATGAAAAAATTGATAAAAGTGGGTCTGGAGAGGTAAAAACTTTAATTAGTGATGTGCCCACTCTCTTGGATTACAAAGACTTTAATTATGATAGTTGTTCTTTGATTGAGTGCATTTCTTTGTTACAATCCATGCTAAATTCAGCCAACGCTTATGAACAAAATAAGGCTTTTACTAAACACATTGTAGAACCACTGATGAAAGCTTTAGAAGAAGCCATTATAGATGCCCTACTCATGGTTTTACGAATATAGATAAATGTTCTCTTAATTTGCACTTGGTGGATTCTACTATTAAAAATCCATTGGGAAGAATTAATGATGTTCTTATTCTTGCAAATAGAAATTATGTGCCCATTGATTTTATTATACTTGATATTGATTGCAATCCGTCTTGCCCCATAATACTTGGTAGACCGTTCTTACGAACTATTGGTGCTATTATTGATATGAAAGAAGGGAATATAAGATTTCAATTTCCACTAAAGAAAGGGATGGAACACTTCCCTAGGAAAATAATTAAATCACCCTATGAATCCATTATGAGGGCCACTTCTGGAATCAACTTGAAGGATGACAATACTGAAAAACTATGCATTATGCCTAGCTAGGGGCATAAAACAATAGTGCTTGTTGGGAGGCAACCCAATGAATAAAATAATTTTTTAGCTTTTTATTTCTGTTCTTGTGTGTTTATAAAATTATGCTACTGTTATGATTGTGTTTTTATGTTTTAATTAGTGTTTGTGCCAAGTAATGCCTTTGGGATGATTTGGAAGATAGTATAATTGATGCTGTTTGGAAAACAGAAAGTTTTGCATCCAGTGCTGGAATTTGAATTCTGTACTGGAGCGTCAGAAAAATCTGAATTTTTACACAGTATTGGTATATGAATTTCCCACGTTTTCCTAATTTTTCAGAATTTTTGGAGTTACAGAAGTATAGCTTTTAAATAGATCTTTACAGACTGTTCTGTTTTAGACAGATTCTGTTTTTGTTGCATAGTTTGCTTATTTTGATGAATCTATGGATCGTATCGGGGGGTATGAGTCATAGAGAAGTTGGAGTACAGTATCATTGTGCCAATATTAAATATGAATCAATTTACTACAGTACTTAAAGTTAAACATTTATTTGTTATACTAACGGATCTCACGAAGGTTTTGTTGAGTTTTGTGTGATTGAAGTTTTCAAGGTTTGGGTGAGATCATGATAGATGAAGGAATAAGGAGTGGCAAGAGCCTAAGCTTGGGGATGCCCACGGCACCCCAAGGTAATATTCAAGGAAGACTCAAGCGTCAAAGCTTGGGGATGCCTCGGAAGGCATTCCCTCTTTCTTCTACCAACTATCGGTAATTTTACTTGGAGCTATATTTTTATTCATCACATGATATGTGTTTTACTTGGAGCGTCGTGTATTATATGAGTCTTTGCTTTGTTTGCTTTTTAGTTTGTCACAATCATCTTTGCTGGACACACCTATTTGAGAGAGCCACACGTTTATCATGATTTGTTAGAATACTCTATGTGCTTCACTTAAATCTTTTGAGCTAGGCAGTTGCTCTAGTGCTTCACTTAAATCTTTTTGAGCACGGCGGTGGCTATATTTTTAAGAAATATTTGAACTCTCATGCTTCACTTAATTTATTTTGAGAGTTGATAAGATTAAAATTTTGAAGAAATACTTGAACTCTCATGCTTCACTTATATTATTTTGAGAGTTGACAAGATTAAATTTTGAAGAAATATTTGCACTCTCATGCTTCACTTATATCTTTTTGAGATTTGATAATAGTAATGGTAATTTGCACAAGATATGAATTTGGTACCAAAGTGATGAATATTCAAGAGGGATATAATAAAAACTTTCTTGAAAGATCATTGGATATGATAAGTTTGATTTCTTGCAATAGTTTTGCGATATGGAGATGATAATATGTGAGTCATGTTAGTGAGTAATTGTGATTTAGTAAGAATATTGGTGTTAAGGTTTGTGATTCCCTAAGCATGCACATAAAGTCAATAGTTATGCAACGAAATTATATCCTACTTATGGTGCATTATTCGGTGTTAGTTATGTTCAATGCATGTTTATGACCGTTTTCGCTTTTTGGTTGGTCGCTTCTCAATCTATTTGCTAGCCTTCATCTGTACTAAGCGGGAATACTGCTTGTGCATCCAACTCCTTAAACCCAAGTTGTGCCAAATGAGTCCACCATACCTACCTATATGCGGTATTTCCAAGCCGTTCTAAGTAAATTTGCATGTGCCAACTCTAAATTTTTCAAAATAATTTTCCGTTTTGTGTGCCCGTACCGCTCATGAAGCGGCAGGGGGTGGCCAATATTTTCCATGCTAGGTGTGTTATTCTCACAACGAGTGTTTATTCACTTGTCATTGCACGGGAGAGTGTCAGGTAATAGGGATGCCCATTCCCGAAATGATTTTTTTTAATATGATGATAATAATAAATACCTTGGAAAGTGTTGGTATGGAGGGCACCCGTGGATACGGCTAGCCATGGATTGTGAAAGAATGGTGGAAAGGAAATAAACTTTATTTCCTGTTTGGGAACCGCCAATAATGTGTCTAGCATAGAAGATATTGGGAATTCTCGGTCGTTTTCGTTGATAGGAAAAGCATGCCTCTCAAAATAATTTTATCTCTCTAATTTAAGCTTTGAGCTCTGGCACATTTGCAAATCTCTGCTTCCCTCTGCGAAGGGCCTATCTATTTACTTTTATGCAATTTTTATTTTTTATTTTGAGTCTCCATCTTCTCTTACAAAGCACCAACTAGAGAACACTATTATCATACTTGTGCATTGTGTGTAGCTAATATTGAGTGTGTTTCATGAATGGATCAATGATTAAGCATAATGGGCTAGGGATAACTTTCTTTAGCATTGATATTTTGAAAGACATGGTTGCTTGTTAATATGCTTGAGTATTTATGTCTTCATGTCAAACTATAGACTATTGCTTTGAATCATTCAAGTCCAAATGTCCATGCTACAAAGAAAAGAATATATGATGAATATGATAGGTAGCATTCCACATCAAAAATTCTGTTTTTATCATTTACCTACTCGAGGACGAGCAGAAATTAAGCTTGGGGATGCTTGATACGTCTCCAACGTATCTATAATTTTTGATTGTTCCATGCTATTATAGTATCAATCTTGGATGTTTTTATATACATTTACAAGCAATTATATATCATTTTTTGGGACTAACCTTTTAACTTAGTGCCCAGTGCCAGTTGCTGTTTTTTTTGCCTATTTTTGGTTTTCCAGAATATCAGTACCAAACGAAGTCCAAATGCCAGAAACTTTTTGGAGATTTTTTTCTGGACATAAGAGACACTAGAAGCTTCGGAAGAGGGCCAGAAGACAGAGGAGGTGGCCACAAGCCACCAGGGCGCGCCCCAGGGGGGGTGGCGCGCCCTGGTGCCTCGTGGGCCCACCTCTGCTCCGTTTGACCTAATTCCACCTCTATAAATTCTCTAAACTCGGGAAACCAACAGAGGAGTCCACGAAATACTTTTTCCGCCGCCGCAAGTTTCTGTTCTCGAGAGATCCCATCTGGAGGCATTTTCCGGCACTCTGCCGGAGGGGGAATCGATCACGGAGGGGCTCTACATCAATCTTGCTGCCCTTCCGATGATGCGTGAGTAGTTTACCACAGACGGGTCCATAGTTAGTAGCTACATGGCTTATTCTCTCTTTTTGATCTTCAATGCAATGTTCTCCTCGATGTTCTTGGAGTTCTATCCGATGTAATCACTTTTTGCTGTGTGTTTGTTGGGATCCGATGAATTGTGAGTTTATGATCAGATTATCCATGAATATTATTTGAGTTTTCTCTGAACTCTTTTATGCATGATTATTATAGCTTCGTATTTCTCTCTGATCTATTGATTTGGTTTGGCCAACTAGATTGATTTATCTTGCAATGGGAGAGGTGCTTTGTAATGGGTTCAATCTTGCGGTGCTCAATCCCAGTGACAGAAAGGGACATGACACGTATGTATCATTGCTATTAAGGGTAAAAAGATGGGGTTTATTCATGCGTGAGTTTACTTTGTCTACATCATGTCATCTTGCTTAAGGCGTTACTCCGTTTTTTATGAACTTAATACACTAGATGCATGCTGGATAGCGGTCGATGTGTGGAGTAATAGTAGTAGATGCAGGCAGGAGTCGGTCTACTTGTCTCGGACGTGATGCCTATATACATGATCATTGCCTTGGATATCGTCATGATTATTTGCTTTTATATCAATTGCCCAACAGTAATTTGTTCACCCACCGTATGCTATTTTCAAGAGAGAAGCCTCTAGTGAAAACTATGGCCCCCGGGTCTACCTTAATCATATATTGAAAATCTTAAAAATACCTTGCTGCAATTTTTCTTTATTTATTTTATTTTGTATTTTTGTTTGATCTATCTATCTATCACCATACAATTTTAATCTTGCAATTAACCGCCAAGGGATTGACAACCCCTTGTTCGCGTTGGGTGCGAGGATTTGTTGTTTTGTGTGCAGGTACTGCTAACGAGTTGTTGCGTGATTCTCCTACTGGATTGATAACCTTGGTTTAATAACTGAGGCAAATACTTATCTCTACTGTACTGCATCATCCCCTCCTCTTCGGGGACATCCCAACGTAGCTCACAAGTAGCAGTCACCAGTTTGCGCCTGTCACTGGTGATAGCTGTCCAGATTTGTCGTGGGACAAATGTTACCAGTGACGGGCATAAACTAGTACCCGCCACTACTAGTTGAGTTGGCAGTGGCGGGCGGCAATACGTACCCGTCACTGTTATTGTTTGTCCCATGCCAAATCTATACAGAACTACCAGTGGCGGGCTGCAATTAGTGCCCGCCACTGCTAGTTGAACTGGCAGTGGCGGGCAGAAAACAGCGACCGCCGCTCCTAATTTTTGACAGATTTGCCGCTGGACCAAAATTACCAGCGGCGGGCCACTCATAAGCAAAACAGGCCTAAAAGCCCACTAAACCGTGTCTAATACCTAACCCTTGCCCAACCCTCACACTCTCCCCTGTCTCTCGTTCTCTCCTCTCCCTGCCTCCACGAACCCTTGCCGCCGGCACCAAGGCAAACGCCGCCGATTCCGGCGAGTTCCGGTGTTCTTCGCCGGTGTACAGCACCAGACCCTGCTCCCCTCGTCATGCTCGTCCCTTCACTCCGGCCAGATCCGCCTCCCGCGGCCTCAAGATCTCACCCACGACCCCTCCCCTTGGCTAGGGTTTGGGTGGCGGCGTCTCCTCCAACTCCGGCGCGGCTCCGGTGCCTCTGATTCGTCCTCTCCGATGCCAACTCCCCTCCCACGCGTAGATCTGCCTCTTGGACGGTGCTCCTGCACCCAGTGGCTGCGGGACGGACGCGCGCGGTGGCCCAACTCCGGTCCGGCGGTGGCTCCCTCCGGCGACTTCCTCCACGGCGTGACGGCGGTGGATGGCTGCTCCGCAACCACGCTAGCGGCTACAAAACCCCCATGGTGAGACCCTCTCTGCTCCTCTGTTCCTGTGGCTACCATGCCATGGTTGGTTCCTTGTAGACCATCACGTGGATGACCAAGTGGTAGTGCTGCTGATTTGTAGTGGTGGTGCTCAGCTGGCTACTAATTTGTTGCTGCTTAGTTTCCTTTGAGTGAAAGATAGGTTAATTTAGCTGCTGATTTGTGGCTGCCATGCCAGAGTAACAAGTACCTATAGTATTGCAATTTAGCTGTTTAAAAAACTGTTAGGTTAATTAGTTTCCTTTGAGTGAAAGATAGTACACGGCTTGCAATAGTACATCAAAGTCCTACCACTACTATTTGGACTAGTAGGAGTCCATCTAGGATTGTGCTACCCGTGTAGTACTAATTTAAATTAGATTAGGAAAGCCAACATGCATTGTCTCTACAGGTTTAGGAAGTTGGCTGGTAGCGTATATATACATACCTGGTTGCGTGAGATTTGTACCGTCAGGAAAAAGAGAAAAGAAATAAGAAGAAGAGAGGCATGACACGTAATAATATAATGAGAAATAAACTGAAGGTGTCATTTCATATAATTCAAATTGGATGTACTTCATCTTATCATTTTACTGGCTAGCGCATATTTAGTAGTTGCATCTTGGCAGCTTACTTCTTTTTCATTCAGTTTTTGATAAAATCACAAAGCTAATTGCTTCCACAGATGAAAAACAGTTCAGTTTGGTTTTTGTTGTGTCGAAGAACAAACTAGATAGGTTTGGGTTACAAAGATGCATTTGGTGATGGCTCCCTGTCTCCCTGGCTGCTACTACATCTCCGATTGCATAAACTAAAAAGAAGAGAAAATACTCAGCATATGCAACTGCCCACTTAATTTTTGATAACATAAATACACTGGTTACATTGACAGTTTTCTCTTCATCCGTACAAGCGTGATGTGTTGTCACAGGACGGGCTTGCCAATATAATTGTGTTCCATTATATTTTCCCAGTTCATTTTCCGGTTTCTCAAGAGATGCAAAAATCCTTTGTTGCAGGCGCCGCCGTCTCTTACTTGACGATGACGACGGCAGCACAACGCAGAGGGCGGTGGTGCGACAAGGAGGGCGTCTCCTCCTTTGTGCGGCGGCATCATGATGTTGGTCAACGGGACGGCCTGCAGGCAGTGGGCGGCCTGCATAGGTATACCCTCCTCTCCTTCCTCCCCCTTCTGTTCATGTCCAAAGCTTGCCTATGATGCCGCTGTTCCGATTATATTAGATGAATTCCAGCCAGCAGTGTTATCTTGTCTCTTTTGATTCGATCTATGAGCAGTGGAACGATTCTCTTGTCAAGTGCTCGTTCGTGTCTAAAGCAAATCAATCTTGCTCTTCTCTCTAGTTCGTCTCAAAGTTGAAGCAGACCTGTCACCAAGTTAGATGTTGATTGCTGAATTGTATTTATTCATGCTGTATACATATGTGATGGTCCCTTGTTGCCTGCTAAATTCAAGAGAAATACTTCTGTGATGCTACTGTCCACTTTTTGTTAGAAAAAATCTTTTGTTGCACACGCTGGCCATCTCTTTCTCAAAGATGATATTCTTCATGACTGGGATCATGCCGCTGTATGGTAGCCTCGTGTCTCCTTCCTTGACTGCTTCGTCGGCATCGCCATGGGCAGGACCTGCACCACCGTTCACTATAAGTGTAAGCACATACCTTCCCCTTCCATGCTTGTTTGGCTGCCTATTCATTGTGTAAATCAGAGTGCCTAGAAATTTGACTTGTGAAGCACACTAAAATGCTACCGAGAGATTTACTTAGTGATTTGTTTCTATTTTTCAGCATCTGTGTTGGTGTCATTGTTATTGGTGCTATGGGGAGGTGAAGACCCGGGACATTGCAACAATGGGGAAATGGTCACCTACAGCAGCAGGCTAGTTACTCTAGTTGCAGTATTTGCTCTTTGCTTCTCCAAATTATCTCCTGGTCCATATATGATCGAGAAAAAACTCTTCCCTCTGATTAACATATATGAAATCTAGTCAAATTCCTGTAGCAGTGGATCCACAACATATTTGTTTCTGTATAACAATGATACATTGAACGATCTGACCTACAATGATACATTGAATGATACATTTTGTATCTAGCTTTCCTTAACTGTGATCGATTTGAATACTTTGCAATATGAGATGCGTATGCACATGGCACTGATGTTCCCAACCACGGAAGGCCATGGTGGAGAAGCGGCTCGAGGCCAAGGACCAGAAGATCCAGCAGTTTGGGAGTACCTCAGGACTTCGACATCGACTCCAGTCACTACGTGAAGCCCGCATCACTGCGCGTACGGTCCATTGGTTCCGTAGCTTATTTTGTTCAGCTTGTTGTGTTCTGTTTAGAGATCTCCCTGAAAAGAGTAGACTTTTGCCTTCTCTAGCTGGGCTGCAAGGAAAGGGCAAATTAATCTCCATGTGCGTGCTTTAAGTCTCTGCCTATGTAGTGTTTCTAGCATTTTTGGATTCATGCTCAGAGTGATGGATATGAACTGGATGCAATCTGTGTGTATGTACATATGAATAATACCGGATGCAAATTCTGTGCATGAAATGTACTGTGTACATCACAGTACAGTGCAGTTTTTTTTAATTAGAAAATTTCTAGCAGTGGCGGGCAGAGCATACTGCTCGCCAGTGGTGCATCTTGCTTCGGTGCAAACTTGCTCTGGTGCATCCTTTAGTAGTGGCGGGTGCTAGTTAATGCCCGCCACTGCTAACCAATTAGCAGTGGCGGGAGGTCAGTGGCGGGCTGGCTTGGGCCCCCTAGCCCGCCACTAATGGCTATTTTGCGCCCGTCATTGCTAGGCATTCCTGCAGTAGTGCGCTAAGAGGATTGACAATCCTCTTATTTGCGTTGTGTGCAAGTGTTTTCTTTTGTGTGTGTAGGTGCTGCTAAAGGGGTTTTGTGTGGTTTTCTTACTGGATTGATAATCTTAGTTTTTAACTGAGGGAAATACTTATCTCTACTATACTGCATCATCCTCTCCTCTTCAGGGAAATACCAACGCAGTCTACAAGTAGCACTCCCCCATGTACCAATATGAGGTTTGATACAAAGATTAAGCACAAAAGATGAACTATGATTTATAGATGAGATGGTTCTGGTGAAGATGTTGATGAAAATAGGGGACGGGCCCCGTAGCCTGTGGAGGCCGGTCGGCGCCTCCATTGGCCGCGCTTGGGAGGCAGCCTGAAGACTAGAGGTAGGTGAGGACGGCGGCGGCGGAGGAGGAGATGACGAGGAGGTGGCTGCTACAGAGTCCTCCCTGGTTGACACCGCCGCTTCTGTTTCTTTCATTTAAAAAAAAAAACCGTGTTGATATTGAAGTTTGTTCCCTTATTGGAACTTGCTGGGATTTATTTTATTTTAAGGAATGCAATCCAAGAAGGGTATAAATGCTTGGATTAAAATAATATATTATTTTTATACAAATATAAATGCCACGCATTTTCTTTTTCTTCTTGAAGAAGGGTCTCAAAGGACCAGGAAGCGGCGGTACACAACAGTTTACATCAGATCCTAAAATAATATTTATACAAATATAAATGTCACATGTTTTCTTTTTCTTCTGGAGGAAGGGTCTCGAAGGACCCAGAAGCGGGCAGTACATGGTAGTTTATATCAGGTCCAAATATTAATAATATGTATACATATATAAATGCCACACGTTTTCTTTTTCTTCCGGAGGAAGGGGCTGGCGAAAGGACTCTGAATCGGTGGCACACGATTATTTAAATCAGGACCCAAATAAAACCGAAGATTATAGACAACTCCTTGACTTATGCGAAGAGGACCCGGGATAATGGAAGAAAATGTGAGCGGTCCAAATTAGCTTCTTCACGTTTGCAATCTTGAAGTTGCTGGGGATAGGCCACTTGGGACGACGGGAGCTCCACAGATTCCCTTTCAGCAAGGAAGCACATCCTAGAAAGAAACCATGAACGCTGAGAGCCGAAGCTACATTGTCTCCCCTTAGGTAGCCAAGCCAAGAGGAATGACATTAGCCGCCCTTCGGTCAAAAGGATCAAATGCTATGCCATGAAGGCCGGCAATCGACATATGCCACCAAAGCTTCTTATCAGACCTCACCTTTAATCATGGGCTCCAGCTATCTACCACTTCCCTGATCCTTATCCATCATTGTGGTGGCATCAGGAGTCAAGAATGAGAGTGAAACTTCCTCCAAACATGGACACATCGAGCCAATTTAGGGATTAGCTGACGCTACTCCCATCGGTTGCATCTAACACCAAGGGACAAGAGGACCTGAGGACCTAGCCCTAATATGCACATGGTTAACTCAAGCTCCTCCCCCGCCCCCACTCCGTCAGATCTTGCCGTTGGAGAAGAGTGGGGATCGGGACGGGAGCACCCTACGAGAGACCTCTCAACTATTCTAGAGAGGAAAGGAAGGTAAGAGAGGGCCCCTCCCTCTAGGTCCCTTTTCATCATCTGAAAGTGAAGCGCCAATCAAAGGCACAAGTTGTGTTTGGTCATATCATCCAATTGGGCCAAAAGGCCAGTCAGTATGTGAGAAAATATAAATAAGGCGCTACCAATACATTTTCTCTTACCGCGTTATCCTAGGCCGTGAAAGATAATTAGAGACAAACACACCAATACATTATCTCATAAATGTCGTATCAAGTGATGTTGCATTTAATTGATTTCATTTCTTGAAGGAACAAGCTAAGAGTCGTATCTCCACTCCATGTCTGGATGTTGCGCACCGTGCTCCCTCTGCTGTTGCTCTTGGTTGCCTATGTCACCATGTGGATGTGTAAAACATGCACTGCATATGTTAGGTTAGTTGTCACTTCATCTGTTTTGAAATATCTCTTCTTTTATCTTTATTTAGTCATTCAGAGAAAATATCAAGATTGACAATGACAAAAACGTACCATGAGATCTATTACAAATCATATCTCCATAAAACATAAATACTTTTTGTTAAATACAAACAATTGAAATAAAGTTTATGATTGAAGTATCATAAGAAGCTAAACCATACTACTCCAAATTTAATATTGATGATTAACTTAGCATGGTTGACCTTGTTAAA
This sequence comes from Elymus sibiricus, assembly GCA_039707655.1. NCBI lineage: Eukaryota > Viridiplantae > Streptophyta > Magnoliopsida > Poales > Poaceae > Elymus > Elymus sibiricus. The sequence goes on along the minus strand of CM077670.1, from coordinate 367,046,261 downwards.
AAAAAAGAGAATAGGAGGGTCAGCTGCTGGAGGGAGATCCACTTAGAAGGAACTGTCGATTTCTTAACTTGCTACAACCTCCTACAACTTCTCCATCGACGTGCCTTGCCTTTGCAACCTTGTTCCACTATCCCTTTTCTTCCACTACTGTCGGCCTCATACCTTTCCATTTTTCTTGCGGTTTCCACCGCCGCCGTGTCTGGATAACACTTGTTGCAGTCGTGTCGGAGGCCGAGACAGTGGGCGGCCCCTGCAACGACATAGAGAAATTTAAAAACATGCAACTTTGCGACTCCTCTTCTAGTTTTTTTTAGGGGAGACTCCTCCTCAAGTTTGATTCCTATTTGACACTTCTTGCATCAATATAGTCGACATAACACATAGATGATGTGCGGTGGGCTTGACCCATTTAGCACGTTTCCTTTCCATCCCACCATGGTTCGTTGGATCATTTTTCATCTCGTTTTTATTTTTCTTTTCTCTAGCTAACGAAACTAGTTGTTCTAACGGTATGGTTCTTCTTTTCCGAGTGTTTTTTCTTGGAATTTTCTTTCTGTTTCCTTCTACTGGCTTCCTCGATTTTCTTCTCAAATTCTCTTTCTCTTCCTATTTTTGTTTTCTAGTTTTCTTTCTTTCTTTCTTTTATGATTTTCTATTTTCATGAATATTTCTTCAAAATTAAGAAAATTTTAGAAAACCATGTTTTTTCCTAAATCTGTGAATATTTCATAAACATATTTAAAATTTGAGATTTTTAAAAAGTACAATAACATATTTTTTAAAAATTTTCAAAGAACATTTAACACACAATCATTTTTTTTTGAAATACATGATGAACAGTTTTCAATAAGGTGAACATTTGTAAAAATATGTTTACCTATTTTTAGAAAAAAACTCATGTAATTAAAAAATGTTCTATTAAATACTTGGTGAACATTCTTTTATACATGTTTTTTTTTCAGATACCCATTGAACTATTTTTAAATACAAGGTGAAGTGTTCTTCAATAGATGATGGGCATTTACAATAAAAGTTTGTTAATGCAATTTTGAAAAATTTCATTATACCAAAATTCCTTCATGCTATTTTTAGAAAATAATCGGGCATTAGAATGTTCATATAATTTAGAAAATATAAGCACACTTTTGAACAGAATATTCATCGGAATAAAAATTATTCATATTTTAAAAATACTTCGTGCATTATAAAAGTAAAATCAAAGTGAAAAACCAGAGTGAACAAAACCATATATAACAAGATAGCTGCAGGGCCACGGAGCGTCTCCTGTGCGGTACCCCGTCTATTTGACGCCTTCAGCGTTAAATAGCGGGACTCCTATCCTTTTTTAATTTTATTATGAACGTTCATATAATCGGATCGTGTGTTTCTGTTCGAGACGATCGGCCCAATCCCCCTCCTCCTCCTTCTCCCGTGCGCATGCGTGTTTCGTCCGGCGTTTGGCTTTGGCACGGTGGGGAGGATCCTGATGCGCCGGTCCGCAGCGGCCTGCGCGCCGTCGAGCTCGAGGCCGGCCGGACCTAGGCTGCGACACCTGCACGTACGCCTCTCGCTTAACTCGCTCCTCTGTTAGTGCGTGTGTGATGAGACAAAACTGAACTTTTTCTCGCGATCAAATTGCAGTCTAAAAGGAATCCTGGGGATGCCGCTGGCCGTCGCGTTGGCTTCTTTAGCAGGTAAATGAGTCTGTTTACATTGGGTCAGGTCATTCAGGTTAATATCTTATGGCTGACAAAGTAAAGATGCATCATGTTTCTTCAGCAAGATACTACTAGAATTTAGTACTCATATGAATTTCCTACAGCATACGACGCTGTTCAAGTTTGTAGCACGACAATGCGATTTTGGAAGCAGATGTAGATTTTTTATTTTTAATATGTTAATGCTTATGAACTCAATGTGCATCAACTTTTTGAAACCCCTCAAAACCTGTGGTGGCGCGGAGGGCCCGGTGGTTGGTGGCTGCGCGGGGGCGCGATGGTGACTGCGTGTAGGCGATCTTGTCTCCTTGGTGCTGTGGGGGCTCGACTGGCGTACTCTCGGATCCTGTAGGCATGGTCTACCGCTGCCGGTTGGGTGGGAGCCACGATCCGGTCACTACTGGCAATGGTTGGGCCCCTTCCCTGGGGCTCGGTGAGATGGAGGGGCGTAGAGCTTTGGGCAACTTTTTTACGGGGATTGGATATCACAATGATAGCACCGTGGCACCATCTTCCTTGGGAGTTGTCGTCGAAGGATTCCTCCTCTCCACTAGTATGTGGCTGGTCGATTCTTGGGTTGTCGTGGTGGCTGTTGATGTGGCCGGACGCTTTCCTAGGTTTTGGTGGGGAGTCCTGGGCGGTTTCTGGGCGAAAGCTTTACTACTAGTTGACGGGTATCGATTCCAGCGGCGATGGTGCCTGCGGACATCGTTTTTCCTTCTTGAAGACGTCTCCTCGATCCCGCTCACTCCTCTCGGGTTAGCGGGAGAGTAGGTGGGAGGTCGAGTTGGCTGACGGCGGCTTTATTGTTTCCTTTTCTATTTTGTGCTAATGGTAGGGGTTGGTTGGGTTTTTTTTTTGCTTGATTGTCCCTTAATCAATTATAATCACCTGTGTGGTTTTCGGCCTAATTTTTCTTATAAACCGGGCCAACTCTATTCTTCTTTATGAAATCGCGGGAGCACCCTGCTTTCTTGACGAGGTTCCTTAAAAAAAAATTTGTTGTTGGAATTTGTCCTCGACTGACATGCATAGTCATAAATCATGTTGCAATGTTTAATGCCTGGCGCGCCGAAGATTTCTCCATTTGTTGTCAAATCGTACACCTGAGTGGGTTGGCCGATATTGAGAATGCTAAGAGAGTTTCTCGAGGGCCTGCTTTGAAGTTGAAGGGTTGTGATTACATAGTGTGTTCCATCATTTTTCCAGGGACCGCAGGGCGTATGTGATGGTAATACCTGCATGCTACGTTGGTCTTGGACTTTGGTATATGAAGAAGGTTGAAGAGCATGCAGCTGAGAAGTCCACCCGCCCGTCGAGGACTGACTGGGTCGAAGCTGGTGCTGTCTCCCCGGTTGTGAGGAAACAAAACGGCTGTGGTAAGTGTCTTGAGCTTATTCTCTGCTGCAGCATGTGTTTTAAATTGTTCTGTAGTAGATCGTGGTTTATTTCTAGCTGCGTGCAGGTGCAGCTTAATTATGCATGGCAGTTGACAAGGCCAGATTATATTTACATTCTAGCACACGACCCCTTTATACTACCTTAATTAGCTTGTACATTTGTTGCAGCCTGCTGTTGGGCGATGGCGGCTGTAGCCTCGGTGGAAGCAATACACATCCTGAAAACCTCGCAGTCAATCTCCCTGTCGGTTCAAGAGCTCATTGACTGCGATTACAGCAACTCTGGCTGCAGGGGTGGTTTCTCTCTTCTCGCTCTCCGGTATATACAAAGAAATGGACTCTCGAGCGAATCCTCCTACCCATACAGGGCCCAGAGAAGTATTTGCAAGAAGGACAAATCAGCAGCGGCAAGGATATCAGGCTTTCGGCTTGTCTACTGGACCGAGGATGCTCTGGAGAAAGCAGTAGCGAAGCAGCCCGTGATTGTCACTTTACAGGACACAATTTATTTTCATAATTACAAAGGGGACATCATGGACTATGAAGCCTTGCCAACAAGAACTAACTTGCATAATGTCTTGATTGTTGGTTATGGCACAGATCCCAACGGTGTTAAGTATTGGTGCTTCAAGAACTCATGGGGAGATGATTGGGGCGAGGGTGGGTTTGGGTGGATCCGCAGGCACTACTGGAATTTCCTTATATGCCGGGTGCCAGGCTCTTCGCCGAGAGCCAAAACACGGACACTCGGCAAAGTAAACAACGCCGAGAGCGACACTCGGCAAACCTGGCTTCACGGCAACTAGCTGACGTTGCCGTCACGGGCTCACGGCGAACAAGCACCGCACGGCAAACGGGGCAGACACCGAGAGCCACACACGGCAAAGAGAAGCCACGTGGCATGCCCGTTCGGAACTGACGGCGCCGTCACTTGGTTTACCTATACCGAGAGCCGCTACGTCGCCCTCGGTAAAAACACGTCACAGAAACATTTTCCTACCTGACATGTGGTCCCACTGGTCACATTTATCAGTAAAAGTTTTAAATTATTTGCTAAATCTTTAAAAAGAATAATATGACGATGTATTTGCCGAGAGCCATGCTCGGCAATGCTCGATATACGACTGTTGACTAAACCCTTCGGAACTGACCAGTGGGACCGGGTGTCCCACATGGCAGCTGACGTTTTACCGAGCGTCACCGCCCTCGGGAAAGAGTGGCACCACTGTAGTAGTAAAGTGCTCAGCTGACTCCTTTTCCGAGAGCAACACTCGGAAAAGGAGTGGCGCAACAGTAGTTTCAGTTCTCAGACGACCCCTTTTCCGAGAGCTGCTCTCGGTAGTCTATCGTTTTCCGAGTGTTGCTCTCGGAAATATGTCCCATTGCTTCTGTTGCTAAGCTCTGTCTTATCTGATCCCTGCAACTAAAAACAACTACAGTGCAATTTCTTTATATAAATGCAGTGCAGAAAATGTTATCATAACAAATGAATGTGGGAGCTCCTAGCTCCCTAGAAATTCGTCGAGCAACACATCACACATAGGCATAATTTAAAGTAGTCCACATATATAGGCGAATGTTTCATACTAGTACACATCACACACAAGTTCGCAAATTCATACATATGGTTAACTTATGGAAGTTCACTACTTGCAAAACACGTGCACGTCACATAGAAGTTCACATGTTCATACAACATCTTGAGGAGGAGGAGGGGCATCATTTCCATCGGGTTAAGATTCCGGAGGAGGAGGAGGAGGAGGGGCATCATTTCCACTGCTTCGAGATTGCATAAGAACCTATAAGAGTAGAGTCACGTGAGCATTGTTCGTCGCTATATAATGAATGTTCTACTCTAGTTTAGAGAATGTTCTACCTGTATTTGATTCTCGAGCAGCTTCAACCTTTCGTTCATGTCTGCTCGTTCCTTATTTCTGCTCTCCTGCTCAGCCAGCCTCCTTTGCTCCTCTTCAGCAGCCCGCTGGTCCATTAAATCCTGTAATATGGCATTAGGCTCATATAGGTTGTAAGGGTGCTATTTCGAGGCATGGACATAAATGAATGGTTATGATGCTAACCTTGAGACGCGCTATCTCACGTGACGAGGCGGTTGGGCGACTTCGTATGGACGGAGTTGAGCTTGTGCTCGACGCGCGTATCTCGTGGAGCTTGCGATGCGAGGAGGTGGCGATCGCCCCGTTGCAAAGGAGGTGGCGGCCATGGCCCTTCCCCACGCCAGCAATGATGAGAAGCTCAGGATCAAGGGGCTTGGATGTAGGTTCGGCGTCCTGCCCGTGCACCTCCTGGAAGACCTCTTTGAAGGTGCCGTACTTCTCCTGCGCCGACAGGCTGCAGAACTCGGCGCCATCCTTCCCCTTGTGGCCTTCTTTCCAGGCCTCCAGGATGTGGACCGGGCGACCAAGCGTCGCCTCCTGCAAAATTAACCATCAAGTTTAATGAACGGATATGCACCGTGCGAAAAAGTTAACATCTTAATCCACATACCATGTATTGCTTCAGAGTGGTTAGGTTCCGGCTCCCCTGGACATGAGCCGGGCCTGGCATTTTGGCGCGATCGTTTCCCTTCTCCACATGCTGCGCCTGCCATGCCGGGTCACACCACATGTCAACCAGGGCCTCCCAACAATCGGCCGTCATCCAGGGTTCCCTCACCTAGTCAGACAAAATCAAATCATTGAGTAACAAGAGGTGGATGAATCAAAGTACTAGCAACCAATGTAGTCACTTACCACTGACAAGTATTTTTCTCTCTCCAAGTTTGTCCCGCAAGCAGTCTTCCTCGTCATCTTAAGCCCCTTCTCGTCGAGCGGCCGACACTGCATCACGGCTTTGTACCGCAGCGTGTGCTTGGTGTCGGAGAGTATCTTCTGGGCAGATTTCACGATGCCTTTGGTCGCCTTCTCTTTCTCACCATCCACGCAAGAAAATGCTTTCTACAAGAAAGCATATGGCAGTTAATTACAAGAATTTGGATATGGAAAAATGAAGTGGCGAAGATACTTATAAAAATACCATCGATGACCCGGGTGGCCATGGTGACATCATGCTCATCCTTGGTGTGCTGGTAGTGCTCCCAGGTTAAACCTGGTGACGACGGGTGGTCATCATCCGGCTTGGCCAACCCGGGGAAGTGCTTCCTCAAGAGGGAGCCGATGATGTGGTTCGGCAATCGTGCCCCCTTAGGCTTGGCAGGGATAAATTCCCAGTGACTGCATGATGAAAAAGACAAGCATATGTGAGTGGAAAAGCTGTGGTATCCAAAATATGTTGCAAATCAAATGCTTACCAATCTCCTCTCAGTGTAATGACAGGACGGTCGCCGGCAGCCGTTGGTTCTGGGACCTTCCCCGGACCACGCCCGGATTTCTTCCTCTTGAAAGTGTTGCTCGAGGTAGACCCCGAGCCATCCGAGGCGACCATGTCGCCCGACCGGGTAGCGAGCAGATCTGGTACATCAGAGTCCACTCCGACATCGTCATCCGATGACGACTCGGTAGCGAGCTGAAGGGAGCCGGACGACTCGGTCGTGCCAGAGTTGCTGACGTGGGTCGCCCTACCACTCGAGACTCTCCGGTACTTACTAGAGCCCCCCTCAGAATGTGAAAACAAAATAAAATGTATTAGTAACTAAAACGGAGAGTAATCTGAAAATAAAATAAAATACAATTATAAATAACTATAACTTGGTTCCATTGCTAAGCTAAATTTTGGTTCCTAAGCAAAATTTTGATTCATAAGAAAAATTTGGTTCCTAAGCAAAATTTAGACTAGTTAGTATAGTAAAAAAAGGAAACTGCAGACTAATATCAGCGAGATCTCAAACCATAAATAACTGCCTTTTCCCACCATTTAAAACAGATCATTCCTATAAGTTCGGAAATACAATTGAAGCTTCTACAATAGCAGAGTGTCTCCGATACAAGACCAACATCAAACAGAAAATAAAAAGGGGGCCTTCCCCTGATATTTGCAAGCACAAGACAGCAAAAAGGCAATGCATAGATTCAGAAAGCAAAGCAACTTCATGAACTGAATGCTTTACAGGGAAAGCAAAGCAAAATTTGGTTCCTAAGCAAAATTTTGGTTCCATTGCTAATCTAAATTAATCTAATGTCTAGTTGAATAGCAGCAGCTCACACAAATGAAATTTTGAATTAATATAGCTAATCAGATGTTACTTAATTGAAATCAACCTAAGCAAAATCAGAGGATCATCGCGAGCAGAGGCCGTAGTGGCTACGGAGCGTGTGATTGGGAGGCAACAGAAATCTGATTAAGTAGTGCAAGACAGTCATCAGCGCTAGTAGTCCGCGTGGTTTATTGATGTCGTTTTGCTGTCTAGGTTTGTTTTCCACCTCAACGACGATTAATGTGAAGTTAGGGATTATAAGTCGGTTTTTTTCTCATTAATCCAACTTGCTATTCATTCTAGTAAATATCAATGTAGGATCTAGAACTACTTTCCATCCATCCACCACAATGCAATGCCCCTTTATGATGATAGATCTAATATGTTCTATCACAATTTTTTGGTACTTTTACAAAATTAGTGTCATTCTAACCTTGCTGCACTAAATAATTAAGGTCATATATCTACTCCACATGCTACTCCATTTGTTGTACAAACTTGAGACAAGTAAGAAAAGTAGGCAGCAAGAACTAAGATGCTAACTAGAGAGGCCCAAATACAGCTGCCACTGAAGAACACAACAAGCTCAAGTCAAAGGAGAACTCCACGCCGAAGAGGATCATCGCGAGCAGAGGCCGGAGGGGAGAGGGATGGGGTTGAGAGGTGGGGTGGGGGGGGGGCAGTGGGGTGGGAGGTGGGAGGGGGTGGGAGAGGAGGGCAGGGGAGTACCTGAGGGCATCTCGAGCTGCCGCGCCACCGGTGGCGCTCCGCTACGGCCGCCGTCCTTGGGCCGCATAGAAGAACCGCCGCGCCGGGTGCTGGCCATGAAGAACACTACAGCGGCGGCGGCAGTTGGTGGCGGTGGCGACAGCTGGTGGCGGCGGCGGCGGCAGTTGGTGGCGGTGGCGGCGGCAGATGGTGGCAGTGGCGATTTCGGCGACGGCGCAAGGAAGGAGAAGAGAGAGAGCGAAGTGAGTGATAGAAAGAAAGGGGGTCAGCTAAGATCTAGGTTTAGGAACTTTACCAAGAGCCCCACTCGGTAAAGGTATCATTTCCCGAGAGCCGTAAATCGACGCTCGGTAAAAACTGCTCTACTTCTTTATTTCCCTTCTTTTTGTTCTTTTTGTTTGACACTCTCTTTTTGTATCTGATATTTCTTATATTTTTATGACTAAAGTTTGAAAATGCCATGAATTTTGATGACTATGTTTTGGGCACGGCTACAACAGGAGTAGAAACAAGATGTAGGTTTAGGTACATTGCCAAGAGGGACGCTCAGTAAAGGTAGGCATTACCGAGAGCCGTATATCGACGCTCGGTAAAAACTGTGCCACTTCTTCATTTTCCTTCTATTTGTGTTTTTGTTTGGGACTCCCTTTTTGTATCTGATATTTTGTATCTTTTTATGACTAAAGTTTGAAAATGCCATGACTTATGATGACTTATGTTTTCGGCTAGATTTGTTCAAATCTCAACTTTAAACACTGCAAAGTAAAAAACATGAGAACGGGGACCTGCCGTAACACGAAGAAACAGGTATTCACCGTGGCCTACCCCCTCTCGGTGCCGGTCAATGCCCTAGACCGCCGGGGCCACCTGATGGGTGCTCGATCTGGAAACCGCCCGAGGGAGGGGGGGGGGACCACCCCTACATGCGTGTGGCCCATGCATATGCATGAAAGGGTGGTGTGGTGTTTGAATACCCAACACACATCCTTGACGTGCACATGCCTCACAAACCGCACGGACGGGCGGGAACGTCGAGGACCGGCTGCGTTCGTCCCCAAGACCGAGCCGACGGTGCGTGATCTTGTGACAGAACGGGCTTAGACTTGGCCTGGCATCTCACGATGACCTGCCGTAACACGAAGAAGCAGGTATTCACCGTGGCCTACCCCCTCTCGGTGCCGGTCAACGCCCTAGACCGCCGGGGCCACCAGATGGGTGCTCTATCTGAAAACCGCAACATCATTGACGTGGCAGATGCCTCACAAACTTGGTCTGATGCCACACAATGACCTATCGTAACACGGAGAAGCAGGTATTCACCGTGGCCTACCCCCTCTCGGTGCCGTTCAACGCCCTAGACCGTCGGGGCCACCGGATGGGTGCTCGATCTAGAAATCGCCCGAGGGAGGGGGGGGGGGGAACCACCCCTACATGCGTGTGGCCCATGCATATGCATGAAAGGGTGGTGTGGTGTTTGAATACCCAACGCACATCCTTGACATGCACATGCCTCACAAAACGCACGGACGGGCGGGAAAGTCTAGGACCGGCTGCGTTCGTCCCCGAGACCGAGCCGACGGTGGGCGATCCTGTGACAGAACGGCCTTAGACTTGGCCTGGCATCTCACGATGACCTGCCGTAACACGAAGAAGCATGTATTCACCGTGGCCTACCCCCTCTCGGTGCCGGTCAACGCCCTAGACCGCCGGGGCCACCAGATGGGTGCTCGATCTGGAAACCGCCCGAGGGCCATCTCAAAAGGAGAAAACAAAGTGTAACTATAATGTGGTAAGGTGGTTTACCAAGCATGTAAGAAAACAACAACAAAAAGTATAAGACATATTACCGAGCACGGCTACAACATGAGTAGAAACAAGATGTAGGTTTAGGTACATTGCCGAGAGGGACGCTCGGTAAAGGTAGGCACTACCGAGAGCCGTATATCGACGCTCGGTAAAAACTGTGCCACTTCTTCATTTTCCTTCTATTTGTGTTTTTGTTTGGCACTCTCTTTTTGTATCTGATATTTCGTATCTTTTTATGACTAAAGTTTGAAAATGCCATGACTTATGATGACTTATATTTTCGGCTAGATTTGTTCAAATCTCAACTTTAAACACTGCAAAGTAAAAAACATGAGAACGGGGACCTGCCGTAACACGAAGAAACAGGTATTCACCGTGGCCTACCCCCTCTCGGTGCCGGTCAACGCCCTAGACCGCCGGGGCCACCGGATGGGTGCTCGATCTGGAAACCGCCTGAGGGAGGGGGGGGGGAACCACCCCTACATGCGTGTGGCCCATGCATATGCATGAAAGGGTGGTGTGGTGTTTGAATATCCAACGCACATCCTTGACGTGCACATGCCTCACAAACCGCACGGACGTGCGGGAACATCGAGGACCGGCTGCGTTCGTCCCCGAGACCGAGCCGACGGTGCGTTATCCTGTGACAGAACGGGCTTAGACTTGGCCTGGCATCTCGCGATGACCTGCCGTAACACGAAGAAGCAGGTATTCACCGTGGCCTACCCCCTCTCGGTGCCGGTCAACGCCCTAGACCGCCGGGGCCACCAGATGGGTGCTCGATCTGAAAACCACAACATCATTGACGTGGTAGATGCCTCACAAACTTGGTCTGATGCCACACAATGACCTATCGTAACACGGAGAAGCAGGTATTCACCGTGGCCTACCCCCTCTCGATGCCGTTCAACGCCCTAGACCGCCGGGGCCACCGGATGGGTGCTCGATCTGGAAATCGCCCGAGGGAGGGGGGGACCACCCCTACATGCATGTGGCCCATGCATATGCATGAAAGGGTGGTGTGGTGTTTGAATACCCAACGCACATCCTTGACGTGCACATGCCTCACAAAACGCATGGACGGGCGGGAAAGTCTAGGACCGGCTGCGTTCGTCCCCGAGACCGAGCCGACGGTGGGCGATCCTGTGACAGAATGGGCTTAGACTTGGCCTGGCATCTCATGATGACCTGCCGTAACACGAAGAAGCAGGTATTCACCGTGACCTACCCTCTCTCGGTGCCGGTCAACGCCCTAGACCGCCGGGGCCACCGGATGAGTGCTCGATCTGGAAAACGCCCGAGGGGGGGGGGACCACCCCCCGATGCCATGGCATGCCCCTCCCTCATCTGCGCAAGGCCTATGCATGCCGCAAGGACATCACAAAGGATTTCCCATGCCGCTTCCGGGCATGATTTCATGTGGTGCGTTGCAGGTCTGGAATTTCTGGCGATGAAACCCTAGCAGAGCAATAAATTTCTCGAATATTGCACGCGGGTCCGAAAAATGCGGGGGCGCGACACGTGTCATGCGATGGCCTCCTTTGAGAGCACGAGAAGTTTCGAGGCCAATGAAGCAACAGGACCCGCACTTCCTGCACAAACCGGACACGTTCCCTCTCGATACCCAGAGACTAGCTCGGAGATGGTGCGGTTTACAAGCAGCCTGAGGGGAGGCTTATTCGAAATGCGCCCAAACTTTTACCACACCCTACATGGGCCATGCGATGACACCGTGCCGCTTCTGGGCATGATTTCATGTGGTGCCTTGAAGGTCTGAAATTTCCAGTGATGAAACCCTAGCAGAGCAATAAATTTCTTGATATAAATGCAGTGCAACATTTGTGATAATTATATTGCTTTTATATATGTTTTTATGCAGGGATACATGAAAGCTGCCACAAATGATGTTGACTACGAATTTTACGGAGAGCCACTCTCGGCAAGCGTAAGTTTTCCGAGAGCTGCTCTCGGTACTAGGTAAAACCTAGATCTACGGCTTGTACTTTACCGAGAGCCACTCTCGGAAAAGCACCCAAGATCTAGGGTACCATCTTAACCGACCTTTGTGTGGACTCTCGGAAAAGCGCCTGCGAGATCTAGTGTAAGACTTTTACCGAGTGCCTCTTGGAGTTGACTCTCGGAAATGGTTCCCGCGGGGACTTATCCAAAATTTCCAACTCGCACGCTCACTCATTTCTCTCACTTTTCCTCTCTATCCCCGGCCCCCGCGTCCGCCTCCGCCCCTCTGCGCCGCCTCCCCATCCGCCGAGCTCCGGCGCCGCCGCCGCCCCTCAGAGCCGCCGCCCCGTCCACCGTGCTCCACCACCGCCCCCGCCCTTCAGCGCCGCCGCCCCGTTCGCCGAGCTCCACCACAGCCGCCGCCCCTCACCGCCGCTGCCCCGTCCGCCGAGCTCCGCCGCCGCCGCCGCCGCCGCCACCGAGAGTGCCTCCACCTCCTCCGCCGTCCCCCTGCCCCGTTGGTGAGTCCCTCCAATCTCGTTTTTTTGTTAATATTTAGGTGTATATGTGCATAGTGAATAATGTCTGTGAGTGTGTGTGTGGGGGGGGGGGGGAGGGGTGCTGTTGATGTGTGTGTGTGCATGTGTGAGTGAGTGTGTGATGTGTGTGAGTGGGGGGGTGGGGTGTTGTTGATGTGTGTGTGTGATGTGTTTGTGTGTGCGTGTGTGAGTGTGTGCTGTGGTATGTGTGTGTGAGTGAGTGAGTTTTGTTCATGTGTGTGTGAGTGTGTGTGAGTGAGTGTTGTTGATGTGTGTGTGCTGGACATATGATTGACACTACTTCATTCTTTCGTGCAGGACATGCATCTATTTTGACAATAGAGAGTGAATTCCGTCGCACGCTTCAAGGGTAATCTCTTCCCGTTCATGTGTAGGTTTCCATTATTTGTAGATCACCTAAATAGTCGCGTAACCTAGGTGTCTCCCATTCGGAAGGGTTGTATTTATAAATATGCAAGTCTTTGCATATTTATAACCTCAACTCTTTCGAATTGTGCACGTTTTCCATGGACAGCCCGAGGATGTGTAGGCTGGTCGTTTTCATGCCGTACTTCGATCTGAGACATAATTTCGATGGCGTCTTGTTGTTCTCTGGATACACATCCTCTCGGCTTTTTGCCGAGACATGTATTTGGAGAACAGCGGGGAGGTGCTGCCGAAATTTTGTCTCGGATGGGAGTACGTCATGGAAGCGGACCTAGCCTACACATCCTTCGGTGGGATTAGGACTTATCTTTACCTATTAGATAGCTCAGTGCATGTCGTAAAACTTGATGGAACCACTTGTTACATAAAAAACATTATGTGTGTGTTTCACATTATATCAGAGGATGGAAGATCGTGAGTGGATGTACACCGGACATCCCAGCATGGAGGGTATGACCCCTGAGTGGAGATCGAAGACCAATGATTTCCTGGAATTAGTATTTGCTGGAGAAACGCCACTTCGTGGAATTTGGTGCCCATGCATGGAGTGCGATAACCAGGTTGAAAGAGATAAGATTACTATGAGTAAACGCTTAGGCAAATATGGGTTTACGCCAGGCTATTACCGGTGGATCTTTCACGGTGAGACAGAACAGTCCAGAGCGGAGGTGGTGCGGCTGCGCACCGGCGAATATGATACTCGGATTGAAAACCTGTTAGATGACATCCGCCGTGCAGATCCGCGGGAGGACCCAGACTCCGAGGAGCCGGCGGAAAGCTCAGAAGAGTATCATGCAGCTTTGTTTGCGGCACAGAAACCCCTTCACGCCCATACAGAGGTTACTCAATTAGATGGCATTGCACGCCTAATGGCCCTGAAGGCAAACCATTGCATAAGCATAATTTGCTTCAATGAGTTTTTGTCCGTTATTGCTAGCCTGCTGCCTAAAGAAAACATATTGCCAAAGAACATGTACGAGTCGAACAAAATCCTCGGTTCACTTAAGATACCGTATGAGCAAATACATGCTTGTCCAAACGGATGCATGTTATTTATAAATGAACATAAAGATACAAACTACTGTGTCAAGTGCAAACCCTCTAGGTATATTGAGGTACAAAATGATGATGGTAGCAAGAGGCAGCTCACAATTGCCGTCAATATCCTTCGATATCTTTCATTCACAGAAAGGATCCAACGACTTTATATGACCAAGGAAACTGCCCAATATATGAGATGGGCCGCCGAAGGGAAGATGTACAATACAAAAAAGATGCAACATCCACGGGATGGTGAAGCATGGAAGAAATTTGTTCAAATTCATAAAAAAACGGATGACTGGAAGAGTGTAGCTATTGGGATAACAACCGATGGGTTCAATCCATATGGTTTGATGGCTGCCATATACAGTTGTTGGCCAGTATATGTTATCCCCCTGAATCTGCCCCCTAGTGTTTGCATGCAACGACATCACATGTTCCTGACGCTGATAATTCCAGGGCCTAACTATCCGAGGAAGCATATGAGTATGTACATGGAGCCACTGGTGGACGACTTACTTGTTGCTTGGAACAATGGGGTAAGGACATACGATGCCGTTTCAAAGAAGCACTTCAATATGCATATCTGGTACCACAAATCGCTACATGACCTACCAGCACGTGCGATATTTTGTGGCTGGTGTGTAAAGGGGAAGTGGCCTTGCCCAGTGTGCTGACAGCGTGTGACTTTCATTTGGCTGGCTAAGGGTCGCAAGTATGTATGCTTTGACCAACATCGGCAGTTCCTTCGTCTTGATCACCCATACAGACAAGACACTGTGAACTTCCGGAAAGGTGTTATTGTTGATGACCCGCCACCACCTATTATGACCGGTGCCTAGCTTAAGGATGAGTTAGATGCTCTCGAGAAAAATCTCAATGGGAAAGGTTTTGTGGGATATGGAGAGACACACTAGTGGACTCACATTCCAAGCTTATGGAGGCTCCCTTACTTTAAAGATCTTCTCCTTCCACACAACATTGATGTAATGCACACTGAAAAGAATATTGCGAAGGCCTTACTCGGCACACTCCTCGACACCGAGAAGTCAAAGGATAACATTCAGGCTAGGATCGATCAAGCCCAGTTATGCAATAGGCCAAAATTAAAATTGGTGCCTCGTGCAAAAGGTAATTCTTGGAAGAAGCCACCGGCCCCTTTCACCCCTTCAATGCCCCAAAGGAAGGAAATTCTCCAATGGATTGTGAACAAGTTGTACTTCCCTGATGGATATGCAGCTAATATCATGAGGGGAGTGAATATGGCTACAAAGCGAATAGGGGGCCTCAAGAGTCATGACTACCATGTATGGCTTGAGCGGATAATGCCTGTGATGATTCGAGGGTATGTCAAAGAGGATATTTGGCGAGTGCTGGTGGAGTTGAGCTACTTCTTCCCCCAGCTTTGTGCCAAAGAATTAGATTATGAAGTGGTTGCAAAGTTGGAGGAACAAGCACCTGAGTTGCTATGCAAGTTAGAGAAGGTATTTCCGCCAGGTTTCTTTAATCCGATGCAACATATGATCTTACATCTCGCGTATGAGGCTAGAATGGGAGGACCTGTGCAGTTTCGATGGGAGTATGCACCTGAACGGGAGTTCAAGCATTTTTGTGGCAAATGTAAGAATAAAGCCCGCATCGAAGCCTCCATAGCTAAGGCATACCTGAACGAGGAGGTGGCAACGACCTCGACAAAGTACTATCATGACAGTATTCAGACTAGGTTAAATCCAGCTCCTTGTTACAATGAAGAACCCACCAGTAATGTTTCCGACCTTAGCCTCTTCAAAGGCCATGGTGGCAAAGCAAGTGGTTCGAAGCGCAAGAACTTTTCACCTACCGAGTGGTCGACTCTTATGATCTATGTCTTGACCAACATGGAAGAAGTGCAGCCGTACATAAAGTAAGTGTAGAACACCTTCATTGACAACTACTTACTAGTCTTGAGTCCTAACTCGAATTCTTCTCATTGCTATAGGGAATTCCAGAATGAATTCTGGAAGCTACCATGGCCCCCTAGCGACGAAGAATCAACAAACCTTCTTGAAGATACCAATGCTGATGGCGGTTTCATTTCTTGGTTCTCAAGAAAAGTAACTTTCCTAACTTTATGTACACTTCAAATTGTTCTTACTTGCCGGTAATGCTTCCACTAATGAACCAGACAATCTCCTATTAATCTTGTAGGCATACACGGAGGTTGATATGGACGCCAAATTGAGAGAAGTAGCCAAAGGTTTTGAATATGAGGCCAAGTCATTTAAGGCTTACGACATGAATGGGTATCGCTTCCACACCGATAAACACACGCGTGAGAGGCCCAATCGAAGGGCAATAAATAGTGGGGTCTATTGTCTAGGGACAGATGGACGTCACTACTATGGAACTATCGAAGAAATTTATGAGCTGCAATACTGTGGTCTACAAGGTGTGAAGCCTGTCGTATTCAGATGCAGTTGGCTCAATCCAGAGAAAGTGAGAAGGACCCCTAGTATTGGCTGGGTCGAAGTTGAACGAGCATCGAAATTTGCAGGAAATGATGTCTATATTATGGCTCAACAGGCTACACAAGTGTTTTATCTCCCGTACGCATGCACATCTACGGAACATATCGATCTCTTGAAATGGGATGTTGTGTACAAGATACCCCCGCATACCAAGGTACCTACCCCAAACAAGGACGATTACCACATAAACCCTGACACATACGCGGGAGAGTTCTATCAAGAAGCAGACAATGAAGAAGACGAAGATGATGCGGAGGAAGATGATGGCGTGCATCACGAAGATGATGCTATGGAACATGAGGCCATGGATGACATGTAACTAGATAATGCGGAGGACGGATACGAGGATGTTTCTGACCCTCGAGATTTGGCATTACTTCTGCGATGGCAAATGGGGCTAGATGATGATGAGGGTCCCCCTGAAGACTTCAAGGATGAATGTATGAACGGGCGTGATAGCGATGATGACAATCCTGATCCAAATGTTGCACCTAATATTGACCCCCATTTCTAACAACTGCATGTAATTGTGTGAGAACTCTATGTATGCGTGTCACAACTCCATGTATTCGTGTAACAACTCTTCGTATTCGTATGTGCAACAATTCTATGTATTCGTGTGTGTAACAACTCTATGTATTCGTGTGTGTAAGAACTATATGTATTCGTGTGTGCAACAACTCTATGTATTCGTGTGTGTAACAACTATATGTATTATTGTGACAACTCCATGTATTCTTCATATGTGATATATTTAATGTATTTACATCAAGTTGTATCATCTGTACTAACTGGTTTGTTCTTCTTCGTATCAGGTGATTGAAACATGACAGGTGGCAACAAGAATCCAAAAGAAAGTTTGAAAGATGTGGCAGCTCTGTACAATGATTAACTTGCTCGACCGGTGAAAGAGGTGGCTGCTCCTGCGTCGGTTGCCACAGCCGCCAAGAGGGCCAAACGACCGGCGGGTCTAGACCTCCCTGCAAGAAACCGGGCGAAAAGAGGTCGAGTAGGACGCGGGGGAGGAGGAGTAGGAGGTGGATGAGGTGGAGGCGGAGGAGGCGGAGGAGGAGGAGGAAGAGGAGGAGGAGGAGGCGGACGAGGTGGAGGCGGAGGAGGCGGAGAGGAGGCGGCTCGAGGAGGCGGACGAGGAGGAGGAGTAGATGAGGCAGGAGGAGGAGGCGGACGAGGCGGGGGACGAGGAGGACGAGTAGGACAAGGAGGAGGAGGAGTGGTGTGGTCGCCGGAGGAGACAGACGCGTAGGAGGGAAGACGGCTGGAGGAGGTGGAGGAGAAGTAGCATCCTTACGTAGAGCAGCCCGGAGTAGAGCACCTCTTTCTTCTCCTGGACCCTCTGATGCACTGCTTCGCCAGCCTCAGGAGGAGGATGCACGACGGCTGGAGGAGGAAACAGAGGATGGGGAGGAGGCGAGTGAGGAGGAGGAGGATGAGGAGGAGGTGGTGGAGGACGACGCCGCCGAGAGGAGGCTGGTTGTTCGTTAGGTTTCTGAGGGTGGGGATGGACCCTCACGAGTGACGGAGCACCACGAGGTGAGCGGCTCACAGCCGGGCGGTTCGACTATCAGCACTACTTCCACACGGAAAGTGTGGCTGCGTGGTCCTTCCAAGCTTCCGAAACGTCCATATGCGCATAGAAACGTGTTGATTAAACTAGTGGGAGAGAAGTAAGTGGTTATATCGACTCATCCCATATAAATTGTACCTTTGTCATTTCATCACATATAATATGACTTCATTCTTCCTAATGCAGGAGCTTAATAAAAGCTGGTGAGAGGCGTCCGCCACGTTCGCCGAGTGGCATCATCGGGGGTCTTTGTAGGTTAAATTATCCTGGACTGGTCACTTTGCCGAATGGTATCATTGAGCCAGCTTGATCATGGGATCACTACAAACACGCTCCGGATTTCCTGGATATGCGTCAGAGGGTGTATGATACCAGAGCCTTGCGAGTGGTCAACGATTTCTGGGTAAGTCCTTTCAAACACCGCAATGTCAATACCAAAAGGTTTAAATTTGCCATAGTCATGATTTTACCCTTCTCACATGTATGCATGTTTGTAGGATTTCTTTACATGCATAGATGGTGAGAAGGATCACGCCAATGTGGTGGTTGAGAATATTGCCAAGAAACTAGTCAACGACATGCACTATGAGGAGCGTGTCCGGTTAGTGGTCAAGTAACACGCAGACTATCTCAACCAGAAGATTTCCAAACAGGATGCTCGAGGGAAGCATCTTACACGGGACGAATACTTCAAGGCAAGTGACGATGGATGCTTGTTATTCCCTACATTACCGCAAATTAGATTCCTTACTAAGATGCATTTGTTTACTTATTACAGGTGATTCCTCGGTGGTGCACTGACAAACGTCCGTGCTGGGAGAAGATCGTCGAACGGTGGACAGATCCAGGGTGGCAGGATGAACACAAGGTAATAGGGGAACGGCGTAAGTTGATGGGTTGTCCAGGACACCGTCAAGGCAACCTCACCATCCCAGGTGTCGTCTCCAAACATGTAGGCAACAACATCCTTTTCTTTTCATCATGTTCTCTTTCATTTGTGAGCATTCCCATGATTGTTTGGATCACTTTCTTTTGCAGAGAGAAGACACTAGCAAGGATATCTCTTTCTTCGAGGCGTGGACCATCAAACGTACCAAATACGACAAGGACAAGGACCCTCTCCACCCGGAGAGGGACTGGATCAGCTCTAAATCCCGGTCAGATGGGGAGAAATACACCAAAAAATTGAAGGAGACGTACGGGCAAGAGGCTGATCCTCACGTGGGGCCGTTTGACCCTCTTGTGGCCATTGCCGCGGCAGGCGGTAGACCGAATGGCCGGATGGCGGTTCATGTCGATTCTTGCATAACCTCCTCCCTTCCGAGAGTCAACATGCTCCGTGCTATGAGTACTGGCTCTACTCCTACCATAGAGCGTCACGTACCACATACCGTGGCCATTATTGAGAAAATTCAGGTCAGTGCTTCTTCATTGATCCTTCACGGTCCTGCATGTTTGCATTTCAACACGAATGGCATTTGCATTGCCATATTGTAGACCCGGCTGAATGACACCCAGAAAGAACGAGATGAAGACCGGGCTAAGCTGAAGGAACAAGATGATCTAGTCAAGTCTTTACAACATATGGTGGCCAATCTTTATTCTATGCAAAGCAAAGCAGTGCCAGAGATGGCAGCGACGCCAGAGTGGAACATTGTGAGTTTCGTTCGAACTATTTCTATCACCATTTTCGGCATTACCATATGCATTCATCTTATTGGGTCAATCCATCACAGCTCAATCACTCACAAGGGTCGAACAATGTTCCGGTAGTTCCACCTCAAGTTGGTGGAGTTGGGGAAGCAAACGGAATGACGCCTTCTGATGTTGATGTTCCCACTCCGATCTCCAAAACCATGTGAACTTCATGTTATGTTGTGTTTGAAACTGTTCCTTGTATGTGCTTGAGAACTATTGCATCTTGTGTGATCTTGAGACTTGTGAACTTGTGGTACTCGAGTATGCATGACAACTATTGCACCTTTTATGCACTATTGCTTTTATGTGGGATATTCTTGAGAATTATTGCTTTTTTTGTTCAATGATGCACTATATGCTGCTGCTGTATATGTTTTGCTGCAGGAATGAAACAAAAGCGCAAAAAAAGGACTGCTGGCAAAGCATTACCGAGAGCGGCTCTCGGCAAAGCCTATGAAACTGGAGCAGGATACAACCTTTATCGAGAGGGACGCTCGGTACAAGATAACAACCTGTAGAACTTGACACCTTTACCGAGAGGCCTCTCGGAAAAGGATACCAACCTGTAGCGCCGCCTGACATCTTTACCAAGAGCTTGCGACACTCGGCAAACATATAAGGTTTGCCGAGAGCAACTCTCGGCGTACTACAGACTCGGCTGTCAGGTCGTAGCCACGTGGCTCTTTCCTATTGGCTTCCCTTGTCGAGGGCTGCTCTCGGCAAATATGGCGCTCAACATATTCTGCGGGACCCACATGTCAGGAGCTGGACACGTGGCACTTTCCTATTGGTCGTCTTTACCGAGGATGGCTCTCGGCAAAGATGGCGCTCGGCATATTCTGCGGGGTCCACATGTCAGGGTTGGACACGTGGCTCTTTCCTATTGGCTGTTTTTGCCAAGAGTGGCTCTCGGCAAAGATGGCGCTCGACATATTCTACGGGACCCACATGTCAGGTCTGGACACCTGGCTCTTTCGTATTGGCCGTTGTTGCCGAGGGCGGCTCTCGGCAAAGATGGCGCTCGGTCTATTGTTCGGGACCCACATGTCAGGGATGGACACGTGGCTCTTTCCTATTGGCCGTTGTTGCCGAGGGTGGCTCTCAGCCAAGATGGCGCTCGGTCTATTCTTCGGGACCCACATGTTAGGAGCTGGACACGTGGCTCCTTCCTATTGACCGCCTTTGCCGAGTGCCCCTCTCGGCAAAGAACCGCCGTCCCTGTCTGCCCTCCGTTAGCTACTTTATTTTGCCGTGAGGTGCTGTTTGACACTCGGCAAATTCTTTGCCGAGTGTCCGCGTTTTAGCTCTCGGCAAATTCCTGTTTGCCTGAGAGGTGTACGCCGGTTGGCCTTTGCCGAGTGCAACTCTCTGACTGCAAAATTTTGCTGCTCTTGCTCACTTCTAGCCAAAGCTGATGTGAGTTGGATCAGTAAAAGAAGTTTGAAGAGGCCATAAAGTGTGACTGGTATTTGTTATTCTGGCCAAAGCTAATTAATGAATACTTGATCACAATTTTGTTGTTGTTATGATACACCTCTGGCCAAAGCTGATGTGGATCATATCAACAAAAGAAGTTTATGATCTGGGAAAAGAATTCTCATACATAAGGTTTTTTGGACAAATTTTCTGAAATAGGCCACAAATATTAAGGTACTTTTAGGGAATTGAATAAAGGATATAAACCAATTAATTGATTATTAATGTATTGTAAACTTATGCTTACAATTAAATTGTATGCTTCCGCAATTAAGTGCCTCTGATTAATAATATGATTCGTGGCTATATATACATATAAATTCATTAAGATTTAGTCATAGCCATAAATCATCTGATTAATCCCCAGATCAATTAATTCTTGAAGCTATAAGCTTCTGTGATCATTATCATGATCATTAAGTCATCTCCAATTAAGGTGGAATCAAACGGAAATTTTAATTGGAGACTTAATGTTATTTTGGGATAAAGTTGTGACACATGAATTCATTCTGACCAAAGTTGATTGGATACACGTGTCATTCCCTAAAGATTAATATTTACATGAGGAATTATGTTTTGTATGATCACTATCGAAATTTGTGATCATGCATTTTTATCCCTATTGCTAATGTTTTTCAATTCAGCCATAATGTTTTCGGCTGATTTAATGTTTCTCATAAATAATGATTTAAGTTTATGTATATATTATTGTTTCATGAGGTCATGCATGATGAAAATTTAATGAGCTCCCGTTAAAGAAACTTTGATTATTAAGGTATTAACAAGAATCTGATAGGCTTCTTGTTTACTAACATCTAAGGGAGCAAAACCCAGTAAAGAATCTGGGGGAGTATGCTAGTAAGGATCTGGGGAGTAATTCCCTAGTTCAGTCATAATGAAGTTATTTCTGGCAATAATGAAGTAGCTTAAAAGGCTTCTTAAAATCTTATGAGATCATATTGATCATAAGAATATTCAAGATTTAAAGTTTGAGACATGAAGAGTTTATGGAGTTTTTGAGTTCACTTTATTATGTTATTTACAATAAAGTCTATAAAGTGGACCGAAATTAAGCTCAAAGGTATTTGTATCCATAAGAAAATTGGATAACATAAGTCTGATGTTATTATGGCCTCATGGACGAAAAGGTTTGAGGAGAAGTCTTTTAAGTTGGACTATAGGTTAATGTTAAAGGCTATGGAAATTTTCCATTAGCACAAAATATAAAGTTCTTTATCCTCCATTTCTATAATATGATTTATGTTATTAGTTTTATTGACTTCTCCTCTAAAAACGGAATATTTATTATGGAAGTTCGTCGAAATGTTGAGCAATAGCTCCGTCCACATTTCGAGGGGGAGCAATTGAACTTCCAGGTATGTTTTATCCCAATGTTTTATCCCTTTCCTAAGTAATTTTAAGAAATTTTATGGTTATACTTATGTCTTGTAGAAATTCAAGTTAAATTTATAAATGAAAATTGAGCTTTTATTAAGTGATGTACCACTTCTAGTCAAATTTCTTATGTTTCCATTTGATTTTCTTAATTTTCCATCTCTTAAGGGTAATATTATTATTATTATCTTAGTGCATTACTGGGTTGAATCTTAGATAATGCTAAAGTTATTTCTAAGGTAAAGATGATTAAGAACAATTTGATTGCCCTTTTAATATTAATGGCATATATATATCCTCTAATGTTTGTGCCATATTATGTGATAAATTTCACATAAGCTTTTCCCCTAAGCGAGATATAAGATTCAATTATGCTCTCCATAATGATTCTCCTAAAGCACCAAAGGAGCATAATGAGAATTATGATACTCTGAAATAGAGTATGATATTGAAAAACTAAAGGGAGAGCAGTTGAATTATAAGGGCTTTATGGTAATTAAGAGCTTCACTGTTGACACTATTAAAGGAGCTATTCCTGACTCCCAGATCGCCAAGGTAATCCCTGGCAAAAGTTCCTATTAAAGTTTAAGCAACACATCTTGCTAAAAGACTTGTTGAAAGAAATTTAATTCAAATGGGAGTTTGAGGGAATAAATTATGAAAAAGGTGACATATGGTCACCAAATTTTAAGATTTTAGAGATGGAAATTTCATAAAGCTTTTCCTTTTACATAATAAAGGAATCAGTCATGATGATTAACTAGTTTTGAGGCAATGAGTATCTGACAGTGGTACAAAGCTCAATAAGAAATAAGTTTAATATGGAATTTATGATTGGTCAATATTATGTTGACAATAAGCAATAAGGATATTGCATAAGACCTGAGGTTTTTTCCTCGGGATACTAAATTAATCTTAGTGATGTTCTTAATATTTTAAAGATTCACTAAGATTGGTCCATAAAGGGGAGTATTAAATCCATTCTAAAGATTTATGTTTACTCCCTCAAGGGCGATGAGTTTTCCTCATGATGTCATTAATGTTTAAGTTATTATGCACCCTTAAGTTTTAAGACCGGGATAACTGGCAGGCATAAATCCAGGTCTGGACACCTAGAAAATTGTCAGTTAAGAAAAGCTTTGCCTTGTTGGCATAAGCACTAAAGTAATGATGTGTGATACATCATACTAAGGGATTGCATGCTCATGTTGTAAGATATAAGGAGACCACCAAGTTGTGGACCGCTAAGTTATTTGGCAAGGTATGAATTTAAGAAAGTTTTATCCACAAAAGTTTCAACCTTGCGGGGGAGCCATATTGTGGAATGGCTTTACCCAATTTTCTTAAGGCATCGTCAAGGATGCAAACTAAAGCTATGGCATGCTCTTAATTCCCTAAGCCTTTAAGATATGGATTCATGTCCCTGATCCATATAAATTTAAGAATAATGAGTTTCCTTAAGAAATTTATCCCGGAATTCATTATGTAAGAGTGCAGATTATTCGAGTAACATGTCAAAAGGTATCTGTTAGACCTATGACATTGTGAAAGATTAATTCCAGAATCGAACATGTTCAAGGCCTTGATGAATTGAGTTTTAAGGCTCAACAAATAATTATTAAATCTAATGCATAAGTGTTGAGCATCGCTTAAGATTAATGTCTTGATGATTACTTCATAAGTGTTATGCTAAGGTATTAAAGTTAAGTATTATATTTAAAGAGGCTCGCCTTCTAATGTTGCCGGCATAAAGATTAAATGGCAGCCTATTATTAAGGGACAAATTATGATTCTGGAAACAAAACATATTTCTCTTCCTTTGAAAAGCGCGCGCATAAGGATATGCACAAGAATATATGAAGAGAAACTGCACTCTTGGGACCGTTACAACACCATCTCCCCATAAACTTAAGATGGGTTAGTTTCTTCGATGGAATGATGTACTGTGGTCAATTAAATCAATGGTACTTAATTGACCATTGTATTTTATTGACTCTGTATAAGTTCCAACAAAGAAATGAGCTCATAAGTTTTTCAAATAAGTATTAAGTTAATGGAGCTCCTAAGCTAAAGAAGTTCCATTTTGAGATGAGGTGGTATATTGTAGTAACTGGGTTCTGCGGTACTAATTTGCCGTTGCAATCCTTTTAACTCGTATGCCATTTTATTAAGAAGTGGGCTTATAAGTTTAGCCTTACGATCAAGGGGGAGAATGTTGGATATTTTGATCTAAAGCCTAAACTGTAGCAGTCATCTGAGCTGTGGCCATTATGTGCTTAAGTGGAAAATATCTGAAGAGCTACAGTGGGCGGTTGCTACAGTAGGCGGTGGCCACTGTAGCTACCAGCTGAGCTGTCCTGATCAGGGACAGCCCCTCTCCAACCAGGTGGAGGTTCCCCTGGTGCACTATGCTGTAATGAAAAAGAGAGATAAAAGGATAAGGGAGAGGTGTGGCCGGCAGCAGCTTTTAGCCAGCACACACATACATACACTTACTTTTCTCTCTCTCTATTGCAACTGATCATGCAAGCATAGCCAGCACTGGGAAGGACCTGCACATCCATCAGACTAAGTTCTAGGTGGTGAAGGATTAAAGGGACAGGTTGGTTGCTCCAACAGATTAAGGAGGAGGTGGTAGGACCTCAAGACAAAGGTAAAAATCCATCCCCTGATTGTTGAGTGGCTCAAAGCTTGTGCTAAATGATCCTGAAGATCTAACACATGCATCGTGTTTCCTCAGCAAAGACTAGATCATATTGCAGTTGCAGATGTGCTATATCTGCCCAGCCAGTTGCTTAATTAGTACTACAATGAATTCCCAGCAGTATATATATGACGGTAGGGTTCAAGATTGTGGTATGAAAGACACGATTTTGGAAGCAGATGCACAAATATTAGAGTATTACTGTTGATGTAAGTCAATGGTTGTGAACTCAGTGTATATTAACCTTTTCGTCAGGGTTGAGTTGAGGGGGCAGCCCGTGCGCTATTTTGCTTCGAGGTGAATCCCCTCGAATCGAACCCTGCCATTTATTTTGCTAGAAATTGTCCTCGATGCTGATATGCATATTTATGAATAATTTTGCGGTGATCTCATTACCTGGCGCACGGAGTACAGCTAACCGGTGTTGGTTAACGATGCAGTAGATAACCTGTCAACTCTATATGAATAAACAGAGCCCCTGTTGGCTGATATTGAGAATGCTCGGAAAGTTTCCTGAGGGCCTGCTTTGCAGGATTGTGATTACATAGTATGTTCCATCATTTTCCAGGGACCGCAGAACGTATGTGATGGTAATACCTGCATGTTGCGTTGGTCTTGGACTTTGGTATATGAAGAAGGTTGAAGAGCGTGCAGCCGAGAAGTCTGCCTGCCCGTCAAAGATCGACTGGGTCGAAGCTGGTGTTGTCTCTCCGGTTGTGAGGAACCAAAAAAGTTGTGGTACGTAAGTGTCTCGAGTTATTTTCCACTGCTAGGTGTGTTTTAAATTGTTCTGTAGAAGATCGTAGTTTATTTCCAGCTACGTGCAGGTGCAACTTAATTATACAAGGCAGTTTACATTTAGCACATAATCCCTTTACATCAATGTTCACCACAACCT
The DNA here is from genome assembly GCA_039707655.1 of Elymus sibiricus. Classification (NCBI taxonomy): domain Eukaryota; kingdom Viridiplantae; phylum Streptophyta; class Magnoliopsida; order Poales; family Poaceae; genus Elymus; species Elymus sibiricus. The sequence continues at coordinate 367,020,209 of CM077670.1, read as the reverse complement.
TAACTCTTGTAGGCTGCTGTTGGGCCATGGCTGCTGTAGCCTCGGTCGAAGCAGTACACTACCTGAAGACCTCGCAGTCAATCTCCCTGTCAGTTCAAGAGCTCATCGAATGCAACTACAACATCCTGAACTATGGCTGCGCGGGTGGTTACTCTCTTCTCGCTCTTTGGTATATACAAAAAAACGGACTCTCGGGCGAATCCTCCTACCCATACAGAGCTCAGGGAAGTTTCTCGGGTTGCAGGAAGAACAAAACAGTAGCAGCGAGGATATCAGGCTTTCGGTTTGTCTACCGTACCGAGGATGCTCTGGAAAAAGCGGTAGCGAAGCAGCCTGTGATTATCCGTTTGCAGAGCACGCCTCAACTGCAGAAGTACAAAGGAGGCATCTTGGAGTATGAAGCCTTGCCAGGACCAATTCGCGGGCATTATGTCTTGATTGTCGGTTATGGCATGGATCCCAACGGTGTTAAGTACCGGCGCTTCAAGAACTCATGGGGAGAGGGTGGGTTTGCAAGGATTCGCAGGCATATATGTTGCTGACAAGCGAGGTGTCTTGGGTATGTTTATGGAGCCAGGACTATATCCAGTGCTTAATATCTGACACATCTTGGTGGACCTTTTTTGTGTGTGAAATTTATGTATCCACTGTCCCTCCTCTGTTTAACATTTTATATCCTTCCTTGTAGTTCTGACGGTGAAATTGTATTTCAGTGCTTTCCACATGATCTTTGTTGTGATAGTGTATGTGATAGACATGATTTTATATCAAATAGTTGATGAATTTCTTGCTAGTCAAGTCAAGTTGTATCCATCGATGACTGCATTGTCAGATTTATCAACCCTTGATATCTAATCATTGTTTGTCTTTTGCTAGCTGGTGAAATTGATGCTTTATCCTTGTTGTGTAAGTACGCGTGCTGCTTGAGTTGCTAGCATAGACTTTATCGTGGAGGGGACAGCCTGTGTGATCAGGAGACACACGCCCTACCCATGAACAATTGTTTTTTTATTTTAAATAGATGAACGGGGAGGTCCCTCCCTGGTTCCATTGCCAGAATGAAACCACCAAATCTGTTTCAAAAAAAAAAAGAATGAAACCACCAAACATCAGTCTTTTACATCAGCTCACTAATGGGAGAGCAGTTCACAAAATTAAGCTAGGAAGGGAAAGACAGGATGCAAGCTAATAAGTCTGGGGCACGCAGGCCAGGGTAGAGCACAAAGACGCAAACAATACAGAATGAATCCCTCGTGCCTTCACATCATGACCACCTCTCCGGACTTCCTAAACTTGAATGGCGGCGCCAAAGTAGCTTGAGGTGACCAGCAGGCAGAAAGAGTCGACACCGGGCTGCTTGTTGCGTTTTTGTCCACAGGGTCTCGTTTCTTGTCTGGAGATTGAAAGCCATCACCATCCTCTGAGATCCCGAGCTTACTCCAATGAGCATCTTTTTCTGAGGTTCAGCAGTAGTCTCGTTCCCATGAACAATTGTTATAAAATTTATGGATATATATCGAATTTGTAGATCCATAATAGCAAATAATAAATGTAACTTTATCCATGTTTGTATTTTTTTGTTGCCCATAAATTTAAAATGGAGACATATAAAGTATTGTTTTCCGGTTTTGTAATCGGGCTCCAAGGATCTTGGAATCTACTTTGCATTTGCACTTTATATATGGGTTTTGCATGTACGAGTCTCTGATTTGGACAATGCGAAAAGTGAAGTGGTCACTAGTGGAGATATAGACGCAGTGTGGGTGTTTGTTCTCGGATTTGCGGATGGGTATGCGCGAGCAACAAATATAGGTGCACATAAATATAGGTGCTGGGACATCGGAAGACCTTGACTCAACTGTTGTGGGAAATCACGAAGAGTCAAAAGGTAATGATGAAATCTCCACTATGGATATGGATTTGGGAGAATCATATAATAAAGACTACATTATGTCGACATTTATTTCTCCTCAAGAATTGCAAAAGACCTTGGATTGGATGTAGAACCTAAGTCCATGCATGGCTGAGTGTCTTAAACGCTCTGGTCGATCCAAAGGAAGGCAATAATTGAGGATGCGCTCGCTCTCAAGAAGAGGGGGTATTGAGCTGATCAGTAATACCCACTCCTCTGAATTTGTTCCCGGGGGGAGCAAATGAGTTTTTGTTCATGTGAGGAATGAAAACATTGAGGTGGTGAGACATGAAGTGAGGCTTGTAGCACAGGGGTTCATGCAGAGACCCGTTGAAAGGATTGATATGGTTGACTAGAGGGGGGGGGGTGAATAGGCAACTACCAATTTTTAGCTTTTCTTAACAAGTTAGGGTTAGCAACAAAATAGGTTGTCTAGATGTGCAACTAGGTGAGCAACCTATATGATGCTAACAACAATCACACAAGCAAGCAAGCACAAGATACAAAACAAGAGAAGCTTGCACAAAGTAAACGTAAGAAGTAACCACAAGTGGAGCCGGTGAAGACGAGAATGTGTTTCCGAAGTTCCTTCCCTTTGAGAGGAAGTACGTCTCTGTTGGAGCGGTGTGGAGGCACAATGCTCCCCAATAAGCCACTAGGGCCACCGTATTCTCCTCACGCCCTCACACAATGCGAGGTGCCGTGATTCCACTAGTGGTGCCCTTGAAGGCGACGACCGAACCTTTATAAACAAGGTTGGGGCAATCTCCACAACTTAATTGGAGGCTCCCAACACCACCACGGAGCTTCACCACAATGGAATGTGGCTCCAAGGTGACCTCAACCGTCTAGGGTGCTCAAACACCCAAGAGTAACAAGATCCGCAAGGGATTAGTGGGGGGAATCAAATATCTCTTGGTGGAAGTGTAGATCTAGGTCTTCTCAGCCAATCCCTAAAGAATCAACAAGTTTGATTGGCTAGGGAGAGAGATCGAGCGAGTATGAGCTTTTGGAGCAACAATGGAGCTTGGGGGAGGAAGAGGTAAATCAACTTGGGGAAGATGACTCCCTTATATAGAGGGGAAAAGATCCAACCGTTATGCACCTTTTTCCCGTGCACAAGCGGTAGTACCGCTCTGATGAGCGGTACTTCCGCTGGCACGGTAGTTCTAGCAGTAGCGTACAACCGAGCACTACAGGGAGGCGGTAGTGCCGCCGGAGCGGTACTACCGCTCCCACCAGCGGTACTACCGCTTGGTGTTGAGCAACTGGCAGAAATAGCGGAAGTAGAGGAGGGCAGCACGGTAGTGCCGCACAGAGCGGTACTACCGCTACTTACTGCCGCTCTACTACCGTCCGAAGGGCAGAGCAATCCAGAAGACAAAAATAAGCGGTACTCCCTGCGGTAGTGCAACAGCGGTAGTTCCGCTGGAGCGGTACTACCGCTCCGCAGGGCGGTACTTCCGCTTAGTACATAGAAGTCCAGTGAACCAGCGGTAGTGGAGTGGTGATTAAGGGCCGTAGTACCGCTGGAGCGGTACTACCGCGCATAACTACCGCTCTACTACCGCTCAGTTACAGAACCCTAAAATAAGCGGAAGACTTAGTAGCACTCAACTGCAACGGTACTACCGTGCAGATGAGCGGTACTACCACTTATGTGCTTCAAGAAGGCTCAAGCACAAGGAAGGGCAAGCTCCAAAGACGGGAAAGAAAGAGGGTGCAAGGAAAGTGTACGTGTTGATTCCACCCAAACCTTTCCGACGCGGACCCCCTCTTGATAGTACGGTGTTCCTACGACTCAAATCCACCGGAAAAGAAACGCAAGAAAAACACCGTCTTCATAATAGCTCCGAGGGGCACGAATCGTCTTGTGCCATATGGTCGATTATCTGAAATGTTCAATGCACACGATTAGTCCGCAAAAGTATTGTCATCAATCACCAAAACCACTAAGGGAGAAATATGCCCTAACAATCTCCCCCTTTTTGGTGGATTGATGACAACACGGGATTTGCACAAAGATAGAAAAAGATAATATGCAAACCCAATATCTACAAAATATAGACGGGCTCCCCCTAGATGTGTGCACTAATTAAGTTTGCCTTTGGAATGCAACGTACACACACTAGGATCCACACTCCCCCTATATTTTATAGACCGGCAACACTTGCATCAACTACATACGAGAGATAAACAAGAGATAAACATGGATGCAAGGGAATAGCATGTGAGCATAAAGATAGGGCACAAGATAAATAACATCTCACAAGCTAAAAGGTACTAGACAGGAAGATAAACATAAGGTAGCATATGTCTCACACCATATGATAGGAACTTAAGGCAAGGTTCCACACACAAACTAAAGCAAGCCAAACAAGAAAGAGTTCACGAGAGAACGAAAACAACAACAAAGAAGACACACTCGTGACTCGGCAAATCCCTAAACTCTTCCCCCCTTTGGCATCGAGACACCAAACGGGCAAAGAGTACTAAACAAGTCCAAGGTGATGAAGAACTCCAGAACATCAGAACTCCCCGTGCTCATCCGAGCCCTCGTGCTCCTCAGACTCCTCTGCTGCTGCGTGATGCTCCACCTCTGAGTCTGACCACTTGCAGTGCTGCGAGATCCACTCCTCCTCATCTGTGACATGCTCCTCAGAGCCACTAGTGATCTCCTGACCCAGAGCCCTCATCATGGTCTTATGACGTGTGCGGGCAGCCTTCTCGGCCACATGAGCTTTATACTGACCCTTGGCTTCAATGCAAAAGAGCTTCTTCATCTGTGACTTGAGCTTGGAAGCCCAAGAAGGGACCTTCTGAGAAGAAGGAACAAACTCATAGTCAGGCTCTGGCTCATCATCCGAGTCAGTGGGGGCAATCTCCTCATCAGGGGCAGCAGGTGCGGTCCCCCAGTTCTCCTTTTGGCACAAGCTCAGAACCCCATGAGAAACCATATGCTTAGTGGGAAGAGCCTCCCCTGGAAACTCAGCAGCCCAAGTCTTCTCAATCAATGTAAACAGATAAGGGCCATAGATGGGCACCTTCCGGTCGAGCACGGCAGAACGTAGCTCACGCCACATGATGTGGGAGATATCCAAGGTCGATGTCTTGCCCTTCTCCTTGATGCAAAGCAGGAGAAGATCCACCAAATAGGAGTGTACCTGATCCAAGTTCCCAATGCGAGGGCACAGAGTGTTGTGAAAGATACGGTGCATGATGTCCAAGAACGGAATGAGCTCCGTGCGAGTGATCCCCCTGAGAGAAGTCACATACCTGGAGTAACGGATAAGCTTCGACTTGTGTGTAGGAGTGGTCTCCTTGTGAGGCCGGAGACCAATGGGGTTATCTTCCCCCTCATCAGCAATGCCCAAACAGTCCATGATGTTCTTCCAATCAACCTTCAATCTTCTCCCACCAGTCATCCATGACATAGATCTCTCCTCATTTGCATGAAAGTGAACAGTGGCATAGAATTGAGCCACTATCTCAGCATCGTAGTCCTTGTCGAATGAGATGAAAGGAATAAGACCCCACTGGTGACAGAGAGCAAGAGCTTCTCCAAAATAAGCTAGGTCCTTCTCCATGTGAGTGATGTCGATAGACTTGACCGCAACATACAAGTTCTTCTTTGCCTTCAGAATATCCAAATAGATAAGAGATTGCTCCTTGGTCCAGAAGGGACGACCAACAAGAGCCTCGTCCTGAGGACGGCAGTACGGGTTGCGCACACGGAAAGCAACGAATTCCTTGGCAGTCATCTCATCTGGAGGAGTGCTCTTCTCCTTCTCCTTCTTCTTACCGACGGTTGTCTTCACATTCTGCTTTGGAGGGGCACTGGAACTGGTAGCTGCATCTTCTGAGGTGCGATAGCGCTTGGATCCACCGTGATGATCCGGGTTCTTGCGACGAGCCTGATGAGCGGAGCTACCATCACCTGGAACCCACAAACGCAGAGCGAGGGAAAAGCAGGTGTAAAGCCATTGCATAAGCCAAGAGATATAAAATTAATATAGAAGTAAGTGCAAAAATTCAGAAAAACTACATCACATCGGTTGTACCGGGCACAAGAGCGGTAGTACCGCCATCAGGTAAGCGGTAGTACCGCTGGACACGAGCGGTAGTACCGTCCGCGTCCCAGCGGTAGTACCGCCCATCCGACGGGAAAACTTCCGCGGATGGATCCGGTAGTACCGGTGACGTAGAATTGCAAATTTTTGGCAAAGACTACTATACCCCTATCTAGCAGTCATTCCACATCCTACTCATGCCTAAATTTAGCCAAAAATCTACGAATACCACAAGCATTGCCCTAGAACCAAGATTCAAAAAATAGAACCGTAGGAGAGAAAGACGAGGGCAATACCGGTATCGATGGCAAGAGGAGAGGGTGGGGATCGATCCCACCGGTAGGAAATGGAGAAGACGGCACGGATTCGGAGGGCCGGAGCCGGCCTCCGGAGCAGTTCCTGGTCGCCTGAGAGAGAGAACACGAGAAGAGGGGAAGTGAATGGGCAAGGGGAAGTTAGAACTCCCCGTGCCCAGCACTTAACCCCCTTCGAGTCCTCGAAGCGGTAGTACCGCTGGAGTAAGCGGTAGTACCGCTTGAGCGGTAGTACCGGTTACTTCCAGCGGTAGTACCGCCCCAGTGCTTCGACCGGAGGTCGGCACACTGCACTCAGCGGTAGTACCGTAAGTCTGCGCGGTAGTACCGCTTGCTACCAGAAGAACTGCAAGGGACAAATTTGAAAGGGGGGGGGGCTTATGCAATTATAAGAGGTTTGAGGGAGAGGGAAGGCTTGGGTTGGAAACAAGGAAACACAGCAAATGGAAAGGAATACTCCAAGGTCAAAAAGCAACTAAACCACAAGCACACATGGAGTAATCCAACACCCAAAAATCCTAGGACACGAAAGCACAACTCAAACCAAAAGAAGCAAAGCCTCTCAAAGAGAGGGCGGTGACCGAGGTCACCTATGTTTGAGTGAATTGGTATGGCACCGCGAAGATTTTAACCTTGGGCCCATGACCAAAACTCATCTTTGAAGCACAAGTACCATAAAAAATGGCTAATGTGAAAGACTTGATCAATTTATGCATAATGGGGGGGAGGGAGAGTTCATTGAGAGAACAACACTCCCCCTTTGTCCATGCCTACATCTAGAACAAGATAATCATGATGAATGCGGTAGGGTGTGACGATATTCAAGACACGTTGCTCGAATCAATGATATTTAGCTCATGCCTTAACTCGCGAAATCTTGCTTCATCCAATAGCTTCGTGAAAATATCCGCTAGTTGCTCTTGAGTTCCAACATGAATAATATCAATCTCTCCACGCTTGACGTGATCCCGGATGAAATGATGACGAATCTCAATGTGCTTCGTCTTGCAATGTTGCACCAGATTGTAGGAGATCTTGATTGCACTTTCATTGTCACAGAAAAGAGGCACTTTGTCACAAGTGACACCGTAATCCTTTAAAGTTTGCCTCATCCATAGCAATTGTGCACAACAACTTGCGGCGGCTACATACTCGACCTTGGTGGTGGAGAGAGACACACAATTTTGCTTCTTCGAAGACCAACTCACCAAAGAGCGACCAAGGAATTGACACCCTCCGGAAGTTGACTTCCTATCCACACGGTCACCCGCCCAATCTGAGTCCGAATATCCCATGAGATCAAAGCTTGCTCCTTTGGGGTACCATAAGCCAAAGTTTGGGGTATGAGCCAAATATCGAAAAATTCGCTTGACCGCCACAAAGTGACTTTCCTTAGGCGCGGCTTGAAACCGTGCACACATTCCCACACTCAACATGATATCCGGCCTAGATGCACAAAGGTAAAGCAAGGATCCAATAATGGAACGGTATACCTTTTGATCCACCGCTTTACCAATGGGATCAATGTCGAGTTGGCACTTGGTAGGCATTGGAGTCTTGGCCGGTTTGACATCTTCTAGCTTGAATCTCTTGAGCATGTCTTGGGTGTATTTGGCTTGGTTGATGAAGGTTCCTTCTCTTCTTTGCTTGACTTCGAACCCAAGAAAGAACTTCAACTCTCCCATCATAGACATCTCAAACTTCTCGGTCATGAGTGCGGCAAACTCATCATTGAAAGCTTTGTTAGGGGAACCAAAGATAATATCATCAACATATAGTTGGCATATGAACAAATCCCCTTTAACCCTCTTAGTAAAAAGAGTGGGATCAATTTTCCCAATTTCAAACCCACGGTCTTGCAACAACTCGGTAAGGTGCTCATACCACGCGCGTGGGGCTTGTTTAAGGCCATAGAGTGCCTTATCGAGCTTGTATACATGATTGGGGAACTTGGGATCCTCGAACCCCGGGGGTTGTATGACATATACCAACTCATTAAGGGGACCATTAAGAAAGGCACTCTTCAAATCCATCTGTTGCAACTTAAAATCATGATGAGATGCATATGCAAGCAACATACGAATAGACTCACGACGAGCAACGGGAGCAAAGGTTTCACCGTAGTCGATACCCTCGACTTGGGAGTAGCCTTGTGCCACCAATCTTGCCTTGTTTCGAGTGACAACACCGTGCGTATCTTGCTTGTTCTTAAAGATCCATTTGGTTCCAATGACATTATGATTCTCCGTTGGCCTTGGCACCAATGTCCACACTTTGTTGCGCTCGAAGTTGTTGAGTTCATCATGCATGGCTTCAAGCCAATCCGTGTCCTCGAGCGCCTCATGTACCTTTTGGGGTTCAACACAAGAAACAAACGCGTGATGCTCACAAAAGTTTGTTAATTGTCTACGAGTGGTTACCCCCTTCTTTAAGCTTCCATAAACATTCTCCAAGACATGTTGTTGATGCTTGAGTTTGGAAGCAATCTTGGCGGCTCGACGCTCCAATAGTTCCTCCGAGGTTACTTGAGGAGGATCATCTTGAGCATCTTGAGCGTCATCTTGAGCTTGCTCTTGATCTTGAGCTTGCACTTGATCTTGAGCTTGCTCGGTGTCATGATCTTGATCTTGGGCATCATTTGGTGCATCACCATCATCTTGAGGTTGATCTTGCCCTTGATCTTGATCACTTGGTTGAGGGCCTTCGGTTTGTTCTTCGGAAGCGTGTGGGTCAATGGTTGGTGATGGCCCCACTTGCGTAGAGCATTGTACTTCTCCTTCGGCCACAAGGGGTTCCTCAATGGGAAGTATTTGACCAATCCACATTCCTCTATGGCTTGGGGAGGAATTTCATCACCTACATCACAAAGACCACTTTGCTCCACTTGGGAGCCATTATTTTCATCAAACTCTACATTACACGTCTCCTCAATGAGTTCGTTGGACTTGTTGAGGACACGGTAAGCATGAGAGTTTGTAGCATAACCAACAAATATGCCCTCTTGAGCTGTAGATTTGAATTTAGACAGACGTGTACCTTTCTTGAGAATGAAACACTTACATCCGAACACCCAGAAGTACTTGAGGTTGGGCTTGTTACCGATAAGTATCTCATATGGAGTCTTGTTCAAGCCTTTGCAGAGGTAGAGCCGATTGGATGCATGACATGCGGTGTTGATGGCTTCGGCCCAAAATTTGTACGGAGATTTGAATTCCGCCATCATGGTCCTTGCCGCGTCCATCAACGTCCGGTTCTTCCTCTCCGCTACACCATTTTGTTGAGGGGTATATGGTGCGGAGTATTGATGCTTGATCCCCTCATCACTAAGAAACTCATCCAAGGTGTAGTTCTTGAACTCGGTACCGTTGTCACTTCTAATCATCAATATCTTTGCCTCATGTTGACGTTGAGCTTCATTGGCAAAGTTGATGACGGTTTGTTGGGTCTCGCTCTTCCTCTTGAAGAAATGTACCCAAGTGTATCTTGAATAGTCATCCACAATCACCAAGCAATACTTTCTTCCCCCAAGACTATCAAAGGATGGAGGTCCAAAGAGATCCATGTGAGGGAGCTCCAAGGGCCTCCTCGAGTAGATGATGGTCGTGGGTCGGTGAGCCGTCTCATGTAGCTTTCCTTCGATACACGCACTGCAAGCACGATCTTTGGCAAAGCTCACATTTGTTATTCCACGAACATGATCCCCTTTGAGGAGACTTTGCAAAGATCTCATATTGACATGGGCTAGTCAGCGATGCCAAAGCCACCCCACATCAACTTTAGCCAGTAGGCAAGTCGCGTTCTTAGTGGGTCGCTCCAAGAAGTTAACCACATAGAGACCGTTCTCGACATGCCCAACAAAAACTACTTTAAGAGTCTTGCTCCACAAAAGGGCCACAGTATCAAGGTCAAAGAATGTGGCAAAGCCCATAAGTGCAAGTTGACGAACGGAAAGTAAATTGTATGCAAGGGTCTCAACAAGCATGACTTTCTCAATTGATAAATCATGAGAAATCACAACCTTGCCAAGACCCAATACCTTAGATGTTGAGGCATCACCGAATTGAACATGGGTGGGCATAGATGCGCTTGGTTGCACGTCCACCACCAAATGCTTGCTCCCGGTCATATGATTTGTTGCTCCACTATCAAGCAACCATGATCCTCCACCGGAAGCAAACTCCAACAAGAAATCAATGTTTGGTTTTAGGTACCCATTCTTGAATGGGTCCTTTGATGTTAGTAACAAGGGTCTTAGGAACCCAAATAAACCATTCTATATACTCATAATAAGAACCAACAAATTTGGCAAAAACATGCCCATTACTAGCACGGCACAAAACATAAGAAGGGTTAAAGTCGCTCGCTTTGTTCGATGGAGTGGTTTTGTCCTTCTTGTCATTTCCACCCACCACCTTGTTCTTCTTCTCCTTATGAGCACCCTCTCCCTTCTTGAAAAATACCTCTTTGAGAGGGAGAGTGTGACGCCCCGAGACCGATGCTCCTGATTCCTTCCATTTATTTCCGTCATTGCCGTGTGATTTGTTTGTTTGTTGCACTTCGCCATGTCATCGTGTGCATTTTCATCCGCATGTTTTCATAAAACTTGCATCCGTTCGTAGTTGCCGGCTCCTCCCCGTCCCTTTCGTCGACTGTTCTGAGTCCCGACACACTCGCACGCGCCCGCGGCACCTCCGAAATATTATTTTTATAAGTGGGATAAAAATGTTCTCGGAATGGGTTGGAAGTTGGCGTGCGGTCTTGTTATATTGTAGGTAGACTTCCTGCCAAATTTTGTCCCATTCGGAGGTCGTTTGAGGCCCCAACGGATAACTATAGCGGCACTATAGCCGGTAAAACGTCGGACGTTTTCGGTGTTCCGAAAACCCTACCGGGCTGCCATCTTCCCTCTCTTCTCAGCCCAACCCCCTCTACACAGCCCATCTAGCCCACCTAGCTACCCACTCCATTTCGGATCGTCCGATCGAGATCAAACGGTCCGAAAACGGACTAAAAACCCCTCCTCTAGCAACTGTCAATAAATAGCCAGCCTCCCCTACCATTTTTGGGTGAAACCCTAGCCTTCCACCTCTCTCCTCCTCGAAATCTGCATCCAACCAGCTCCCCGCCGCCACTTGGCGCCGCCACCTGCGCCACCCAGCCGCCGCCCGCGGCCTCTCCCGCGCCGCCACGTCGCCCCAGCCCCCTCCTCAGCCGAGCGGGCCCGCCAGGCCTAGATCGGGGCCCTGGAAGCCCATCTGAGCCCGAACCGCGCCGCCGCCCGCAACCTCGCGTCTCCTCCCTGCTCACGCACGTGCGCTCCTCTCCATGCACCGCGCCGCCGGCCTCCTCCTTGCGGCTCGCCTCGCCGCCGGCCACCAGGCCTCGCCGGAGCCCCGACCGCGTCTGCTCCCTGCCGCCGCTAGCCGCAGCCGCGCGCCGCCGCCCAGCGCCGCCCCGCTGCTCTCCGCCTCCCTCCGGCCCCCGAGCTGTGCACCGCCGCGCCGCCGCCTCGTCGTCTCCGCCTCGCCCCGGCCAGATCCGTCAGCCGCCAACCGGATCCACCCGTCGTCGTCCATCCTCGACCTCGCCGGTTTGCCCCGCCGCCACGCCATGACCGTCGCCCCGCGGTGGCCTCGTCCGCGTCGCCGATGCGTGGGCCCGGTTGCCAGCGCCTGAACCGGACCGAGCTGCCCCGAGCCAGCCGCGGTACCGCGCCGTCCTGGCGTCGCCTCGCCCGCGATCCAAACAGCCGCGCCGTACCCACCATCCACCTGGACCGCGCCGTCTAGCCTCACCGACTTGGGCCAGGCCACTAGGTGAGCCCAACACCGTCCCTGCCTACCCGACACCTTGTGCGTATTATAGTATTTTGCGCTCAGTCCAACTAGGACAAGTTCCAGTGTCTTTTCTGCAAAATCATCATGTATGCATTTTGTGGAGCCTGTAACTTTGTGCATGTTCATCCTATGCAAATGATCCTTATATGTAAATTGATCTACTCTTCGTGCTCTACATGATGGTTACTGTTGCATGCATATTAGGACTCATCTACATGACATAATTCCTTTTGCAAAAGTGACTCATGCTGTTAACTGCAGAAACTGTTAAGATTTGTTACTTTGTCATTTTTGTGTGATTTAATGCATATGTCATATGAGCATCTTGTCAACATGACTTTGGAGCATTTTCATGTCTTCTTGCTGCTAGTATTTATTTCATGCCATGATATGTCTTGATGTGAGTGCCATGAGCTTGTAAACATGCCTAGTCAATGTTGCTGTTTTAAGTCAAACTGTCAGTGATAAAACTTGCCAACTTTGCTTGATGGTAGCCACTAATCTAGAGCTTATATGTATTTGATTCCTTCATGAATTTTTGGTCTATGTAATGTCTACTTTGATGCCATGCCTTTGGTTGCCATGTAAAGTTCCTGTAGCATGTCTCTTTGTTGCTCTCAAGTTGCTATCATGATAAAACTGTCAACCTGTTAACAGAATGTTCCATTTTGCAAAAATCATAGTAATTAATCTATTGCTCCTATGAGTATGCCCATGTTGTATGTTTTGAGCTCCATGCTATTTACTTCCATGAGGTGCCATTTGATGCCATGTTCTAGCACTGTAGCATGTTGTTTTGATTCTTGCAAAGTGCTATGTTGCTGTTTTGGGCAGATTGTTATTAAAATTTGTGTTGGTTGTAATTGTTGAACCGTTGCTCCGTTTTGATCATGGTTACATGAAACTTGCTTAGAATTGAGTGTAGTTTCATATTGTCATGTTGCATCCTTGATTTGAGTGTTTGTGGTTGATGTTTGCATGCATGTTGCATTATTGCCATGTTAAACTTGTTTAGCTCATACCTTCTAGACCGTAGCTCCGAATTAAATGTTCTACATAGGTAACTTGATTAGAAAAACGTGTAGATCATCATAGTGCATGTTAACTTGCTGTTTAACCACTTTAACATTGTGTTTTAGGCAGAACAGTACCAAATTCGAAAATTGCATATGGGGACTTTCCGGAATTGTTATTTGTGTTTCCGGCCTCATTTAAACTTGCCTAGTTGTATGGATTGATTATGCTTCACCTCTTGCCATGTTTAACAACATTTAGTCTTGTCATGCATCATATTTGGTTGTGCATCATGCCATGTTTATGCTTGTGTGTTTACCATGTTGTTTGCTTCTTTCCGGTTGTGCATCTTCTCGATAGTTCCGGTTCCGTTGCGATTGTCAGGATTCGTTCGACTACGCGTGTTCGTCTTCTTCATGGATTCGATCTTCTTCCGAGCGGGATTTCAGGCAAGATGATCATGACCTTGGATATCTCTACTATCTTTGCTTGCTAGTTGTCTCATTGCTATCGCTATGTCGCGCTTCCTACCACATATATGTCAGCCTCCCATATGTCATGATACAGCCTCTAACCACCCTTGCCCAGCAAACCGTTGTTTGGCTATGTTACCGCTTTGCTCAGCCCCTTTCTTATAGCGTTGCCAGTTGCAGGTTGTTCCATGTTGGGACATGGATATCATGGGATATCACAATATCTATTATTTAATTAATGCATCTATATACTTGGTTTTGGGTGGAAGGCTCGGCCTTTTGCCTAGGGTTTTGTTCCACTCATGCCGCCCTAGTTTCCGTAATACCGGTGTTATGATCCTTGATTAGCGTTCCTAACATGCTCAGGGGAATGGGACCCTCTTGACAGTTCGCTTTGAATAACCGCTTCCAGCAAGGCCCAACTTTGGTTTTACCATTTGCCAACATAATAATACAGAATCAAATAATTAATTTGCATAGGGAGTTAGCGCTACCCGAGGATTCTTAATTCAACATAATACAGGTGGGCCAGTGCCGATGGTGTTGGTCCGAACCGGGCAGACTACGGGACCACCACGAGGAAACTCGAGGATCTGGTTTTACTCGTAGGCTTTCCCGTCCGGTCGTGGCCTGAGACAAGATACGCGCGGCTACTATCAGGGTGTCGGCACGCCGGGAGGTCTTGCTGGACTTGCGTTACCATTGTCGAAATGTCTTGTGCACCGGGATTCCGAGGATACTTCGGGCTATCTCGAGGTTGAGGTATTTCCATCGCAGCTTGTGTTGGTTTGTGATGGACCAGGTTGGAACACCCCTGCAGGGTTAAATCTTACGTGAAGCCGTGCCCGCAGTTATGTGGCGACTTGGATATTTCTAACCTCCGGTTGTAGAGAACTTGACACTAAATCCTAATTAAAATACACCAACCGCGTGCGTAACCGTGATCGTCTCTTTTCGAGGGAGTTCAGGAAGAGAACACGGTAGGGTTATGTTTGACTCGTAAGTAGGTGTTCTTCTTGATCATAATTAGTTTGCGACCGTTATGCGTAGTTACTCTTCTTATTCTTGTACTTGTAAGTTAGCCACCATACAATGCTTAGTGCTTGCTGCAACCTCACCACTTTACCCCTTCCCTACCCATTAAGCTTTGATAGTCTTGTTACCCATGGTTACGGGATTGCTGAGTCCCCGTGGCTCACAGATTACTACAACAACAGATGCAGGTACAGGTAATGCAATGATCTGACGCGAGAGCGATGCGCGTTTGCTTTTGGAGTTCTTCTTCTTCATCGATCTTGGGATAGGTTCCTGGTCGGCAGCCTGGGCTAGCAGGGTGGATGTCGGTCGTGTTTTTCGTTTGTGTTTCATCCGGAGTCGGATTCTACTCTTCTGTATGGTGTTTGCTATGTATTGATGTATTCCTGTGATGGCTATATGTATTTGTCTGTATCCCCATCTATTATGTACATGGTACGATGTAATGATATCCACCTTGCAAGCGTCTTCAATATGCGCTTCTATCCTTAGTGGGATTTTCGCGTCCCTTGAGAATAGGACCGCATATTGGGCGTGACAAGTTGGTATCAGAGCCTCGACCGACCATAGGAGCCCCCTTGATTGATCGAACCGTTGGCGAGTATAGAAGAAAAACTATTTTGAGTCTAGCTATATATCGGAGAGTAGGAATTCTTTTACTCCTTATCCCCTTCGTCGCTCTGGTGAGGAATTATGACGTAGGTGTTTTGATTCTACTACTCTTCTCAATCAAAATTTTTTTAGGGTCACACGGGTATTTTGGAATCGTTATGATATCGTTGTGACGGGAATTCTGTCTTGGTGCCTCCTGACCGTATGGATTGGACCCGGGGAGTTGAGCTCCAAGGGGTTCTTGTCACATTCGCTATCGTTTCAGTTCCTGAATACCAGAGGACGCACTACTAGAAAAACGGCTATAGCTAATATGGACATTAATGGCGCACCATGTATGTGGTGCGCCACTGCTATATAGCAGTGGCGCACCAGATATAGGTGCGCCATTAATGACCATATTACTAATGGCGCACCAGGTGTGTGGTGCGCCATTGCTAAGTTTGTCCTGGCCCCACCCCCCTCCCCAGACTTAGCAGTGGCGCACCAGATGATAGTGCGCCATTACTAGTTTTAACTAGTAATGGCGCACCACACCCACGGTGCGCCACTACTAACAATTTTTTTTTAATTTTTTTTTCAAAACTAGTAATGGCGCACCGCATACCAGGTGCGCCATTAGTAACCCTGGTTACCAATGGCGCATTCTTAGGCGGTGCGCCATTGCTAAGTTTGTCCTGGCCCCACCCCCTCCCCAGACTTAGTAGTGGCGCACCAGATGATAGTGCGCCATTACTAGTTTTAACTAGTAATGGCGCACCACACCCACGGTGCGCCACTACTAACAATTTTTTTTTAATTTTTTTTAATTTGTTTTAACCTATTACTACTAATAGTAATGGCGCACCCCGTAAAAGTGCGCCATTGCTATCCAGGTTTATGGCGCATATCCTCCTAGTGCGCCATTGCTATCCCCTGACCCTCCCCTGCTTTCTCTCCTCCTCCTCCCACTCCTGCCACTCCCAGCACCGCACTTTGGAGGACCCAAATCCCCCCTCCCCCCTCCCCGCCGCCCGCCCCCACCGCCGCAAGCCACCGCCGCAGACCACCGCGGCCGGCCCAAATCCCCCCTCCCCGCCGCCCGCCCCCACCGCCGCAAGCCACCGCCGACGCCCCCAAGCGCCCCCGCCTCTCGCCCGAGCGGGCGCCCCTCCCCCGCGAGATCCGTCACCTGCGTGCCCGCCCGCTGGTCCCCGCGCTCCCGGTCTCCCTTCCCTTAGCCCGCAGTCAAGGAGCAGCAGCACCATCCGCCGAGGAGCAGCAGCGCCGTCCGTCGCGCCGAGGAGCAGCAGCGCCGTCCGTCGCGCCGAGGAGCAGCAGCGCCGTTCACCGGCAAGGAGCAGCAGCGCCGTAGCACATGGGGGCGCTTGCTGCTACGGTGTCCCTCCACGGCGAGCCCCTCCCGGCGAGCCACATGACCTAGATGCCCAAGGTATGCTCTGCTCCATCTGTCCCCCTGCTGCCAAGTCCATAGCCTGCAGCAGTCTCCTCTGATGTGCTTGCGTTTCTTCCTTCCCGGGGCGCTGCAGATCTGACCCATTCTATCCGTCGGCGCCCGGCCACCACCACGGGAAGGGGAAGAGGAACAGGACGACCTGCTGGACGAGGAGGTGGATAACCTGGACCTACTGGTGCCGCAGAAGATGGGTGAAACACTCGTAACAAGGAACATTTCTTTCTTCTTTCAGAAAGATCTAAACATTTGCAGCCTGCCTTGCCTTGTCTAGCTTTAGTGGTTGGTTTAACATGTAGTTGTCTTCCATGTTAATTATCATCCTTGTTGTTTCATATTCTTACTCCGTCGTCATCGTATTCGAGCTCATCGGTTAGTAATTAGTAGGAAAATGGCATAATTAGGGGAATCATAACCTGTAGCTTTATTCTACTCTAAAAGATCCAGAGAGGCTCTTAATCTGTGCTAGCCTAATCGTTGGCTCAGGAACAGGAGCATATTATACTTCAAATGCCTGATTTTGTTGCTCTTGCAGCGTGTTCTAGCTCGATCTCCCCGATATTTTTGGGGGCGTCTGCTGTGTCATCTGGTTGGTGATAGTGACAGTGCTGCTCCTGTTGCTTGTAGGTTGAACTCTCTCACTGCTGTGCCGTCGGATGATCTCGCGAGAATGTCATGGTGCACGATCGAGTCTGATCCCGGTAAGCCTCAATGGCTCGCCTTTACCTCGATTTTCCTGTGGAGTTATTGTACTTGGATTACCTGGTATGCTAGATTGCTAGCTCTCAGTTATCCCATCAGTGTTGATGTTTACTTTGGATTGCTAGCCGTGGAGACCCTGCACTTTTAGTATCTGTTGTGCTTGTGAGGATTAGAGTAGCATACTAGTAACTTTGCGGATTCGACGGCTGATTCTATTTGTTTGCTGCGCATTTACGTGTAGGCTTGCCCCTCTTTCATTTTCATCATAAGCCCGTGACTTCACCCTGAATTTGGTTCCGCTAGGGATCCTTGATTCCTTACCTCTCAGTGTACATAACTAGCCGTGAAGAAAGCACCGAGTCAGTTGCGCTGCTCAGCAAATTTTATTTCTCGCAGGGAACAATCAAGTCTTTCAAGTGTAAATAAAACATACATCATGCTAGTTTGAGTAAACCGCAGTACCAATGATTTAGTTGTCATCCTGATTGATCAAGGGAGCTTCATACTTTGTCCGTGTACTATTTTTGTTCTTTCTTCAGATTAACAGCTGTATAAATTATTTATGTACTTCTCAGTGCAATCTTCTTGCGACTGCTTTATTTCCATGATAAGTACGTGACTTCACCCTGAATTGATTACGCTAGGGATCCTTGATTACTTGCCTCTCACTGTATTGCTTGTTCTGAAGAAAGCCCTGAGTCAGTTGTGCCACCCAGTAAATTGTCATTTTCGTGAGTAAAAATCAAGTCTTTTTAAGTGTAAATAAAACATACACCATGGTAGTTTGAGTAAACCACTGGCTAACAATTTACTCATAGGGTGCTTTGTACCTTTTTAGTCTACTGACTTTGTTCTTTGTTCAGACTAACAATTGGATGGATTCTTTACGCAATCTTCTTGTCACTGTTTTAAACATCGCATATGTATGTTTGACCTGAGCCTATGCCTTGCAGGTGTTTTCACCGAGTTGATTCAGGAGATGCAAGTAAAAGGTGTGCAGGTTAGCTTCAGATGCCATTCTTTTCCTTGTCTGAGTGTAACTTAGAGTTGTGTAACTTAGAGATGAAATCTCTTATAACGTGTCTTTGATATGTTGCCGTGCAATGGTGTAAAATGCTTGGTCAGAATTGTTTGTTGAGGCATACATTTTACCTGAATCGAGTCTTCTGAGTAGGTTTGCCTCCCTGTTGTAAATAAGTTTATTATAACCTGATTGAATTGCAATGAGGAACTACCTTTACAGCTCTGCCATACTATATCTTTATGATATTCAGAGTATACAGTAGTCGGGGCTTATGTTGAATTCATGATGCTATGTTAGTTGTGATGACATTGCTTAAACTTAAAAGAACAAATGCTTTATGTATAGATACACTTGCATTTCAAGAGAGCAATACCAACTTATAGGATAAGAGAACTTCCAGAAGAACATATTCTGGGCGACTTAAAAGGCTTTGGGTATAATGTGAAGACTGAAGACAGGACAATCCTCACAGTCATTGGGTTTTATAATGCAAAAGGAGACGTCTTTACTGTAGCTTTCTCAACAATTGCTAATCCATTTGCATGCATTCGTGTTATGAGGCTGGAAGTACCAGAATAATGTTGATATGAGGCTATGGTTTCATTTTTTTAGTTTGATTTGGCTATACTTTTATTACCGTAATATGTACCAGAACAAGAGCATGACTTCTAGAGAACTATAATGATCTGTTTTTATTACTAATTAACAGTATAAACTGACAGAAAAAAATCCAGTTTATAAACTGAGAATGTTTCAATTTTTCTTCATCGAGTGGGAACTGTCTACTCTCTTTCTTCTTCCATTGTCTGATGAACCACATGTCAGCACCAGGAATGTCTCTACCCATAGTCAATGACTCACTCAACAAGGCATCAAATATTTAATACATGCCATTTTGTTTCTTCTGTTGTGTTAAGATGTAAATTGTGTGGTTCTGTGATGATTGCATCCACTGTTTCTATGTGTACTTCAGTTTATCCACATGCCAGCAGTTACCATTTTTGGACGTCTGCATGATCTCCAAAATACAACTTTGATAAATAATTTCTATAATTATATATTTGTAAATACCACAAATATATTTATTCGCAAATTTTGCAAGTATCCAATGTAAACACTTCAAATATATTGGTAGTTACTATTTTGAAAGTAATTTGTATGTATTTTAATGTACTAGCCTTCTGTTAAAGCATATCCACTTCCAACTTTCATCGGTTATAAATAGTTTGTTTGTCTTTCTGTTTATTTTGTTACACTTTGCAGGGATAAAGTGAAGAAAAAGAAGAAAAGATTACTAGAAGATTAGTTTTAGGATTTTCTTTTATTTCCTTGCAATTTTCCTTTTATTGGATACTTGTAAAGACATTGTAATATTCTTACTATAATAAAAAATATGATTCTATTTCATTTTTTGTTTTTAAATTATTTTTCCTTATAGGTTGTTTTCTGTAAATTTGGATTTTTTTTTGTTTTCCAAATACATTACTAGTGGCGCATTTCAGCCCTTATTAGTGGCGCACCTTTCTTTATTACTAGTGACGCACCTATAAGGCTATTAGTGGCGCACCTGGACGGAATACCAGTGGAGCACCTAAGGGTTAGTAGTGGCGCACCTGTAGCAATAGTAATGGCGCACCACATGGTGCGCCACTAGTATTTGGAATAGTAATGGCGCACCAAAGGTGCGCCATTACTATTTATTACTAGTGGCGTGTTAATAGTGGCGCACCTATAGTGCGCCATTAATAGCCAAAATAGGTGCACCACTAACAGGGTTTTTTCTAGTAGTGACGCCGACATCGAAACGCTTCTATACTTTTTGTGGTGGAAAATAGTGCCGTGACTTTTCCCCAGTACTGGAGGAGATAGCTCGGATGATCCACCGTGACTAGTATCGCTGTGTTTTCGAAGGTCTGAGGTAGACGAATTTGCGAAGTTTCTCGGTTGTGTGTTAAGGGTTGCGGATGCAGTTGCAGCTGATTAGGTTGTTGATTGCTGAGTAGGTTCCTGGACCCGCAACCTGATCGCATGACCAAGAAGTTTCGGGAGTTCTTAGGTGGGAATTCAAGTAGTTACCTAGGATATCTTTCTGACAGATGCATGATATGAGATTGGGGTTCGACGTCTAGTGGTCCGCCTGTCCACGGTCCTTTTTACAGCGGTGCTCGTTGCGTCTTAAAGAATCCTTGTAGCTTCGCTACGATTCGGGGACGCTTTGTAGTCTCGTACACTACCTTGTACGGATGGCCACTGTAAGATCGAGCCCATGTGGGCCCTACCACGAAAATTTCGGACGAAATCTCTATCTTATGTTTGTTCTGGCTTATTCTGCAAGCCAAATCCTTTGTTTTGTTTTGTTTTGAGTTGCGGTATTCGAGTTGCTTCGAAGTCAAGTGTTGATTCCATACCTTTCCTAAGCGGTGCTCTCATATTTCTATGGGAGTGCTAATCCTTCTTGATCATCAAGATTGTCATGGAAAATTATTCTCAACCGGCGTGCTTCTCTTCGAGTTAATTCAATCGTTTCTACATCTGCAAGATCAATTCTCAGTTTTCTCAACGGTATTCGTTTCACCCGTCCCAAGTTGTTTTTCTTTTCCCACCCTCCCACCCTTTTTCTTCACGGAGTCTAAATTCCCAAATCAAGTATCCATTTTATTCATGAGAAGTCTCTCCATTCTTTTCCTTCAATGTTCTTATCCGGTGATTTCTCATGAAGATGCTCAGGAGCTACAAGTTCAACATTCTTCGTTCTCGTTTTCTTCTCCGGTGGTCTAAATTCAAGATTTCATTGGTCATCTTATCCTTTTCTTTTATTCAAATGTTTTCCTGTGTTGGAAGTTCTTATCCAAGCTTCTCTTGCTTATTCACCTCTCTCTATTCTTCCCCGGAGTGCCGAAATTATCTCAGAAGATTCGTGTTTCCATTCAAGATCCGTTCGAGCGATTTCGAGGTTGCTATTTCATTCAAACCATTCAAATCTTTCCGGTGTATTTTCTCTCTTTTAAGCAATCTTTTCCAACGGTGTTTCTTTTGAGTGGGCCCATAACCCACAGGTTTTTCCCAGGATCTTACCTGACTCTTCTATTTTCCGGAGTTATTCTCAAATTCTTTCAAAGTTTGACGTAAGAATGAATTCTCATCGGTCAAATGTCTCCTCCAAGATCGCTTTCAAATTATTTTCATCTTTGGCTAAACCTTTCTATTCTTCATTGTTCCGGAGTGTCTCAACAATTTTTGTGGTGTTCCTCGTCGTCATTCTCAGCTTTGAAGACCGAAGAAGAGTTTCTCGTAAATCATGTCCATTCTTTTGAAGATTCGTGGTGCAAGCTTCATGCCATCCTCACAATTGTTTCCGATCGTCAAGAAATCTTTTCATACCCATCCGAAGCATTTCAGGATTTGTTTTCGTTTTGATTCTCCGGAGGCCATCATTTCAGAAGATTTATTCGTTCTCAGTTTTCAACTTTCGTTCTTCGATTATTCCAAAAATTGATGTCTCTTCGTTCGTCCCCTAATTCTTCCGGTGCATCGTTCAAAGTGTCCTCTAATCAGCTCATGATCTCTTCGTTCTCTTGTATCTAAATTCCCTCAAGTATCTTCGTGCATTTTCTAATTATTCATGGTGACTCCTCTTTTCTTCGTTCATTGTCATTTCTTACGGTGGTCCGTTCAAAATTCATTCATTCATCCTAAAATCCTACCGGTGGTTCGTTGAAGACCTTCCCAAGTTTGTGCTATATCTCTCTTCAATCTTTTCAAGAAGAATAAGTGGCAAGCCAATCCGTTGCTTGTCATCAAGTTAAGTTGATGAAGGGTAAGCATGACATAATTCTTATTCTTATTTCATTGAGGCGGTTTAATTCCTTCTTTCGGAGTTTGTTCGTAATGAATAAATTCTTGATTCAAAGTTGCTCGTCTTTCTTTTCCGGAGTTTCAAGTTTCTCGGTTGTCTCGTCGTGAAGCTCCATCTAAATCATAGCAAGGCTTCATCTTGTTCTTTTCAACCTTCGTTTCTATCATCCTTTTGTTTACCGGAGTTCTTTATGATGGTTCGTTAAGGATTTAATTCATTCTCGAAGTGTTCTTAAAAATTCTTTCTCCCTTGCATTATATCAAGTCTTGATTCTCTCTCGAAGTCAAGATCCACCAAGCTATACTCCTAAAGATACATGGTGTTGAACACATGTTTTAATTAGGGAGTTCAAACATTCTCCATCTTCCATTCTGATGTGCAAATCCTTTCTACCTTGTCTTTTGAGGTGGTGTTATGTCTTTCTTGACAATGCCCCTTCGTGTTTCATGATTCACAAGTTGTCAGGAATGAGATATTTTAAAACCATCGTTTTCTCTTCGTTCATCAGTTCTCTCAACCCAACAATTTCTTTCTTGGAGGTATCTTGGGTTAGATTTCACCTAAAGCCTTCCCTAAGGAATGTTGCTATT
The DNA here is from genome assembly GCA_039707655.1 of Elymus sibiricus. Classification (NCBI taxonomy): domain Eukaryota; kingdom Viridiplantae; phylum Streptophyta; class Magnoliopsida; order Poales; family Poaceae; genus Elymus; species Elymus sibiricus. The sequence goes on along the minus strand of CM077670.1, from coordinate 366,997,317 downwards.
GTGGTGCTTATCAATGATCCAAGTTTCTCCTTATCTTCTCGATGAAAGAGGTTTTCATCTCTTCGAGATCTCAAGCAATCAATTGTTTCCGTTAGTGGCTGGTTGGCACCTCATAATTTGGAGATGTTTTCCATAAGCCCACAACAAGCTTATTCTTTTCGTCGTTGATTTTTCAACAACTCTGTTCAATCCTTCTCTGTAAGTGTGCTTTTAAAATTCAATTGTGGGAGAAGTTGTCATTTTCTTCTCCGTTCTTTTCGTTCCAATGATCTAGCTTCTATTCTTTCGTTCCGGAGGTATTGTGGTGTTTCTCTCTTCGACCCATTATCTCGTTTCGCCAAGATCATGTTCTTTCCTTGCTTATCCATTTTACCGGAGTGTTATGTTCTCTTTTCAAGTTCTTTCATCTCTTTTCTACCGGAGTGCTGCTTAATTCTTTTTGTTCTCATTCTTTATCTATCTCGTTTCAACCAGAGTGGTTTCGAATTCTTGCTTGTTCCTCAAGCCATTCTTCAACTCTTTGCAACCTCTCAAGGTTCTTTGGTTTCACTCGTTTGTCAAAGAAGCAACTTTATTTTACCTCTTCCTTTTCCTCTTCCTCGTCAATCTTCCGGTTCCTTCCTAAGATCTCGGGTCGAGATCTTCTGTTAGTGGGGGAGAGTTGTGACGCCCCGAGACCGATGCTCCAGATTCCTTCCATTTATTTCCGTCATTGCCGTGTGATTCGTTTGTTTGTTGCACTTCGCCATGTCATCATGTGCATTTTCATCCGCATGTTTTCATAAAACTTGCATCCGTTCGTAGTTGCTGGCTCCTCCCCGTCCCTTCCGTCGACCGTTCTGAGTCCCGACACACTCGCACGCGCCCGCGGCACCTCCAAAATATTATTTTTATAAGTGGGATAAAAATGTTCTCGGAATGGGTTGGAAGTTGGCGTGCGGTCTTGTTATATTGTAGGTAGACTGCCTGCCAAATTTTGTCCCATTCGGAGGTCGTTTGAGGCCCCAACAGATAACTATAGCGGCACTATAGCCGGTAAAACGTCGGACGTTTTCGGTGTTCCGAAAACCCTACCGGGCTGCCACCTTCCCTCTCTTCTCAGCCCAACCCCCTCTACACGGCCCATCTAGCCCACCTAGCTACCCCCTCCGTTTCGGATCGTCCGATCGAGATCAAACGGTCCGAAAACGGACTAAAAACCCCTCCTCTAGCCCCTGTCTATAAATAGCCAGCCTCCCCTACCATTTTTGGGTGAAACCCTAGCCTTCCACCACTCTCCTCCTCGAAATCCGCATCCAAGCAGCTCCCCGCCGCCACTTGGCGCCGCCACCTGCGCCACCCAGCCGCCGCCCGCGGCCTCTCCCGCGCCGCCACGTCGCCCCAGCCCCCTCCTCAGCCGCGCGGGCCCGCCAGGCCCAGATCGGGGCCCTGGAAGCCTATCTGAGCCCGAACCGCGCCGCCGCCCGCTACCTCGCGTCTCCTCCCTGCTCGCGCGCGTGCGCTCCTCCCCATGGACCGCGCCACCGGCCACCAGGCCTCGCCGGAGCCCCGACCGCGTCTGCTCCCCGCCGCCGCTAATCGCAGCCGCGCGCCACCGCCCAGCGCTGCCCCGCCGCTCTCCGCCTCCCTCCGGCCGCCCGAGCTGCGAACCGCCGCGCCACCGCCTCGTCGCTTCCGCCTCGCCCCGGCCAGATCCGGCAGCCGCCGACCGGATCCACCCGTCGCCGTCCGTCCTCGACCTCGCCGGTTTGCTCCGCCGCCACGCCATGACCGTCGCCCTGCGGTGGCCTCGTCCGCGTTGCCGACGCGTGGGCCCGGTCACCTACGCCCGAACCAGACCGAGCCGCCCCGAGCCAGCCACAGTACCGCGCCGTCCTGGCGTCGCCTCGCCCGCGATCCAAACGGCCGCGCCGTACCCCACCATCCACCTGGACCGCGCCGTCCAGCCTCACCGACTTGGGCCAGGCCACTAGGTGAGCCCAGCACCGTCCCTGCCTACCCGACGCCTTGTGCGTATTATAGTATTTTGCGCTCGGTCCAACTAGGACGAGTTCCAGTGTCTGTTCTGCAAAATCATCCTGTATGCATTTTGTGGAGCCTGTAACTTTGTGCATGTTCATCCTATGCAAATGATCCTTATATGTAAATTGATCTACTCTTCGTGCTCTACATGATGGTTGCAGTTGCATGCATATTAGGACTCATCTACATGTCATAATTCCTGTTGCAAAAGTGCCTCATGTTGTTAACTGTAGAAACTGTTAAGATTTGTCACTTTGTCATTTTTGTGTGATTTAATGCATATGTCATATGAGCATCTTGTCAACATGACTTTGGAGCATTTTCATGTCTTCTTGCTGCTAGTATTTATTTCATGCCATGATATGTCTTGATGTGAGTGCCATGAGCTTGTAAACATGCCTAGTCAATGTTGCTGTTTTAAGTCAAACTGTCAGTGATAAAACTTGCCAACTTTGCTTGATGGTAGCCACTAATCTAGAGCTCATATGTATTTGATTCCTTCATGAGTTTTGGTCTATGTAATGTCTACTTTGATGCCACACTACTAGGAAAACGGCTATAGCTAATATGGACATTAATGGCGCACCATGTATGTGGTGCGCCACTGCTATATAGCAGTGGCGCACCGGATATGGGTGCGCCATTAATGGCCATATTACTAATGGCGCACCTGGTGTGTGGTGCGCCATTACTAGTTTTGTCCTGGCCCCACACCCATCCCCAGACTTAGCAGTGGCGCACCAGGGGAAAGTGCGCCATTACTAGTTTTAACTAGTAATGGCGCACCACACCCACGGTGCGCCACTACTAAGTTTGTCCTGGCCCCACACCCCTCCCCAGACTTAGCAGTGGCGCACCAGGGGAAAGTGCGCCATTACTAGTTTTAACTAGTAATGGCGCACCACACCCACGGTGCGCCACTACTAACAATTTTTTTTTCAATTTTTTTTTCAAAACTAGTAATGGCGCACCTAAAAAAGGTGCGCCATTGTTATAGGTAGGTGTGGCGCACCTTTGCGGTGCGCCATTGCTATAGGTAGGTGTGGCGCACCTCGCAAAGGTGCGCCATTGCTATGTGTCCACCCAACTTCCCCGGCCGCCCTCCCCTCGCATTTCTCTCATCTCTCACTCTCACTCTTCTCTCCTCCACGACCGCGCCGCCACCCCAGATCCGCGCCTCCCATCGACCTGCCCCCCACCCCTCTGCCTCCACCGGCCGGCTCCCACTCCCCTGCCGACACGCCGCCGCACGAGCTCCCCCGCCGTTCACCTCCCCTGCTCGCCAACGGTCCCGTCGCGCAGATCGACCCGCCGCCCCGCCACCCCCGGCCCCCGCCCCCGCGCACCGCAACCACCGCCGCCCGTCTCGCGCGCGCCGCCGTCCACTTGAGGAGGAGCCGCGCCGCCGTCCACTGGAGGAGGAGCCGTGCCGCCATCCACTGGAGGAGTAGCCGCGCCGCCGCCACCCCCCACTGCCACCACCACCCCCCCACGCCGCCGTCCACGGTGAGTCCACCCCCTCCCTCTCCTCTCCTCTCCTCTTTTTTTGTTTCATTTAATTTCTAGGAATTAGTTTTAGTTAGTTTTAGTTTTAATTAGATTTAGTTTTAGTTACTTTGTTCTAATGTATTATGTACTTGAATCTTGAGTCCACGGTGAGTCCACGGTGAGTCCACCCCCGCCATGTGCAAAATGTCTGAAGCTTACCCTCATTTGATACTGGACAACTTCACAACTAAGGTATTATGTACTTGAATCTTGAGTCACTTTGTTCTAATGTATCTCACCTGTTCATGTCTATTTCATGCATACATACACCAATTAGCAATGTTTCTCTCATGTTTTATCTATGTTCTCATTGTAATTGTTCAACCTTATGTGGCTTGGAAAGTATTTTTGTGTTAACATTTAGGTATCTGTATTAAAGGATTAAGATGAACAACCTGTGGTATTCCATACTGTTTTTTGCTTGTTTTTCTTTGGTTTCTTGGTTCCTCCGACCTACCATTATCAGTAGTCCATTCACACATGCATATATGCTCACACTGGAACTGGAGGCTGCTGTGATGATTCTATCTTGTCTAATTATGCAAGGACTCTCTCTCTCTCTCTATCTATATATCTATCTGCCGTAACTATATGGTATGATCACACATACATACTATCAAGAGCAATATTCGTGATAATGCTTATATTGCTATTTATGATGAATTGATGAGGATTTCATGACTGTTCATCTGATTCTGAGCACCTCCAGTTCCAGTGACTCTTATGCTGCCAAGAATATTTGTTATCTTGTCTGCTGTGTGCTTTGTTGCTACTGTTGTTTTGTTTTGCGCACAAAAGCTCACACTAAAAATTGTACTTTGCATATTATATTCGTTGCCTGCAATGATGGTTTTCTTGTTAACCTGAGACACACTGAGGATAATGTTTGTTGTCCGGCTTGCTCGTTGCCATGATGGACATCTCGTTAATCTGAGACATACTATGAGGATAATAGCTATCCTTTCAAAATTATACATCTGAGTAGCCTTGGTGATCTTGATAGGATGTAACAGGATGAGGTTAGGAAAAAAATCGGTTCTGCTCTGTCCCTTTGCTGTTTCTGGTTCCAATCTAAATCTGTTATGAAATTTGGAGGCTGCAGTGATGCTTTTCTCGTTAACCTGAGATAATCTTACTAATCAAGACAAACTCAAACCATTCAAACTATTAAACTGAGCGCCTCCACTTATCCTCTTGATTAGAAAAGAAACCTCTTTTTGCTATGTGCTTTTTCTATCTCTGATCTAAATTTGTTATGAAATTTTGAGGCTGCAGTGATGTTTTTCTCGTTAACCTGAGATGATCTTACTAATGAAGATGAACTCAAACCATTCAAACTATTAAACTGAGCGCCTCCACTTATCCTCTTGGTTAGAAAAGAAACCTCTTTTTGTTATGTGCCTTTTCTGTCTCTGATCTAAATTTATTATGAAATTTTGAGGCTGCAGTGATGTTTTTCTCGTTAACCTGAGATGTGCTCACTAATGAAGACAAACTGAAACCATTCAAAATTATTGAACTGAGCGCCTCCAATTCTACACTTGCTTAGGGTTTACTTTCTGTTTCAGATTTTTTTATGAAATATAGAGGGTGTTTTGATGTGTTTCTCTTTAACCTCAGATGTGCTCACCTTTTAGCTTTGTTCCTTCCTTGCTTCGGATCTATGTTCTGTTACAAAATTGGGTGGCTGCGGTGATGTTTTTTCTCGTTAACCTGAGATGTGCTCACTAATGAAGACAAACTCAAACCATTCAAAATTATTAAACTGAGCACCTCCATTTCTACACTTGCTTAAGAAAAGACCCCCCCCCTTTGCATATTTCTTTTCTGTTTCTGATCTTTTAAAGAAATATAGAGGGTGTAGTGATGTGTTTCTTATTAACCTATGATGTGCTCACCTTTTTGCTATGTTCCTTCCCTTCTACCAATCTTAGTTTTGCTACAAAATCTGGTGGCTGCGGTGATGTTTTTCTCGTTAACCTGAGATGTGCTTACTAATGAAGACAAACTCAAACCATTCAAAACTATTAAACTGAGCTCCACCACTTCTACACTTGCTTATTTGGTGTGAACAGCAGTATTGGTTAGTTATAAGAATTCATACTGATCATGACAGCCGTTCAACTTATATGTAATCGATGCTATTTATTAGTAGGACCATGAATCGTGCTATTAATGTGTTGCTTTTCTCTTCCGATCCTTTTGTTGCATACTTATATATTGCTTATATATTATCTGTGAATTGCTACTAACATTTTGTTTGTCTAGTGCATAGAGATGCCGTCGTATGTCGTGTACAAGGGTGAGGTTCCCGGAGTCTACGACGACTGGGAGGAGTGTCGGAGACAGGTCCACCATTTCAGCGGTAACAGTTACAAAGGGTACACCACTAGGGCGGAGGCGGAAGCTAGATACGCGCGCTATCTAGCGGGAGAGAGGAGGGAGCGGAGGAGGAACCGGATGAAGACCAGTTTCATCGCGATGATGCTCATCGTGACCGCAGCTCTCTTCTATGTGATGGTAATTTAGATGATATCGACTTTGTAATGTGACGACAAACTCGCTACTCGGTCTCGAGACCTAAACTTGTCTAATATTTGAACTTTGTTCGCTATTTCGAATTCGGAGACTAATGTGATGAATTGTATTATGTGCTGTTTATACTTGACTAATTGTGGTGCTGTATTGTACTGTATAAATGGGAGTTTATCTATTTATCAGGTTGAATATTCTGTGCATATTATTCTATGCTGTGTATTGTATTTTGTAATCTGTGCAAATACCAGAAAAGAAAAAAAAATCTTTGCTTGAATTAATAGTAGTGGCGCACCATCCTGCACTTTAGTGGCGCACCCTGCGAAATATCAGTAGCGCACCTGTATGTATATTAGTGGCGCACCTATAGGGTTACTAGGGCCCCCCAGCTGCATTACTAATGGCGCACCAGAGGAACTATCAATGGCGCACCAGGTGGTGCGCCACTACTATCTGGATTAACAGTGGCGCACCAAGGGTGCGCCATTACTATTTGTTAGTTATGGCGTGTTAATAGTGGCGCACCTATAGTGCGCCACTAATAGGGAAAACAGGTGCGCCACTAATAGGCATTTTTCTAGTAGTGCCATGCCTTTGGTTGCCATGTAAAGTTCCTGTAGCATGTCTCTTTGTTGCTCTCAAGTTGCTATCATGATAAAACTGTCAACCTGTTAACAGAATGTTCCATTTTGCAAAAATCATAGTAATTAATCTATTGCTCCTATGAGTATGCCCATGTTGTATGTTTTGAGCTCCATGCTATTTACTTCCATGAGGTGCTATTTGATGCCATGTTCTAGCACTGTAGCATGTTGTTTTGATGCTTGCAAAGTGCTATGTTGATGTTTTGGGCAGATTATTATTAAAATTTGTGTTGGTTGTAATTGTTGAACCGTTGCTCCGTTTTGATCATGGTTACATGAAACTTGCTTAGAATTGAGTGTAGTTTCATATTGTCATGTTGCATCCTTGATTTGAGTGTTTGTGGTTGATGTTTGCATGCATGTTGCATTATTGCCATGTTAAACTTGTTTAGCTCATACCTTCTAGACCGTAGCTCCGAATTAAATGTTCTACATATGTAACTTGATTAGAAAAACGTGTAGATCATCATAGTGCATGTTAACTTGCTGTTTAACCACTTTAACATTGTGTTTTAGGCAGAACAGTACCAAATTCGAAAATTGCATATGGGGATTTTCCGGAATTATTATTTGTGTTTCCGGCCTCATTTAAACTTGCCTAGTTGTATGGATTGATTATGCTTCACCTCTTGCCATGTTTAACAACATTTAGTCTTGTCATGCATCATATTTGGTTGTGCATCATGCCATGTTTATGCTTGTGTGTTTACCATGTTGTTTGCTTCTTTCCGGTTGTGCTTCTTCTCGATAGTTTCGGTTCCGTTGCGATTGTGAGGATTCGTTCGACTACGCGTGTTCGTCTTCTTCATGGATTCGATCTTCTTCCGAGCGGGATTTCAGGCAAGATGATCATGACCTTGGATATCTCTACTATCTTTGCTTGCTAGTTGTCTCGTTGCTATCGCTATGTCGCGCTTCCTACCACATATATGTCAGCCTCCCATATGCCATGATACAGCCTCTAACCACCCTTACCCAGCAAACCGTTGTTTGACTATGTTACCGCTTTGCTCATCCCCTTTCTTATAGCGTTGCCAGTTGCAGGTTGTTCCATGTTGGGACATGGATATCATGGGATATCACAATATCTATTATTTAATTAATGCATCTATATACTTGGTTTTGGGTGGAAGGCTCGGCCTTTTGCCTAGTGTTTTGTTCCGCTCATGCCGCCCTAGTTTCCGTAATACCGGTGTTATGATCCTTGATTAGCGTTCCTAACATGCTCAGGGGAATGGGACCCTCTTGACAGTTCGCTTTGAATAACCGCTTCCAGCAAGGCCCAACTTTGGTTTTACCATTTGCCAACATAATAATACTGAATCAAATAATTAATTTGCATAGGGAGTTAGCGCTACCCGAGGATTCTTAATTCAACATAATACAGGTGGGCCAGTGCCGATGGTGTTGGTCCGAACCGGGCAGACTGCGGGGCCACCACGAGGAAACTCGAGGATCTGGTTTTACTCTTAGGCTTTCCCATCCGGTCGTGGCCTGAGACGAGATACGCGCGGCTACTATCAGGGTGTCGGCACGCCGGGAGGTCTTGCTGGACTTGCGTTACCATTGTCGAAATGTCTTGTGCACCGGGATTCCGAGGATACTTCGGGCTATCTCGAGGTTGAGGTATTTCCACCGCAGCTTGTGTTGGTTTGTGATGGACCAGGTTGGAACACCCCTGCAGGGTTAAATCTTACGCGAAGCCGTGCCCTCGGTTAAATGGCGACTTGGATATTTATAACCTCCGGCTGTAGAGAACTTGACACTAAATCCTAATTAAAATACACCAACCGCGTGCGTAACCGTGATCGTCTCTTTTTGAGGGAGTTCGGGAAGAGAACACGGTGGGGTTATGTTTGACTCGTAAGTAGGTGTTCATGATCACTTCTTGATCATAATTAGTTTGCGACCGTTATGCGTAGTTACTCTTCTTATTCTTGTACTCGTAAGTTAGCCACCATATAATGCTTAGTGCTTACTGCAACCTCACCACTTTACCCCTTCCCTACCCATTAAGCTTTGATAGTCTTGTTACCCATGGTTATGGGATTGCTGAGTCCCCGTGGCTCACAGATTACTACAACAACAGATGCAGGTACAGGTAATGCGATGATCTGACGCGAGAGCGATGCGCGTTTGCTTTTGGAGTTCTTCTTCTTCGTCGATCTTGGGATAGGTTCCTGGTCGGCAGCCTGGGCTAGCAGGGTGGATGTCAGTCGTGTTTTTCGTTTGTGTTTCATCCGTAGTCGGATTCTACTCTTCTGTATGGTGTTTGCTATGTATTGATGTATTCCTGTGATGGCTATATGTATTTGTCTGTATCCCCATCTATTATGTACATGGTACGATGTAATGATATCCACCTTGCAAGCGTCTTCAATATGCGCTTCTATCCTTAGTGGGATTTTCGCGTCCCTTGAGAATAGGACCGCATATTGGGCGTGACAGAGAGGTTCCTTGATCTTGTTGTTGTTCTTCTTCTTTGACTTGGGCACAAACCCAAGTCCCTCCTTTGCCACAACTTCCTTTTGATTGCTCAAAAGTTCGTTGAGGTTCTTCTCGCCTTGTATGCAAGTCACAAGGCCTTTCTCGATTTGTTCCTTCAACTTGTCATTCTCCTCCACAAGATGAATATGCTCACAACAAGGGTTAGTATCATGAGCATTATCAATTAGCACAAAAGGAGGACAAGTGGCTATTTCCTTAGTGAGCTTCGCTTGGAGTTGATCATGAGACTCCTTGAGAGTGGCATGTGCACCTTTCAGGGCCTTATGGGCCTTGTCAAGTAGCTCAAACTCCTCCTTGAGTCTAGCATGGCTAACCCCAAGCTCAACATTCTCGGATTTAAGCACACGAGCAAGAACTTGAGCATGATCATGATCTTTCTTTAGTTGAGCAAGGTCAACATTTTGCGACTCCTCAAGAGCCGAACGAAGACCTCGCTCTTCCTCAAGAGCAATTGAAAGATCCGCAATCTCATCGGCATAGTCATGACTATGCCCTTCCAATTTAGTGATGTTCTCCTCATGAGACTCAATGATATCATTGGCCTCACCAAGTTGTTCCAAGAGAGCAACAAAGTGCTTCTTGGTCTCACCTTTGAGCTTACTCAAGAACTTATCAAACTCGTTCTCATCAACCTTTACCATCTCACTATCATCCACACAATCCAACAATGAAGGTGTAGTAGGGGTAGTGGTTTTCATGTTGGAGGTTACCTTGTTGATACCTTTGGCCATGAGGCACTTGGCAATGATGTTTTCATTGGGGGCGCCGAAGAGAGACGCCTTGGTTGGGGAAGAGGTGGCAATGGCCACGATTGCCATTGCCATTCCTTCACCACTTGTATCTTCATCATCATCATCAGAGATGTACTCTTCTTGCGCCACCAAAGCCCTTTTGAGGTATCTTCTTGGTGAAGTTGTTCTTGTTTGAGAAGGACTTGGCCTTGTCTTTGCGGATGAGCTTGCCATCGTTGTCCTCCCTCTTGTCATACGGACAATCCGCCACAAAGTGACTCACATTGACATAATTGTAGCAAGTCCTTACTCGTTGCTTGCCCTTTGAGATGTTCGTGGAGAAGTTGGACCTTGTGTTTCTCTTGTTGCCGCAAAATTGCCTTGACGCAAGAGCCATGTGCTCGTGGTAAGCATATTTGGTGTCTTCGGGGCAACTCTCTTCTTCTTCCTCTTCTTCTTCTTCCGGAATACCCTTGGATTTCAAAGCAAGGTTGGGTGACGCTTTCTTTGACCATTGGACACGAGCTAGAGCATTGTCGGCGGTCTTGTTCATGATGTTCATGGCAATAAATTCATCCAACACTTCACTTGAAGACAAGGTGTAGAAGTCTGGTCTTTGACGGATCACGGAGGAATTTGCCTTGTTGAATGGCATGATGGCCTTGAGAAACTTGCGCTTGATCCAATTATCATCCGTATCCTTGCTCCCATGATCTTGAAGAGCGACCGCAAGAGTTGTCAATCTTCGGTAGAGATCCCGAGGATCCTCATCTTCATTCATCACAAACTCATCGGCCTCATCAAGCACCACCTCAAAGTTGGACCGTTGAATGCTTGAACTCCCCTTGTACAAAGATATAATGTGTTCCCAACAATCCTTTGCACGGGAGAAGGGGCGCAAGTGAGCTAGATCTTCGGGAGGCACTGCGGATTGGAGGATGAACAATGCGGAGTGATTGTATTGATTGTCCGCCTCTTCTCTTGGAGTGAGGTTGCTTGGATCATGTGGGTAGAAGCCTTGCTCGATGATTCTCCAAAGATTCGTTGAGCTGTGGTTCAAATCAGACTTGATACGAAAAACCCAATTAGCAAAATCACCCTTCACAAGCTTAGGAGGAGGACCAAGGTTGTTAATATGCGGTGTAGGGACCGGTCCTCCATAGACCGGGGGAGGGGGAACCGAGGCAAAAGTTCCCGTCCCATTCTTACCATGAGGGGAAGTGGTTTGAGTACCTTTAGCCGCTTCCTTGCCGGAATTGGCCTCCGACACTGCTGCGGTGGGATTAACCACAAGCAAAGGATCGGGAGTAGATTTCAACCCCTCAAGGAGTTCTTTGATCATGGACTTGACCTCGGCCGTCATAGACGTCTTAAGTGAAGCCATAGCTTCATTTAAGTCGTCTCGGGTGACCGAGTTCAACTCCACGGCCTCGGGGACTTCCTCATCCCGATCCCCGTCGTCAACCATACTCTTCGGGTGGTGAAACCCTTAATAAAGAGACGAGGCTCGGATACCAATTGAAAGGATCGACATGGTTGACTAGAGGGGGGGTGAATAGGCAACTACCAATTTTTAGCTTTTCTTAACAAGTTAGGGTTAGCAACAAAATAGGTTGTCTAGATGTGCAACTAGGTGAGCAACCTATATGATGCTAACAACAATCACACAAGCAAGCAAGCACAAGATACAAAACAAGAGAAGCTTGCACAAAGTAAAGGTAAGAAGTAACCACAAGTGGAGCCGGTGAAGACGAGAATGTGTTTCCGAAGTTCCTTCCCTTTGAGAGGAAGTACGTCTCCGTTGGAGCGGTGTGGAGGCACAATGCTCCCCAATAAGCCACTAGGGCCACCGTATTCTCCTCAGGCCCTCACACAATGTGAGGTGCCGTGATTCCACTAGTGGTGCCCTTGAAGGCGGCGACCGAACCTTTACAAACAAGGTTGGGTCAATCTCCACAACTTAATTGGAGGCTCCTAACACCACCACGGAGCTTCACCACAATGGAATGTGGCTCCGAGGTGACCTCAACCGTCTAGGGTGCTCAAACACCCAAGAGTAACAAGATCCGCACGGGATTAGTGGGGGGAATCAAATATCTCTTGGTGGAAGTGTAGATCTAGGCCTTCTCAACCAATCCCTAAAGAATCAACAAGTTTGATTGGCTAGGGAGAGAGATTGGGTGAGTATGAGCTTTTGGAGCAACAATGGAGGTTGGGGGAGGAAGAGGTAAATCAACTTGGGGAAGATGACTCCCTTATATAGAGGGGAAAAGATCCAACCGTTATGCACTTTCTGCCCGTGCACAAGCGGTAGTACCGCTCTGATGAGCAGTACTTCCGCTGGCACGGTAGTTCTAGCAGTAGCGTACAACCGAGCACGACAGGGAGGCGGTAGTGCCGCCGGAGCGGTACTACCGCTCCCACCAGCGGTACTACCGCTTGGTGTTGAGCAACTGGTAGAAATAGCGGAAGTAGAGGAGGGCAGAGCTGTAGTGCCGCACAGAGCGGTACTACCGCTACTTACTGCCGCTCTACTACCGTCCGAAGGGCAGAGCAATCCAGAAGACAAAAATAAGCGGTACTCCCTGCGGTAGTGCAACAGCGGTAGTTCCGCTGGAGCGGTACTACCGCTCCGCAGGGCGGTACTTCCGCTTAGTACATAGAAGTCCAGTGAACCAACGGTAGTGGAGTGGTGATTAAGGGCCGTAGTACCGCTGGCGCGCATAACTACCGCTCTACTACCGCTCACTTACAGAACCCTAAAATTAGCGGAAGACTTAGTAGCACTCAACTGCAACGGTACTACCGTGCAGATGAGCGGTACTACCGCTTATGTGCTTCAAGAAGGCTCAAGCACAAGGAAGGGCAAGCTCCAAGGACGGGAAAGAAAGAGGGTGCAAGGAAAGTGTACGTGTTGATTCCACCCAAACCTTTCCGACGCGGACCCCCTCTTGATAGTACGGTGTTCCTACGACTCAAATCCACCGAAAAAGAAACGCAAGAAAAACACCGTCTTCATAATAGCTCCGAGGGGCACGAATCGTCTTGTGCCATATGTGGTCGATTATCTGAAATGCTCAATGCACACGATTAGTCCACAAAAGTATTGTCATCAATCACCAAAACCACTAAGGGAGAAATATGCCCTAACACCCGTCATCGTTTAAGATGATACATAATCTCCTATTACGAGTGGAATAACGTTTCGATATTTAATATCACTGGCAGTGAATAATGAATTTGTATATCCAACTGATGGATGTTGTGACTGCATAGTTTTATGAGTCACTTGATTCGGATATTTCTATGATAGTTTCGGAGGGAACAAAGATTTCGAGCTTAATCGCAACATGTGTTGCGTAAAGCTTCAGAAGTCATTATGGCTTGAAGTAGTCGGCAATGATGTGGTAGAACCGACTGGGTGAGTTTCTTTATTAGAAGGTTACTCAAACATTGATGATTGTTCATGTATGTTCATCAAGAAATCCAAAGAGGGGTTTTGTACAATTTCTGTGTATGTTGATGATCTGAATATCATTGAAGCTACACAAGAGATACATGATACAATCATATTATTTTAAGACGGAGTGTAAGATGTAAGATTTGGTTGAGACCAAACTTTGCTTGAGTTTGGAACTTGAGCGTATTCCTTCGGGAATACTTGTTCATCAGTCTACATTTATCCAAAAGATTGTTTAAAGTTCAACATGGATAATTCGTATCCATCAAAGAACTATGGTTTTAAGATCTCTGGATTACTAGAGATAAGGACCCATTAAAGCCTAACGACAGTGATGAAGAGATATTTAGACGTGATTTTCCATATCACGGTGCAATGAGAGCACTGGTGTATCTAGCAAACTGCACCATACCTGGTATGTCATTAGCAGCGAATTTATTGACTAGATACAATGCATCACCGAATTAAAGGCGTTGGATTGGTGTGAAGAATATTTTTGCATATCTGGACACCAAAATCTTGGTTTGTTTTATGATAAAAATCAAGATATGACCATAGTTGGATATCATGATGCTGGCATATATCATACCCCCATAATCCCAGATCACAGACTGGTTTTGTCTTTTCGAATGGAGGTACAACCTTCTCTTGGAAGTCGAGAAGAGAAACATTAGTGGCTGCATCCACTAATCATTCTGAAATCGTTGATTGTATGAAGCATCATGCAAATGTCTTCAGAGAATGATGAACATTGTTGAAAGTTCAAGTGTGATTGATTGGTAGGAATCACCCACCATTATCTATGATGATAATGTTGTTTGTATTACATCAGATGCAGACAGGTTATAAAGAGCAACAAGAATGTGTATTGCTCCGAAAGTATTTTATTCCCCATAAGTTGAAAAGTGACGGGAAGATAAATACTTTAAAAATGAAGTCATAGAACAATATTGGTGATTTATTCACAGTCCTTACCAAGTTGTTCATTCCAGAAATATATTCATGGAATTGGTACAAGATGGCTTCCCCATAAGTTGAAAAGCGACGGGAAGATAAATACTTTAAAAATGAAGTCATAGAACAATATTGGTGATTTATTCACAGTCCTTACCAAGTTGTTCATTCCAGAAATATATTCATGGAATTGGTACAAGATGGCTTTGTTATTTGCTAGGTTCAGGGGGAGTGCGCTCCTGAACGTAACCTGTTAGAGATCCTCGGATCCTTGATATTGCACTCTTTTTCTGTATGAGTTTTTTCCTATATGGTTTCTCATGGAAGGTTTTTAATGAGACAATAGTAATACAAGCATTATGATATGTCGGTTTCTCCTTATTTTCCCACAGGGTTTTTAGAAGGAGTTTTTCATGGCATATTATGTATATCTCCTCATATTTTTCCCACAGGCTTTTTGGAGGAGTTTTTTCAAGATGATGATTCTACATAATCAATGCGGAGATTAGGGGGAGTGTTAGGGAATAATCAATTGTGATTAATTAAGGATAATCTCCTTATCTTTGTAAACCGACGGGAAGTTAGAGTCTGCCACCGTCGCGTCTCTTGTCCCGTCTCCTCTAACCGACGCGTCCCTTGGATGGAACCCCTCGGAGGGTATATATTGTACAATCATCATCAATAGAAAGAACGGTGGATTCATTCTTGCATTCTCTTCTAACAGAATGAAAGATGATCCATTAGTCTTTATTGATGATAGAAGTGGGGTATTTATACCCGGCGAAAGTACACATGTTACTTGGGAGTCAAGTAAACTCAAAGTTACTCGACAACCAAGGAATTACATAGTTGCCTTAAGAGCCAAGGAAATACTATATAACAATTAACTTAATCCTAATTAGCTTAATTAATAAGCAACTAATCTATTCTTAACAGTTACTTATGTCTAATCGCGTGAATTCGTGACTCATCAGCCGATGGAAATCGACTCAAACTCTGGTCCGTGTCTTCCCCAATCCCTCTAGTCTAGGGTCTCGTGTCGTCCCCAAACCCAAGCCTATCTCTCTCTGTTGCACCGGATGCAATTGCATCACACTGAGGTTCCCGGCGAGACATGGACGAGATCGGAGCAGCCGACCGTATCAGCTCTCTCCCGGTCGATCTGCTCCACCTGGTCCTCCAGCGCCTCCGCTGCGCACGCGCCGCCGCGCGCAGCCGCGCACCAGCATCCTCTCCCGCCGGTGGCGCGGAGTCTTCTCCAGCCTCCCCGAGGTCGTTGTCGACGTCACCCTCCACGATGTCCCGCTCGGCTCACTCGAGGCCGCGCTCCGCCGCGCCGCCGGGCCCAGGGTGCGCCTACTGGACATCCGTGTCCACGCTGAATGGACGCCCCAGTTCGTCGCCACCGCCATGGTCTCCTCGGTGCTCCGCGCCGCGGCGGATCTCGCGCCGGTGGAGCTCCGCTTCACCCTCACGCAGTACGTGAACTGGGAGCGGGGCCCTTCCGTCGTAGAGCTGCCCCGCTTCCTCCGCGCCACCTCGATCGAACTGAAAGGGCAGTTGCTAGACCTCCACTTAGCCGACTGCGCAGGGCTCCCATTGCTGGAGAGACTGGCCCTCTCCGGCTGCAACCTTGATCTCGCCGCCTTGATCCCCTGCTGCCCGCGCCTACACGTGCTCACGGTGGACGACTTCACCGTCCACTCAGCGTCGATGCAGAAGCTCCTCGTGAAGCGCATAAAGGCATGGAGGGACCGGGGCCTCCGTTTAGACGCAGGCATGCTTCAGCAGTTCACAACACGGTCCCTGCATGGCGGCGGCGAGGTTAGGAGCACCATCTTGGCACCAATGGTGGAGAAGGTCTCGTGCAGGTGCTCGTATCCAAAGGTGGCTCATGGTCTTGGTCTTTGGGGCCTCTTAGACGTAAGCTTAGAGTCGCCGTCGCCTGAGAGACACGGAGAGGAGGTGCTGGCTCGCGTTGAGGTCTTGTCGCTACACATCTGTGCCCAAGTATGCCCTCTGTCCTGCTCAGTCTATGATGGAATAAGCCATGACAGAGTCCGGTACGGTGGCGACCGGCATGCGTGCGCCAGGTCGAGTCCGGCGCGGTGCAGACCGGCGTAGGGGCGTCAGGTCGAGTCCGCGGAGTCGGGTCAGGTCGTAGGTGTGCGTGCGTTCACGGGTTGTTAGCGCCTGCGTTGGTGTGTGGGTGTGTGCACTCGAGTCCGGCGCGTTGGGCAGGGCCGTTGGCAAGTGTGCCGGCCAAGTCTGCTAGATGCATCCAAGTAGTTAGTTGGAGCGCATCACATGCTCGGCCGAGTCGTTGCCGTTGAGGGGATGATGCGCAGGTGCTATACGTGCATGCATGTAGGAGTCAGTTGTAGATAGTTGGCTGGTTAGTGGCCGGCGGGCGTACGTGCGCGCGTGGTGGCCGCGACGTGGTAGCTAGCTAGGTGCGTGTGTGCTAGCCGTGGGTATAAAACGTCATGTAATCACTTCGTCCTGGTTGAGCCGAGTGGAATACAAGAGAGAAAAAAGTCCCGGCGTTCGTCGCCGGGAGGGCGTCCGTCGCCCGGCAAAATTCGTCTCCTCGTGTTCATTGTTCATGTCTGATCGTTCGTCGATCCTCGGTTCCAACAGTCTACCACATCCGTCGAACTAAATTGAACATATTCATGATGTCTTGCTGAACCGATTTTGCAGGGTTCATTTAGTTTTGGAGAAATAGACTTCCGCTTTGCGGCAGAGATAGATAAACATTTGGTCATCACCCACTTCTCTACTTTGAACCTACATCTCACAACAAGCGGGCATGTGTTTGGAGCATTCGTGTTGCGTCCTCTTGGAATACACCGCCTTAGAGATGTACGGAAGCTTAAGATTGTCCTACCGAGATCAGAGGTAATTTATCGTTGTGCTTATATACTACGTGTTCAACAAGCTTCTACGGGGAGCATCTATATATAATACATTGAGGTGATCCACATTTGTTTTAGGTCAAAGAAGCATGCCCACCGCATTGTTCTTGTGATGACCCAAAGGGCTGGAGAACCCAAACTGTCTCATTGAATCTTAAGGAGGTGAAAATCGAAGGCTTCAAAGGGAAGGATCATGAGTTTGATTTCTTGAAAGTGGTATTTAGATGCTCGCCAATGCGTAAAAGAGTGACTGTGAGGCTGCCAGATCAGGACATGCCAAGTGATGATTGGTGCATGGAATTACACAACATCTTCAGGAAGTATCCATTTGTGGAAGGCAACATTGATCTTGTTTCTGGTTAGCAGTATTCTGCTCGCTCCCATGAGTAGCATATTCCTAAAAGGAACAATTGTTATAAAATTTATGGATATGTATCAAATTTGTAGATACATAATAGCAAATAATTGATGTAATTTTATCCATGTTTGCATATTCTGTAGCCCATAAATTTAAGATGGAGACATATAAAGTGTTGTTTTCGGGTTTTCTAATCGCGCTCCAAGGATCCCGGAATCTACTTTGCATTTGCACTTTATATATGAATTTTGTATGTACGAGTCTCTGCCTTGGACAGTGAAGTGGTCACCAGTGGAGATATAGATGCAGTGTGGGCGGTTGTTCTCGGATTTGCGGATGGGTATGCGCGAGCAACAAGACGGCGGCGCCATACACACGGTTTTTTTTTAATATAAATACACATATAGGAGTACTTAGAGACGTAATGCACAAGCGTGTAAATTTTCATGACAAAATACGTTAAAAATGAGTGTGATATAGACCGAGCCTCGTGGTGAGATCCGATATGCATGTTGTTGTGGCCCGATCTTTCACGACACCCCACCTTCAGCAGCAGTAACTTCCCACCATCTGGTTTGTGTATGAGGTGCCGGAAGCCCCCACTAGTCGCGCCACGACGTCTCCAAGCAGTGACCACCACAACGCCCCGGATCAGGTGCCCTCGCTTCGCCGCCAACCGACCAAGCACCCAACCGCCACCATCCCTGGAGTCTGCACTATAGCTTTAATGATGACTCTCTACGGTGGCGGCGAGGCGAGAGAGCAGGGGAGGAAGAGGTGGTGCCAGCGCAAGCAATGTCTCCTACTCTCATTCCATCACAAGGCTAAACTATAGTCTTCCAGCCAGCCCCTAACGAATAAACAATGTTAATTAACTCAGATTGTTCATCAGAGGAGAAATGGTCAAAGGCGATGGAGAGATGGTGTGGGGCTTGTGGCTAATTTCTTTACATTTATTAGTGACACAACCACAATTCATGAAATTTAGTGGCAGCCTTCGGATATCAGAACTGGATATTTCAGTTAGTTTTTCAAACTCAGTTTGGGACAATTCTTCAAATAGTGTGTCCTACTCTCTCCTTCCATCACAAGCTTAAACCATGGTCTTTGAGCCAGTCCCAAACTGAATTAAAGCCGCGTTTGCACGTGCACATGATCTTCCTTGATGTGCGTATCATGGTGCTGACTCTCTGAACCGCCTGCTGGGATTTGTGTAAACCCATCATAGCCATGAGGATTGATTGAAATTAACTATATGGTCGCCAGTCAGCTACTTGTTAGGTCAACTCTACACTAGCCAAGCAACTTCCACATGAGTTATCTTCGCTACTTTTTTTTTTGCGGAAAACTATCTTCGCTACTTGCCATAAGAGATAGTCAAAGGTTTGTAATTTAGTTCAAGGAAGATCAATTTTAACTACTCCCTCCGATCCAAAATAAGTGTCGCGGTTTTAAACTAAGGTCACATCATGTGAAGCAAAATTTGATTTTTTTTTCTTGGATGAAAAACAGCTAGAAACTGATTTTATTGATGTAGAGAGAGTTACAAAAGTGCGGATTTCTCGTCGCGCCAATGTATCAGCTTTCCCTCTCTCTTGTTTGCCAATGGGCGCTTCAAACGTCGAAAAAACCCTAAAAAACATACTGCACAAGTTCCTAAAACGTCTTACATTTATGTACGGTTGGAGGACCACACAACTTTTGCAGGAGTACCGCCCTTCACCCCTTGGCTTGAATCGGGGTGCTTTGCACTCTAAACACTCGGTATAAGTAACATGGCGCCCACGTGGGTTGGGAGCAACTTGGCAAGTCAAACAATAGCCGACGACTTTAGCTCCCACGATCATACATCGTGAAGCATGGTTGGCGGGAGGCGGAACCCAAACAAGGCAACAAGATCGGAGGGAGACGACGACCAAGAGTAGTTGCTGCAACTTGCCAGCCGAGCTTCGTCTTCTCCTCCGACTCCAGCAATGGACGGCTCGAGGGGCCCTGCCGGCTTCGCGACGCAGGCCAACGCCCTCCTCCGCAAGAGCCTCTGCTTCCAGGTCCGTCCGTCCGTCCGTCCGTCCACGAGATTCTCTTCGCCCTCTTTCTTCTTCTTGCTCTGTTTCTCGACCGGCTCCGTCGGTACGGCGGTCAATGATTCGATGTGGCTGTGCATCCATTCCATGAATGCGCTCCCTATCCATGGCAAGAACAAGAGCGACATTTGACCTGCCGTCTCGTTTGCTGCTGCCGTGCTGCAGAAGAGGAATGTGAAGACGAACGTCTGCATCACCGTCTTCCCGACCCTGCTCTGCGTGCTGCTCGTGGTGATGCAGGGCGTCATCAACCGCGAGATCGGCAAGCCCGAGTACCGCTGCGGCTGCGCCTGCGTCGACGCGGCCACCGACGGGAGCTGCAGGAGGACCGAGTGCGGCGTGCAGTACTCCACGCAGGACCAGGTGGCCACCTGCCCGATCCCCATCCCGCCACGGTGGCCGGCCGTGCTCCAGCTGCCCCCGCCCGAGTCCAGGGCCGTCGGGACCTTCTCCCAGCCGTTCGACGGTTTGCCTGGCCCGGCATGCCGGGACACCCGCTCTTGCCCCGCCGCTTTCCTCGTCACAGGAGGCAACCGCTCGCTCGCCCAAAGTATGTATGATCTCTATCATGGTACACTAGTAGCTAGGAGATGACATGTTTGTGCATCTGAATGTTGGTGCTTTCGAATGGCAGGTCTTTCGGGTCAACTGTTCCCTGCTCTGTCTTCGCCTTTGAATTTCACCGACTACCTACACACACTCTCCAAGATTGTTCCTGTGAGTTTCTTTAAAACCTATTTGCGCACCTAGCTAAATTATATACAGTTGTTAATGCACCGAGTTTTTTTTTTGTTGGATCTGTTTGTCTCAGGGGTCTGACGCGCCGGCTTCGTTTAGACAGTTTTTGGAGCCAGCGTTTATTTCAGGGAATACTCTGTATATTGTTCAACCTCGGTGTAGCTCCAATTTCTCGCAAACAGTTTCAGTCAATGCTGGGACGAAACCCCTTAAACTCAGTAAGTAGCATTCTTCCTTTGTTGAAATCCTCATTTCATTGACGATGTATTGCGTTGCGTGCTGGTTAAGATGGAGCAAGGAGAAACCATGAGCATTTGAGGAGAGTTATTACTTCGTGATCTCAACATTGGAAAGGATTACTACTTCATTTTTTTTTACGGAACCTCGTCAGAGGGCAGGAGCTCTGGCATTGCATTAAGAAGAGGAGAAAATGATTACTACTTCATGTTTGCAAGCTTTAATTGTCTTGACAATAGCATGCTTGACGTTTCTCAAAAAATAGCATGCTTGACCACATTTATAATATTGGACCTTCTAAACTGATAATGTTAGTGTGTGTTTCATCTTCAGCTTTGTTGTTTGTCTGTCTTATGTTAATATTTAGAAAAGAGGGAACAGATCAGCTGAGCAGGTCTCATCTAATAATTAGATGGGACTGGAGTTTGAACTATTTCTTTGAAACAAGAGGATGTACGTTAATATATGTTAGCAGGAAATTTTCCTTTTGTTACTGAAATCTTTGACACTTTCATATTTAGCTACCGGAGTTTTCATATTATGCTTTTGCTTTCCAAGAATATGCAATATACTGGAGGCTATTTTTTTCATATGTTTTGTATGCCTAATTACCTACTAATATTTCCATTCCCAATTTTCTTTTGGATGTCCAGATGTAGACTGCATTCAAGGTTTGTCATTATGGCGTGAAAACACATCAGTTATCAATGACGAACTATTTAAGGGTTATAGGCAAAAAAGAGAAAGTGGAGGAGGGAAGGCGAAAGAATTTGCTGCAGGTATCCACTGATCTAGTTCAGTGAAGTGTTAGAATTGATTTCTTTTTATTCGGTGTATAACATGTTCTTCTTCACAGGTTACGACTTCTTGAATACAAATACGGATAGTCTTGACATTAGTATTTTGTTCAACTCTACGTATAATAACAATGCTGGAGTTTCTGAAATGGCATTATTACGAGTACCACGCTTGGTTAACATGGTATGTGCTTTTAACTACTGCATGACTTCATGTTAAGTGAATTTCATTTGCATTTCAGCTATTATTTTGAGGTGTACTGTCTTATATATAGGTGTCCAATGCGTACATCAAGTTTCTCAGGGGAAGTGGAGCAGAAATGCTACTTGAATATGTTAAAGATATGCCTAAAGTAGGATCAGAACTCAAACTTGACCTGTCTTCTCTTCTTGGTGCGCTATTCTTCACATGGATCGTTGAACTACTCTTTCCAGTGAGTATGAGGCACAACCTTTTGTAAGAAAGTTCACAACCATGGATAAAGTGAATGAGTTGGTACATTACTTTTTACAGGTTATACTAACATATCTCGTGTATGAGAAGCAACAAAAGCTGAAAATTATGATGAAGATGCATGGTTTGAAGGCCGGCCCTTACTGGATGATAACTTATACTTACTTCCTTGCTCTATCAGCTCTCTATATGATACTATTTGTCACTTTTGGCTCCTTGATAGGTAAATATTTCAAAAATCATCAAGAAATTGCATGTATTTTACATAAATTGAGTCTCCATGAAATGGTTCTATTCTGTACAGGTCTGGGTTTCTTTACAACAAATGACTATGGCATTCAGATTCTTTTCTATTTCATCTCCATAAATCTGCAGATTGCACTCGCATTTTTTGCAGCGTCGTTCTTTTCTTCTGTCAAAATAGCCACAGGTTTGTCACTAAGATTTGTTATGTTGAAAGTGAGAAAGTTGTGCTTATAATATATATGTAACTGATTTGAAATTACGGTGCTGCAGTGGTTGGTTACATGTATGTATTTGGTTCTGGTTTACTAGGGGCATTTCTTCTGCGTTTTTTTATTCAGGATAATAGTTTCCCGAGTAAGTTACTTTCTCATATATATTTACAACTCTCTTTGGATCCAATGCTTGACAAGTTTTATTGTTCCACATAAAGAGGGTTGGATAGTAGTCATGGAGCTTATCCCTGGATTTTCATTTTACCGAGGGTTATACGAGTTTGGTCAATATGCATTCATTGGAAGTGCAATGGCAACCGATGGAATGACGTGGACTAGTTTGAGTGACCCCGTCAATGGAATGCGTACTGTATTGATTATCATGGTTGTTGAATGGGCAATACTTCTCCCATTGGCATTTTATTTGGATCAAGTCTCATTACTAGGTGGTGGACTCCGAAAAAGGTTGTTAATCTTCTTGAAATGCTTTAAGAAGCGAGCTGCATCATTCCGGATGTATAGCTTTGGTCGCATAGGATCTAAAGTAATAGTTGAAATGGAGAACCCCGACGCTACTCAAGAAGTAGGTTATTCCCTTGCGTATTTCTGAAAGATACCTATTCATTGTTTATAGGAGAAGCCCTGACAGCATATGTGTTTATTGATAATCCATTTCTTATTATGTTCAGAGAGAGGCCGTTGAGCAGCTTCTGCTGGAACCCAATGCAAACTATGCTATTATATGTGATAACCTAAAGAAGGTTTACCGTGGAAGGGATAGAAATCCTGACAAGGTTGCAGTTCGTGGGTTGTCTCTTGCCCTCCCAAAAGGCCAATGTTTTGGAATGCTTGGCCCGAATGGGGCTGGGAAAACATCCTTCATCAGTATGGTATGGTGGCAAGACATATAGTGTGTTTCATTTTTTCACAAAGTTAACCAACAGATTCATTCCTTGCGGATATATTTTTCATTTTTCCTCCACAGATGATTGGGCTCGTTCCACCTACGTCTGGCACTGCATATGTCCATGGAATGGATATACGGACTGATATGAATGAAATATACACAAATATGGGTGTCTGCCCACAACATGAGTACAGTCTTGATCTTAAATTAATCTGTTTTTTTTTTGTATAGCTCTCCGTGCACACTATGTTGCCAGAATGCTAATGCTTTTTAAAATATAGCTTACTTTGGGAAACACTGACGGGAAAAGAGCATCTGTTGTTTTATGGAAGACTAAAAAATCTTAAAGGCGCTGAATTGCTGAAGGTATAGTTCTGCATTTTTGTATGTCTGCACCAGTATCTATTACTCCCTCTGATCCAAAATAAGCGTCATAGTTTTGAACTGGGTTTGTTCAGATCTGCGACACTTATTATGGATCGGAGGTAGTATTATTTACTTCATTGTGAAACACGGTGCTATATGTTCATTGGTTCTGCCATGCAGCAACAGTTTAGATCATAATATGCATGAATGCATTAATATTTGAAATGTCAAAAACTGTTGTGCTGTCAGGCAACTGATGATTCTCTGAAGAGTGTTAACCTATTCCATGGCGGTGTCGGTGATAAGCAAGTGGGAAAGTACAGTGGGGGCATGAAACGGAGGCTTAGTGTTGCCATCTCCTTAATTGGAGACCCGAAGGTACTAACCTGATTCCTGTTATGTTTTCAGGTGCAGAAAGTATTATGGAACTTGCAACTGAAATTTGCATACATAATTTTAGGTTGTTTTCATGGATGAGCCAAGCACTGGACTAGATCCAGCATCAAGAAATAGCCTGTGGAGTGTTGTGAAGGAAGCGAAGAAAAACCGTGCCATCATTCTTACAAGTATTCAACTTTCCTAATATTCTCTTGATTGCTTCCATAGATACACTGTGAATTATCATGTTCTTTTTTGACAGCACATTCGATGGAAGAGGCAGAGGTACTTTGTGATAGACTCGGTATTTTTGTTGATGGTGGTTTTCAATGCATTGGAAATCCAAAAGAGGTAAATTACTTATTCACTTGTATGATATACATAAGTACATTTTTTGTAGAGTCCTACTTTATTGAACACTTACCATATTTTCCGGTGCAATGTTATCAGCTGAAAGCGAGATATGGGGGTACCTATGTGTTCACAATCACAACATCTCCGGAACATGAGCAGGAGGTTGAACAGCTGGTTCATCGTTTGTCGCCAAATGCAAACAGGATATATCACATATCTGGAACACAGAAATTTGAGCTGCCAAAGCAGGACGTGAAGATAGCAAGTGTTTTCCATGAAGTCGAGAGTGCAAAATGCCGTTTTAGCATACACGCTTGGGGCCTCGCTGACACCACCTTGGAAGATGTCTTCATCAAGGTTGCCCAGGGAGCACAAGCCTTTAGTGTGAATGCGTAACTAGTATATCTGATTTATAGGTTATTATTCTTTTCATTTGTCACATATGGTGTATAACTCTTGTTTGAACTCGCTATAACTTTTGTTTATTATGACACTTGAGTTGTAAATTAGTGTATATCAACTTGTGAACTTGGCAAATACAATGTAACATGTTCGTTTGTCATATATCTCGAATCGACCTGTGAACTTTAAAACCATGAACTATTGGAATAATCGACTTATTGGTTTTTTTGCAGGTGCTTTTGGCTGAAGTATATGTCACATACCCGCAACATCACTACCACATAGCCGCCTTGTCATCAACATATATTTTTGATCTGCCATGTGTACAAAAAAAATTAAGTTTCCAGCCCTTACATTTTCTGTAAATGTGTTATATCTAAATAGTGGAGTTTCTATTTTTTTTTAAATGTCCGGTTGTCACTTTTTTCTTGACAATTTCAAGAATTTAGTATTTACAGTATCAACAATTTTGGAGTTAATGGTAGAAAGGTGAAATTTTGCTGGAGTTTATTGTTCATCTATAATTTGTAATTTTAGTAAGATAAGTCAATTAACCTAGAGAAGTATATGTTTTGACCACATTTAATGAGCCCGGGAAGACAAACCCTGTATATCCGTCTATAATTTATTGGTATCTGCTGTTTAAGTTTGCACATATCAGATGCCACACTGTCTGTCTAGAGCACCGACGTTAATTTGGTTGTACCCGTATGGGCCGTATCCCAATAATTGGTTGAATATGCTACATTAGTGTTAATTCCGCCGAGTCAATGTTAACATCAAATTTATGCATATGGGTTCTCAGATTTTCTTTTCGTTTCAAAATGATAGCTGAATGGTGGAATGGGAGATTAAAAAAATATTTAAACTATCCAGTTAATGCATCCTTTGTACCTTACTTGCCCTTTTAAATTATGCAGACATGTTTGCAAAGTATTCCATGTCATTGGCTTTAAAAATATATTTCGATGAGCTTAAATGTGTCCCATTTTACCATGCCAAGTGCAGACCAGCAATTGCTCCCCTCCATTGACTGGGATCAAGAGTGGAAATGGCTTGGATATTTGACACAACATGGATAAAGACTAGAAAAAACAGGATAGTCTACGATCCAATTGACAACTCTGCAGCGTTTATTTTTGAATTTGATTGATGTCTCGGATGTAAAGCCCAACATTTAGATAATGATTTCCTGTATAATAGTAACCCAAATATCCATTTCCTACTTCTACTTGAGATTGCGAGGAGGGCCTAAAGAACAAGAGACATGGAGAAGTAGGCAAGACAATGACAAAGGAGACGATAATGACGTGAGAGGTTGCTATCGTTTTATTGCCAAACACCTAATATTAAACAATGTTCAGCATTTATCGGTCTCCACTGAAAATATTGGTATATCAAAATAGTGATTAGAACAGTGGTCAACATAATGTGTGTACGGGATCCAATGGGGGATTGTTGAATGTTAGATGGGCTTTAGGCCCATATACAAAATAATTCCTGGATAAATCTTAGAGGACCATGTGGGCTTTCATGACATGGTGGGAAGTTTAGTACCACCCTGTATGAAGAAGAGTTGAGAGCAACATATAAGCAGGCCTGGCCCAGAGATATACGAGGCCCAGGGGCATGAGAAGAATAAGGGGTCCTTCTTGACACACAAAAGTTCAAAAAAAAATTATTCACAAGCAAACGAAGTATCCCGTACATAACATAGATTGATGATCAGTCGACTCTAAAACTGACAGTACAACTATTTGTCGATCAAGAGAACTGTATCATGATAGTAATTCAACAATATAGCTCCATAAAAGACCGATTACCTAACTGTTGCAATGGAGACATCTCCCCCCCCCCCCCCCCCCCCCAAAGCAAAACAAATAACCTTGTCAAAACTGGTTGGTACTTAAAACTATTGTGTTACCATTACCATGAGATATAAAGTTAATGCACGAACTTACATTTGTTTCTGGATTCTCCCCAATCTGCCATGTTCTTCACCCGAATACACAGTAATCTACATAAGGCACAATAAAGCAAACTGAGTAGTATTTCATGTTTATACTATGAGGATCAGAACTTGAAGACACCTCGGTACAAGACAAATACTTTCTTGAATACATGAAACTAAACAAGCTGCATTGAAATGGTTAATACATGGAACAAAATCATCTCAAAACATATTGATGTGGATGTAGGTGGCTTGATCAGCAGGCTGCGGCAGTCAAACATGAACAAGAATACGACGTCATGAGTGAATAAGTCTCCCCTCTCCCCCTAATCTCCTGAATGAGCACTCTCTCACACTTGGATCTAATGAAGAGCAGAAGAAGACCCACGAGGATGTGGTTGATGTTCCACGTGGAATCGTTAGTGCCGGAGGACTGAGCTATTTATCAGTGTATATTTGAAATGAGGAATGATAGTACGGGAAAAAAGAACATGTATCGTCTCAGTCTCTCCAACATCAAGTTGATGGGGAATGAGAAGAACGTTGAGGAAGGAAGGAGAACCGATTGGGGAATGAATTCACGTCGTAGGTATCCATTAATGGCCGACCGTGACCTTGGAATCAGAGAGGCATGGTAGGGGCGTCGCTGTTCTAGGGAAAGCGGAGAAGTCATAGAGTTGAGAGGAGAACGAGTCCTGGTCTAGTGCGAATAGACGAACCAGTGATCGATTCTTTCGCGGCACTTGCATGGTAGGCTTTTCCTTGCATGGTTACTTGGGCCTTTTTTGTGTTTATCCTATTTGCTAATGTAGGAATACTACGTGGGCCGGGGTCCCCACCTCCCAGGGGATCAGGGCGGTGCCATGTTTGCCCGGCCTGTGGGTCAGGCCTACATATATGGGATTCTCTTCTGTTGGGAAACAGTAGTAGAAAAAAAAATCATCATGTGAATCAAGTTCCCAGGATCACTATGAAGATGCATAGGGGTTAGATCAGGTCGTTATCAACTCGGAGTTGTAGTGGAAGAAGAGTTGGTGAAGATAGTTCTTGAAGTCCCTCGAACCGTCTCACGAACAGTCCCTTGAACAAAGATTGAAAGCATGATCGGGTTGCGCGCATATGAGATCAGCGATCCGACAATGCTTCGTCATCCAAAGCTGGACGTTGCTGGGGGAATAGAAGATGGAGTAGCCTTGCGCACAAGTTTCATGGAGAGGGGGGGGGAGGGCCCAGGCACGGGAACTGAATAATTGTTGGAGGGTTGGACCTCACGGAACTGCTAGCACTTGGTACGAGCGCTGGTGCGAGCGTGTGCGCTCGTACCAGACCCCATGTTGCGCTATGGTTGACTTGTTGCCCCCAAGCCTCGTTTCCTTCTAAGTTGTGATTTCCATCCATGTTTGGCCTCTTTTCCCGTGGAAACAAATTTAACAAAGAATTTTGAGATCTCTTGCATTCATTAGTCATTAGTGCCAATATCAGAGTGATTTTCTTGAGATTTACAAGATTATCCGGTTTAAATAACGATGGGATGAGCGTAAAAATATCACTCTTCATTGTCCGCGACTTTGACTACTTCCTCGATTTCCCACCAACGCCACCACCGCTGCAAACAAGGAGGCTGGTGAAGCATCTGATGTTGTCGCTGCTTTGTCCTTTTTGACTAGAGGGTATGATCTGTCCACCCTTTATTTACCTGTTTATATGTTAGCCATACTTGGTATTATCATAGATTTACCTGTTCCATGCTTAATATGTGCTTACATGATTAGCTATCGGTATGAAATTAATATTGATAATTTGATAGCACTATCATCATGATTTATTTATGAATTAAATCAATCAAAAATATATTAATATATTCAACAAATACATCGTTGTTTGAAATTTTTACATCATGTTAAAGTAATGCATTGGGGTTACATTAGCTCGAGCTCCGCCCCTATTTGCGCATGTACACCTTGGGTGACACCGACATGTGGCGTCAACACTAGTTCCTCTCCCCATCTTGCCTTATCTAGGTGTTGGGCGTCGACACTAACTCATCATTTAGTCGCGTGGAATAATCAAAGTTGCAAGAATTGTTTTTGTATTCTTCCTCATGTTGAACTTTTAATAGTGGGGAAGTTATATAAATTTGAACTAAAACCGTGACACTATTTTGGGATGAAGGGAGTACATTTTTTGAAACAGAGATAAAAACTTTGCCTCATTCCATGAGAGAGAGAGAGAGTACTCTGGCAACAAAAGTGGACTGAGAGCATCTACAGCCGGACATGCCAAATCCGGCACCCTATACGCCCGCGGTCTCGCCCGGGCGCGTCCGCGGACAGTGACCGGGCAGTCCCTAAATCCGCGCCTCCACAATCGCGTATCTCATATCCGGCACCCTATATCTATACAAAATCATGCAACGTAGTACGTACATCACCAGCCGGGCAAAATCGACAGGAAACGGACTCTAAACCGATAGCAAACGGGCATAAATTCACATATAAAATCACCAACAGATCGGTCATAGTTCACACAGTTCAAATTGTTCGGCAAATGCTAAATAGATACTAGGAGGTAGATACTACAAGCTAGATATGAGAGGGCGCAGATTCACCACTTCCTTGCCGGCCCTTTGCCCTTCCGGTCGCCGGCACTGCTGTAGGCGTCCGCGGCAGGAGGTGGGTTGATGTCGGAGCCGTCGTCGTCGGACTCGTCGTCGGAGGAGGAGGAATCGGAGATGACGATGTAGCCCTTCAAGCGTCGGACGATGCGGTCTTGCTTGCGCTTGAGCTTGGCCACCCTCGCCGCTGCCTCTGCCGCCTCCCGCTCGGACTGCTCAATGTTGGAAATATGCCCTAGAGGCAATAATAAATTGGTTATTATTATATTTCCTTGTTCATGATAATCGTTTATTATCCATGCTATAATTGTATTGATTGGAAACTCAAATACATGTGTGGGTACATAGACAACACTGTGTCCCTAGTAAGCCTCTAGTTAACTAGCTCGTTGATCAAAGATGGTTAAGGTTTCCTATCCATGGACATGAGATGTCATTTGATAACGGGATCACATCATTAGGAGAATGATGTGATGGACAAGACCCAAACTATAAACGTAGCATATGATCGTGTCAATTTATTGCTATTGTTTTCTGCATGTCAAGTATCTGTTCCTATGACCATGAGATCATGCAACTCCCTGACATCGGAGGAATACCTTGTGTGTATCAAACGTCGCAACGTAACTGGGTGACTATAAAGATGCTCTACAGGTATCTCCGAGGGTGTCTGTTGGGTTGGCATGGATCAAGACTGGGATTTGTTACTCCGTGTGACGGAGAGGTATCTCAGGGCCCACTCGGTAATACAACGTCACAATGAGCCTTGCAAGCAATGTGACTAAAGTGTTAGCCACGAGATCTTGTATTACGGAACGACTAAAGAGACTTGCCGGTAACGAGATTGAACTAGGTATAGAGATACCGACGATCGAATCTCGGGCAAGTAACATACCGAAGAACAAAGGGAACAGCATACGGGATTAACTGAATCCTTGACATAGAGGTTCGACCGATAAAGATCTTCGTAGAATATGTAGGAGCCAATATGGGCATCCAGGTCCCGCTATTGGTTATTGATCGTAGAGGTGTCTCGGTCATGTCTACATAGTTCTCGAACCCGCAGGGTCTACACACTTAACGTTTGGTGACGATTAGTATAGTTGAGTTATTTTGTTGGTGACCGAAGGTTGTTCGGAGTCCCGGATAAGATCCCGGAAATGACGAGGAAATCCGGAAGAGTCCGGAGGTAAAGATTGATATATGTGATAATAGTGTTTTGATCTCCGGAAGGGTTTCGGAATTCACCGGAAGGGGTTCCGGATGTTTACCGAAGTGTTCGGGTGCAGTAACACTTTATATGAGCCAAAGGGGTAAAGCCCACGAGGTATTGGAAAGTGCAAAAGGAAGTTTTGCTGCTGCCTTAAGCGGTACTACCGCTGGTAAGGCAGTACTACCGCGTAAGCGGTACTACCGCTCATGTGAAAGCGGTACTACCGCTCGTGAGCGGTACTACCGCTTGTACGCGATACTGCTGGAATCCGAGTTAGACTCTTTTCGTGCGGGCCAAACCGACCTTGTGCGGGCAAAACCGACCTTATGGAGGCTTTCTCTCCAAGTTTAGACCCCAGGGCTCAACATATAAATAGAGGGGCAGGGCTAACACACGTGACAGATCAAGATTTCCCAAGCCGTGTGTCGGCAACCCTAACCCTCTAGTTCTCCCGTCATAATCTCCGTAGTGCTTGGCGAAGCCCTGCAGAGATTGTTCCTCACCACCATCACCACGCCGTCGTGCTGCCGGAACTCATCAACTACTTCACCATCGCTCGCTGGATCGAGGAGGTGAAGGCGTCATCAAGCCGTACGTGTGTTGAACGCGGAGGTGCCGTCCGTTCGGCACTAGTTTGTGATCGGATCGAGGGACAACTTGTGATTTGGATCGCGGAGACGTTCGACTACATCAACCGCGTTTCTTAACGCTTCCGCTTAGCGATCTACAAGGGTATGTAGATTCACTCTCCCTCTCGTAGATGCTCATCACCATGGATAGATCTTGTGTGTGCGTAGGAAAAATTTTGTTTCCCATGCAACGTTCCCCAACAGTGGTATCAAAGCTAGGTCTATGCATAGATGAGATCTCGAGTAGAACACAAACGAGTTGTGGGCGTGGGTGTATACATATTGCTTGCCGTTACTAGTTGATACTTGATTCGGCGGTATTGTGAGATGAAGCGGCCCGGACCGACATTACGCGTACGCTTACGCGAGACAGGTTTCTTCAACTGACATGTAACTTCGTTGCATAAAGATGGCTAGCGGGTGTCTGTCTCTCTCACTTTAGTTGAATCAATTTCAATGAAGAGGGTTCTTTTAGAAGATCAAAAAGCAATCACTACACCACGTTGTGGTTTTGCGTAGGTAAGAACGGTTCTTGCAAACCCGTAGCAGCCACGTAAAATTTGCAACAACAATTAGAGGACGTCTAACTTGTTTTTGCAGGGTATGTTTTGATGTGATATGACCAATTACATGATGAGATATATGTGATGTATGAGATGATCATGTGTTGTATAGAATATCACGACTTGCATGTCGATGAGTACGGCAACTGGCAGGAGCCATAGAGTTGTCTTTAATTATTTTCGCCGTTTCGCTTTACTTTATCGCTATGAGTTAGCAATAGTCGTGGAAGCAACAGTCGGCGCGACAACCTCATGGCGACACGTTGATGGAGATCAAGATGATGGAGATCATGGTGTCATGCCGGTGACGATGGAGATCATGCCGGTGCTTTGGAGATGGAGATCAAAAAGCACAAGTTCATGGCCATATCATGTCACTTATGATTTGCATGTGATGTTAATCCTTTTATGCATCTTATTTTGCTTAGGACGACGGTAGCATTATAAGGTGATCCCTCACTTAAATTTCAAGATAAAATTGTGTTCTCCCCGAGTGTGCACCGTTGCGAAAGTTCGTCGTTTCGAGACACCACGTGATGATCGGGTGTGATAGACTCTACGTTCACATACAACGGGTGCAAGCCAGTGTTGCACATGCGGAACACTCGGGTTAAACTTGACGAGCCTAGCATGTACAGACATGGCCTCGGAACACAAGAGACCGAAAGGTCGAACATGAGTCATATAGTAGATATGATCAACATGAAGATGTTCACCATTGAAACCACCTCAACTCACGTGATGATCGGACTTGAGTTGGAGGATTTGGATCATGTTACACTCGAATGACCGGAGGGATGTCAATTTGAGTGGGAGTTTTTGAGTAATATGATTAACTAAACTCATTATCTTGAACAATAGTCTAAGTTGTCTTTGCAATATTTATGTTGTAGATCATGGCTCGCGCAGTAGCACCCCTAAATTTTAATGTGTTCCTAGAGAAAGCTAAATTGAAAGATGATGGATGTAACTTTGTGGACTGGGCCCGTAATCTAAGGATTATCCTTACGGCTTCCCAGAAGGCTTATGTCCTTGATGCACCGCTTGGTGATCCACCCGCTCCAGTTGAGTCTCTAGACGTTGTGAACGCCTGGCAGGCTCGTTCTGAAGATTACTCAATAGTTCAATGTGCAATATTGTATGGCTTAGAACCGGGACTTCAAAGACGTTTTGAACGTCATGGAGCATATGAGATGTTCCAGGAGTTGAAGTTTATCTTTCAGAATAATGTCCGGATCGAGAGATATGAGATCTCCGATAAGTTCTATGCTTGCAAGATGGAGGAGAACGGGTCTATCAGTGATCATGTACTCAGAATGTCTGGGTACTCCACCCGTCTGGCTGAATTGGGGATGCCCCTTCTGTTGGAAATATGCCCTAGAGGCAATAATAAATTGGTTATTATTATATTTCCTTGTTCATGATAATCGTTTATTATCCATGCTATAATTGTATTGATTGGAAACTCAAATACATGTGTGGGTACATAGACAACACTCTGTCCCTAGTAAGCCTCTAGTTGACTAGCTCGTTGATCAAAGATGGTTAAGGTTTCCTAGCCATTGACATGAGATGTCATTTGATAACGGGATCACATCATTAGGAGAATGATGTGATGGACAAGACCCAAACTATAAAGGTAGCATATGATCGTGTCAGTTTATTGCTATTGTTTTCTGCATGTCAAGTATCTGTTCCTATGACCATGAGATCATGCAACTCCCTGACATCGGAGGAGTACCTTGTGTGTATCAAACGTCGCAACGTAACTGGGTGACTATAAAGGTGCTCTACAGGTATCTCAGAGGGTGTCTGTTGGGTTGGCATGGATCAAGACTGGGATTTGTTACTCCGTATGACGGAGAGATATCTGAGGGCCCACTCGGTAATACAACATCACAATGAGCCTTGCAAGCAATGTGACTAAAGTATTAGCCACGAGATCTTGTATTACGGAACGAGTAAAGAGACTTGCCAGTAACGAGATTGAACTAGGTATAGAGATACCGACGATCGAATCTCGGGCAAGTAACATACCGAAGAACAAAGGGAACAGCATACGGGATTAACTGAATCCTTGACATAGAGGTTCGACCGATAAAGATCTTCATAGAATATGTAGGAGCCAATATGGGCATCCAGGTCCCGCTATTGGTTATTGATCGTAGAGGTGTCTCGGTCATGTCTACATAGTTCTCGAACCCGCAGGGTCTACACACTTAACGTTTGGTAACGATTAGTATAGTTGAGTTATTGTGTTGGTGACCGAAGGTTGTTCGGAGTCCCGGATAAGATCCAGGACATGACGAGGGTCTCCGGAAGAGTCCGGAGGTAAAGATTAATATATGTGATAATAGTGTTTTGATCTCCGGAAAGGTTCCGGAATTCACCGGAAGGGGTTCCGGGTGTTTACCGAAGTGTTCGGGTGCAGCAACACTTTATATGAGCCAAAGGGGTAAAGCCCATGAGGTATTGGAAAGTGCAAAAGGAAGTTTTGCTACTGCCTTAAGCGGTACTACCGCTGGTAAAGGCAGTACTACCGCGTAAGCGGTACTACCGCTTGTTGGAAGCGGTACTACCGCCCAAGCGGTACTACCGCTTGTGTGAAGCGGTACTACCGCTCAAGCGGTACTACCGCTTGTGCGCGGTACTGCAGGGATCCGAGTTGGACTCTTTCCCTGCGGGCCAAACCGACCTTGTGCGGGCAAAACCGACCTGGAGGAGGCTTTTACTCCTAGTTTAGACCCCAAGGCTCAACATATAAATAGAGGGGCAGGGCTAGCACACGAGACACATTAAGATTTCCCAAGCCGTGTGTCGGCAACCCTAACCCTCTAGTTCTCCCGTCATAATCTCCGTAGTGCTTGGCGAAGCCCTGCAGAGATTGTTCCTCACCAACATCACCACGCCGTTGTGCTGCCGGAACTCATCTACTACTTCATCATCGCTCGCTGGATCGAGGAGGTGAAGGCGTCATCAAGCCGTACGTGTGTTGAACGCGGAGGTGCCGTCCGTTCGGCACTAGTTCGTGATCGGATCGAGGGACGACTTGCGATTTGGATCGCGGAGACGTTCGACTACATCAACCGCGTTTCTTAACGCTTCCGCTTAGCGATCTACAAGGGTATGTAGATTCACTCTCCCTCTCGTAGATGCTCATCACCATGGATAGATCTTGTGTGTGCGTAGGAAATTTTTTTGTTTCCCATGCAACGTTCCCCAACAGTGGTATCAGAGCTAGGTCTATGCGTAGATGAGATCTCGAGTAGAACACAAACGAGTTGTGGGCGTGGGTGTATACATATTGCTTGCCGTTACTAGTTGATACTTGATTCGGCGGTATTGTGAGATGAAGCGGCCCGGACCGACATTACGCGTACGCTTACGCGAGACAGGTTCCTTCAACTGACATGTAACTTCGTTGCATAAAGATGGCTAGCGGGTGTCTGTCTCTCTCACTTTAGTTGAATCGATTTCAATGAAGAGGGTTCTTTTAGAAGATCAAAAAGCAATCACTACACCACGTTGTGGTTTTGCGTAGGTAAGAACGGTTCTTGCAAACCCGTAGCAGCCACGTAAAATATGCAACAACAATTAGAGGACGTCTAACTTGTTTTTGCAGGGTATATTGTGATGTGATATGGCCAATTACATGATGAGATATATGTGATGTATGAGATGATCATGTGTTGTATAGAATATCACGACTTGCATGTCGATGAGTACGGCAACTGGCAGGAGCCATAGAGTTGTCTTTAATTATTGTATGACCTACGTGTCAATCATTAAGCGCTATGTAATGCTTTACTTTATCGCTATGAGTTAGCAATAGTCGTGGAAGCAACAGTCGACGCGACAACCTCATGGCGACACGTTGATGGAGATCAAGATGATGGAGATCATGGTGTCATGCCGGTGACGATGGAGATCATGCCGGTGCTTTGGAGATGGAGATCAAAAGCACAAGTTCATGGCCATATCATGTCACTTATGATTTGCATGTGATGTTAATCCTTTTATGCATCTTATTTTTCTTAGGACGACGGTAGCATTATAAGGTGATCCCTCACTTAAATTTCAAGATAAAATTGTGTTCTCCCCGAGTGTGCACCGTTGCGAAAGTTCGTCGTTTCGAGACACGCCGTGATGATCGGGTGTGATAGACTCTACGTTCACATACAACGGGTGTAAGCCATGTTGCACGTGCGGAACACTCGGGTTAAACTTGACGAGCCTAGCATGTACAGACATGGCCTCGGAACACAAGAGACCGAAAGGTCGAACATGAGTCATGTAGTAGATATGATCAACATGAAGATGTTCACCATTGAAACCTCCTCAACTCACGTGATGATCGGACTTGAGTTGGTAGATTTGGATCATGTTACACTCGAATGACCGGAGGGATGTCTATTTGAGTGGGAGTTTTTCAGTAATATGATTAACTAAACTCATTATCTAGAACAATAGTCTAAGTTGTCTTTGCTATGTTTATGTTGTAGATCATGGCTCGCGCAGTAGCACACCTGAATTTTAATGCGTTCCTAGAGAAAGCTAAGTTGAAAGATGATGGAAGTAACTTTGTGGACTGGGCCCATAATCTAAGGATTATCCTTACGGCTTCCCAGAAGGCTTATGTCCTTGATGCACCGCTTGGTGATCCACCCGCTCCAGTTGAGTCTCTAGACGTTGTGAACGCCTGGCAGGCTCGTTCTGAAGATTACTCAATAGTTCAATGTGCAATATTGTATGGCTTAGAACCGGGACTTCAAAGACGTTTTGAACGTCATGGAGCATATGAGATGTTCCAGGAGTTGAAGTTTATCTTTCAGAAGAATGTCCGGATCGAGAGATATGAGATCTCCGATAAGTTCTATGCTTGCAAGATGGAGGAGAACGGGTCTATCAGTGATCATGTACTCAGAATGTCTGGGTACTCCACCCGTCTGGCTGAATTGGGGATGCCCCTTCCGCCAGAGGCTAGCACTGACAGAGTTCTTCAATCATTGCCACCTAGCTACAAGAGCTTCGTGTTGAACTATAACATGCACGGGATGAACAAGTCAGTCGCCGAGCTGTTTGCGATGCTGAAAGCCGCTGAGTCTGAAATTCAGAAGGAGCATCAAGTGTTGATGGTCAATAAAACCACTAGTTTCAAGAAAAATGGCAAGGGTAAGAAAGGTAACTCCAAGAAGAGTGGCAAAGCAGTTGCTCCTCCCGTGAAGATACCCAAGGCTGGACCCAAACCAGAAACTGTGTGCTTTCATTGCAAGGGAACTGGACACTGAAAGCGGAACTGCCCCAAGTATTTGGCTGACAAGAAGGCGGCCAACAACAAACAAGGTATATATGATATACGTGTTATTGATGTGTACCTTACCAACTCTCGTTGTAGTGCCTGGGTATTTGATACCGGTGCGGTTGCTCATATTTGCAACTCAAAACAGGAACTGCGGAATAGACGGAGGCTGGCAAAGGACGAAGTGACGATGCGCGTGGGAAATGGTTCCAAGGTTGATGTGATCGCCGTCGGCACGCTCGCTCTTCGATTACCATCGGGATTAGTGATGAACCTGAATAAATGTTATTTGGTGCCTGCGTTAAGCATGAACATTATATCTGGATCTTGTTTATTGCGAGACGGTTACTCATTTAAATCAGAGAATAATGGTTGTTCTATTTATATGAGTAATATCTTTTATGGTCATGCACCCGATGTGAGGGGTTTATTCTTATTGAATCTCGATAGTAATGATACACATGTTCATAACATTGATGCCAAAAGATGTAGAATTGATAATGATAATACCACTTTCTTGTGGCACTGCCGTTTAGGTCATATTGGCGTAAAACGCATGAGGAAGCTCCATGCTGATGGACTTTTGGAGTCACTTGATTTTGAATCACTTGACACATGCGAGCCATGCCTCATGGGCAAGATGACTAAAACGCCGTTCTCTGGAACAATGGAACGGGCAAGTGACTTATTGGAAATCATACATACTGATGTGTGCGGTCCGATGAGCATTGAGGCGCGCGGTGGTTATCGTTACTTTCTCACCTTCACTGATGACTTAAGTAGATATGGGTATATTTACTTAATGAAACACAAGTCTGAAACATTTGAAAAGTTCAAACAATTTCAGAGTGAAGTTGAGAATCATCGTAACAAGAAGATTAAATTCCTACGATCTGATCGAGGAGGAGAATATCTGAGTTATGAGTTTGGCAGTCACTTAAGACAATGTGGAATTGTTTCACAACTGACACCGCCTGGAACACCACAGCGTAATGGTGTGTCCGAACGTCGTAATCGAACCTTATTGGATATGGTGCGATCTATGATGTCTCTTGCCGATTTGCCACTATCGTTTTGGGGTTATGCATTAGTGACAGCTGCATTCACTTTAAATAGGGCACCATCGAAATCCGTTGAGACGACGCCTTATGAACTTTGGTTTGGCAAGAAGCCAAAGCTGTCGTTTCTTAAAGTTTGGGGACGTGATGCTTATGTCAAAAAGCTTCAGCCTGAAAAGCTGGAACCCAAAGCGGAGAAATGCGTCTTCATAGGATACCCAAAAGAGACAGTTGGGTATACCTTCTACCTCAGATCCGAAGGCAAAGTGTTTGTCGCTAAAAACGGAACATTTCTTGAGAAAGAGTTTCTCTCGAAAGAATTGAGTGGGAGGAAGATAGAACTTGATGAGGTTGTTGAACCTTTACTTCAACCTGAAAGTAGCGCAGCGCAGAAAGATGTTTCTGTAGAGCCTACATCAGCTGAAGGGGAAGTTAATGATGATGATCATGAAGCTTCGGATCAAGTTACTATCGAACCTCGTAGGTCGACAAGGACGCGTACTGCTCCTGAGTGGTACGGCAACCCTGTCTTAGAGGTCATGTTGTTGGACAACGATGAACCTACGAGATATGGAGAAGCAATGATGGGCCCGGATTCCGAGAAGTGGTTAGAGGCCATGAAATCCGAGATGGGATCCATGTATGAAAACAAAGTATGGACTTTGGAAGTATTACCTGAAGGGCGTAAGGCCATTCAGAAAAAATGGATCTTTAAGAGGAAGACGGACGCGGACGGTAATATCACCGTCTATAAAGCTCGACTTGTGGCAAAGGGTTTTTCACAAGTTCAAGGAGTTGACTACGATGAGACCTTCTCACCCGTAGCGATGCTTAAGTCCGTCAGAATCATGTTAGCAATAGCTGCCTTTTTCGATTATGAAATTTGGCAGATGGATGTCAAAACAGCGTTCCTTAACGGTTTCCTTAAGGAAGAGTTGTATATGATGCAACCAGAAGGTTTTGTCGATCCAGAGAATGCTGACAAAGTTTGCAAACTCCAGCGATCCATTTATGGACTGGTGCAAGCATCTCGGAGTTGGAATCTTCGCTTTGATGAGGTGATCAAAGCGTTCGAGTTTATACAAGTTTACGGAGAAGCTTGTATTTACAAGAAAGTGAGTGGAGCTCTATAGCATTTCTAATATTATATGTGGATGACATATTACTGATTGGAAACAATATAAAAATGTTGGAAAGCGTGAAGGAATATTTGAACAAGAGTTTTTCAATGAAGGACCTAGGAGAAGCTGCTTTCATATTAGGCATCAAGATCTATAGAGATAGATCGAGATGCTTAATAGGACTTTCACAAAGCACATACCTTGACAAAGTTTTGAAGAAGTTCAAAATGGATCAGTCCAAGAAGGGGTTCTTGCCTGTTTTGCAAGGTGTGAAGTTGAGTAAGACTCAATGCCCAGTGACTGCAGAAGATAGAGAAAAGATGAGTGCCATCCCCTATGCTTCAGCCATAGGCTCTATCATGTATGCAATGAT
Source organism: Elymus sibiricus (assembly GCA_039707655.1). Lineage (NCBI taxonomy): Eukaryota > Viridiplantae > Streptophyta > Magnoliopsida > Poales > Poaceae > Elymus > Elymus sibiricus. The sequence goes on along the minus strand of CM077670.1, from coordinate 366,957,643 downwards.
GTGCACAAGACCCGATGTCAGCCTTGCCATAAGTATGGCCGGAAGGTTTCAAAGTGATCCAGGAGTGGAACACTGGACGGCGGTCAAGAATATCCTGAAGTACCTAAAAAGGACTAAGGACATGTTTCTCGTTTATGGAGGTGATCAAGAGCTCGTCGTAAAGGGTTACGTCGATGCAAGCTTTGACACTGATCCGGATGACTCTAAGTCGCAAACCGGATACGTATTTATTCTTAATGGGGGTGCGGTTAGCTGGTGCAGTTCCAAGCAAAGCGTGGTAGCTGATTCTACATGCGAAGCGTAGTACATCGCTGCCTCGGAGGCGGCGAAGGAAGGTGTCTGGATGAAGGAGTTCATGACAGATCTTGGAGTAGTGCCTAGTGCGCTTAACCCAATGACTCTGCTTTGTGATAATACTGGTGCCATTGCTCTGGCCAAGGAACCAAGATTTCACAAGAGGACCAGACACATAAAGCGACGTTTCAATTCCATCCGCGATTACATCAAGGAGGACGACATAAATATTTGCAAAGTACACACGGATCTAAATGTTGCAGATCCGATAACTAAACCTCTTCCAAGGGCTAAACATGAACAACACCAGAACTGCATGGGTGTTCGATTCATTACAATGTAAATCACATAGTGATGTGAACTAGATTATTGACTCTAGTGCAAGTGGGAGACTGTTGGAAATATGCCCTAGAGGCAATAATAAATTAGTTATTATTATATTTCCTTGTTCATGATAATCGTTTATTATCCATGCTATAATTGTATTGATTGGAACCTCAAATACATGTGTGGGTACATAGACAACACTGTGTCCCTAGTAAGCCTCTAGTTGACTAGCTCGTTGATCAAAAGATGGTGAAGGTTTCCTGGCCATGGACATAAGATGTCATTTGATAACGGGATCACATCATTAGGAGAATGATGTGATGGACAAGACCCAAACTATAAACGTAGCATATGATCGTGTCAATTTATTGCTATTGTTTTCTGCATGTCAAGTATCTGTTCCTATGACCATGAGATCATGCAACTCCCTGACATCGGAGGAATACCTTGTGTGTATCAAACGTCGCAACGTAACTGGGTGACTATAAAGATGCTCTACAGGTATCTCCGAGGGTGTCTGTTGGGTTGGCATGGATCAAGACTGGGATTTGTTACTCCGTGTGACGGAGAGGTATCTCAGGGCCCACTCGGTAATACAACGTCACAATGAGCCTTGCAAGCAATGTGACTAAAGTGTTAGCCACGAGATCTTGTATTACGGAACGACTAAAGAGACTTGCCGGTAACGAGATTGAACTAGGTATAGAGATACCGACGATCGAATCTCGGGCAAGTAACATACCGAAGAACAAAGGGAACAGCATACGGAATTAACTGAATCCTTGACATAGAGGTTCAACCGATAAAGATCTTCGTAGAATATGTAGGAGCCAATATGGGCATCCAGGTCCCGCTATTGGTTATTGATCGTAGAGGTGTCTCGGTCATGTCTACATAGTTCTCGAACCCGCAGGGTCTACACACTTAACGTTTGGTGACGATTAGTATAGTTGAGTTATTTTGTTGGTGACCGAAAGTTGTTCGGAGTCCCGGATAAGATCCCGGACATGACGAGGATCTCCGGAAGAGTCCGGAGGTAAAGATTAATATATGTGATAATAGTGTTTTGATCTCCGGAAGGGTTCCGGAATTCACCGGAAGGGGTTCCGGATGTTTACCGAAGTGTTCGGGTGCAGCAACACTTTATATGAGCCAAATGGGTAAAGCCCACGAGGTATTGGAAAGTGCAAAAGGAAGTTTTGCTGCTGCCTTAAGCGGTACTACCGCTGGTAAGGCAGTACTACCGCGTAAGCGGTACTACCGCTTGTGTGAAGCGGTACTACCGCATAAGCGGTACTTCCTTTTGCACTTTCCAATACCTCAAGGGCTTTACCCATTTGGCTCATATAAAGTGTTGCTGCACCCGAACACTTCGGTAAACATCCGGAACCCCTTCCGGTGAATTCCGGAACCCTTCCGGAGATCAAAACACTATTATCACATATATTAATCTTTACCTCCGGACTCTTCCGGAGATCCTCGTCATGTCCGGGATCTTATCCGGGACTCCGAACAACTTTCGGTCACCAACAAAATAACTCTACTATACTAATCGTCACCAAACGTTAAGTGTGTAGACCCTGCGGGTTCGAGAACTATGTAGACATGACCGAGACACCTCTACGATCAATAACCAATAGCGGGACCTAGATGCCCATATTGGCTCCTACATATTCTACATGTCCTCGTCTCCGGATCTGCCGTCGGAGTGGCAGCCGGCCGGTGCTAGACATGGTCGCCGGCGCTCGGGATTGGACAGATTGAAGAAGGGGAGGGGAGCGGAGCGGAGTGAAGTGAGCCTAGGGTTTGCTCCGGAGGGGGATTTTGTGGGGTCGGGGTGGGCCGGGCGGACGCGCCCGGGAAGCCTCATATCCGCCCTAGATTTGGGCTGGATATGAGGGGTGCCGGTCAGGCCGGGCGTTTGAGGGTGGTTTGAGGCGTCCGGTTGGATCGCTTTTTTGCGACCGGTCAGTGACCGGACAGCCTGCCTGGATGTTTGAGACGGGTTTGAGAGGTCCGGCAGTAGATGCTCTCAAGATGCTTTACATCTTGGTCTTTATCTTTACATTTCGCTTGTCAACGGTCTGCAAGTAGAATAGATAGACATAATGAGGCGCGAGCTCAACATGCGTTCATTTAGCTGGCGAACATACTCTATCGTGGCTCCATGTTACTCCTGTACATGCTGAGCCGTAGCATCCGGCCGGTGTAGCCTAGTTACAATATAGTCATTAGTCAGAGCCGCCAGCTATGCGAGCCTATGGTGGTGGTACTATGGCAGAGCATCCAACCCCTTGACGTCGTCGTGCAACCTTGATGCTGGTCCACCTACCACCCCACCGGTCGACATGTTACCCTTGCTTGCATGTGGCTTTGGAGTTTTGACCAGCTCCCCGGCCATTAACAGCAAATGTCAACCTCCATGGAAATGGTTTTGAAGCCGTAGTGGCTCGGCACCAACCTCCATCTCTATAAGTTTCCTCTGCTCCCATTAATCCATCCATCAACCCCGCCGCAGCAACATACACACACACAGCCATAGCCACACACAAGTACACGAAGATGGACGTCAACCTCCAGGAGAAGGCCCTCCTGGGCCTCTTCGCGGCGGCGATTCTCGCCATCGCCGTTGCGAAGCTGACCGGCAAGCACTTCCGGCTCCCCCCGGGCCCCTCCGGCGCCCCGATCGTGGGCAACTGGCTCCAGGTGGGCGATGACCTCAACCACCGCAACCTCATGGGCATGGCCAAGCGTTTCGGCGAGGTGTTCCTGCTCCGCATGGGCGTCCGCAACCTGGTGGTCGTCTCCAGCCCCGAGCTCGCCAAGGAGGTCCTCCACACCCAGGGCGTCGAGTTTGGCTCCCGCACCCGCAACGTCGTCTTTGACATCTTCACCGGCAAAGGCCAGGTAATAAATCAGTTCGTTGAATTTACAGTTCTTGCATATACAGACTAGTTCTCGAATCTTGATAGATATACTAATGACTGGTTTCTAGTAGTGTGATTTCAATGATTTTTTCTAAAAATTTTCATTAATTTCTGTACGCATTGAAATAATTATCTTTAGGTCCAAATATTCAGCAATTTCAGTAGTACACACAAATTAAAAAAAATACAATCAAGTTCAAATAGAAATTCGATCCTTTGGCCGAAATAAAAACCGAAATCACTGAATTTCAATGCAATTCGATAATTTCAACAATGACTGAAATATTTCTAAAACTGAAATTCAAAACCATATTACTAACACAAAAATGATTGCGCGTATGCAGGACATGGTGTTCACGGTGTACGGCGACCACTGGCGCAAGATGCGTCGGATCATGACTGTGCCCTTCTTCACCAACAAGGTGGTGGCGCAGAACCACGTTGGGTGGGAGGAGGAGGCCCGGCTGGTGGTGGAGGACCTCAAGGCCGACCCGGCGTCGGCGACGGGCGTGGTGATCCGCCGCAGGCTACAGCTGATGATGTACAACGACATGTTCCGCATCATGTTCGACCGCCGGTTCGAGAGCCTCGCCGACCCGCTCTTCAACAAGCTGAGGGCGCTCAACGCCGAGCGCAGCATTCTCTCCCAGAGCTTCGACTACAACTACGGCGACTTCATCCCCATCCTCCGTCCTTTCCTCCGCGGCTACCTCAACCGCTGCACCAACCTCAAGGCCAAGAGGATGAAAGTCTTCGAGGAAGACTTCGTCCAAGAGCGCAAGTAAGCACCATATAATTCGTGTGTCGATCGATGCTTGCCAGGACATGTTAATGTTAATCGATGTTGCATCAATCAATTAAGCAAAGCAAGCAAGTTCTCCAAAAAAAAAAAAAGGCAAGCAAGTAGACGCCAAGTGGGACATATGTTAATTCCGTTTACTTCATCTTGGATTTCTTTAGGGGTACTCATCCTGCATCGGTTGCGTGGATGCATTGGTACGTGTTGTTGGTAGTTGACCAGCTGCAGTGCATCAGTGAGCACGTGATAAAGACTAGCTAGGTTCGGTTTCACGAGGTGACAATATACAATACTTACACCGACAGTGGAAGTACATATATAGGTTGATGGAAGTACACCAACAGATCACCAGTTATTTTATTTTTTTCATTCGATCCAAGATTGGATCGGGTTCCACTATCAGAGATAACGGAGATCACCAGTTATGCAACCGGGAAATTAATAAGCATCTACTGCGTTATCTCACAATTGCAGGAAGGCGTTGGAGAAGAACGGTGAGATCAGATGCGCCATGGACCACATCCTTGAGGCCGAAAGGAAGGGCGAGATCAACCACGACAACGTCCTATACATCGTCGAGAACATCAACGTCGCAGGTAAAACTCACCATCAAGTAAATATAATTAACATGTATACATCTTTCTGTCCAACCTAGTTTTGACTTTTGAGAGAAGAAAAATGCTCTACCTAACACTTATTAAGAAAGAAAAATGTAGACCATTTCTTTGTTAATTTTTTGCCTCTCCTGGAATGACCTTGAATTAACTCTTTTGCATACATGCAGCAATTGAGACGACCCTGTGGTCGATCGAGTGGGGAGTTGCGGAGCTGGTGAACCACCCGGACATCCAGTCAAAGCTCCGCCAGGAGATCCTCGCCGTGCTAGGCCCCGATGCACCGGTGACAGAGCCAGACCTAGAGCGCCTCCCTTACCTGCAGTCCGTCGTGAAGGAGACTCTCCGCCTCCGCATGGCCATCCCACTCCTCGTGCCACACATGAACCTCAAGGACGCCAAGCTCGCCGGCTACGATATCCCCGCCGAGTCAAAGATCCTCGTCAATGCCTGGTTCCTCGCCAACGACCCGAAGCGCTGGGTGCGCGCCGACGAGTTCCGGCCGGAGCGGTTCCTCGAGGAGGAGAGGGCTGTCGAGGCCAATGGTAACGACTTCCGGTTTGTGCCCTTCGGTGTCGGCCGGAGGAGCTGCCCCGGGATCATCCTCGCGCTGCCCATCATCGGCATCACGCTCGGGCGCCTGGTGCAGAACTTCCAGCTACTGCCGCCGCTGGGGCAGGACAAGATCGATACCACGGAGAAGCCCGGACAGTTCAGCAACCAGATCCGCAACCACGCCACCGTCGTCTGCAAGCCACTCAAGGCTTAGAAGAATTTTCGATCCGACGAGCTAGACAAAGGATCCGCTGGCATGCATGCACGTGAGTGTATAGTAAGTATTTTGGCGTTTTTGTATTAAGTTTAAATTTTCCTCGTGTTCAGTTATTTTTCTTCATGTGAGACGTCGGGTTGTTGGTTTGCAAACTTGGTACTGTTGATGTAAAACGTTTTGGATCCAAATTCAAATTATTAATTACTCAGTTCGTAAACGCCGGCACAGTCAGTTGGCATGAAACTAGTCCGAGCCAATCAAGTCGTCGGTGCTCATTTTCGACAGTGTTGTAGGGAGGTAGCTGATTTTTTGGAGGGGCCAACGATTGACAGATCGTAATGTCTGCACTCAAGAGACAAGGACGATCTACCTAGTGTCGGGCCCTCTCGGAGGAGGTAACACCCTACTCTTGCTGCTGAGATGTATTGCACTGTGTGACGGTCAGAGATCCGTGAGATCTCAGCAAGGCATCTTGTTCACAAGGTGATGCTGGCGGAGACAGAGGTGGGAGATAAAGTGTTAGGTGAGGAACCCTAGGTCTCAATTGGTGAAGTGTTATTCTGAATCAGCTTACCTACGAGAGGCCCCTAAACTACCTTATATACTTGTCTCGGTTATAGTTACATTGCCCGTGTCAGTTTACAAGTGGGTGCGTGTGCTACTGGATCGTGCCGGGCCCTGGGTGGCTGAATCAGCCGGTTGGCTGCCTTGTCCTTCAAGATGGTGAAAAGAGCATGCTTCTTTAGTGTAGAGGAGAAACAATATGTCATCTAGTCTGTGCAAACTTAAGTACTCCATTGGGCCTCATTAATTGGGAACATGACCTAAGAACACAATGACATTACTGAGAGAAAGAATAATAGGGTGACGTGAGTGCGCTATAAGAGATGTCATATCCAACTTTTGCTTAGTTGGAGGAGTGAGAAGGGGAGAGAGAAGAAAAGCGGGCTATAGATTTACAACCAATTGTATCATGGGCTCAACACCTTTTGTGGGAGAATAAGGTGGAACACATACTAATGGCATACTACCTCCGTCCGGATTTATTAGGCCCTCTTGTATTTTTGGTCCAAGTTTGACCATGTATTTAACTAAAAATATATAAAGTATATGCTACAAAAAGTATATTGTTGGGTTTGTATTTGAAAGAGGTTTTCTATGGTATAGTTTTCGTGACATATAGTTTATATTTTATTAGTTAAATTTGTGGTCAATATGGTCAAACTTTGGCTCAAAATGAAAGGGGGCCTAATAAACCCGGACGAAAGGAGCAGCATGCAAGTATGACTAAACGTACTGGACTATTAGGTTGGCTATATGTTTTTTTTTAAAGGAGGAAGACCCCCGGCCTCTGCATCAGGACGATGCATGCAGCCACTTTATTAATTATTCACAAAGACCTTACAAAGTAGTACATCAGTAAGTCTGAAGCCACCATCTTGGCAACATCTGTCGCTACTCCTATCCACTTGATGAAGGGGTGCCGATAGTCCGAGCCTAATACCAAACAGACCTCGCACCTAAGCCTAACATCTAAAACTGGAGGCCCCAGCCAAGCCATATACCTGGTCCGGGGCACACACCAGTCCGGCGCACTCTCAGAGGCCGCCGCCGCCGTCTTCCACCGATCCATCTTCAGAGCAGATACTGACTCCACGACCTTGCCAGGTCTGCCATCGACGCCACCACGACGCCAGACAGCGCCATCCTCCTGCGTGAGTCCGTCTACACACATCGAACGCCGAGACTCCACTGCGCCACGCCGCTGAGATCCACAGTCGTCGATGCGTAAGATGAAACACCGCTCCACCAAAGATGATGTCCGCTGGTCCCTCGAGCCCGTGCACACCTCCAAGACTGACGCCCCCAAGGGGGAAACGACGCAAGGGCACCGCCGTCATCCGATCTACCGATCTAGGGTTTCCCCCGGAGGTAACAGATAGAGGTCTGGAACTTCTCCACGGCGATGTCTTCAAGAAGAGAACGACACAGAAGAGCGCCGCCATCGCCGGCCTTGGCATGTAGCCGAGCTCAAGGTTTTCACCCAGATATGTTCGAAGAACCTCCATCAAGTCTTGTGTACGGATCGCCGCCATCTCTACCGGGGACTGGAAGTAGGATCCAGGCCGCCGCCGCCTGACCAGCCAGCAGCCGCGCCGCGCGAGCAGCAGGGCCGCCCGCAAGCCCCACCGCACCACTGGAGAGCCCTACACCAGACCCCGCCGCCGGCCCAGGAGAGGACGACGCCACGTACGCCCAGCAGCCATCGCCACCAGCCCGTGCCGTCGCCGCCGCGCCGCCACTAGAAGAAAGTGTCCCGCGCCGCCATCCTCGGGCAGGAGGAGAAGAAGGCCCCGCCGCCGCCTAGGCCGAGCGGGCTTTGCCCGGCGACCTGCGGCGGTGAGGAGGGGTGGAGGAGGGAGGAGGGGCGAGGGGCGGTAGATCTGGGCTCCCCCCGGCCGCCCGCGGGGACAGCGCGAGGAGAGGAGAGCTAACTTTGTACGGAATATGAGGTTGGCTATATGTGATGTTGCAATTCTTTATAGCCGGTTGTTGGTTATTATCCTTGGTCTAAAGAGCATCACCATGGCTAGTTCCTCGAGAAATAAAGAGAGAAGAGGCAGGCATGAGCGACACTCAAAAGAACATAACTATAAAAATTTCAGAACAAAACACACGCACAAGGATAACTTTGATCAAGCATGAATTTTCTTTTCTTTATCTTTTGACGAAAAGGCAGATGTTCTGCCATTCGGTTATCAAGCATGAGTTTAGGATTCAGACCCGTACAAACATAATTACATAAAAGTAGTTGCCGCATTCGGTTAATCATGCAAAAGGTAAAAGTTATTGTTCCTTCTAGACATATGCTAATCATGCAAGCAGAACCCCTACTAACCAGAGATAAGATCAATGTTGCCTTCTACATATGGATACTCTCCAAAAATATTGTGTATTTTTGTGAACCAATCATCACTTGGCATGTCCTGATCTGGCAGCTTCACAGTCACACTTTTAAGCGTTGGCGAGCATCTAAGTACCACTTTCAAGAAATCTAACTCGTGATTCTCCCCTTTGAAGCCTTCAATTTTCACTTTCCGAAGATTCAAGGAGATAGTTTGGGATTTCCAACCCTTTGGGCCATCACAAGGACAATTTAGTGGGCATGCTTCTTTCACCTACAATAAATGTGAATCACATCAATGTATTATGGATTCTCTCCTTCAAATTTTGTTGAACGGGTACCATATGTATTCCATTATATAAGAAGGGCGATAAATTACCTCTGATCTCGACACAACGATGTTAAAGTTATGTATCTCTCTAAGACGATGCATGCCAAGGAGACACAACACAAATGCTCCAAATGCATGCCCCTTTGTTGTGAGATGTAGATTCAAAGTAGAGAACTGGGTGACCACATGTTTACCTATCTCCGCCACAAATCCGCGCTCTGCAACTTGAAAACTCAATGAATCCTGCATAACAATTCGGCAAGTTATCCATTACTAACAAGTTTGGTAAATTGTAGATTGAGCAAAGGATGACAGGAGACGTACTTGGGCACACATGTGCAGGGACAAGACCTCCTCTCCTTGTCTATGTGATGTCTTCAAGCCCAGCTCCAAGAGGCCCCAAAGACCAAGCCCATGAGTCACCTTGGGATACGAGCAGGACCAACTATGCTCGCCGCCGTCAAGGAAGGAGGACCAAACATGTACATTCTGAAAATATAACTCATGATATATCCAATGATGTGCATTTGATATTCTAGATGTACCTATTTTTCTATATAAATATAGTCAAAGTTTGCAATGTTTGACTTTTGAAAAAATCTATAGGCACTACATTATGGAACGAAGGGAGTATTTATTACTACTGTATATAATAGAAAAAACAGCCCTAAAAAACTACTTGTAATATTATAGAAAAACCAAAAGAGTTGTATTTCTCTCGTGCAAAACAAAAAGAGTCCTATTTCTTCTTCCCACAAGAAAAGAGGCCTAGCTATTTCTACCAGATTACTGACCCCGTCCCCCACATCCCGGACGTGAGGGTTTCCATGGAGGAGACGGAGAACAGAGCGCGCCATGGCAGCCCAGGTTCAGCCGACCTCATCAGCGCCCTTCCGGAGGATCTGCTCCTTCAGGTCCTCCATCGCCTCGGCTCCAGATGCTCCGCCGCACGCACCAGCATCCTCTCCCGCCGGTGGCGCGGCCTCTGGACCCGCCTGCCCTGCGTCACCGTCGCCCTCCACCAACTCCCGCTCAGCTCCCTCGAGGCCGCGCTGGCCCACGCCGCCCGTCCCGGGGCATGCCATTGCTACCTCGACATCCGTGTCCCCTGGCAGGCTGTCACCATCACCGCCGCCAGCATCTCCTCGCTGCTCCGCGCCGCGGCGGCGCTCTCGCCCGTGGAGATGCTCCTCGCCTTCGAGCTGGACGTCCAGGTCCCAGGTCTGGACGTGAACCTGATTCCCATGGCGCTGCTCTACGATCTCACGTGGAGCACGCAGTGCTCCATTGTGGGGGTGAACCTGCCCCGCTTCGACCGCGCCACCTCCATCGACCTGCGAGCGAGCCACCTCCGCTTGCTCCCGCCATCCTCCGGGTTCCCCTCGCTGGAGAGACTCTGCCTCTCCGGCTGCGACGTCGACCTCGCCGCCTTGATCCCTCGCTGCCCGCGCATCCGCGTGCTCAGGGTGAACAAGAATGGTATGGTGGCCACGGACAGCATCACCATCCACTCGGCGTCGCTGCAGGAACTCTCTGTGTCTGTGGAGAGCAGCAACAGATGGACAGCCCGTATCGACATCGAGGCACCCGTGCTTAAGCAATTGATCCTGTCTTTCCATGCCCGCGGCGATCTCATGGTCTCCGTCTTGGCACCAATGGCGGAAAAGGTCTCGTGGAGGTGCTCCTATGAAAAGCCTACTTAGGCTTGGTCTCTGGGGGCTCTTAGAGGTCGGCTTAAACACCACAGACTCCGGGAAAGGCGCATGCTCGTAGCTCCCAAGCGTGCATGTCCTCTCCTTACACATGGCTGCCCGAGTGTGTCTCCTTCCTGTCTTGCTTGCTCAATTCACTGGATTTGCCCGATAAATTTAACTTACTCATGATGTCATGTTGAATTGATTTTGCTGCAGACTTCATATAGATATCTAAATGCGGAGCACACCTTTGCGGCAGAGATTGATAAACATATGGTTTCCAAATTCTCTCGTTTGGACCTACATCTCAGAACCACAGGGCATGCGTTTGGACCATTTGTGGCGCGTTTCTTTGGGATGCATCGTATTCGTAGAGCTATTCAGAACCTTAGGATCCTCCTTCAAAGATCAGAGGTAATTTACCGCTTTCCTTATACATTTGGAATATATATGTGGTACATGTTCAACAAAAGAAATTGTAGGTACATTATTATTCTTGAGCTAAGGTCTCGATACTTGAACATCTATAATATGTTACTATAATTCACATTCTTTTTACTAGGTGAAAGAAACATGCCGGGTAAATTGTTTCTGTGGTGAGCCCAAGGACTGGAGAACACAAACTAACTCGTTGGCTGGTCTTGAAACTGTGGAAATTGAAGGCCTCCACGGGGAGGATCATGAGTTTGATTTTTTGAAAGTCATGTTTACATCTGCTCGTTTTGATTTTTTGAAAGTCATGTTTACTCTGAGGCTGGCAGATGGTGTCACCCCATGTGTCGATTGGTGCACAAAAGTGAACAACATCTTCAAGGCGTATCCTTCCGTGAAGTGCAACGTTGATCTGGTAAGCAGATTTGATGCATTTTTTCGATAAAGGGCGCTTTATTATTACTTAAAAGGTTTAAGTATTACACCCGGCCTCTGCATAACTAAGATGCACATAGCCAAACCAAGTCCAAACTCAGAAATAAAAAAGGCGAAATACAAGTAATCATAAGACTGTATGACACCTAATCCGTGGGAGGGCCAATCCGAAGATCATGCTGCCATCCATGTCAGGTAAAAGTATCCCTCGCCGTGTTCTCCAATCGTGTACACATCTCCATAAACAGGTCTCGATTCTCCACCCGTTGTAGAGACGACCATAAACGGAGCGTACCTGTACATCTGTAGATAACCTGCATAAAAGAAGTGCTTTTATCATTAAAAACCTTATCATTTCTACACAGCCAAAGCGACCAAATAACGGCGAGCGCTCCCACCCTGAGAAGAATTCTAAACATGTGATCAATTCCATGTAACCAGTTGCCAAATATGTTAGCAACACTACATGGAGGATACAAGCAAGAGCAGATTTGATGCATGGTTTGGATAATCATGGATGCGGGAACTAGTTTATCGTTTTACCATTTAGATGTCTGAACTCATCCTTTAGCTTTGTGCATGTATTAGTTTGCAAATTTCTAGGGCTTTTGGAATGTGTCAAATGACATGTTATTAATTATTTGTTCAAGGCTGACTCAGTTTTAGCATGATTCTGCCCTCTTTGTTTAATGAAAAAATCGACAATGATGGTTCACATGCTACAGCGATGTTCTTCCGTTTTTATACTCATCTTTTTCATAGGTTCAGTTTCCCATTAGTGGTGGCCGAAAGGTCAAAGACCCCTCTATTATTCTATTTATCATTCAATCATATCATCTACTTGTATATACATGTCAGATGATTGTGCATGCACTCCAATAATTTTCTGAATATGCTATATTTTCTGTTGATTTCTCTTTGATGGAATATTAGTTCTGAATTTGTACATACATCCTCAGCTTTTCTATGTTAACTTATTAGTCTATGCCAACTTGTTTAACTTAGTCACCATGTCCTCATGATTGAAACTTAACTGACCGACTTAATATTTCCACATGACTGAACTTGTTTTGTTTTACCTCCTCTGCATGCAGGGTCAATATGTAGCAGCCAAAGATCTGCATTGACCTTACGGTTGTGGATTCAGGGTGCTCGGTAACAAGATTGTCCTCTTCCACGCCGACCAACCTCTATCTGATTTCAGGAACTTGCTTCATGGCTTCAATCCATACTACCTTATGTTATCCTGCATATTAGTTTGTCATTACAAATTAGTTTCTTATTTTTCACTGTTGTTGTGACGTGGTGAACTCTCCGTATTAGAAGACAGTTGTTGTAATCCTCAAAATATAGCAATTGTTAGATATCCTGACTATGGCACGTCGGGGTCTCTGGTGAAAAACTATAATAGGTGCATACAACTTGCAGGTAATGATACAAATATATAAATATTCATAGAAATAAATATAGTACAAATATGAAACTATATCACTCGGGTCCTAGTGACAAGCATTATGCATATGAAAGTCATAACATCACAGATCTCATAACATAAATGACCCTCGAAAAACCCGAAAGTGATTTTATTCATTTATTGTTCTGCATAAGAAAAGACAATACCATGAGTATTCTGCTCAAAATGTTAGGCCGGTTAGTTCTTATTCAATTGTGTAAGATAGAGGGAAAAACATAGCAAAAGTGTTCTGGAAAGTAAATACATTTGAGACGTTTCAGGCCACGTCCTTGGCCAACGGTTCCACACGGATCTCTTGTAGCATCTCCCTAGGGATCTACATGCTGCTGCATCTCTTCGCTCACTGCGATAATGACGTTATCTCGTCATAATTGATATGCCACGGGGGAAACTCGACTTGTGATTATAGAGTGTGTGTTTTAGGGAGTACTTCACTGCGACTTCTCGAGTTTGAGAAGTACTTCCTTTGTCCAGGTTTATAGGTTTGCCTCTAATTTTGGACCTAACTCGGACCCAAAGCCGAACTCACGAATTGTCTGACTGGAATATATTCTTTTCCTTTTGTTTATTTCCTTTTAAAAGTACTGATGGGGTTTATTTTGCCCTATTGCACTTTGTTGGGATTTATACCGGTTTAACAATTGAATAAATTATGATAATTAAGAATGGTCTAGATGTTATAAACTTTCAGGAAAAAATTAACTTAACACTAGTAAGCATGCATGTGCAACACATGTATCTTCGAGGAGTCATGACACATGCTCTCCTAACATCTACGCTAAGAAGGTATGGGCGGCGAGAGTTTACACCGTCTCTTTTGTCGTCGAGATATAGGGTCTCCACCTCCTTAGTCCCCTCCCCCTTGTCTTTGAGGTAATGTGGGTCCTCGCCTTTATAGTCTACTGCTCCAATGCCAAGAGGTATAGGGCACCGCAAGCTTCTATGCTAGCATGTACATAGGGTTCACATTGGTGTTTGCAGGGGCATCACATAAGTGTCGAGGACGGCACCACACCAAAATAGTCTTCCTTGCTATCTATCCTCCACCTGGGTCGTGCTGTAGTGAACCAAAAAATGATCGAAAACACAACATCTGTGCAATATTTTTAGTGAAAACAGCAATCTATTAATCATCCTGAAAAGATTTACAGTGTCACTTACGACTAGCTGGCTAACATTATCAAGGTATTCATCTAACCAATTTATGAACAAACAAGTTTCTTGTCAACGCCGCTAGTTCACACTACTGGAATATCGCTGTACGCCGAGTGCCACGGACACTCGGCAAAGGGCCAATAACCGCCGGCAAAGCCTTTGCCGAGAGTTGCACTCGGCAAAGGCCACCCGGCGTACACCTCTCAGGCAAACAGGAATTTGCCGAGAGCCAGGACACGGACACTCGGCAAAGAGTTTGCCGAGAGCCAAACAGTGCCTCTCGGCAAAATAAAGTGACTTCACGTTCGCTGGTTCCGTCAGCTCTTTGCTGAGAGCCACGCTTGGCAAAACTGCCCCAGCCAACTGCCATCTGCTCCTAGCACATGCCACTTTGCCGAGAGCCACGCTCGGTAAAACTGCCCCAGCCTCCCAGCGCATGCCACTTTGCCGAGAGCCACACTCGGTAAAGATCCGTTCCCAGTACTGTTTCTCCTGCTTTTCCCTCGGATCGCTGCAGCAAAAATAGATATACAATACACAAACATGCATTTGAAGTCTCAAAGTCTAACAACAAACTCACATAAGCATTATATAAATAGTTCGCACAAGCTTCATTTGAAATCACAAAGTAGCTCTTTGTTACAAGTGCCTACTTACTAAACAATAAAGTGGTCAATACATGTCTACATGCGACCACATGATAAAAGCAACACCACAATTATCACGAACTGAAGGAGAATTATCAAGTTCTTCCATCCACTGAACCCGATAAGCCGTTTCTGGCTAGCACATCCACTGAACCCACTAATTCAGATTTTATCTTCTGGTTAAGCACATACTGATTATAATGATACTCTGCCTTCTCTCTGCTATTGAACGAGTCGTGGGAGCTGCCTTCGTAACGAAGCACTTGTTCATTGCATTCAGACCATGAATCGTAGACTCCTGGACACCTACCTCTGTACACCGCATACCACTTCATCTACAAAGAAAGAGAAAAAAGAGGCAGAGAAATAATGCAAGGTTAAAGAGCACATCATACATAATCCACATAAGCATTCATCACTCATATAATCAAAAGCATTAATGATTCATATACCCAAAAGCAACATCACAAGTTCTACTCAAGTTATACTCCGAGTAGACATCAGCAACTACATTCACGACATCAGCATCAAAGTATCTAACAAGGCTACTCTTAAAATGGAACTCTAATCAGACTGGTAGTCTGTTAAGCCGGTAAGCGTGGAGTCGGAGGAGGTGGGGATCTCCCTCTCAGTGGAGGAGCAAGCGTCGTCGGGAATGGCGGTCGGCGGAATCAGTGGCAAAGGGTCGGCACTCTCCTTAGGTGGTGCTTCCTTCTTGGACAGATCCACAAAAAACTTAATAAGGATGAGCTGCGGGTTCTCCTTAAGGAGCGCCGCCAAGCGGTCCTCACTGGCGCGTGACTCCTTGACCGTGGAGTTGAACTTAGAGGAAGCTGCGTCATCGGTGGAAGCCATAACCTCGAGAACGATGCTAGCACCTTCTATCACACAATGAAAAATAACATAAGTATATATGGAATTCTAGGATGTCATCGCAAACTACAAGGATATGTGTGTTGAATTCGAGGATGTCAACACACATATCACTATTCCGGCTTGTTGGTTGACTTTCAATCCTCCGAGTCTCCCCAACTCTCATCTCTCAAGTGGTGGTGTATATGGTGGGCACTCTCTCACTGACATTTCGACCGTCGGGGACCCCATCAAAGTGAAAGTCAACCTTTAGGATAGAAGGCACGCCTTTAATGCCTCGAAAACATTTCAACATAAACCATATCATCAGTACTACAGCAAAATTAAACGACTACATTGAATACTAAGACATAATTATGCAGTGCTAGGATAGACAAAAGTCGGGACAACATTACATATATCCATAGTACTAGGATAGACAACCACTACTAGGACATATATACTACTCTAATATATCAACATCATCTGGGTCTGCGTCAAGCTAGTCCTCATCCTCGTCCTCCGAGACAAGGTCAACCACCTCTGGACATCCGCCGGAGGGGCCTGCCTCACCGTCAGTGCGGGTAGCCGGCTGCACCACCTCCCCATCATCGTCCATAAAGTAGCTATCCTCATCGAGCTCATCGAAAAGCTGGTCGACCTCCGCTGATATTCTGGCATCCATCTCGGCGTCCTCCTTCTTCCTCTGCTCCTTCTCCTTATTGGCCCAAAAATCACGCTCCTCGGCCACGAGCTGCGGATTGGCCTCAGCATACCTAGCCATGTAGTCCTCATCCATCTTGGTCAGTCGGCGTGCCTTCTCCTCCTTGCGGGAATACATCCGGTAAGGAGGGGCAAGGAACCAAGCATGCTTGGCATCCTCCGGGAAGTTCAGCTCAGCCGATTTCTGGCCATACATGGAAGCCACCGCGTCATATGCCCGCGCGGCGAGCTCAGGGGTGTCGAACGTGCCAAGCCATAGCCGATCACCATCGCAGGTGATCTCAGCGGTGTAGCGACCCGAGTCACGGCGTCGAACACCACAAAACCCGGTCAAGGGAGAGCGGCGCGGCGCCATCCTCCTGAACAAGTGTCATTCGACAACGGTCTCGATATCAAATTTAATTTTGATAAGTTCAAAACTAAATGAAGAATACACAACAACTCTTCATGTGGGTTGACTTTCATTCCATCGATGCCCCTTCAACAACTCTCACCTCTCAAGTGGTGGCATATATGTATGGTGGGGCACTCCTTGCCTGTATATTTCGACCGTCGGTGACGGTCGTTACTCCCATCCCTTGCTGCGTTACCAATGTCTCACAGCAAGAGATGAGGAGCAACGACCACCTACGACAACAACCGGTGTCTTTCCTCTCATAACATTTCTGATCTCTCAATGTTATTTCGACCGTCGGTGACGGTGGGTCCTTTCATCCTCCCTCTGCTTTACCAAGGTCTCAGAGGAGGAGGACGAGAAAGACCGACCACCTACGAACAGCCGGTATCCTTCCTTCAACAGCATCTCATCTCTCACTCTCATCTCTTTCAAAAGAAAACACCATCGGAATGAAAGTCAACACACTAAAGTAAGCCCAGATCGACCGCCATCGTCAAAAGTCGATTTTCTTCCTCCAAGAACAACTCTCATCGACACTCTCTCACGTATATATGGTGGACACTCTCTGGTGGTGGTATATATATGGTGGACACTCTCTCACGGGTATTTCGACTTTTGGTGATGGTCGAGCTGGGCCAGTCCATCGTGCGTGACAAAGGTATATCACAGGACAAACTGGCCCAGATCGACCGCCATCGTCAAAAGTCGATTTTCTTCCTCCAAGAACAACTCTTATCGACTGTTGGTGATGGTCGAGCTGGGCCAGTCCATCGTGCGTGACAAAGGTATATCACAGGACGAACTGGCCCAGATCGACCGCCATCGTTAAAAGTCGATTTTCTTCCGCCAAGAACAACTCTTATCGACTGTTGGTGATGGTCGCTCTTCCTCTGCTCCTCCTGCTATACAAAGATCACAGAGGAGGAGCAGAGGAAGCGCGACCCCCTACGGCAACAGTCGGTACCATTCCTCTGAAAACATCTCGCATGTCAAAAATGATCGTCACTCGCTCAAGATAAAAACTAGTACATAAAAGCTACTACAAAAAACTACTAGTCCCACTAATAGATAAAACTACTACATAAAAACTAATGCAAAAAAATTATCTACATATCACACATAGCATCCATGCATACAACATTATAAAAAATTATATACATAGCATCCATCCATCTATCAATCTATCCATCTATCTATCTATGCATCCATCTATCCATGCATCCATCCATCCATCTATGCATCCATCTATCCATCCATCCATACATCCATCCATACATCCATCTATGCATGCATCTATCCATCTATCCATGCATCCATCCATCCACATGAGAGGGAAGGGGGGGAGCTCACCGAAGGGGAGGAGCTCGGTGTTGGGGGGGGGGCGTGGGGTCAGGGGGCGCGGACGTGGGGGGCCGCGGGGCGGCACCGGGGGTGCGCGGGGGGGGGGGGCGCCGGCAGGTGGGGGGCGCCGGTCGGCGGGGGGGGGGGGTCGGGTGAGGGGGGAGAAGAGGAGGGGAGAGAGACGCGGGGAAAAGAAAAGAGCCGGGGAATAAGTTGAAGTGCCGGACGCTACCTTTACCGAGTGCTTGTCGGCGCGGCACTCGGAAATGTAATCAAACCTAGATCTAGGTTTTCCTTTACCGAGAGTAGCTCTCAGAAAAAGTCACAACTAGATCTAGGTTTTCCACTGTTGCCGAGAGCCACTCTCGGTAATTACTCTAGTACCGAGCGCCACTCTCGGTAATATGATTGATTACCATCCTAAGCATGCCACAAGGACATCACAAAGGATTTCTCATGCCGCTACCGGGCATGATTTCATGTGCCGCCTTGCTGATCTGCAATTTCCGGCGATGAAACCCTAGCAGAGCAATAAATTTTTCGAATATTGCACGCGTGTCCGAAAAATGTGGGGGGGGGGCGTGGCACGTGTCATGCGATTGCCTCATTTGAGAGCACGAGAAGTTTCGAGGCCAACGGAGCAACATGACCTGCACTTCCTGCACAAACCGGACACGTTCCTTCTCGATACCCAGAGACTAGCTCGGAGACGGTGCGGTTTACAAGCGGCCTCAGGGGAGGCTTATTCAAAACGCGCCCAAATTTTTACCACACCCTACAGGGCCCATGTGATGACACCGTGCCAGCTCTCGAGGAATTCTGGCATCGTACGATTTTCCGAGGATTTCAACGGTTGCATCAGGCATGCCACCGAGGTACTTTCGGCCCCCGGTGGCAGGGCATGCCCCTCCCTCCTCTGCACAAGGCCTATGCATGCCGCAAGGACACGACAAAGTATTTTCCATGCCGCCTCTGGGCATGATTTCATGCGCCGCCTTGCAGATTTGCAATTTCCGGCGATGAAACCCTAGCAGAGCAATAAATTTCTCGAATATTGCACGCGGGTCCGAAAAATGCGGGGGTCTGGCACATGTCATGCGACGGCCTCCTTTGTGAGCACGAGAAGTTTCGAGGCCAACGGAGCAACAGGACCCGCACTTCTTGCACAAACCGGACACGTTCCCTCTCAATACCCAGAGACTAGCTCGGAGATGGTGCAGTTTACAAGCGGCCTCAGGGGAGGCTTATTCGAAACGTGCCTAAAATCTTACCACACCCTACAGGGGCCATGTGATGACGTCGTGCCAGCTCCCGAGGATTGGATTTAAACGGTTAGATCATTGCTCTCACACAGACGACAAACTCAAAAATAGTAATAATTGAATTAATAAAAATCACCGGCATCCATCATTAGGAAGATGGCACGTCACTGTGAATCTTCAGTGCCCGGAAGGGGTGAAGATTCACAGTAATGGTTCATCTCCTTAACATGAGTGTAATGAAGACCGAAGCTTACTGCGTCTGGATTATCCGACTATTTAAACTGGTCATGTTGCTTGTCTCTGGGCGAGGTGGTACTAAAAGTTTACTGAGAGCCGGAGCTTTACCGAGAGCCGCCCTCGGCAAATCTTACCCTACCGAGAGCGGCGCTCGGTAATGGTGCTATCCGGAAATATTCTTAGTAAGAGTGTAATGAGAGCCGGAGCTTTGCCGAGAGCGGCTCTCGTATAAGTAGTGCCACCGTGCGATGGCCTCCTTTGAGAGCACGAGATGTTTCGAGGCAAACGGAGCAACAGGACCAACACTTCCTTCACAAACCGGACACGTTCCCTCTCGTTAGCTCTCATAGAGACGAAAAAGTCAAACAAACAATTAACTGAATTAATAAAAACCGTCGGCATCCATCATTAAGAATATGGATTGTCACTATGGACCTTCTCTGTCCGGAACAGGTGAAGATTCATAGTGACAGTCCATTTCTTAATAAGAGTGTAATGAAGACCAACGCTTGCTTGTTGTGTACTATCCGACTATTTAAACCGGTCTTGATGGTCGTCGTTAAGCGAGGTGGGACTAAACTCAGCTCCCACTTATATATAGATGAAAAAGAGAAAAATAAATAAGGCAAGTAAATATTGTTTGCCGAGAGCCATTACGCGGGCGCTCGGTAAAGCAGCGCGACCGTCAGAGCGACGACGACCACTGCCGGTCTTGCCACGTGGCTACCCTTTGCCGTGTGCCATGGGCTGGCTCTCGGCAAATAGGTAGTTGTGTTATCCTTTTGCCGAGTGTTCTTTACCGCTTCGTATCGGCGTACGTTCGGGTTTGCCGTGAACCCATGGTTGCCGAGCGCTGCTCGCGGCGTACATTAGTTTGCCGAGTGCCCGTGGTTTGGCTCACACCCGGCGTATACGAAAATTCCAGTAGGGTCATGTGCTACTTTACTGATTTCTCTCCTCAAACATCCGATAGAACAAAAGCAACTAGTTAAGTCTTCAAATGGATAATGTGTTCGGAGATGTTCGAGATGAGACACAAAAATCTTGTGTTGCTTTTGAAAACATTGACAACATAAGCGTTATCAGATTTCAAAACAATGTTAGAAACAAGGAGGTCTTTCGCGAGCCGGAGACCGATTGGGCACGCTTGGGCATTGGCTTCTACCATGTCGCTGCATCTCTCTATGTTTAGAGCAACACACAGTAACACCCCTCATTTGTGGTTGCGACTTGCGAACACTAACGGCAACGCGGGTTTGGTCATTATTTTGCAGAAAAGAAGCATCGACTTTTACCCTCACACTATTTTCCTGTAGTCTTGACCTCCTTGTCAACTGCCTGGTCACTTGTATAGTGGCAAACTGCATCAGATGTACGTGCAAAAATAGTTTTTTTTTTACAATTGACAGGAGGTTGAGTTTTTGCATCATTTCCCCATGTCATATTGCTCATATTACGAAAATAGAGATAAAAACAATTTATTTTGCCTATTGCACTTTGTAGGGATTTATACCGGTCTAACCATTGAATAAATTATGATAATTGAGGATGGCCTAGATGTTATAAATTTTCAGAAAACAATTAAGTTAACAAAAATCGAGTGTCTCTTTGGTTCACGAGCCGTATGGTCTTTATTATGGAGGTGCCCTGCTCCTCCGAAGATGCGTATGTTTGCGTGGCGTGTGGCTACTGATTGTCTACCCACCTCGAATAATAAGAAGAGTCGTAAACTTGAAGTTTCTAATCCGTGCCCTTTGTGTGCCACCGAACCGGAGGACACGTTCCATGCTCTCTGTAGGTGCCCTCGAGCGGTCGCGTTGTGGAGATCAATGGCGAAACAATGGGATCTTCCTGATGTCCAGCGGCCGGTGAACACAGGGCCGGAGTGGCTCCTCCATGTGCTGACAGAGCTGTCGGAAGAGAGACGCTTGTTCACGCTCATGACATTATGGAGATGTTGGCACGTGCGGAACGAGATCGTCCACAACAAACGGCCGCCACCCGTCGAGGTGTCGACCCGATCCTTTCTAGCTATATTACTTCCCTGCTAGCCTTGCAGGCTGACCCACGGGCTGATCACGTCAAAGGAAAAATGGGCGATGGACAAAGCAAAAATAGTGCGTTATCACATGTACGTTGGGAAAGAAGAAGCTAGAGCTTGGGAGCCTCCTCCGGCGGGCTGGGTGGTGCTGAGCGTTGATGGCTCGTACTCCCAAGAGGATAGTACAGCAGGTGCAGGGATGGTGCTAAGAGATGATCATGGCGCAATTATTTTCTCTTCTTGCCGAGAGCTACGGCACTGTGCGTCGCCCTTGGAATCTGAAATAGCTGCGTGCTTGGAAGGCGTCTCATTAGCTATCCAATGGTCATCTTTGCCTATTGTGATTCATTCAGATTGTTCAGAATTGGTCAAGATGATCACCGAACAGGGAGAGGACAGATCTGCATACATGATGATGGTGCAGGAGATCAAAGCGTTCTTCTTCAGGATCAGAGGGAATTCATAGTCAAGCAAGTTAGGCGAGAACAAAACATTGTTAGTCACCTTTTAGCAAACTATTGTAGAATAAAGAAGCGCACTGCGGTGTGGCTTCGGTCAGGACCGGATGAGGTACCTGACCTTTGTAATGCAGACTTGGCCGCCGCTTGATGAATGAATTTCCTTTTCCTCGCAGAAAAAGAAGATTTTAGAGAAGGAAAAAAATACAAGACTATACAGGTCATGTCTAGTTAAATCCTACACTAGCAAAAATGCCCGTGCGTTGCAACGGTGAAAAAACTATCATATGCCTCTAGCCCATAATAGATAAACCGATGAAGCCTTCGGTGGCTAGTCCTCTTTGCAGACATGAGATGTAAAGTAAAAGAAGGAAACGAAGTGAGCAGAGAAACATAACAAATTACATACCATGTGGACATTTAATTATTTAATCAATCACTTTTTTCATGTATGTATGCCTCATATTGTTCTTCTGCTGCAACGGCTATTGTTAAACAGATTCAAAGGTTCAGATGGAAAAAACACCAGATTCCGAGTCCTACTCTTCGTATGTCCGTGACGGCCTGACGGGTGCCAGTGGGTCGAGCGAGAAGGGCTTCTGCCCATCGGCATGGACTTTGGCGGAGGCCCTGACACGTCGCCCTTCCATGATTCCGCTCTTGACGAGTGTCGACAAGCTGGCCGGTAGGTCGAGCCCTCGCTAGCTCCTCACGTCCCGTGAATTACCTCCCCACTATACCGTCTATACACAATGGGTTGCCGAGATGTGGATGTCGTCGGCCATTGATCTGTCGCTCGCATTGGTAGCGTCCATCTCCTTGTCGCGTCGGGGAGGAGGAGGACGGACTGGCGGATGGGGAAGGACCAAAGAAAGGAGGATGTATCACGGGAGAGGAGTGTGGGGGGGGGGGGGGGGGGGGGGGGATCGGGACATCGAAGGGCGAGGAAATTGTACCTATAGTGCGGATCTCTCCGAAAAGTAGTAGGAAGCGGCTCTCATTCGTGGCTGGAGATAGCGTTGAGAATGATGGTGCCTAGATGGCTAGGTCAGCCTAGCTGGCTTCCTGTGTGGCTCCTCCGCACTCGCCGTCGTACGGCCTTGGCGCCGCAACCGACGTCTCCTCGGCACAGTTCTCTCATCATCTTCGGCCGTAGTTCAACAAACTGTAGGAGTCTTGGCGAACTTATTTGATCGATGTTTTTGGCCAGCGGCAACGTATATACCATAAACACTTGGAAGCACACAGTGGATGATTTTCACTATACATATTTGAAGCAAGCCTCTCGCTACGTGGCTAGCTAGGTGCACATGCACACGTACATGATGCACCTGCAAGAGGATTGTACTCCAGCGGGTAGATGCACATGCACACGTACATGATGGACCGTAAAATTGATAGTAGGAGGAGCGGTAAAATTTCCAGAAATTTAGAAAATAAAATAACATATTTAGAGTATACTACTTGAATTTAAATTGACTTTGTATTATTAAAGGGGAAATATTTACTGTGCAATATGTAAATCTTTTATTTGGATCTTTAATGGTCCATATATGCCTACTGAAAATTTAAAAGGCTTTTGGATAAAGTTTGGATGTTCAAATAATTCCAAAGTTTTTTGAATTATAAAGAAAATAGAAAATATTAACTATGTGTAATATGTAAATATTTTATTAGGGTCTTTAATGGTTCATATAGGTCTACTGAAAATTTAAAAGGATTTTGAATAAAGTTTGGACGTTCAAACAATCCAAAAGTTTTTTGAATTTTAAATAAAATAGTAAAGGAAAGAAAGCATGAAAGATTTGCAGGATGCGTGGCCAAGCTTCTCCTCCGTTATTGTTTGTCCATGTATGTGGTCAGCTGTCAGCCGTCCGTCTTTTGTCGTTCGTCCATCCCGTCCGTGCCGTCGTTCGTATCCGAGCTTCTCCCGTCCGTGTGGTCAATCGTCCGCTGTCGCTCGTATCCGATCCTCGTATTGTCCGTCCATGTATGTGGTCAGCTGTCAGCCATCCGTCGTCTATTGTCGTTCGTATCCGAGCTTCTCCCGTCCGTCTCCATCCCGTTCGTGTGGTCAACCCGTCCGCCGTAGCTCGTATCCGAGCTCCTCCTCCGAGGTATATTGCCGTCCATGGCTCCTCCTCCGCTGTTGTCCCATCTGTGCTCAGCCGGGAGCCGTCCGTTGTCTGTTCCTTTTCGTTCTTGGTGAGCTTCTCTTTCTTGTTGATTCTCCCATTTTTGGTGAGCTTCTCTTTCTTGTTGATTCTCCCATTTTTGGTGAGCTTCTCTTTCTTGTTGATTCTCCCAGTCACCTGTATATAAGTCGATGAGGTTTGGTCTAAAAGAGCGATGTGGGACTATTAATTAAGAAACGAATCCTAGCCTTTAGCAAAGGCATGAGCTAGCCAGTTGGTCGCTGGTTTAACAGCTGATTTGTAGGTTGTGGGTTCGAGCCTTTAGCAAAGTCAATTTCTTTTGCCTATCTTTTTGGAAGCCCATGGCCTGCGGGGCTTGCGGCCCATGAGAGTAATCTGTGGCACAGGTGACGTACGAAGCTGGATTTTGCCAGGTTAGGATTAAACTGGACCGACGGGGTGGACGGACGAAATTACGGTGGTAAGAAGCAATAGCCTCTTTATTATTAGGTATAGAGGTATAGATATAGAGGTATAGATATAGAGGTATAGATATAGATATAGATATAGATATAGAGGTATAGATATAGATAGAGGTATAGATAGAAGGTATATAGATATAGAAGGTATAGATATAGATTAGCTCTGATTCACCTTTTAAGGGTCTCGGAGTGACTTTCACGGCTGAGAATCCGCGGCGCACAACTAAAAAGAGGGTCGACAAACTCTATGTTCTCGCCAGTCCCTTTTTGGGTTATAGCTAATTGTTTCTGACTTTTTGTGTCCGAGGGAAATTTCCATGTTTGGAAAACACGGGGACACGACTACAGAGATGTCTCTCCGATTCACATGATTTTAAATATAGAAAAGAAAAATAATCTTGCAATGTGTTGTCTATTTAAATCCTACACCCTCTATTTCTAAATATAAAACGTTTTGGTAGTTCGATTTAAACTGCCCAAACTTCTTATAATTAGAAAACAGAGGCAGTACATTATTAATTCTGCACCAAATTAAAGTTTGTTTGTTGTACGATGGAAAAAACAAAGAGTTGTATTTCCCTCCCTCGCTCAAAACAAAAAAGAGTCCTACTGTTTCCTAATACAAAATTACATATTTAAATTAATTATTACTCACCCTGGGCGTCCACCACACCCCGGCCGTGAGGTTTTAGTTGCAGCATTGGGGTTTCCCATGGAGGAGACGGCGAACGGACCGTGCCATGGCTGCCCAGGTCCTGCCGACCTCATCAGCGCCCTCCCGGAGGATCTGCTCCTCCAGGTCCTGGAGCGCCTCGGCTGCGCCCGCGAGGCCGCGCGCACCAGCCTCCTCTCCCGTCGCTGGCGCGGCCTCTGGACCCGTCTCCCCAGCCTCACCGTCGCCCTCCATGACGTCCCGTTCAGCTCGCTCGAGACCGCGCTAGCCCGCGCCGCCCATCCCGGGGTGTGGCACTACCACCTCGACATCCGCGTCCCTTGGCAAGCCGACACGCTCCCCGCCTCAAGCATCTCCTCGCTGCTCTACGCCGCGGCGGCGCTCTCGCCCGTGGACATGCTCTTTGTCCTCTCGCCGGACGTCCAGCTCCCACGTCTGCACCTGGCCGATAACCTGCTGCACCTGATGATGCTCTTAGGGATCCCCGAGAGCACGCAGGTCTCTCCTCCGGTGGACCTTCCCCGCTTCTGCCGCGCCACCACCATCGATCTACGCGCGCGGCACCTCCGCTTGCGCCAGCCCTCCACCGGGTTCCCCTCGCTGCAGAGACTCTCCCTCACCGGCTGCAACGTCGACCTCGCCGCCTTGATCCCTCGCTGCCCGCGCATCCGCGTGCTCACGGTGGACAACAACGGCTTGGCGGCCATTGGCAAAATCACCATCCACTCGGCATCGCTGCAAGAACTCTCTGTGGAGAGCAGTAACACATGGACAAGCTGTGTCGACGTCAAGGCGCCGGTGCTTGAGCAATTGACAGTGTCTTACCATGCCCGCGGCGATCTCAGGGTCTTCGTCTTGGCACCGATGGTGGAGAAGTTCTCGTGGCGGTGCTCCTACCCTAAGCCCATGTACAGGCTTGGCCTCTGGGGCCTCTTGGAGGTCGGCTTAAACACTATAGACTCCGGGAAAGGCGCATGCTTGCAGCTTCCTAGCGGCTATGTCCTGTCCCTACACATGGCTGCCCAAGTATATATGCATCCTGCTTTGCTTGCTCAATTCACCGGAATTACCTGATAAATTTAACTTGCTCATGATGTATTGCCGAATTGATTTTGCAGGGTCAATATAAATTTCTAAATGCAGAGCACACCTTTGCGGCCGAGATTGGTAAACATATGGTTACCAAATTCTCTGGTTTGGACCTACATCTCAGAACCACAGGGCATGCGTTTGGAGCAGTTGTGATGCGTCTCATAGCGATGCATCGGATTCGTAGAGCTGTACGGAACCTTAGGATCGTCCTACTAAGATCAGAGGTAATTTATCTCCGTGCTTATACATTTGGAATATATGCAGTACATGTTCAACAAAAATAAAATTCTAGGTACATCTATAATATATTGTTGTAAACTTGTAATTCAAATCTCTTTTAGGTGAAAGAAGCATGCCCAGTAAATTGTCTCTGTGATGAGCCCAAGGACTGGAGAACACAAACTATCTCCTTGGCTGATCTTGAAACCGTGGAAATTGAAGGTGTCGACGCACAGGAACATGAGTTTGATTTTTTAGAAGTGATATTTACATGTGCTCCAATGCTTAGAAGAGTAACTGTGAGGCTGGCAGATGGTGTCACCCCATGTGTCGATTGGTGCACAAAAGTAAACAACATCTTCAAGGCGTATCCTTTTGTGAAGTGCAACATTGATCTGGTAAGCATGTCCGATGCATCCTTAGCATACTCATGGATGCAAAAACTATTCATTTTACCATTTAGAAGTCTAAACTCATCCATTAGCCTTGTGCCTGTATTTTTTGATCCGAAACTTATGCAGTTCTTTTATATCAGTGGCCTTCATAGTTTGCAAATTTCTAGGGCTGTCGGAATGTGTCAATGACATGTTAATTATTTGTTCAAGGATGATTCAGTTTTAGCTTGGTTCTGTCGTCTTTATTTGCTCAAATATTCTACGCTGATGGCCCACATGCTACAGTGATGCTCTTCCATTTTTATGCTCATCTTTTTCATAGGTTCATTTCCCGTTAGTGGAGGCCGAGAGGACTAAGAGCCCTTTATTATTGTATTTATAATTCAATCATACCATCTATACTTCGGTTCGCAGGATATAGATGCTCCTGCATGCACTCCAATAATTGGCTGAATATGCTATATTTCTGCTGATTCATCTTTGAGGGATTATTAGTTCTGAATTTGTACATACATCCTCTATACTAGCTTCCTTATCGTAGTCACCCTGTTGTTACTGAAACTTACAAGGACCGACTTAATATTTCCACGTGACTGGACTGGTTTTGTTTTACCTCCTCTCCATGAAGGGTGAATAATAGCAGACAAAGTTCTGCATTGACATGATTCTCATGCTTACGTTTGCGGATTGAGGGTGCTGATTAACAAGATTGTCTTCTCCCACACCGACCAACTCCTATCTGTTTACAGGATCTTGCTTCATGGCTTCAATCCAGACTACTTTCTGTTATGTTTCTAGTGTAGTGGATCTACAGGCGTTGAAGTGGTGCCCTCTTGTGTAATTCCTTGCATGGTTGCTATGGCCATTATATATGCAACTGTCTCCTTTTGATAGGAAATTTCCAAGATTATTAGTGAACTCACCCTATGTTGTTGCCCAAGTGATGTCTGTTAAGTACTTAAGTCTGGCTTACATTACTTCTTTTCTCTCGAAACAGGCTCTTGCTCGCTTTACGTTACTTATTTTCTCCAGCATATCATCCAATCCATTCCCATTGCAAGGCCTCAAAGGAAGCCCATAATCCACGTTAGTGTAATGTTTATCTTAAGCTGCGATATATTTCAGCATGCACACTTTCAAACGCATTTTTCTTCCAGGTAGTATTCAAATTTCCTTTCTGATGACGACCAATTAATACCAATCTTTATAGTGTAAAATGAGGATATTTTGTTGCACCCTATATATATGATCAGGGAGAAATAATCAAAATGTGCATTGCGAGATCTCAATAAAATTCTAAAACATTTGCTAGCCAGTGTGGAAATTATTTATGCTACCGTATATATTTTTTGGTAGTACTATTATACTGCTGTATTAGTATTTTGTAAGAAAAGGTTTTCACTCGTGGTTTGCACTGAAATGAAAGAAAGAGGGGTTAATATAGGATATTTATAACATATCCAAATTGATGATTTATGCACATATGGCAAAAAAATATTTTCTTTTCAATGAAAATTGCATTTGCACATATTTAGTTTCTAATTTTTCACTGCTGTTGTGATGCGGCGGAACTCTCTTCTAATAATAGTAATAAAGAAGATAAAGTGCAATTAATGAAACCCTTTTAAAAAAAGGAATGGACTACCGTGACTGACCACTCCTATGCGCAACCCTTGGCTGCACTCTCCCATGTCAGCCTCCGCTCAGCTGGCTCGCCAAATCTCCATTACGATGCCGGCGCCAAAACAATGAGTAGACGGTGTAGAGGAGGTTCGTGCGGCCATGACATATCCCGAACGGCCGCGCGCTATAAATTGGGTAAGAAAAATTCTTGTCGACCCTCTCCGCTCTTGTATGGCCTTGTATTAAGTCGTTGAGAAAACCTTTTATTTACTTACTATTTTGGGAACAAATCAAGGTTCCCTTTGTGCTCGAAAAGAAGACTTATAAAATTTGTGAGAAGTCAAACGGTGCAAATTGAATCAAATTTGGAAGAAAAGAAAACATAAGACCAAAACATACTTTCAACTATCAAGTACTACTGATTTTGGAAACAAATAAGGGTTTTGCAATAAATCAAGCGTGTACAAATCAAATCAAGGTAGTATATGTAGGAATAGATGGCAACACACACACAACACGGTGCAAACTTAACTACCCGATCGAGCGATAGTTTCCGCTTCTTCTTCCCCTGCCCCATCTCGACCTCAAATCAAATCCCGTCGTACGCATCTCGCTGGGGTTTTGTATCCATGGAGAGTTCAGCGGACCACATCAGCACCCTCCCTGATGATGTGCTCCTCCAGATCGTCGAGAGCGTCGGCTCCGGCGGCGGCGCCGCGCGCACATGCATGCTCTCCCGCCGGTGGAGCGACCTCTGGACCCGCCTCTCCGAGATAGTCGTCACCCTCCACGACCTCCCGTTCCGGTCGCTCAAGGCCGCGCTCAACAATACCGCTCCTCCTGGGATGTACCAACGCCTCCTCCTCGACGTCAGCGTCCCCTTCCTCCCCTCCCTGGTGGTCTCCTCGCTGGAGTCGCTCCTGCTCGCCGCCGCGGCGCTCTTGCCAGCGGAGCTGCGCCTCACCCTCCCGCGGAAGCTTCAAGTCGTCGGCTCGGACGTGGAGCTGCCCAGCTTCGACCGCGCCACCTCCATCGAGCTCCGCGCCGGGTACCTCCGGCTGGCCCCACCACGGGCCAGCGCCGGGTTCCCCGCGCTGACGAGACTCTCCCTCACGGGCTGCCACGTCGACCTCGCCGAGCTGATCCCGCACTGCCCGTGCCTGCGCTTCCTCACGGTGAACACCGCCGGTGTGGCAGGCATGGAGAAACTCACCGTGCACTCACAGTGGCTGCAGGAACTCGTTATAGAGAGCAGCAACAAGCTGAGAACCCGTATCCACGTCGAGGCCCCCGTGCTTAAGCAGCTGGCAGTGCGGTTCCATGCCCTCGGCGACCTCGGGGTCTCCGTATTGGCGCCAATGGTGGAGAAGGTCTCGTGGCGGTGCTCGTATGCCAGGGCCTTCTACAGGCTTGGTCTCTGGGGCCTCCTGGAGGTGGGCGTAAACACTAGAGAGAAAGGCGTACATGTCCTGTCCCTGCACATGTGTGCCCTAGTATATCTCTTGTCATCCTTAATTTGATCAATTTACCGGCTAACTAAATTGGACACGTTCATGACGTACGTGTCGCTGAATTGGCTTTGCAGGATTCATTTAAATCTCGAAATGCAGAGCTCCGCTTTGCGTCCGAGATACATAAACATATGGTTACCAACTTCTCTTGTTTGGACCTGCACCTCAGAACCAAGGGGCATGTGTTTGGAGCATTTGTGCTGCGTCTCCTTGCAATGCATCCGGTTCATACAGCTTCTATACGGAACCTGAAGGTCATCCTACTAAGATCAGAGGTAATTTATATGTCGTTTGTGCTTATAGGTTCTAAGCACATCTGGAATGTATGTAGCACATGTTCAACAAAAAAATAAATAAATTAGGTACATTCTTGAGCTAATGTATCAGTGTTGCAACATATGTAATATCTTGCTGTAATCCACATTTGTTTTAGGTGACAACAACTGAATGCCAATTAAATTGTCTCTGCAATGAGCCTAAGGACTGGAGAACACAGATTGTCTCCTTGGTTGATCTGGAAAGCATGGAAATCGAAGGCGTTGACGGGGAGGATCATGAGATGGATTTCCTGAATGTGATACTTACATGTGCTCCGGTGCTTAAAAGAGTGACTCTGAGGTTCGCAGATGGTGTCACTCCATGTGTCGATTGGTGCACAAAAATAAACAACATCTTCATGTCGTATCCTTGTGTGGAGCAGGGGCGGATCCAGTGGGTGTTCCATGGACGCCATGGCACCTCCTCCTAAAATGCAAAACATCCTACATACTGAACACTAGTTGACCAACAATTTGATGTCTACCTCGAGACTATTTGTTAGAATTATGATGATACCTTTTTTTTTGCGATCTAGAATTATGATGATATCGAGACCAAATTATACTATTTGTAGTACAAATTTTGAACCAATGTACTGAACTTATGTTATTCATATTTCTATATGTAGTTTGGCACCTGCAATATGCAGTGTAAAGATCCTACATCTGCCACTGCTGTGGAGTGCCATGTTGATCTGGTAAGTAGATCTGATTCATGTTAGCATACTTATAGATGCAAAAATTATTTTATATTAGAAGACTAAATCAGCCTCTCTGTGCTGCATATAAGCCTCACCTCCATGCTTGTATCGTCATGTTGCCGCACATCTAATACCGGTGTCGTGCCTTCCAAGCTTTCGCTTCTTCCACTATATATATGCCCTACCATTTGATCGTTCAAAGGCACACCCCCCCCCCCCCCCCCCCCCCCCGCCCCGCCCCCTCTCTCTAGTCTTTCTCCCCCACGTACGCAAACTGACCGGAGATCATCCCAATGGCAGCAAACAACAATGGCGTCCGCGTGGTGCCCGACATCGTCCACGGCTCGGGCATTATTCGTGCAGAGATGAATAACATCCTTCCTGAGTACCGTGAGGCGGCGGTCCGGGGTGTTCTGAAGACGAAGTTTTCTGACAATCGCCAGTACAACGTCATCCCCTGGAGCGATGACGCCATCTTCGTCCAATTCTGGTTCAACTACTCCGTGAACAAGGTCCACGATCTCACGTTTGGCTGCATAACGGTGGCCTGAGACTATGACCTCCTACTCCGTCCCGCTCGACGCTGTGGATAAGATGCCTCTGGCATCGAAGAGATGGATCCAGATTGCTTGAAGATGCACTGTCCCGCTTTAATATGTATTTCCTATTTTTACATATATTTTTTCTATGTATTTCTCTCATTTTCTATAAGTATGTTTCTATTTTGGTCAAAGAAACATATATATGTGGACCATTGTTTTATACTCCCTCCGTCCCATAATATAATA
Source organism: Elymus sibiricus (assembly GCA_039707655.1). NCBI lineage: Eukaryota > Viridiplantae > Streptophyta > Magnoliopsida > Poales > Poaceae > Elymus > Elymus sibiricus. The sequence goes on along the minus strand of CM077670.1, from coordinate 366,925,590 downwards.
TCGTTTTGTAAATTGTTGCAAAACGATATTATATTATGGGACGGAGGGATTATTATTTTATATATGTTTAATTAGCGGCGTGAACATATGTCCGGTGCTTGGCTCTCTGTACCGCTCACTTCTTGCCTCTTCTTCCCTCCTCCATTATCTCTCTCCAGCCCTCAATCCTCATTTTCTACCTACCAACTCCGGCGAGCCCAGACGCTTAGCTCGCACTGCGCAGCACCACTCGGTCCGCGGTACCCGTTCGTTCGCATCACTCTGACACGCAGGCACCTGGATCTGCAGAGGAAGATGGCCACCAAGCTGGATATGCAGAAGAAGATGGCCACCAAGCTGGATCTGCAGAGGAAAATTCCTCCAATGCGACGACGGCATCGGTCAAGGTATGTGTGAATCCCATCTAAATTTAAGCCGCCTCCCCCGGCAAACCCGCCCGCACTCCCCAATCCACCTCGCAGCCTCCCCAATCCGCCCCGCAGCCTCCCCACTGATCTGCCAGAATGGTTGGATCTAGCCGTAGTGGTTCGCCGCCGCGGAATCGACGCTCCAGATCCGTCTCCGACCTACCACCGCCGCCGCCGAAGCAGTAATTCCACGGCGTGCGGCAACGCAAGTCGGGGGCGTGGGTCTCGGAGATTAGAGGCCGCGACACGGGCAAACACTGCTAGCTCAAGTCGTTCTCGTCACCGGAGCTAGAGGCTCAGACGTACGGCATAAAGGCGGTCGGCCTCTACGGCAGCCGGGCGAAAGTTAATTTTCCCATCGGCAGCCGCGATGTCCCGGAGCCACTCGTCGTCGATCCCCGTGTCGTCTCCCGCCGTTAGGTGAGGGACAATCGGCTGGCCTTCGAGCAGATCGAGACCGAGCGTGCCGACGTGGCCTACATGGCCGAGCTTCGAGAAAATCACCCGGAGCTTGTCATCGAGGAGCTCCAGGTGTATGAGCTCTGCAAGAAACGTGGCGATGGGGCTGGGCCTTCTACCAAGCGCCCGGCTCCGGCGACGGCGGTGTGGACTGGGACATGCTCGAGGCCGAAGAAAATTAGTTAGTTAAGCTTAGTATGCTAGAAGTAGTTATATGTACTTCGAATCGAGTACTTTGAATCAAGTAGTTCAAACTTATGTTATGCAATGCATTATGCACTACTTTTGTTTCAAAATGTGTTTGAATCGAGTGGCTTCAATTAGTGTTTGAAATGAAGTTTTGTGCAAACTACTTCTAGAGAGTTACATTTAAGAGTGTCACTTGTACACAAATGAAATGTCTAACTTCTCATGACATAATTTCAATCTAAACCATCACTATTTTTTTTAAGTGGAGACAACAAATATTCAAGTTCTTGCAGTGAAATGGCACAAGAGGGCAACAATGACACTGACTATGAGCGAAAAAGCGTGGAGCGGCAGTGAACAGCTGAACGAAACAACTACATATGTGTGAACATACAATCACTATTTGTAGTAATCTCTGTTGGAAAAGGCAACGCCTAGGAGGCGCTTAGGCACGCTTAGGCGCTAGGCAATGACCAAACGCCTCGCCTAAGGCATAAGCGGTACTCTAGGCATGGCAAACAAGAAATTGTCCACTCAAGTAAGAAATCATGCCATATTGCACTGACATACCTATAATAGCTGGTATTTTACTTATTTATATTCCCTAAATTTATATCAAGACACATATAACATCCCAAATACAACCTGATAGTCAAAATTGTACGTCTGCCAAGGCTGCGCCTAGGGCGCTTAAGCACCGCCTAGGCGCTAGGCAAAGGTCAACCGCCTCGCTTACGCCTAGCGCTTTTTTCAACCTTGATAGTAATAGTGGATGAACTACTCGTATGTATTTGTCTAAGTGTAAGATTTATAGCGGAAAGAACAAAAATTCAAGTGCTCCCCACTATGAACAATTATAGCACACAACAACTATGTACATGTTTGACAGCCTAATCTATATTGTACATATGTATTTGGTTATATATAAATGACATAAATGAGAAATATAAATATAGTTTTTTAATTAACAAATACTTATCATAGGCGTTGATAGAACAAGACACGCCATACATTCATAATTAAATAACGACGTCCATAAGATCAGTCGCCAGTAGTACCTTACACATTACCGACGTCCCGGGCCAACGCCACTATCAACCTACTGTTTGCGGGTTGGACCCCATGCCGGTCATAATGGCTTATCACAGGCGTTATACTATCGACGTAGGGCCTCCGTGCCGATAAGGACGTTTTTCGAACGCCACTACTAGGCCTTTTCCTACTAGTGGCTTTACAAGCCTGCTATAGAGCCCATCACAGATCAGTCTCAATGGACAAAAGTTGACCTCGACTTCAAGCTGTTTGCACGTACATTCAAGAGGCATTCCTTGAGGCGTAGAGTGAATATGAAAGAAAAGTTTCTTGGAAGGTGGTACTAGGTCAAAGAGCAAGAAAAAAGAGAAAGAAAAGAAACAACTTGGTAGCAAAAATAGATGTAAAAGGTGCAATGAGTTGGGACATAGGCAAGCAAGTGCCCACTGAATGGCACACAAAAAGGTAAACGTGTATTCTTCTATGTAAATTGAATACCATATGAACTAGCATACATTTGACGATGTATGAATGTGATGCAGGCCAAGGAGTAGAAAGAAGGTGAATGCTGCCTTGATGTATGTATGTGATGATCAAACAAATGATGCTCCTACAACTGTCACCCCAACAATTCCCAATATAAAGTTCATCACCATTCCACCAAGCTTGGAAAACAATCCTAGGCCAGTCACGAGAAGGTGAATTGATAACTTGCTTATTTGCCATATTACACTATTTTCACAATTTGCATTCTCGCCTAAAGGTGAACTAATAAATTGCAACTTGCTTGCTTTGGCAATGGCTGATCGAGACGGTCAATCCTCGATGCATACAACCTCTCTAAGGAAAATCACTCCCAAGAGAATAACTACATCAACTCTCGAAAAGATAACCCCAAGGAAGAACAAGAGGAAGATTTGCATCCAAACTTGAGATTTGCTCTATTTTATGATATGTTTGTGATGTGTTGGACTTGAAACCTTCATTATGTGCTAGAACTTGTGATTTGCTTTGTGATGGGTTGCTCTATTTTGTGATGTACAATGAGAATTTGAACCCATGTAATGGAAAACTTCATCTATTTGTATGACTAATGTGCCAAACTTGCTGGAGAACAAGTATATATGCCATTTTCTCTGCTATAGTTGCTTATAATTGGCTCAAATTTGTAGAGTACACTACTATGAACATACTTGATTTTCTATAAAAAAAATAGATTTTTTTGGGCAATTCAAATTTCTTCCAAAATTTGAACAAATCCGGACAGAAATTTGAAATCTTGTTTCCTCTTTGATCCTTGTCTAGAATTGGCTGAAATTTGAACAGTAGACTACTATGATGATACTTGATTTTCTGAAAAAAAAAAAGATTTTTCTGGCAATATAAACTTTTGTCCAAAATTTGAACAGAAATTTGAAATACTATTTTCTCTTTGTTCCTTGTCCATAATTGGCTGAAATTTGAACAGTAGACTAATATGATCATAATTGTTTCTCGTAAAAATTTCAGATTTTTCTAGGCAGGTTAGTTTTTGGACAAAATTTGAATTTCTTGCCATTTGAACAAGATTGCATGTGGTGCTGACATTTTTGTTCAAGGGTATTTTGGTCTTTTCCACCCTCTCATTTCTGTCATATTTAGAGACATTACAACCGGTCATCTTTCTAGCAATCTCAGGCCACATGCGTTTTCTGCCGTTGGATCTTTGGTTTTGTAAAATTTCGGCTGTCTGATTTCCCTTCAGTTTCCGTCTAGGCTTCATACGCTTGCGAATGAGCTAGTGGGCCTCTATTTTGATAACAATTTCGGCCTACTTGTGTTAAATTGGGCATGACGAGCACGGAATTGTGTCAAGAAATTCCACGCGATAAAAAAGCAACCATCAAGTCTCTGCCTCCTAGCGTGCAAGCACACGTTCACCCTGGCTAGGTGGCGAAGGGTGTGTGCGTGCTAATTCCAGATCTGGTCTGACCAACGCGACTGACCCGGACACCGGGTACGGGTAGCCTCCAATGTCCACCGCCTATCTGGTTCTACTGACATGAGCGACAGGGTCACCTCGCCGGTGATGAAACGTTCCATGCGACCGTACACGCTCGCATGAGCGGTCGTTTGGCGTGGAAACTAAGGCAGGTCGTCCACCTGAACAACTTTTATAAAGGGGACCCAGTCGAAATGTGAAGAGGGGAGCGTCGGGAGAACGTGGAGCACAGCTAGAACCTCTTTATCATCATCTTCATCCACAAACCCTAGCCGCCGCCATTTTCATCTCCATAGCCATCTCCACCACCATAGTGCTCTCTCATCTAGTTCATACTTGTAATTGTGCATCGCAGAAGGCATTCATTGTAAGACATATTGCAATCAATCAATCCCAAGATGTCTTCTTCAATGTTTTCTTCTCGCGATCTGATCTCCATGTGTGAGTAGATCGGTAAGGTATGAGGTGAGGCATGAGCCTTGCAACCCCAGGTATTTAGTGAAGGGATCAATGGGAGTCTTTGACATAACGTCTCATATGTGTGAAATAAAATTGTTTCGTGAAGTGTCTCTTGTCTTGTCCGCGATCTTCATCCCTGCAGTTACCCAGGATCATGGAGTTGAGCACCGGTGAGGCTAAGAGCAAGAGGACTATGAAGTGTTATATCGAACACCGGTGACAGTAAGGTTTAGTAGGGTAACATGGATCATAACCTTGGGGATTCATGAGGTGTAGTCATAAAATGTCCGAAGCTTTTGTCTGATATTATTACCTTAATTATCGGGGCAACCCCGCAAGATGGATAGGGCCTCCGGTAGGACAACTGATTCTTGATACAGGACTCGTGCCGGTCAACATGTTATTTGGACACATCCCCCACTCCGATACGAAGCAAGCACCTCTTGATGGGTGACTTCCCGAGTACAAACTAATATCATTTTTGATCCCAACACCAATACATGGTTGTAAGCATTAAGACCTCATCCCCGTACCTTCTTTCTATTATAAGTGTTTGAATTACAATTGCTTGCTGATCCGGTCAAAAGCTGGATTGGAAACTTTGGCAAAAGCTTGCTAGAGACCATTGCTTCAAGGGAATCTTCCTCTCGTGGGTTCGATACCCAGGGTCACCTCTGGGGAAATATGTGTGGGATACCCTTTCTTGTTCCAATACCAGATCAATAAAAAGGAGATATCAGCCGGCGACACCACGGGATGACAGTAAGGGTAGTGAACCGTCATCTGTTGTTTGGAGTTCGCTCGCCATGAATCAGTGTCGATTATTGACAATCAATGTGCGCCACTCCCACTGTGCTGATAATTGCAGGTCAATGTCGATCCATGTTCTTCCTTTAATTCACACGCCTCCATATAATCTCCGCGGTGCCACTGCTCTCCCCAAATCCCCTCATTTTCGCAAAAAAACTTGTCCGGCAATCATGGTTAACTCCTCCCCGTTCTTCCAGTCCTCCTTTCCTATCCCTCCTCTTACCGAAAAAGGCTTTTGCCCCACTTTATATATAAAGCAACGATCATCCATAACCTGGTACAAACGCACACACCCAAGGCAAGATACATAGGCGCTGAGCGCAGCAACACCATCCCTAGCACTACAAGAGTCACCGGGGTCCTCAACCGTGAACACGCCACAGCAAAAAGATGAAGCCGCATATGACGAACCGTGGGCTCCAAGGCGGCGCCTTCAGGAAGGTTACGACACCGGAGTGCCGCCACCGCCCGACCCGAGGATCAGAGTTTCCCCTGGAGCAACACGACAGACAATGAGAGCCGCGACGACGCTTTCAAGAAGGGAACGAGCTACGCCGCCGCCGGTTGATACGTCCATTTTGCATCATGTTTTCCTACTGTTATTTATTATGTTTTGGGTCATTATTTCACTTTATGATACAATTCTTATGCCTTTTCTCTCTTATTTTGCAAGTTTCACATGAAGAGGGAGATTGCCGACAGCTGGAATTCTGGACCGGAAAGGGCTACAGCAAAGATAGCTATTCTGCACAACTCCAAATGACCTGAAAATTTACGGAGAATTGTTTTGAAATATATAAAAAATATTGGCGGAAGAAATACCAGGAGGCGGCCCACCAGGAAGCCACAAGCCTGGGGGGCGCGCCCTACCCCCCTAGGCACGCCCCCGAGCTTGTGGGGCCCCTGGCAGGCCTCCGGCTCCCTCCTTCTGCTATATAAGGACATTTGCCCTAGAAAAAATAAAGAGAAGACTTTCGGGACGAAGCGCCGCCGTCTCGAGGCGGAACCTGGGCAGGAGCACTTTTGCTCTCCGGCGGAGCGATTCCGCCGGGGATACTTCCCTTCGGGAGGGGGAAATCGAAGCCATCGACGTCACCAACGATCCTCTCATCATGGGAGGACCAATCTTCATCAACATCTTCACCAGCACCATCTCATATCAAACCCTAGTTCATCTCTTGTATTCAATCTTTGTCCCAAAACCTCAGATTGGTACCTATGGGTTGCTAGTAGTGTTGATTACATCTTGTAGTTGATGCTAGTTGGTTTATTTGGTGGAAGATTATATGTTCATATCCTTAATGATATTCAATACCCCTTTGATCTTGAACATGAATATGATTTGTGAGTAGTTACTTTTGTTCTTGAGGACATGGGAGAAGTCTTGTCATAAGTAATCATGTGAATTTGGTATTCGTTCGATATTTTGATGATATGTATGCTGTTGCTTCCTTTAGTGGTGTCGTGTGAACGTCGACTACATGACACTTCACCATATTTGGGCCTAAGGGAAGGCATTGTGGAGTAATAAGTAGATGATGGGTTGCTAGAGTGCCAGAAGCTTAAACCCTAGTTTATGCGATATTCCGTAAGGGGCTGATTTGGATCCATATGTTTCATGCTATGGTTAGATTTATCTTAATTCTTCTTTCGTAGTTGCGGATGCTTGCGAGAGGGGGTAATTATAAGTGGGAGGCTTGTTCAAGTAAGAACAGCACCCAAGCACCGGTCCACCCACATATCAAATTATCAAAGTAGCGAACGCGAATCAACTAAACATGATGAAAGTGACTAAATGAGAATTCACATGTGTCCTCGAGAACGCTTTGCTCTATATAAGAGACCGTTCCGGCTTGTCCCTTGCTATAAAAAGGATTGGGCCGCCTTGCTACACTTTGCTACTATTGTTACTTTCTACTCGTTACGAATTATCTTACTACAAAACTATCTGTTACCGCTACTTTCAGTGCTTGCAGAAAATACCTTGCTGAAAACCGCTTATCATTTCCTTCTGCTCCTCGTTGGGTTCGACACTCTTACTTATTAAAAGGACTACGATTGATCCCCTATACTTGTGGGTCATCAAGACTCTTTTCTGGCGCCGTTGCCGGGGAGTGAAGCACCTTTGATAAGTGGAATTTGGTAAGGAAACATTTATATTACGTGCTGAAATTTACTGTCACTTGTCACTATAGAAAGTAATCCTTTGAGGGGCTTGTTCGGGGTATCTTCACCTCGACCGGAAGCATTGAGAGTTGCCCCTCAACCTACTAAACCTACTGACAACATTTATTATGAAATCCCTTCGGGTATGATAGAGAAACTGCTGGCTAATCCTTATGCAGGAGATGGAAAGGTACATCCTGATATGCACTTGATATATATAGATGAAAATTGTGGATTGTTTAAGCTTGCAGGTTTATCCGAGGATGGAGTTAAGAAGAAGGTATTCCCTTTATCTTTGGAGGGAAAGGCATTGACATGGTATAGGCTATTGGATGATACTAGAACATGGGATTGGAACCGGTTGAAGCTGGAATTTCACCAAAAAGTTTATCCTATGCATTTGGTTCATCGTGATCGGAATTATATATATAATTTTTGGCCTCATGAAGGAGAAAGTATCGCTCAAGCTTGGGTGAGGCTTAAGTATATGTTACACACATGCCCCAATCATGAGCTCTCAAGAGAAATAATTATTCAAAACTTTTATGCTCGGCTTTCTCATAATGATCAATCCATGCTCGATACTTCTTCTACTGGTTCCTTTATGAAGAGGACTATTGAATTCAAATGGGATCTTCTGGAAAGAATTAAACGCAACTCTGAAGATTGGGAAATCGACAAAGGTAAAGAGTCAGGTATAAATCTTAAGTTTGATTGTGTTAAATCTTTTATGGAAACTGATGCTTTTCATAAGTTTAGTACTAAATATGGACTTGACTCTGAGATAGTAGCTACTTTTTGTGAATCTTTTGCTGCTCATGTTGATCTCCCTAAGGAGAAATGGTTTAAGTTTCATCCACCTATTTAATTACATGAAGAGCCTGTTAGTGTTAAAGAAGAAACAATTGTTTATAATGTTGACCCAGTTGTGCCTACTGCTTATTTTGAGAAACCTCCTTTCCCTGTTAGGATTAAGGAACATGCTAAAGCTTCAACTGTGGTTAATAAAAGTAATATTAGAACACCTAGACCTTCTGAACAAATTAAAGTTGAACCTAATATTGCAATGGTTAAAGATCTTTTGGTTGATAATATTGATGGGCATGTTATTTACTTTTGCGAAGAAGCTGCTAGAATTTCTAAACCTGTTAGAAATGAATGAGACATGTTAGATAAGAACAAGCCTGTAGTTGGCATGCCTATTGTTTCTGTTAAAATTGGAGACCATTGCTATCATGGTTTATGTGATATTGGTGCTAGTGTGAGTGCTATTCCATTGACTCTTTATCAAGAAGTCATGAACGATATTGCACCTGTTGAGATTGAAGATATTGATGTCACTATTAAGCTTGCGAACAGAGATACTATTACACCACTTGGGATTGTTAGAGATGTTGAAGTCTTGTGTGGTAAGATCAAATACCCTACTGATTTTCTTGTTCTTGGATCACCACAAGATGATTTTTGTCCCATTATATTTGGAAGACCTGTCTTGAATACAGTTAATGCTAAGATTGATTGCAATAAAGAAATTGTCAGTGTTAATTTTGGTGATGTGTCTCATGAGTTTAATTTCTCTAAGTTTCGTAGACAACCACATGAGAAAGAATTACCTAATAAAGATGAAATTATTGGTCTTGCTTCTATTGTTGTGCCTCCTACTGATCCTTTAGAACAATACTTGCTAGAACATGAAAATAGATGAGATATTCTTTGAACAAGCACCTATCCTTAAACATAATTTTCCTGTTAAAACTCTTGGAGATCCTCTCCCACCTAAAAGTGATCCCGTGTTTGAATTAAAGAAACTACCTGATACACTTAAATATGCCTACCTTGATAAAAAAGAAGATATATCATGTTATTATCAGTGCTACCCTTTCAGAGCATGAAGAAAAGAGATTACTTAAGACTCTGAGGAAGCACCGTGCAGCTATTGGGTATACTCTTGATGATCTTAAGGGCATTAATCCCACTTTATGTCAGCACAAGATTAATATGGAGCCCGATGCTAAGCCAGTCGTTGATCATCAACGACGGCTGAATCCTAAACTGAAGGATGTGGTACGAACTGAAATATTAAAGCTTCTGGAGGCAGGTATAATTTATCCTATAGCTGATAGTAGATGGGCAAGTCCTGTTCATTGTGTTCCTAAGAAAGGAGGTATTACCATTGTCCCTAATGATAAAAATGAACTTATCCCACAAAGAATTGTAACTGGATATACGATGGTAATTGATTTCAGGAAATTAAATAAAGCTACTAGGAAAGATCATTACCCCTTGCCTTTTATTGATCAAATGTTAGAAAGATTGTCTAAACATACACACTTTTGCTTCCTAGATGAATATTCTGGTTTCTCTCAAATACCTGTATCACAAGAAGATCAAGAGAAAACCACTTTTACTTGTCCTTTCGGAACTTATGCTTATCGACGTATGCCTTTTGGTCTATGTAATGCACCTCCTACCTTTCAAAGATGTATGACTGCTATATTCTCTGACTTTTGTGAAAAGACTGTTGAGGTTTTCATGGATGATTTCTCTGTTTACGGAACTTCTTTTGATGATTGTTGAGGTTTTCATCATGTTTGTTTGATTCACGTTCGCTACTTTGATAATTTGATATGTGGGTGGACTAGTGCTTGGGTGCTATTCTTACTTGAACAAGCCTCCCACTTATGATTACCCCCTCTCGCAAGCATCCGCAACTACGAAAGAAGAATTAAGATAACTCTAACCATAGCATGAAACATATGGATCCAAATCAGCCCCTTACGGAATAGCGCATAAACTAGGGTTTAATCTTCTGTCACTCTAGCAACCATCATCTAATTACTACTCCACAATGCCTTCCCTTAGGCCCAAAGATGGTGAAGTGTCATGTAGTCGACGTTCACACGACCCCACTAAAGGAAGCAACAACATACATATCATCAAAATATCAAACGAATACCAAATTCACATGATTACTTATGACAAGACTTCTCCCATGTCCTCAAGAAGAAAAGTAACTACTCACAAATCATATTCATGTTCAAGATCAGAGGGGTATTGAATAGCATTAAGCATCTGAACATATAATCTTCCACCAAATAAACCAACTAGCATCAACTACAAGATGTAATCAACACTACTAGCAACCCATAGGTACCAATCTGAGGTTTTGAGACAAAGATTGAATACAATAGATGAACTAGGGTTTGAGATGAGATGGTTCTGGTGAAGATGTTGATGAAGATTGGTCCTCCCACGATGAGGGGATCGTTGGTGATGTCGATGGCTTTGATTTCTCCCTCCCGGAAGTTTCCCCGGCGGAATCGCTCCGCCGGAGAGCAAAATAGCTCCTGCCCAGGTTCCGCCTCGAGACGGCGGCGCTTCGTCCCGAAAGTCTTCTTCTGATTTTTCCTAGGGCAAATGGCTTCATATAGCAGAAGGAGGGGGCCGGAGGCCTGCCAGGGGCCCCACAAGCTCGGGGGGCGCGCCCAGGGGGGTAGGGCGCGCCCCCAGGCTTGTGGCTTCCTGGTGGGCCCCCTCCTGGTAATTCTTTCGCCAGTATTTTTTATATATTCCAAAATAATTCTTCGTAATTTTTCAGGTCATTTGGAGTTGTGCAGAATAGCTATCTCTGTTTCATCCCTTTCTGGTCCAGAATTCCAGCTGCCGGCAATCTCCCTCTTCATGTGAATCTTGCAAAATAAGAGAGAAAAGGCATAAGAATTGTACCATAAAGTGAAATAATGATTAAAAACATATGAATTAACAGTAGGAAATCATGATGTAAATTGGACGTATCAACTCCCCCAAGCTTAGACCTCGCTTGTCCTCAAGCGAAAGCCGAAATCGATAATCATGACCACATGTTTAGAGAGAGAGGCATCGATAAAAATAAAATACGGACATGGAGCATCATGGTCTTTATTATAACAGCAATATATCATCATAAAACTTCTCATGAAAAAGTGACAATTCAATCACAAGTTAAAGTATGAACCACAAACCAAATTGAAAACTAACAAACTATGATCTCAGTCACTGAAGCAATTGCAATTCATCATATTATCAGAAAGAGTCTATGTAAGAGTTTTGTTTAGCAAGTTCACATACTCAACTATCATTTAGTCTTCTATGATTGTTGACACTCACGGCATACTTATGGAGCAAAAGTTTCAGTCAGACACATAGAAAGATAGGGGCTTATAATTTCGCCTCCCAACGTATTTACCTCAAGGGTAATGTCAACAATAATAACTCATGATCACTCACATCCAACTGGATATGTATGCCTGGATCAATCCCCACCACATGATGCTTGCCAAGAGAGAAAATAAAAACGAAATAGAGGAGAATACTATTGACTCTTGCATGAAAGTAAATACATAAAGTAAAAGATAGGCCCTTTGCAGAGGGAAGCAGAGGTTATCATGCGCTTTTTGTCTTTGGATGTGCAAACTCTTAATGTAAAGGAACGTCACTTTATATTGCCCCTTGTGATAGCGACCTTTATTATGCAGTCTGTCACTTTTATTTCTTCACCATCACAAGATCATACAAAACTTATTTTCCCTTACAATAAAAGATCATACATATTTAGGAGAAAGTTTATTGCTTTGCACCGATGACAACTTACTTGAAGGATCTTATTCAATCCATAGGTAGATATAATGGACTCTCATGGCATGAAACTAGGTTTAAGGGTTTTTGGATGCACAAGTAGTCTCTACTTAGTGCGGAATTTTGGCTAGAAGAAGATTGGGGCAAGCACCACATGTTAGAGGATCCAAAACAATATAACTTCTATATGAATATAAGCAAACATAACTCATTACGTTGTCTTCCTTGTCCAACGTCGACTATTTGACATAGAATATTTATGGGGGCTCACAATCATAAAAGATGTCCAAGATAGTATATCTATATGTGAGACCTCTCTTCCTTTATTACTTTTTCATGAATTGCAACAATGACCAATGCTATGTTTGTTAACCTCCAACAAGTTTTATCAATTATACTCCTTTTATGTGAAGTCATCACTCCCCATGGGATTAGCATATGATCTTATTTTTGTTCTTTATTTATTTCTAGGATTGGATCAAAAAAAGAAAAACACTCAACTCAACTACTCTTTATTATATAGCTTTCACACACAATTACATAGATAGATAGATCACGAAGCAATCACTCGAAACTAAATCATACTAAACTTTATTCTTCTAAATCACGAAATAACTAAGGATCGAACTAAGGATCGAACTAAGATAGATAATGATGATAGAAAGTGATGGTGATACGATACCGGGGCACCTCCCCCAAGCTTGTCACAAGCCAAGGGTGGTGCCCATACCCATGTACTCAAATCTCCTTCTTCGGTGATGGTGGTGATGAAGTGATGGGCTTGTCCTCCGTCTTCCAAGGCATAGGTTCTCCATCATAAAAGGACGAGCGTGTTTCCGAAGTCTTGAAATTTGCAGCTAAACTCATACCTTTGAACTTGGCCTCATACTCAAAATTTTGGTTTTGTAGATCATATATTTGGGCCTGAAGATAATCAATCCGGTCATTGAGCTTGAAGATGACATCCCCAATATTCTTGCCGTCCACCTTGTGTTCACGGATGAACTCCGTGATCATGGAGTGGTTAGCACTAAGTTCGTGCTCCACCATCCCCTGGCACTTGAAGATCTCATGTTCCACCGCTTCCAGCCTGGCCTTCTCGCTCCCGGTCTTCTTAGGTCCTTGAACGTCCCGGATGTGGAGCACCCCCTCACGCATCTCAATGGCTTGAGGGTGCTTCATCATCTCCGGTAAGTATGGGTTGATGACCTTCTCGTAGAACTTGTCCTTGGACGAGCTTGGAGACGCCATGGCGATCTAGATCTGTCAGAAAAACAGCCCGAAACAAGAACAGAGGAGAAACTTGCGATGCGGTGGTCAACACACCCGTAAGTATATATAATGAATTTTTCCCGTGCAGGACAAGTAATATGGAAGAAAAATGGAGTCAGGAAAGTCCACGAGGGAGCCACAAGCCTGGTAGGCGCGCCCTGGGGGGTAGGGCGCGCCCCCCAGGCTTGTCGCCTCCTCGTGCACTTTTCGGACTGTTTATTATTTTCCTAATTTTTTATATATTCCAAAACGGACAGAAAGTACTTTTATGGAAGTTTTGGAGTCGGTTTACTTACCGTACCACATACCTACTCCTTTTCAGGCTTCTGGAGCGTTCTGGAGGGTTTCTTCTATGTGCTCTTCCGGTGCCATTGTTTGAATAATATTAGTTTCAACATTAATAGGCGTACCTGAGATATAATGTTTAATTCTTTGCCCATTAACCACTCTCAGATTATTGCCTTCGGAGTTGTTTATTTTGATGGCTCCGGAGCGATAAACTTCTTCGATGATATACGGTCCTTCCCATTTAGAGAGAAGTTTTCCTGCAAAAAATCTTAAACGAGAATTGTATAATAGAACATGATCACCTACTTTGAATTCCCGTCTTTGAATTCTTTTATCATGCCATCTTTTAACTTTTTCTTTAAACAACTTGGCATTTTCATAAGCTTGGGTTCTCCATTCATCTAAGAAACAAATATCAAATAACCTCTTTTCACCGGCAAGTTTAAAATCATAGTTAAGTTCTTTAATTGCCCAATATGTTTTATGTTGACATGCTTTTCCATAAACCATTTTATATGGAGACATACCCATAGGATTTTTATAAGCATTTCTATAAGCCCAAAGTGCATCATCAAGTTTCCTAGACCAATTCTTTCTTGATCTATTAACGGTCTTTTGCAAAATTAATTTTATTTCTCTATTAGTTAATTCAACTTGACCACTAGACTGAGGATGATAGGGAGATGCAATTCTATGATTAACATCATATTTAGCAAGCAATTTACGGAAAGCACCATGAATAAAATGTGAACCACCATCAGTCATTAAATATCTAGGGACTCCAGACCTCGGAAATATAACTTCTTTAAGCATTTTAATAGAAGTGTTATGATTAGCACTACTAGTTGGAATAGCTTCTACACACTTAGTAACGTAATCAACAGCAACTAAAATATGTGTATACCCATTGGATTCAGGAAAAGGTCCCATATAATCAAAACCCCAAACATCAAACGGTTCAATAACAAGTGAATAATTCATAGGCATTTCCTGACGTCTACCAACATTACCAATTCTTTAACATTCATCACAAGAAAGGACAAACTTACGTGCATCTTTGAAAAGAGTAGGCCAATAAAAATAGATTGTAGTACCTTGTGTGCAGTTCTGTCTCCCGCATGGTGTCCTCCATATGCTTCAGAGTGACACTTTCGTAAGATTTGTTCATGTTCATGCTCAGGTACACAACGTCTAATAATACCATCTACTCCTTCTTTATATAAGTGTGGGTCATCCCAAAAGTAATGTATTAAATCAAAGAAGAATTTTTTCTTTTGTTGGTATGTGAAACTAGGTGGTATATATTTAGCAACAATGTAATTAGCATAGTCTGCATACCATGGAGTATTACGAGAAGCATTTATCACAGCTAATTGTTCACCAGGAAAATCATCATTAATAGGAAGTGGGTCATCAAGAACATTTTCCATTCTAGGCAAATTATCTGCTACGGGGTTCTCAGCTCCCTTTCTATCAACAATATGTAAATCAAATTCTTGTACAAAAGAACCCACCTAATAAGTCTAGGTTTAGCATCTTTCTTTTCCATAAGATATTTAATAGCAGCATGATCGATATGAATAGTAACCTTAGAATCAACAATGTAAGATCTGAATTTATCACATGCAAACACAACTGCTAAAAATTCTTTTTCAGTAGTAGCATAATTTCTTTGAGCACTGTCTAGAGTTTTACTAGCATAATGAATAACAGTCAATTTCTTATCAACTCTTTGTCCTAGAACAGCACCAACAGCATAATCACTAGCATCACACATAATTTCAAAGGGTAGGTTCCAATCAGGTGGTTGAACCATAGGTGCAGAAATTAAGGCTTTCTTAAGTATTTCAAAGGCTTCTACACAATCATCATCAAAAACAAATGGAACATCTTTTTGTAAGAGATTAGTAAGAGGCCTAGAAATTTTAGAGAAGTCTTTTATAAACCTTCTATAGAAACCAGCATGACCGAGGAAACTTCTTATACCTTTGATATCTTTAGGACATGGCATTTTCTCAATAGCATCAACTTTAGCTTTATCAACTTCAATACCTCTTTCAGAAATTTTATGCCCAAGGACTATACCTTCATTCACCATAAAGTGGCACTTCTCCCAATTCAAGACAAGATTAGTTTCTTCACATCTCTGCAAAACTCGATCAAGGTTGCTCAAGCAATCATCAAAAGACGTTCCATAAACGGAGAAATCATCCATGAAAACCTCAACAATCTTTTCACAAAAGTCAGATAATATAGCAGTCATACATCTTTGAAAGGTAGCAGGTGCATTACATAAACCAAAAGGCATACGACCATAAGCATAAGTTCCAAAAGGATAAGTAAAGGTGGTTTTCTCTTGATCTTCAGGTGAAACAGGTATTTGAGAGAAACCAGAATAACCATCTATGAAACAAAAATGTGTATTCTTAGATAATCTTTCTAACATTTGATCAATAAAAGGCAAGGGGTAATGATCTTTCCTAGTAGCTTTTTTCAATTTCCTGAAATCAATTACCATCCTATAACCAGTTACAATTCTTTGTGGAATGAGTTCATTTTTATCATTAGGAACAGTAATACCTCCTTTCTTAGGAACACAATGAACAGGACTTACCCATCTACTATCAGCTATGGGATAATTTATACCTACCTCAAGAAGCTTTAATATTTCTGTTCTTACCACATCCTTCATTTTAGGATTCAGCCTTCTTTGATGATCAACAATGGGTTTAGCGTCTGGCTCCATATGAATTTTATGCTGACATAAAGTGGGACTAATACCCTTAAGATCATCAAGAGTATATCCAATAGCAGCACGGTGCTTCTTCAGAGTTTTAAGTAATCTCCTTTCTTCATGCTCTGAAAGGTTAGCACTAATAATAACAGGATATATCTTCTTTTCATCAAGGTAAGCATATTTAAGCGTATCAGGTAATTTCTTTAATTCGAAAACAGGATCACCCTTGGGTGGTAGAGGATTTCCCAAGGTTTTAACAGGCAAATTATGTTTAAGAATATGTGCTTGCTTAAAGAACAACTCATCTATTTTATTTCTTTCATTCATATGCATATCATTCTCATGGTCTAGCAAATATTGTTCTAAAGGATCAGTAGGAGGCACAACAATAGAAGCAAGACCAATAATTTCATATTTATTGGGTAATTCCTTATCATGTGGTTGTCTACTAAACTTAGAGAAATTAAATTCATGAGATATATCACCAAACTTAACTCTAACCTTCTCTTTAACACAATCAATTTCAGCATTAACGGTATTCAAGAAAGGTCTACCAAATATAATGGGACAAAAATTATCTTGTTGTGAACCAAGTACAAGGAAATCAGTAGGGTATTTGATTTTACCACACAAGACTTCAACATCTCTAAAAATCCCAAGTGGTGTAATAGTATCTCTGTTTGCAAGCTTAATAGTAACATCAATATCTTCAATCTCAACAGGTGCAATATCATTCATTACTTCTTGATATAAAGAAAACGGAATAGCACTCACACTAGCACCCATATTACATAAACCATGATAGAAAAGATCTCCAATCTTAACAGAAACAACAAGCATGCCAACTACGGGCTTGTTCTTATCTAGCATATCTCGTTCATTTCTAACAGGTTTAGCAATTCTAGCAGCCTCATCACAAAAGTAAATAACATGCCCATCAATATCATCAACCAAAAGATCTTTAACCATTGCAATATTAGGTTCAACCTTAATTTGTTCAGAAGGTCTAGGTGTTCTTATATTACTTTTATTAACCACAGTTGAAGCTTTAGCATGTTCCTTAATCCTAACAGGGAAAGGAGGTTTCTCAATATAAGCAGTAGGCGAACTGGATCAACATTGTAAACAATTGTTTCTTCTTTAACACTAATAGGTTCTTCATTTAATTCAATAGGTGGATGATAATTAAACCATTTCTCCTTAGGGAGATCAACATGAGCAGCAAAAGATTCACAAAAGGTGGCTACTATCTCATAGTCAAGTCCATATTTAGTACTAAACTTATGAAAAGCATCAGTTTCCATAAAAGATTTAACACAATCAAACTCAAGATTTATACCTGACTCTTTACCTTTGTTGATTTCCCAATCTTCAGAGTTGCGTTTAATTCTTTCCAGAAGATCCCATCTGAATTCAATAGTCCTCTTCATAAAGGAACCAGTAGAAGAAGTATCGAGCATGGATTGATCATTATGAGAAAGCCGAGCATAAAAGTTTTGAATAATTATTTCTCTTGAGAGCTCATGATTGGGGCATGTGTGTGACATATACTTAAGCCTCCCCCAAGCTTGAGCGATACTTTCTCCTTCATGAGGCCAAAAATTATATATATAATTCCGATCACGATGAACCAAATGCATAGGATAAAATCCCATGTTTCAGTATCATCGCATAGCCTATACCATGTCAATGCCTTTCCCTCCAAAGATAAAGGGAATACTTTCTTCTTAACTCCATCTCTGAATAGACCTGCAAGCTTAAACAATCCACAAATTTCATCCACATATATCAAGTGCATATCAGGATGCACTGTTCCATCTCCTGCATAAGGATTAGCTAGCAGTTTCTCTACCATACCTGAAGGAATTTCATAATAAATATTTTCAGTAGGTTCAGTAGGTTGAGGAGCAACTCTCAATGCTTCCGTTCGAGGTGAAGATACCCCGAACAAGCCCCTCAAAGGATTACTTTCCATAGTGACAAGTGACAATAAATTTCAGCACATAATATAAATGTTTCCTTACCAAATTCCACTCACCAAAGGCGCTTCACTCCCCGGCAACGGTACCAGAAAAGAGTCTTGATGACCCACAAGTATAGGGAATCAATCGTAGTCCTTTCGATAAGTAAGAGTGTCAAACCCAACGAGGAGTAGAAGGAAATGACAAGCGGTTTTCAGCAAGATATTCTCTGCAAGTAATGAAAGTAGCGGTAACAGATATTTTCGGTAGCAAGATAATTCGTAACAAGTAACAAGTAACAAGTATAATAAAGTGCAGCAAGGTGGCCCAATCCTTTTTGTAGCAAAGTACAAGCCAGAACGAACTCGTATAATAAGCAAAGCGTTCTCGAGGACACATGGGAATTTCATCTAGTCACTTTCATCATGTTTGTTTGATTCGCGTTCGCTACTTTGATAATTTGATATGTGGGTGGACCGGTGCTTGGGTGCTGTTCTTGCTTGAACAAGCCTCCCACTTATGATTACCCCCTCTCGCAAGCATCCGCAACTACAAAAGAAGAATTAAGATAACTGTAACCATTGCATGAAACATATGGATCCAAATCAGCCCCTTACGGAATTAAGCTTCTGTCACTCTAGCAACCCATCATCTAATTACTACTCCACAATGCCTTCCCTTAGGCCCAAAGATGGTGAAGTGTCATGTAGTCGACGTTCACACGACACCACTAAAGGAAGCAACAACATACATATCTTCAAAATATCAAACGAATACCAAATTCACATGATTACTTATGACAAGACTTCTCCCATGTCCTCAAGAACAAAAGTAACTACTCACAAATCATATTCATGTTCAAGATCAGAGGGGTATTGAATAGCATTAAGGATCTGAACATATAATCTGCCACCAAATAAACCAACTAGCATCAACTACAAGATGTAATCAACACTACTAGCAACCCACATGTACCAATCTGAGGTTTTGAGACAAAGATTGAATACAAGAGATGAACTAGGGTTTGAGATGAGATGGTTCTGGTGAAGATGTTGATGAAGATTGGTCCTCCCACGATGAGAGGATCGTTGGTGATGTCGATGGCTTCGATTTCCCCGTCCCGGAGGGAAGTTTCCCCGGCGGAATTGCTCTGCCGGAGAGCAAAATAGCTCCTGCCCAGGTTCCGCCTCGAGGCGGCGGCGTTTCGTCCCGAAAGTCTTCTTCTGATTTTTTTCTAGGGCAAATGGCTTCATATAGTAGAAGGAGGGGGGCGGAGGCCTGCCAGGGGCCCCACAAGCTCGGGGGGCGCGCCTCCTAGGTTTGTGCTTCCTGGTGGGCCCCCTCCTGGTAATTCTTTTGCCAGTATTTTTTATATATTCCAAAATAATTCTCCGTAAATTTTCAGGTCATTTGGAGTTGTGCAGAATAGCTATCTCTGTTTCACCCCTTTCAGGTCCAGAATTCCAGCTGCCGGCAATCTCCTTGTTCATGTGAATCTTGCAAAATAAGAGAGAAAAGGCATAAGAATTGTACCATAAAGTGAAATAATAATTAAAAACATATTAATTAATAGTAGGAAAACATGATGCAAATTGGATGTATCAGTAAACCGACTCCAAAAATTCCATAAAAGTACTTTCTCTTCGTTTTGGAATATATAAAAAAATTAGGAAAATAATAAATAGTCCGAAAAGTGCACGAGGGAGCGACAAGCCTGGGGGGGGCGCCCTACCCCCCAGGGCGCGCCTACCGAGCTTGTGGCTCCCCCGTGGACTTTCTTGACTCTGTTTTTCTTCCATATTGCTTGTCCTGCACGAAAAAATTCATTATATATACTCTCGGATGTTTTGACCACCGTATCGCAAGTTTCTCCTCTGTTCTTGTTTCAGGCTGTTTTTCTGACAGATCTAGATCACCATGGTGCCTTGAAGCTCGTCCAAAGACAAGTTCTATGAGAAGGTTATCAACCCGTACCTTCCGGAGGTGATGAAATATCCTCAAGCTATTGAGATGCGTTAGGGGGTGCTTCACATCCGGGACGTTCAGGGGCCCAAGAAGACCGGGAGCGAGAAGGCCAGGCTGAAAGCGGTGGAGCAGGAGATCTTCAAGTGCCAAGGGATGGTAGAGAGCGGACTCAATGCTAACCACTCCATGATCACGGAATTCATCCGTGAGCACAAGGTGGACAGCAAGGATATTGGGGACGTCATCTTCAAGCTCAATGACCAGATTGATCATCTTCAGGCCCAAATCTATGATTTACAAAACCAAAATTTTGAGTATGAGGCCAAGTTCAAAGGTATGAGTTTAGCTGCAAATTTCAGGACTCCGGAAACACGTTCATCCTTTTATGATGGGGAGCCTATGCCTTGGAAGACGGAGGACAAGCCTACCTCATCATCACCACCATCACCAAAGAAGGAGACTTGAGTACACGGGTATGGGCACCACCCTTGGCTTGTGCCAAGCTTGGGGGAGGTGCCCCGGTATCGTATCACCATCACTTTTATCATAATTATCTATCTTAGTTCGATCCTTAGTTATTTCGTGATTTAGAAGAATAAAGTTTTAGTATGATTTAGTTTCGAGTGCTTGCTTTGTTATCTATCTATCTATGTAATCGAGTGTGAGAGTTATATAATAAAGAGTAGTTTGAGTTGAGTTGTTTTTACTTTTGTTGATCCAATCCTAGGAATAAAATAAAGAGAATAAAGAAAAGAGAGATCATATGCTAATCCCATGGGGAGTGATGACTTCACATTAAAAGAAGTATAATTGATGAAACTTGTTGGAAGTTAACAAACATAGCATTGGTCATTGTTGCAATTCATGAAAAAGTAATAAAGAAAGAGAGGTCTCACATATAAATATACTATCTTGGACATCTTTTTATGATTGTGAGCCCCCATTAAATATTCTATGTCAAATAGTCGACGTTGGACAAGGAAGACAACGTAATGAGTTATGTTTGCTTATATTCACATAGAAGCTATATTGTCATGGATCCTCTAACATGTGGTGCTTTTGCCCGTAATCTTTTGCTAGCCAAAATTTCGTACTAAGTAGAGATACTACTTGTGCATCCAAAAACCCTTGAACCCAGTTTCATGTCATGAGAGTCCAACATATCTACCTATGGATTGAATAAGATCCTTCAAGTAAGTTGTCATCGGTGCAAAAGCAATAAAAATTGCTCCTAAATATGTATGATCTTTTATTGTAAGGGAAAATAAGCTTTGTGCGAATTTATGATGGTGAAGAAATAAAAGCGACAGACTGCATAATAAAGGTTGCTATCACAAGGGGCAATATAAAGGGACGTTCCTTTACATTAAGAGCTTGCACATCCAAAAATAAAAAGCGCATGACAACCTCTGCTTCCCTCTGTGAAGGGTCTATCCTTTACTTTATGTATTTACTTTTATACAAGAGTCAATAGTATTCTCCTCTATTTCATTTTTATTTTCTCTCTTGGCAAGCATCATGTGGTGGGGAAACATCTAGGCATATATATCCCGTTGGATGTAGGTGATCATGAGATATTATTGTTGACATTACCCTTGAGGTAAATAAGTTGGGAGGCGAAATTATAAGCCCCTATATTTCTATGTGTCTGACTGAAACTTTTGCTCCATAAGTATGTCGTGAGTGTCAGCAATCATAGAAGACTAAATGATAGTTGAGTATGTGAACTTGCCAAACAAAGCTCTTACATAGACTCTTTCTGATAATATGATGAATTGCAATTGCTTAAGTGACCGAGATCATAGTTTGTTAGTTTTCAATACGGTTTATTGTTCATACTTTATCTTGTGGATGAATTTTCACTTATTCATGAGAAGTTCTATGATGATATATTGATGTTATGATAATGATCATGATGGTTTCATGTCCATATTTTGTTTTGTCGACACCTCTCTCTCTAAACATGTGGTCATGATTTTCGATTTCGATTTTCGCTTGAGGACGAGCGAGGTCTAAGCTTGGGGGAGTTGATACGTCCATTTTGCATCATGTTTTCTTACTGTTATTTATTATGTTTTGGGTCATTATTTCACTTTATGATACAATTCTTATGCCTTTTCTCTCTTATTTTGCAAGTTTCACATGAAGAGGGAGATTGTCGGCAGCTAAACTCTGGACCGGAAAGGGCTACAGCAGAGATAGCTATTCTGCACAACTCCAAATGACCTACAAATTTACGGAGAATTGTTTTGGAATATATAAAAAATATTGGCCGAAGAAATACCAGGAGGGGGCCCACCAGGAAGCCACAAGCCAGGGGGGCACGCCCTACCCTCCTAGGCGCGCCCCCCGAGCTTGTGGGGCCCCTGGCAGGCCTCCGGCTCCCTCCTTCTGCTATATAAGGCCATTTGCCCTAAAAATAATAAAGAGAAGACTTTCGGGACGAAGCACCACTGTCTCGAGGCAGAACCTGGGCAGGAGCACTTTTGCTCTCTGTTGATGATGTAATTTGGCTTGTCAGTTTTACAAGTGGTAATTGCTGGTTAAGCTGGTTTGTTGATATATCATATGGAATCAGAGTTTGGCTCAAACTGCAGACCAGAAGTACGTCTAGTGCAGAGGCTAGGTGCAGCATTATAGTTACATGATGGAGCTCGCACAGCAAGGCAAAACAGCAAGGGAAAGATCTGTTTGGAGAATATTTGAGGTCCAGAGGAGTTATCATGTCTTGGTTGTTCGGCCAGATTAAGCAAAATAGGAGGGTTGTACCAGTATTAGACTTGCCCTGGGAAAGCACATTTGCTCCCTTGGTGGTTTTGGTAATTCATAACAACATATATCTCATTGAACTAATGTCCATTCAAGTTAAAGATTTCAGGATGTTCAATGATTGGCATGGCAAGGACTAGAGATGTGGACCCCTCAAAATGCTAAGGACAAGGATTGACAAAAGATCAAGACTCTACATTTTTGGTTTAGTGATCCAAGATCACATTGAGTCCATAGGAAAGCCAATACTATTAAAAGGGGATGAGGTGTTGCTTAATGGTCTTTTTGCTCAAGTGCTTAGTGACAGTGTTCCAAAACCCTCAACCACTTTCTCCATCCAAATATGTCCAAAACCTACATTCCAACTCGGCCCCACCGAAATTCTCTATCCGAAGCCACCGAGTTCATCTGGACTTAGCCACTTCCAAAACCCTAACAAATCGGATCCACCGATATGGATCTCGGTCTCACCGAGATGGCCTTGCCAACTCTCTGTAATCATTTGCACTTACTTCGGTCCCACCGAGTTTTCCAAATCGGTCTCACCGAGATGGCTTGCCAACTCTCTGTTGCCTTATTGCTTCACTTCGGTCTTACTGAGTTGATGCAATCGGTGCCACCGAGACGAGGTTTGCCTTAGCCATTGCACTTCGGTCCATCCGAGTTGTTCCAGTCGGTCCCACTGAGATTCCTAACGTTCATATCTTTTACACAGTTCGGTGCCACCGAGATTTCTGATCGGTGCCACCGAGTTGGGTCAAAAGTGTGTAACGGTTGGATTTTGTGTGGAGGCTATATATACTCCTCCACCACTTCCTTCTCAGTAAGGAGAGCCATCAGAACGTGCCTACACTTCCACCTTACATTTTCTGAGAGAGAACCACCTACTCATGTGTTGAGATCAAGTCATTCCATTCCTACCATTTGAACCTTGATTTCTAGCCTCTCCCAAGTTGCTTTCCACTCAAATCCTTCTTCCACCATAGCCAAATCTGTGAGGAGTTGTTTGAGTGTTGGGGAGACTATCATTTGAAGCACAATAGCAAGGAGTTCATCAACAACACACCGTCTATTACCTTTTGGAGAGTGGTGTCTCCTAGATTGGTTAGGTGTCACTTGGGAGCCTCCGACATGATGTGGAGTTGAACCAAGGAGTTTGTAAGGGCAAGGAGATCGCCTACTTCGTGAAGATCTACCCCGAGTGAGGCTAGTCCTTCGTGGACGTAAGCCATGGTGGAATAGACAAAGTTGCTTCTTCGTGGACCCTTCGTGGGTGGAGCCCTCCGTGGACTCGCGCAGCCGTTACCCTTCGTGGGTTGAAGTCTCCATCAACATGGACGTTCGATAGCACCACCTATCGGAACCACGCCAAAAACCACCGTGTCTTCATTGCGTTTGAAATCTCCGATCCCCTCCTTTACTTACATATGCAATTGTTTATTTTCTGCTGCTACACTCTTAGAATTGCATGTGTAGGTTGATGCTTGACTTGTATGCTTGCTAAAATCTGCCTACTTCTAAAATTGGGAAAAGGTTAGGTTTTTATGGCCAACATCACTGTTCTGACCTTGTCAGTAATCTTCAACACAAAATGACCTCTGCTAGAAATTATTTCACGATCTGACCCTTTCTGAAACGCCAAACCTCGTGGCGTTACTGGCCAAAGTAGAAACGCCGAACTATTCAGCGTTGCTAGCCGGCCACGTGGCAAGTCGAAATGTCGAAGTTGGCCGCGTTGGTAGAAACGCCACACCTCTTGACGTTGCTATTGCACTTCAAAATGCCAAAGTCATAGGCGTTGCCCTCCTGGTCCACCCATTGGCACTTCAAAATGCCAATCTCTCATGTCATGTGTCAGCCACCAAGGCACAACCTTGTCCACGTAGAGCGATCGAGTACGAGCCTTGCCCTGAGCCACTTGGAGACATGATCATCCATTTCGTCAGGGATAGTATGACGACCCGGTCTGCACAAATGGCATTATGTTAGTAGTAAATTTCAGAAGAAAAATATTGATCATGTGAATTTTTTTGCATGTCCATCTGTAGTACCCGTTGTAGGCTTTGACATTCAGGTATGAAAAGCCTGAGTTTCGCAGAAACTCGGCCGACCTCTTGCCGTTCTTGTACGTGACTACCTCGTCACCTGTAGGAACACAGAGAAAGAAACGAACCATTTTTTAGTACTTGAGTAAATTCTACAATTCAGAAGAGATTAATTAAAGGATATTTAGCACATGGACTGCAAAACAATAGCAATGCTAACCTCTTCCATGGTCAAGCATTATTGGCAAGGCAGCAGCCCTTCTAAAAGCAGTCTGTGAGCTCTCGATCTTGGTCCTCAGGGTCCTGAACAATATTCGTACCATCGGAGGGCTCAGACGATAGCAGGTTTGCTATGTGTGCGGCTGATGCATCCAGCCCTTGGACATCATCAGGGCCGTGTCTAACTGGCTCTGCCGTGGCGTGATGCTACAGCCATATTCTCTTGATGCTAACGCCGCAGACTTTGGCGTTTTGAAGTGCAACAGCAACGCAAAGAGGTCTGGCGTTTCTACCAACGCGGCCAACTTCGGTGTTTCGACTTGCCACGTGGCCGGCTAGCAACGCTGAATAGTTTGGCATTTCTACTTTGGCCAGTAACGCCACGAGGTTTGGCGTTTTAGAAAGGGTTAGATCGTGAAATAATTTCTGAGAGAGGTCATTTTGTGTTGAAGATTCCTGACAAGGTCAGAGGAGTGATTTTGGCCGGTTTTTATTTGGTCAAGTAGTCTAATCACCCCCCCCCTCTAGACATACTTTCGATCCTACAAGTGGTATCAGAGCTTTGGTCTCCGTAAGCCTTGATTTCCATTGCTTTGGTGATCATAGCCTTGGTTTCACAACCTAGGAGAGTATGGCGTCTAGTGAGGGTAACTATCATCGTAGAGGTCGATATTTTGATGGTACAAACTTTGCTAGT
The DNA here is from genome assembly GCA_039707655.1 of Elymus sibiricus. Lineage (NCBI taxonomy): Eukaryota > Viridiplantae > Streptophyta > Magnoliopsida > Poales > Poaceae > Elymus > Elymus sibiricus. The sequence goes on along the minus strand of CM077670.1, from coordinate 366,899,520 downwards.
TGGAAACATAAGATGAAAATGCATATTCTTGGTCATAACCCCGCCGTTTGGGCTGTTGTTCATGTTGGCTTGCAAGGTGATTTCTTTGAGGATGGCAAGGAACCGGATCGTGAAGCAACCCCGGAAGCATTGAAGATGTTGCAATACAATACTCAAGCTTGTGACATTCTCTTCAACGGTTTGTGTCCCAAGGAATTCAACAAAATCAGCCGCCTCGAGAATGCAAAAGAAATTTGGGATACTTTGGTTGATATGCATGAGGGTACCGAGTCCGTCAAGGAATCTAAGTAGGATGTGCTTCAAAGTTAATTTGACAAGTTCAAGATGAAGGATGGTGAAGGAGTCACAGAAATGTACTCTAGGCTTGCTCTCATCACAAATGAGATTGCCGGCTTAGGAAGTGAAGAGATGACCGACAAATTCATCATCAAGAAGATACTTAGAGCTTTGGATGGAAAATATGATACCGTTTGCACATTGATCCAAATGATGCTAAATTACAAAGATCTCAAGCCCACGGAAGTCATTGGAAGGATTGTTGCTCATGAAATATCACTCAAGGACAAAGAGGAGCTACACAACAAATCAAGTGGTGCTTACAAAGCCTCAACCGATGCTCCAACAACTCCAAGTGACAAGCTAGTATCCAATGAAGAGATAAGCCTAATGGTGAAAAGATTCAACAAGTTCTACAAGAACAAAGGGAAATAAAGAAGCTCTAGCTCAAGACACTATGAGAGAAGATCATCAAGTCGTGACCGTAATTGCTACAATTGTGAAAAACCCGGACACTATTCCAATGAGTGTACGGCTTCCTACAAGAAAAGAGACGAATCACCAAGAGGAAGACATAGAAGAGATGAATCACCTCATAAGGAGAGAAGGAGTAGAGATGATCGTTATGAACGAAGAAACTCTCGAAGAAGCAAGGATTCGGAGAGGAAGGACAAGTCATCCAATAGCTACACAAGAAGAATACATCAAGCTCATGTTGGTGAATGGGTTTCCGGCTCCGACTCCGACAACCACTCCGAGAGAAGTTATCACTCCAACTCCGACTATAGTCAAGATGAAGGTGTTGCCGGACTTGCTCTTGTGTCATCCAACTCCCATGATCTATTTGACTCACCAAATGAAGGAATTGGAAGATGCTTCATGGCAAAAGGCCCCAAGGTATCATACCCCGAGTATCTTGATTTCAATAGTGATGAAATGATTTGCTTGGTGATGATGATTTACATGTTGATAAGGCTAGTGATGTGAGCTATAATGAAAATGCTAGTAATCATGATAGTCAAGAGGAAATGAGTGACAATGCTATGAAGGAGATTGAGTGTCCAACTAAAGAACTAAATGCTCTTAAGTTAGCTCATGAAACAACTCAAGAGGATCATAGAGAACTTCTAAGAACTCATGAGAAGCTAAGCTTCGAGAAGCTAAATTTAGAGCAAGAGCATGAGTTTCTTAAAGCTATCAATGACGATCTTTGAAAGAAGAGTTCTTCATATCTTGCCAAGCGTTTGCTCTTGTCTACCTTTATGCCACAAGTTAAACCTAAGAAAACTAGCAACAAGGGTAAAAAGGGTTTGAAAGATCGTGGATGTCGCCTAGAGGGGGGGGGGGTGAATAGGCGCTTTAAAATAATTACGGTTTAGGCTTGAACAAATGCGGAATAAAACTAGCGTTTAATTTGTCAAGCACAAAACCTAAATCGACTAGGCTCACCTATGTGCACCAACAACTTATGCTAAGCAAGATAAACAACTAAGTGATAGCAAGATATATAACAAGAAACAATATGGCTATCACAAAGTAAAGTGCATAAGTAAAGGGCTCGGGTAAGAGATAACCGAGGCACGCGGAGACGACGATGTATCCCGAAGTTCACACCCTTGCGGATGCTAATCTCCGTTAGAGAGGTGTGGAGGCACAATGCTCCCCAACAATGCCACTAGGGCCACCGTATTCTCCTCACGCCCTCGCACAATGCAAGGTGCCGTGATTCCACTAAGGGACTCTTGAGGGCGGTCACCGAACCCGTACAAATGGCAACCCTTGAGGGCGGTCACCGAACCCGTACACTTTGGCAACCCTTGGGGGCGGTCACCGAACCCGTACACTTTGGCAACCCTTGGGGGCGGTCACCGAAACCCGTCAAATTGCTCGGGGCGATCTCCACAACCTAATTGGAGACCCCGACGCTTGCCCGGAGCTTTACACCACAATGATTGAGCTCCGAGGCACCACCAAGCCGTCTAGGGCGCCAAGGCACCCAAGAGGAACAAGCTCTAGGGTGCACAAACACCCAAGAGTAATAAGCTTCTCAACTTCTCACTTCCACGTATCACCGTGGAGAACTCAAACCGATGCAACTAATGCAATGGCAAGAACACACGAAGTGCTCAAGTCCCTCTCTCTCAAATCCCACCAAAGCAACAAAATCTATGGAGGAAAGTGAGAGGAAGAACAAGGAGAACACCAAGAACTCCAAGATCTAGATCCAAGGGGTTCCCCTCACTTAGAGGAGAAAGTGATTGGTGGAAATGTGGATCTAGATCTCCTCTCTCTTTTCCCTCAAGAAGGAGCAAGAATCATTGGAGGGATTGAGAGATAGGCAAGCTCAAGAAGGTCAACAATGGGGGAGAAATGAGCTCAAAGGATAAGATAACCGTTGGGGAAGAAGACCCCTTTTATAGGGCCACCCCAAATCCAACCGTTACCCGTGCTGGACGCGTACAAGCGGTACTACCGCTCTTGCGAGCGGTACTACCGCTTAAGCGGTAGTAATTCAAAAACAGCAGGCGAGAACACGGGACTGGAGCGGTAGTGCCGCACCAAGCGGTACTACCGTCCACCCAAGCGGTACTACCGCTAAACCGAAACGAGCAATAGAAACTTGCACACTCTGCGAAGCACAAGCGGTAGAGCAGCGGTAGTGCAGGGCGGAAGTACCGCACCAAGCGGTACTACTGCCCAGCAGAGCGGTACTACCGCTCTGAGCGGTACTACCGCTCTGAGCGGTACTACCGCACTACAGCCGCACTACTACCGTTTAACAGAAAACGGCAACAGAGACGTGCACAGAAGGAAACCCCGCAAGCGGTAGTGGCGGCGGTAGTAAGGGCGGTAGTACCGCCAGAGCGGTACTACCGTGCTACTACCGCTCTACTACCATGAACGGCAAACTGGCAACAGAGAGTTGCACGCTCGGGGAAACCCCAAGCGGTAGTGCCACGGAAGTACCAGCGGTACTACCGCATAAGCGGTACTACCGTGGGCACCAGCGGTACTACCGCTTGCAAGCTACTGAAAATCCACAGAAAACAGAGGATACAAATAAAACCAGAACTGCCATAACTTCTGCAAATGAGCTCCGAATTGAGCAAACTCAAGCTTGTTGGATAGAAGACAACGAGTACTATCCAAACAGCGACTGGTTATAATAAGAAGTGGCAGGGGAGATATGCCTAACATATAGAGATGATAAACCTCTATGAATGAAGAACCGGCATAAACTCCAACATCGAAAACATCATAGAAGATGCATATATGAACTCCGTTTTCGATGAACTCGAGCTTGTCATGAAGATGACCAAAAGCTCAAAGACTCACAAAGAGAAACACCAAACACAAACCAAGAAAGATGATGCAAGGATGCAATGGTTTGAGCTCTCTACGAATGATACGATAAAGCTACTCACTTGAGAGCCCCCCTTGATAGTACAGCTATCGATCCTAAAACCCGGTCTCCCAACTACCACCATGAGACCGGTAAAATAGAAAACCTATCAAGGGCAAACCTTTGCCTTGCGCATAGTCCACTTGAGCTAGATGATGACGATCTTGACCTCCTCAAGTTGGACCACCTTTCTTGATTGCGCCGGCTCGATGAAGACTAGTTGATTGCTCCCCCATACTCCACTATGGGTGAGCCACTCTTTGGCACATCTTCACAAGTCCATTGTCACCACAATGGACAGCAAGCTTCAAGCATGTGATCTCTTCGTGATGCTCCACTTGAACTTGCACACCGCAATGTTGATGACGATCACCACTTGATGTCATCCTCCATGGGTTGAATGAGATCTTCCTCTTGACGCAAGCCCATGGAAACATACCTAACCCCACATAAAACTCTCGCATAGAACATGGGTTAGTACACAAAGCGTAATGGACAATGCTTACCATACCGTGAGATCACTTGATCCCACTCGGTACATCTTCTACGCTTTGTGTGTTGATCAACATGACCAATCTTTGGATAACTCCATGAATAACCTTGGTCAACACATATTCTTCTTCTAATAACCTTGAAACCAACAAATGGTCTTCAAGCAATGCCTATGGACAAACCCTTCAAATATAACTCAAGGCAACCATTAGTCCATAGAGATTGTCATCAATTACCAAAACCAAACATGGGGGCAGCACATGTTCTTTCAGGGTTCTACCTCTAGTAGTAACAATAACAATGCTAAATCCAATGTTGTTGCTTCTAGTAGTTCTATTGATTTCACTAATGATTCTCTTAGCCAAGTTACACTTGAGCAAGAAAATATGCTATTGAAAGGAATTATAGAAAAAGGTGTCTACAAGAGTCTTGCCGGGAGTAAGAAATTTGAGGAAATTATACGCAAGCAAGGAAGGCATCGGAAGAACCAATGTGTTGGTTTTGAACGAAAGTTCAATGCCAATGGAGTTGAGTGGGAAGAAGATCAATACCCCAAGACGAAGTTTGTTCCTCAACAAGAGAAGTATGATCCTACTTCCTTCAAGGGAACACAAGCTCAAGAAGATCTTCCACCATAAGACCACAATCTAAAAGGCAAGGACAAGCTTCAAGAAGAGATTGATTCATATGAAGAAGCTCCTCAAGCCTTGGTCAAGTGGGTTCCCAAGACTTCATCAAGTTCTACTTCATCAAGTGCTACTACAACTCCAAGGATTCCCATCAAGTTGATGTGGGTCCAAAAGAAGAAGAACTAGAGAGTTCTTGAGGGTGACTCCGCCAACAAACTTCACTCATATTCATTATGGCAAGAACTTGTGCAACCAACTTTCACATTTTGCACTAGTACATGGAGTCACAAACCCTCTTGTTGGTAAGCCAAGGGACGAGGTATTCAATGCATTCATGGACATCATATATGTGTATTTCACTCTATGTCTATGGATATCCTTGTATGTTCCTTGTGTGGGACTAACCCATGTAGGTATTGAAAGCACAAAACTCCAAAGGATTGCTCCCAACTCTTGATGGTCTACATCAACATTGAACATCCACGTCTTCAACATCTACATGAAGTCATCATCGACAAAACCTAAGGTTAGTTCATCCCTCTTTGGGGGGGTATCACATCTAGGGGGAGCTTTGCTCTAAACAATTGAGCTAAAGCAACTCTAATGGTGTGAACACATCAATGCTTTATGTAAAAGTGGCAACCCCACTTGTGCTTAAACGAAGAGTATGACCTATGATCAAATGTTCTCATTTGGCTCCTAAGTCAATATACTCATATATAGATGACCTAGTCATCGCCATTGCTTGATAGATGCTAGAATTGGTTGTGCATGTTTGACATATATTTCATTTGCTATCTTATTGTGTGAGCATGTTGGTTTGCATGTTTTCATCATTCGAGGACATCCATTTGTTGTTTTGATTGACTTGGTTTTTCTGGCCAAGTGGATGTACAAGAATGCCTAAGTACCTTCTCTAGCTATCTATGCTTTCTTGTCTCAAATTATATTCTTGCTACATCACAAAAATTGAACAAGTCATTTTCGGACCCTTCGGGTGAGGAGCACTCGGAGCCACCGATCTGAAAGGGCTGAACCTCCTAAACCTTCTACATGATTTTGGCCGAACGAATTCACTCAAACTCGGTCCAACCAAAATCATTTAGATTGATCTAGGTTTTCATCTCGGTGTCACCGAGTTGAACCATTTCGGCACCACCGATGTGCTAACCTGCTTGCAGTTACACATATCGGTGCCACCGAGTTGTCCAACCCGGAGCCACCGACAGCATACGGGTATATATATCTCGCGGGCCCGAACGGTTGAAATTTCTCAAACCCTCTCGTTCCTGCACCCCGTTGCTGCCGTCGCCCAGGTCTCCAGATCATCGCCTTCGTCTCCAGGGCGCCCTCGCCGCCGGATTCTGCCGCCGTCAACGGCAATCTACTCTGCCGTTGCCGCCGTAGAGGATCTCCACCAAGTTAGGGTGAGATTCGACCCCTTTCGTGCTCCAATTTCTGAATCAATGCATGATAGGATTGCCATGATTCTTGCCACGGATTGAGAACCCCTATTACACTGCAATGTCCATAGATTAGATTCGAGTAAAAAATTTAGGTTTAAGTTTCCGCCGAACGCATCTCGGACCGACCGATTAGAAATTTTCGGAGTCACCGATTTGGCCCCAGGCCATAGCACTAGTACGTCTCGGTTTCACCGAGTTGTACGAATCGGTGAGACCGAAAGTAAAATCTCAGTGAAACCCTAGCATCTCGGAGTCACCGAACCCCATCTCGGTCTGACCGAAATGGCATGTAAAGTTTCTGTTGAGTGCTTCGGTATGCTGAGATGATCAACTCGGTCAATCCGAAATGCCTTCTCTGAAAACTTGAAACTAAGAGTTGAACTCAATTTTTATGAAAAACTTCTGCTTTTTGTGATGACTCATCTACTCTGCCCATACCCATCTATTCACAGGGTCAGCTTTGCAAGATGTATGATGCCAGCGATAGCCAGAACATGTCAGAGCAGAACACAGATCTCAGCGCAGGCTCAAGCCCTGCAGAAAGCTTTTATGAGGGAGAGAGAAGCTCTCCAGATCTTCCAAAGGCTGCAACAAGAACCAGGAAGAAGAGAACCTCAGACAGTGAGGATGAGGACTTTGTTGCTAATGAAGCAACAACAAAGAAGAAGAGAGTTGTGCTTGCAAAGGAATATAGCACCAAGCCAACTGCTGCCAAAGATAAAACTGCTGTGAAGAAAGTTCCCAAGAAAACTATGCAATTTACACTTGAAGAGCCAAGTGACACAGAAACAGCTGCAGGAGGAAAGAAGAAGAGAGCAAGGAAAACTACTGCTCATGTGCTTGGAAAACCCTCCATGAGGAATGATTCAGAGGACGAGGAGGAGCCAGCAGCTAATGCACCCCCTGCAAAAGCTCAAAAGCTTATGTCAAATGCTATCAGGACTGCTGCCCCCAAGTCCAAACCAAAAGCTCCAGCACCCAAGAGGTCGACCAGAAACATTTCTGCTAGTGAGAAGAACAAGGCCCCAGTGCCTGAAGCCAATGTTGATGAGGAGCCACTAGTGCTCAGAAAATTGAAGCCCAAGATTCCAGACCTTGACAATGCACACCCGGTTGCAGAGAATATGATGCTAAGGAAGTACAAAGGACTGCGTCAGTGGAGACTGTCAGATCCCTATGCCGCCAGGAGGAGAACAGCTTGTGACTACCGCTTCCAGACCAGAGAACAGCAAGATTTCTATGAGACGGTTCTGCTGGATAAGAAGCCAATTGTCAGCGACATGAGATGGGTGGATTGGAAGTACATTGATGCCAATGAGGATTATTTCCCCCATGTTCATGAGAGTTTCCGGATTGCTGGTGTTGATGAGTTTGTTGGACAGAAGTTGACAAAGTGGAATGATGAGATGATCATGCAATTCTACTCCACAGCTCATTTCTATCCTGAGGGCAGGATTGTGTGGATGACTGAGGGTTCCAGGTACCAGTCAACCATCTCTGAGTGGGCTACTCTTCTTGGTGCTCCAGAAGAAGAAGATGATGATGTTGATATCTATGCCAAGCTCAAGATGGACCACAACTCCATGGCCAATATGTACATAGCGATTCTAGAGAAGGACATCGAGACACACAAGCTAGGATCAGTGAAGCACCTGCTGCCTGGTTTGGCCACCACAAACACTATCTTGCGGTACACTCTGTTGCCCAAGTCAGGAGATGATAAGATGATACGTGGCCACTCCATCAACCTGCTGCACCTCTTTGACACACCTCAGAAGTTCAAGGTGATGAGCTTGATTGTAGAAACCATCAAGAGGATAGTTGCTGACCAGAAGAGATCTTGCGGATATGCTCCACACATCCAGATGCTCATCAATTCCAAGGTTGGAACGAGCACTTATCTTCTTGATCGTGAGCATCTCTCACTGCGTCCAGAGTTTGAGGACAATGTCATTGTGATGGATGCTTCGCATCCCACCTCTGCTCAAGCACAAGAGAAGATCCGAGTAGCCCAGGAAGCAAAAGCAGCCAAGGAGGCATCTGCTCCCAATGCTCCCATTGCCAACCTCAAGTCTAAGACTGACCAAATGACTTATCTTCTAGAATCCACCCTGAGGATTGAGCGAAGTCTGGCCAACCTCACCCAGAACCAGGCTAGCTTAGAGCGGATAGTCGAGACGAAGATTCATGATCTAGATGTCAAGATCACTGAGGTCCAGACTATAGTGGAGAAGCTGAAGGACGATGTTGATGCAGCCAGGGCAGCCGCTTCAGATGATAATGGAGATGACAGACTCACTACGGAGAGATTCCAGACAGTGCCCAGGGTAGCCAGGTCTGCTACAGTGCCAGTTGTGGATCCGAGGACCACAGTCTCGGCACCTGTTGCTGCTGCTACAGTGCCACCTCTGGTCTCCACTCCACCAGCCCAGCAGACATCAGCTGAAGCCTTCGCGAATGCTCTTCTCTCGACGCCTTCTACGCACACTGGAGCTGCCAGCCGGAGATCCCCTTCAGGAGTTTCCGAGGATCGTGCCTAGAGTGACGTATTAGTCCTATACCTATTCGAGCTTTTTGGTACTTGTTGCCAAAGGGGGAGAATTTGTATAGATCTTAGCTTCGAGAGAGAGAGAGTCTTGCTTTGCTTTGCTCGTTGGATTTTTCTCGAGTTCTTTTGCTACTATTTGCTTTGTGGTACTTTGTTTCGATGTGTGTGCTTGATACTATGTCTGTGAGTACTTTGATCGTTATGATTGTGAGCTACTACTTGATGTGATTGATCATACTATGCCCTATGAGATGCTCTTGCTTATCATTATCTTGTATGATCATTCACTTGTGTTGGTGATGCATGCCTACTATTCCATTCATATCATTTTGCGCGCTCCACCAAGTTGTATGTGACATGGAAGAGTGACCCATGATCCTAATCGATTGTGCATTTGCATTCAAACGCAAATTCTTAATAATGCACAAATTTAGGGGGAGCACTTGCTTATCACATACTTCTCAAAGCGACGATGTATTTCATTCATTTAATCATTTGTTGAAGCTTTGATCTATATGTTGTCATCAATTACCAAAAAGGGGGAGATTGAAAGCACATTTGCTCCCTTGGTGGTTTTGGTAATTCATAACAACATATATCTCATTGAACTAATGTCCATTCAAGTTAAAGATTTCAGGATGTTCAATGATTGGCATGGCAAGGACTAGAGATGTGGACCCCTCAAAATGCTAAGGACAAGGATTGGCAAAAGATCAAGACTCTACATTTTTGGTTTAGTGATCCAAGATCACATTGAGTCCATAGGAAAGCCAATACTATTAAAAGGGGATGAGGTGTTGCTTAATGGTCTTTTTGCTCAAGTGCTTAGTGACAGTGTTCCAAAACCCTCAACCACTTTCTCCATCCAAATAAGTCCAAAACCTACATTCCAACTCGGCCCCACCGAAATTCTCTATCCGGAGCCACCGCGTTCATCTGGACTTAGCCACTGCCAAAACCCTAACAAATCGGATCCACCGATATGGATCTCGGTCTCACCGAGATGGCCTTGCCAACTCTCTGTAATCATTTGCACTTACTTCGGTCCCACCGAGTTTTGCAAATCGGTCTCACTGAGATGGCTTGCCAACTCTCTATTGCCTTATTGCTTCACTTCGGTCTTATCGAGTTGATGCAATCGGTGCCACCGAGATGAGGTTTGCCCTAGCCATTGCACTTCGGTCCATCCGAGTTGTTCCAGTCGGTCCCACCGAGATTCCTAACATTCATATCTTTTACACAGTTCGGTGCCACCGAGATTTTTGATCGGTGCCAACGAGTTGGGTCAAAAGTGTGTAATGGTTGGATTTTGTGTGGAGGCTATATATACCCCTCCACCACTTCCTTCTCAGTAAGGAGAGCCATCAGAACGTGCATACACTTCCACCATACATTTTCTGAGAGAGAACCACCTACTCATGTGTTGAGATCAAGTCATTCCATTCCTACCATTTGAACCTTGATTTCTAGCCTCTCCCAAGTTGCTTTCCACTCAAATCCTTCTTCCACCATAGCCAAATCTGTGAGGAGTTGTTTGAGTGTTGGGGAGACTATCATTTGAAGCACAAGAGCAAGGAGTTCATCAACAACACACCGTCTATTACCTTTTGGAGAGTGGTGTCTCCTAGATTGGTTAGGTGTCACTTGGGAGCCTCCGACATGATGTGGAGTTGAACCAAGGAGTTTGTAAGGGCAAGGAGATCGCCTACTTCGTGAAGATCAACCCCGAGTGAGGCTAGTCCTTCGTGGACGTAAGCCATGGTGGAATAGACAAGGTTGCTTCTTCGTGGATCCTTCGTGGGTGGAGCCCTCCGTGGACTCGCGCAGCCGTTACCCTTTGTGGGTTGAAGTCTCCATCAACGTGGACGTACGATAGCACCACCTATCAGAACCACACCAAAAACCACCGTGTCTTCATTGCGTTTGAAATCTCCAATCCCCTCCTTTACTTACATATGCAATTGTTTATTTTCCGCTGCTACACTCTTAGAATTGCATGTGTAGGGTGATGCTTGACTTGTATGCTTGCTAAAATCTGCCTACTTCTAAAATTGGGAAAAGGTTAGGTTTTTATTTGGTCAAGTAGTCTAATCACCCCCCCTCTAGACATACTTTCGATCCTACACCCTGTATATCATTAGGTGCACCTGGCCGAACAGGTAAGTAAAGTCCAGGACCTGGCTGAACCAGTTAGAAATTAGGAATATTTTTGTTTTTGGCTGCAGCACGTGATTAGCTTGCTATGTAAAGGAGTCCTACTCTGATTTGCCAAAGGCCAGGCATGCCCTTATATATCTGGGTATATGGCCGATTGAAAGGAGAATCAATCGACACCTATTGCAACCTTACGTTACTTTTTTCCTCTACGTTCTTTTCTTTCCAGCATCTAGCTCGTAGCTTCTGCCCAGCCCTAGAAACCCTAGGGTTTGGCTCATCTTTGCCGTTTTGCATTGAAAAATGGTCAGTTTACCTCCACGAAAGTGAGGGATCAGTGCTGCTGCGCGAATCAATTTCTCGCAGCAACACAATTGGCGACCACGCTGGGACAGAAGAAGAGGCACACGATGAGCACCGACCCCAAGGACGGGAGTGATCTCAACCCCGACAACATCATCGCCGTCACACTCGAGGATCTGCCTGAGGATGAACGGCAGAAACTTGAACAGGAGCTTGAGGAAGAGAGGGTGGAGAAGTTGAAGCAGAGGTTGGCTGGCTTCCAAAGGACAAGAAACGGCGTCATCCAGAAGGTAGCTACACCAAGTCATCCTGCTGGGGTGTAATCGGACATTAATGACGGACGATTGACATTTACAGAAGGTATTAAGATGAAGCTCGATATTGATCCTTTTCCTATCAATGTGGTTGAGTTTGAGAATAAGAAAATGCTTATTTGGTCGGATCAGACCGAATCTGCAAGAGAAAAAAATGTTGTTGATGATAGTGCTCCTCCAAGGATGATCAAACCAAAAAATCCAGAAGTAGGAGTGTGGAAAATCAATGGAAGAAGGAGACAAACTCTGAGACCAAAGCCAACAGTTAACATGTTGTTGGAGAAATAAACTTCACGCAAGGCCACCAATGTGTTTAATCGGCTTGGAGGTAATAAGCGTCCTAGATCTCCTTCTAGACCTGCCGGTCATGAGCGATGGCAAAGAAATTCATATGACCAGCAGCCATATTTCGCAATGGAGCCGACACATTGGGGCTGTGCACCTCCTATGTATCCGCAAGTTCCTCTATGGAGTTTTAATCCTTGGGCGCCATATCCTACAGGGCCAGCAGGTTATTTTCAGCCAGGATGGATTCCGCCGAGGCCTATGTTCAGACCAAACATGCATGAGAAAAGGGCTCGGTTCAATCATGAAGCAAGATCACGTGATGCTATTGTGGTTCGGGGTAAAGATAGTTCACGCAAGGGGGCTGAAGATAGCTCATCCAGCAAAAGATTTGCGCAGAGCAGATTGCAAACACACAATGCAGATGGCAAGGTTCACATTGGTGGCTAGAAGTTTGCATGGGTACTGGTCAGATCTAAGGGTGATGTAAAAAATTCAGTTGTACATGATGAATTTAAGTCTGGTTGTGCTATTACGAACCAACCTGGGTTGGGTGCTGCTCATAATGTTGATAACGGCAAGCTCAAATCAGCTGCAGGTGTTGCCCCTGATCCAGAAACAATCATGATTGGAGCTTTCAGATTTGGTTCAGTTCAGAAAAGAGTTCCAGGTTTAGACAAGATTAGTAATGATACATCATAGTAGGAGGAAATTGCAGCAAAAGAAAGCAACTCACATGCTGATTTGGGGCCCAATGTGCAGAAATATGGGACCGCTAGCATAACTGATTAGCACAGAATTCTTTCGGCCAATGACAGAATGTTTGCTTCAAAAACAGCAGCACATCAGCACAGGCCGAGGGGCTCGGGGGGGCAGCAGAATTAGGTCGTTGGCACCAGGAACTAAACCAAAGCTTCGATGGTGCCCAACGGGGCCCACACATACTCAGAAAAGAAGGGTGCAGCGGCTGCGAGCATTGGGAATTAGAGAGGAACTAGCTGAGAAGAAGCACGACGAGTGGTTCAATAAAGATAAACCAATGGTACTTGCGAATATGACTTGGAAAGAGAAGCGCATCGCAAGGGAGGAAGGTAATAGTGCCGATGACATGGTTATGAATGGAAACTCTGAGGATAAAGAGGATATGCCTGCGGATATGGACATTAATATGGTATTTGAGCTGCCCGCTGAATTTCATGCGCCTAAGGCTGAAGAGGCTGAAGTTGCAGAGCTTGTTCTTGGCCCAAAAAGTGTTACATTTGAGAAACCAGAGAAGCATGGGCAACACCTAAAGCCTTTGTTTATCAAGGGTCACATTGATGGTAAGCCTATTGGTCGCATGCTTGTTGGTGGCGGTGCTAGTGTTAATATCATGCATTTTTGGTTTTTTTCTAAATTGGGCCGAAAAGAGGAAGAACTAATGAAGACCAATATGGGACTTAGTAGGCTCTCAGGAGACTTGTCTGAAGCTAAGGGTGTTGTTTCTATGGAGCTCACAGTCGGAAGCAAAACATTGCCGATGATACGTCTCCAATGTATCTATAAATTTTGATTGTTCTATGCTATTATAGTATCAATCTTGGATGTTTTATATGCAATTATATGTCATTATATATCATTTTTTGGGACTAACCTATTAACCCAGTGCCCAGTGCCAGTTGCTGTTTTCTGCTTGTTTTTGGCTTTTCAGAAAATCATTATCAAAAAGTGTCCAAACGAGAAAAAAACTTTGGATTAATTTTTTCTGGACCAGAAGAGACGCACGAAGCTTCGGGAGAAGACCAGAAGAGCCACGAGGAGGCGACAAGCCTGGAGGGCGCGCCCAGGGGGGTAGGGCGCGCCCCCCAGGCTTGTGGGCCCCTCATTGCCCCTCCTGACCTGATTCCAGTGCTATAAATTCTAAAATATTCCCAATATACCTGAGGGATAGAAGAGAAAACCTTTTCGCAACCGCAAGCCTCTGTTCTTCCGCGATCCCATCTGGAGGCCTTTTTCGGTACTCTGCCGGAGGGGGAATCGATCACGGAGGGCTTCTTCATCAACCTTGCTGCCCTTCCGATGATGTGTGAGTAGTTTACCACAGACCTACGGGTCCATAGCTAGTAGGTAGATGGCTTCTTCTCTCTCTTTGATCTTCAATACCATGTTCTCCTCGATGTTCTTGGAGTTCTATCCGATGTAATCTTCTTTTGCGGTGTGTTTGTTGGGATCCGATGAATTGTGAGTTTATGATCAGATTATTCATGAGAAATATTTGAGTCTTCTCTGAACTCTTTTATGCATGATTATTATAGCTTTGTATTTCTCTCCGATCTATCAATTTGGTTTGGCTTACTAGATTGATTTGTCTTGCAATGGGAGGGGTGCTTTGTGATGGGTTCAATCTTGCGGTGCTCAATCCCAGTGACAGAAAGGGACATGACACGTATTTATATTGCTGCCATTAAGGATAAAAAGATGGGGTTTAATCATATTGCTTGAGTTTACTTTGTCTACATCATGTCATATTGCTTAAGGCGTTACTCTGTTTCATACTTAATACCCTAGATGCATGCTGGATAGCGGTCGATGGGTGGAGTAATAGTAGTAGTTGCAGGCAGGAGTCGGTCTACTTGTCTCGGACGTGATGCCTATATACATGATCATTGCCATGAATCCGTCATAATTATTTGCTTTTCTATCAATTGCCCAACAGTAATTTGTCTACCCACCGTATGCTATGTGTTCGAGAGAGAAGCCTCTAGTGAAAACTATGCCCCCCAGGTCTACTTTATCATATATGAAAAACCCAAAAATACCTTGCTGCAATTTATTTACTTTTATTTTAATTATTATTTTATTTTATCTATCTACCTCTATAAGATTTAATCCTTGCAAATAACCGCTAAGAGGATTGACAACCCTCTTATTTGCGTTGGGTGCAAGTGTTTGCTCTTGTGTGTGCAGGTGCGCTTAATGGAATTTTGCTTGGTTCTCCTACTGGATTGATAACCTTGTTTCTTAACTGAGGGAATTACTTATCTCTACTGTACTGCATCATCCTCTCCTCTTCGGGGAAATACCAACGCAGAATACAAGTAGCAGGAAGAATTTCCGGCGCCGTTGCCGGGGAGACATCATCAAAATTACCAAGTACCTTCGCACAAACTATCATCCACTTGCATTTATTTTATTTGCATTTGCCTCTCGTTTTCATCTCCCCCACTTCTAATTTTTTTTTTACAAAAACACAAAAAAAAATTGTTATTTGCTTGTTTGCTAGTTTGCTTGTCTTGCCATTATGTCGTTAGATGGGTTTCGCGATAGTTTTTATGACAAAAGGTTGTCTGAAATTGAAAATGTTACTAAGAGTTTTATGTCCTCACAATTTGAGCGAAATAAATTCTTTTCCGAGGAACTTAAGGAACACTCTAGCTTATTGGATGCTATCAATAAACAACTTGAAGATGTTAATTTAGAAGTATCCAACCTTCAGGCTCAACTTGCTAATACTAAAAATTTACTAGGAAAAATCTCGGATAAACAAACAACTCTAGTGAATAGGATGACTGCTAAACCAGAGTCACAATCTAGCAATGATGAAGATATTAAAATGATTGGTGTCACTCCTATTGAATCATTATTTAGTAACATAAAACTTGATGAAAAAGGGACTGAAGAAGAGTCAACTTTAGATAGAAGGAGTCCCAATTGCTTGGAGGGTGATAATCTTCATGATAAAAATGAAAAAAGTGGGTTTGGAGAGGTCAAAACTTTAAATAGTAATGCACCCACTACTTTGGATTACAAGGACTTTAATTATGATAGTTGTTCTTTAATTGAGTGTATTTCCTTGTTGCAATCCATGATTAATTCACCAAATGCATATGAACAAAATAAAGCTTTCCCTAAGCATATAGTAGAAGCCATGATGAAAGCGCATGAAGAAAAACTTAAGTTAGAAGTTTTAATTCCTAGAAAATTACAAGATGAATGGGAACCTACTATTAAAGTCAAAATTAAAGATTATGAATGCAATGCCCTTTGTGCTCTTGGTGCTAGCGTTTCCACTATACCCAAGTCTTTGTGTGATGTGCTAGGTCTCACCGACATGGATCCTTGTTCCCTTAATTTGCATCTTGCGGATTCCACTATTAAAAAGCCATTGGGTAGAATAAATGATGTGATTATTCTTGCAAATAGAAATTATTTGCCCATGGACTTTATTGTTCTTGATATTGAATGCAATCCTTCTTGCCCCATAATACTTGGTAGGCCTTTTCTACGAACAATAGGTGCTATTATTGATATGAAAGAAGGTAATATAAGATTTCAATTTCCATTAAAGAAGGGGATGGAACACTTCCCTAGAAATAGAATTAAAGCACCTTATGAATCTATTATAAGGGCCACCTATGGAATTAACATGAAGGATGATAACACTTGAAACTATGCATTATGCCTAGCTAGGGGCATAAAACAATAGCGCTTGTTGGGAGGCAACCCAATGAATAAAATAAATTTTTTCTTTTAATTTATGTTCTTGAGTGTTTACACAATTATAGCCTATGTTATGATTGTATTTTTATGTTTTAATTAGTGTTTGTGCCAAGTAATGCCTTTGGGATGATGTTGATGATAGTATAATTGATGATGTTTGGAAAACAGAAAGTTTTGTGTCCAGTGCTAGAATTTTAGTTCTGTACTGGAGCATCAAAAAAATCTGAAATTTTTAAAAAGTATTGGTATATGATTTTTTTACGTTTTCCTAATTTTTCAGAATTTTTGGAGTTACACAAGTATGGATTTTAAATAGATCTTTACAGACTGTTCTGTTTTAGACAGATTCTGTTTTTGTTGCATAGTTTGCTTATTTTGATGAATCTATGGATCATATCGGGGGGTATGAGTCATGGAGAATTAGGAGTACAGTAGCATTATGCCAATATTAAATATGAATCAATTTACAACAGTACCTAAAGTTTAAGATTTGTTTGTTATACTAATGGATCTCACGAGGTTTCTGTTGAGTTTTGTGTGCTGAAGTTTTCAAGTTTTGGGTGAGACTACGATGGACAAAGGAATAAGAAGTGGCAAGAGCCTAAGCTTGGGGATGCCCAAGGCACCCCAAGGTAATATTCAAGGAATACTCAAGCGTCTAAGCTTGGGGATGCCCGGGAAGGCATCCCCTCTTTCGTCTACAATCTATCGGTAACTCACTTGGAGCTATATTTTTATTCATCACATGATATGTGTTTTACTTGGAGCATCTAGTGATATAGTTTGTTTGCTTTTTAGTTTGTCACAATCATCTTTGTTGAACACACCTTTTTGAGAGGGACACACATTATTCGTGATTTGTTAGAATACTCTATGTGCTTCACTTATATCTTTTGGCTAGGCAGTTGCTCTAGTGCTTCACTTATATCTTTTTGAGCACGGCGGTGGTTATATTTTAAAGAAATAGTTGCACTCTCATGCTTCACTTATATCTTTTTGAGAGTCTAATGAATAGCAATGGTAATATGCACGGGTTATGAATTTGTTCCTAATATGATAGGTATTCAAGAGGGATATAATAAAAACTTTCATGTAGATCACTGGATATGATAAGTTTGATTCCTTGCAATAGTTTTGCTATATTAAGATGGTAATATGTGGGAGGTATTAGTAGATAATTGTGGTTTAGTAAGAATATTGGTGTTAAGGTTTGTGATTCCCGAAGCATGCACGTATGATCTGTCGTTATGCTAAGAAGTTGGAGCATGATTTATTATTGATTGTCTTCCTTTGTGTGGCAGTCGGGTGCGCGCGATGGTTAACTCCTACCAACCTCCCCCCTAGGGGCATGCGTAGTAGTACTTTGCTTCGAGGGCTAATAAACTTTCGCAATAAGTATGTGAGTTCTTTATGACTAATGTGAGTCCATGGATTATACGCACTCTCACCCTTCCGCAATTTGCTAGCCTCTTCGGTACCATGCATTGCCCTTTCTCACATCGAGAGTTGGTGCAAACTTCGCCGGTGCATCCAAACCCCGTGATATGATACGCTCTATCACACATAAGCCTCCTTATATCTTTCTCAAAACAGCCACCATACCTACCTATCATGGCATTTCCATAGCCATTCCGAGATATATTGCCATGCAACTTCCACCTTTCCGTTTTTATGACACACATCGTCATTGTCATATTGCTTTGCATTATCATATAACTGACATAGTATTTGTGGCTCAGCCACCATTCATCATTTTTATACATGTTACGCTAGCATCATTGCACATCCTGGTATACTGCCAGAGGCATTCATATAGAGTCATATTTTTGTTCTAGTATCGAGTTGTAATATTGAGTTCTAAGTAAATAAAAGTGTGATGATCATCATTATTAGAGCATATTCCCAATGAGGAAAGAATGATGGAGACCATGATTCCCCCACAAGTCGGGATGAGACTCTGGACAAAAAAAAGAGGCCAAAAAGTGCCCACAAAAAAATGAGAGAAAAAGAGAGAAGGGGCAATGCTACTATCCTTTTTCCACACTTGTGCTTCGGAGTAGCACCATGTTTTTCATATAGAGAGACTCCTATTTTGTCACTTTCATATGCTAGTGGGAATTTTTCATTATAGAACTTGGCTTGTATATTCCGATGATGGGCTTCCTCAAATGCCCGAGGTCTTCATGAGCAAGCAAGTTGGATGCACACCCACTTAGTTTTCATGTTGAGCTTTCATACACTTATAGCTCTTAGTGCATCCGTTGCATGGAAATCCCTACTCCTCACATTGACATCAATTGATGGGCATCTCCATAGCCCGTTGATTAGCCTCGTTGATGTAAGACTATGTGACGCCCCCGACTCGACCGTGCACTAATCATACACGCAAATGTGCACGATCAAGCCCAGGGACTCACGGGAAGATATCACAACACAACTCTAGACACAAAATAAAATAATACAAGCTTTATATTACAAGCCAGGGGCCTCGAGGGCTCGAATACATAAGCTCGAGTTACACAAGAGTCAGCGAAAGCATTAGTGTCTGGGCACAGACATAGTTAGACAAGTTTGCCTTAAGAAGGCTGAGCAAAACAAAGTCATCTAGATCAAAAAGGCACAGGCCTCCTGCCTGGGAGCCTCCTACCTACTACTGGTCATCGGTCTCCACATAGTAGTAGGCTCCGTCAGGGTAGTAGTAGTCATCGGCGGGATCAGCTGTCTCCGGGACTCCGTCATCTGATCGCAGCAATCGGGTATGGGGAAAAAGAGGTAGCAAAGTAACCATGAGTACTCATCCAAAGTACTCGCAAGACTTACATCAGAACCATTCTATTTATGCATCGGTATCAAATGAAGGGGCTATATCTGTAGACTATACTGCAGAAATGCCAGAATAGAGAGGAAGGCCTAGCCTATCGAAGACTAGCATCTTCCAGCGTCTTGCAGCATTAGAAGAGTGCAGATTAGCAGCATATAATAAAACAATAAGTATGTAGTAGCAATGCCCAGAGATCCTTCCTCGACTCCCTGCGAGAAAGCGATCCCGGAGCTAACATATTAATTAAAGTAACACAAGTATCCAGTTCTAGTTGTAGTAGATCGGGATACAACACTGAGCGTCATGTTACCGTGGACACGGCTATTCGAATAGATAACTTCCCTGCAGGGGTGCACTACTGTTACCCAACACGCTCGATTAACTCTGGCCGTACACACTTTTCCTGGTCATGCCCGGCCTCGGCTGATCGACACGATGTAGTCCTACCTAGGCTCCGCCGAGAGGTCCCCGCCGGTCTACGTCCTAAGCGCTCAGGGGTCTTGGGCCCATCACCCTTCGCACTCCGGGTCGTTGTGCGCAGGGTGGATACCAGCGCCACCTCTCTCCTGGATGGCACGATCCGACCGTGCCACAATGCTGAACTGGACGTCTGACAGAGCTTTCGGCTGATACATACGGCGCAGAGGGCCCCATTAAACCATTATCCCACGTGGTGGTAGTGCGTATAGGCCAGTGGCCAACTCAGATCAAATACCCAAATCCGTTAGTGAATTATTAGGAGCTCGCGGAGACGACCAGTGCTCCGGCCGTTCCGACTAGGTATCTCGCGGACCACGACCAAGGACTAGCCCCACCTCTCTCCCAGGTAGTCTCCGCCTGCCCTGTCGCTCCGACTACAGTGTAAGTTCCGTGTCTGCTGTCGGGACAAGTCTCGAGCTACAACCACATCCTGGGTGGTACCGCTAATGGCCAGCCGCCACAGGACTCTCTCGCGGGTACCCTTGGGGTCGACCCGTCTTCATCATTATCTCGCGGGTGCTCTTGGAGCCGACCCGTCTTTAACAATGGTTTGAGGTGAAGGTCAAAGTACCCGTGTGTCCATAACATCGTGGGGAATCCAAGGAATCACCCTCGATGGATTCCCACTCGATGTAACCTTCAAGGTGAACTTGGAGGAATCACCCTCGATGGGTGCACACTTGAGGGGCCACACGACAGAGGCATCATCGGAGGTGGTGAAAGAGGAATCACCCTCGGTAACCCACAACCGATTAGCTACGCTACAGAGATATCATCAGGAGTGAGGTAGGAGGTATCACCCTCTACACTCGATAGTAGCCCTGCAGAGTCGTACAACTAAGGGGGTGTGCGGTGCTGTGTTTGGTCTCTGTACATCGATCACACTGATCGAGTCACCGGTGGTAAAGCATGGCAACAAGGACAAGGGTGTGGGGCCATTGATGGATCACTAACCAGCCTATACTAAGCATTTAGGTCAACAGGTAAAGTATCAACAGCAGGTTACAAAATCAGGCTATGCATCAGAATAGGAGCAATCAATTACAGTGGCAAAATCTAATGCAAGCATGGGAGAGAAGGAATGGGCGATATAGGAATGATCAAGGGGGTTTTGCTTGCCTGGTTGCTCTGCAGACAGAGGTTGGGCGTCTGCGACGTAGTCGTACTCAGGGGCCACGTCGGTCTCGGGGTCTACCGAAGAGAAGAGGGGGAAGAAACAATAAATAACGGAGCAATCAAATGCAACACAAATGCAATGGCACGGCAAGATGGGTTGGTGGTATGCTCTAATGCATTACTAGACATTTTAATTGAAGAGGGAAAATATTCGGGAATATTTTCCTGACCCCAAACACTATTCATTTATCGGTTCCGGTAGCAAATGTTCAACGTTTGTTATTTTAGAGGTGTGTGGCAGGTATGTGGATGGCATATTCGGATTCGTCTCATTTTTCTGAACGTTTTTCATATATAAAACATTTTCATCCGAGCTACGGTTTAATTTCTACGAATTTCCGAAGTTTTAGCAATATTCTGGAATTTACGGGATTAATTTAATTTCGAAAATCAATTAACTGAAATTGCTACATGCACACACAGAGTGTACACAGCAGCTGGTCTCAGTGGCTGACAGTGGGCCCCAGTTAACTGCCAGTCAGCAGTCAACTGGAGGTTGACTGGTCAAAGGGGGCCCGGGGGGTCCCACCTGTCATTGACTGGGTCCAGCCCAGTCAGCAGGTTGACTGGTCAACCGGGTCCAGCGGGACCCAGCAGTTAGTGACTGTTAGCTTAAGCTGGTTTAGTTAATCTATTAGCTTAATTAGTGAGATGGGGCCCAACGGTCAGTGACTGGAGTTAATTAAAACGCCACAGTAAACTGGCTATTAGCGTTGCGGTTAGCGGCTAATCTGGTGGTTAATGATCTGGGCCCACATGTCATAAAACAGTGGCCGGGTTAAACGTGACGGCGCCCGCCGGCGTGGCTCCGGTGAGCACCAGACGCGGCGGCGGGCGTCTGAAATCGCCGTCCGGCGGCCAAATGGACGGCGGAGGGGCTCGTTGGGTAGCTGGGTTAGTGGCGCGTCCGGCGGTGCAGATGGCTTCGCCGGGGACGGCCTAAATCGACGGCGACGTCCAAACGCGCGGCGGCCGGAGTTCGGGCAAACTCGGGGTCGACGCTAGGGGCCACGGGAGGGGAAGATGGTGGCGGCTCTGAGCTCCTGCAAGCTCGCTGAGCACGCTGGCGTGCTCGCCTACGAGCCGCAACGGCTGTGTCCACGACGGCGTCAAGGCCGGCGGCGAGGAGCTCACGGCTCCAGCGGGAAACGGCTAGGCGACGCGTTCGACAGCGAAAAGAGAGGGGTAGAATGGCGGGGCTCACAGCGGACTCGGAGAGAAGCCGGGTGTGCTCGTGGAAGCCGGGGTGGCTTTGGGTGGTGCAGATCGACGGTGACGGCGGCGACGGCCGTGGGCGGAGACGAGGACGAAGGCGGTGGCTACGCAGCCCTGCTGCTCCGATCCGAAGGCGAGGACGACGAAGACGACAGTGGCGAGTCCGCTGGACAAGGTGGCGCGGCGTGAGGAGGCCGATGGCCACGGGAACGATGACGGCACGGCGGCGACTACATTCGGGAGAGTCCCAGATCGGGCGAGAGCGAGGCGAGGGGGAGGAGAGGGGTGGCCTAGGGTTAGCAGGGGGTCGGGGACGCCCTTATCTCCTCCCAGGCGAGCTCATGTGGCCTCGGTGTCGCCCATCGTGCGGCAACGGCGCCGGCGATGGCTCCTGGCATCGACACGAGGGGGAGGAGTAGGTAGGGGACGGTGTTAGTGGGCTGGGCTGGCTCCTGCTACTGTTGCTTCATGGGCTAAAGTGCAGAGGGGCTTTTCCTATTTTCTTTTCCAGTTTATTTGCTTATCTACTGTTTTCTATTTAGTTAAAGTATCAAATGATTTTTTATATAGGTAGAACTTGTCTCATAATTACATTGCAATATACTGAGATGGCACAAAAAGTTTCAGAGCATTTGGAAAAGGTTAGGCATTTTTAGAAATTGAAAAGGCCAATTTAAATGCTGCTGGACCACTAATTAAATTCCCAGGGGCAATTTGGGAATTCAAAAGAGGTTGGTTTCAACATGACAAATTCTTAGAGAATATTTGACAAATAATGAACTATTTTGATTGCATGACAGAAGAAGTAAATATTTGACATGCAATTCAAATTGGAATTTGGCTTTGATTTTGGACAAGTGGCAGATTGGCTTAGTGATCATGATGACATGACCACCATTAGAGGGAGATCACTGTAGTATGATACAGAGGGTGTTACAGACTATCTTCTTATTTTTGACTTCCCCTTATTGATCTCTACCACCACCACTCTATTCCACTCATAGTGCTATATCCATGGCTTGCGCTCATGTATTGCGTGGGAGTTGAAAAAGCTAAAGCACGTTAAAAAGTATGGACCAATTGCTTGGCTAAAACCGGGGTTGTTCATGATAAATATTTTGTGTTAAGAAGATGAAGCATGACAGGATTGTATGATTCTGTAGGGATAATGTTCTTTAGCATTTTTATTTTGAAAGACATGATTGTTTATTAGTATGCCTGAGTATTGATGTCTTTATATCAAATTATAGACTATTGCTTTGAATCATTCGAATCTTATTATTCGTACCATAAGAGAGAGATTACATGATGAAATATGATAGGTAGCATTCCACCTCAAAAATTCTGTTTTTATCATTTACCTACTCGAGGACGAGCGGGAATTAAGCTTGGGGATGCTTGATACGTCTCCAACGTATCTATAATTTTTGATTGTTCCATGCTATTATAGTATCAATCTTGGATGTTTTATATGCAATTATATGCCATTATATATCATTTTTGGGACTAACCTATTAACCCAATGCCCAGTGCCAGTTGCTGTTTTCTGCTTGTTTTTGCCTTTTCAAAAAATCATTATCAAAAAGTGTCCAAACGAGAAAAAACACTTTGGATTACTTTTTTCTGGACCAGAAGAGACCCACGAAGCTTCGAGAGAAGACCAGAAGAGCCACGAGGAGGCAACAAGCCTGAAGGGCGCGCCCAGGGGGGTAGGGCGTGCCCCCAGGCTTGTGGGCCCCTCGTTGCCCCTCCTGGCCTAATTCCAGCCCTATAAATTCTAAAATATTCCCAATATACAAGAGGTACAGAAGAGAAAACCTTTCCGCCGCCACAAGCCTCTATTCTTCCGTGGTTCCATCTGGAGGCCATTTCCGGTACTCTGCCGGAGGGGGAATCGATCACGGAGGGTTTCTTCATCAACCTTGCTGCCCTTCCGATGATGTGTGAGTAGTTTACCACAGACCTACGGTCCATAGCTAGTAGCTAGATGGCTTCTTCTATCTCTTTGATCTTCAATACCATGTTCTGCTCGATGTTCTTGGAGTTCTATCCGATGTAATCTTCTTTTGCGGTGTGTTTGTTGGGATCCGATGAATTGTGAGTTTATGATCGGATTATTCATGAGAAATATTTGAGTCTTCTCTGAACTCTTTTATGCATGATTATTATAGCTTTGTATTTCTCTCCGATCCATCGATTTGGTTTGGCCTACTATATTGATTTGTTTTGCAATGGGAGAGGTGCTTTGTGATGGGTTCAATCTTGCGGTGCTCAATCCTAGTGACAGAAAGGGACATGACACATATTTGTATTGTTGCCATTAAGGATAAAAAGATGGGGTTTAATCATATTGCTTGAGTTTACTTTGTCTACATCATGTCATCTTGCTTAAGGCGTTACTCTGTTTCATACTTAATACCCTAGATGCATGCTGGATAGCGGTTGATGGGTGGAGTAATAGTAGTAGATGTAGGCAGGAGTCGGTCTACTTGTCTCGGACGTGATGCCCATATACATGATCATTGCCACGAATCCGTCATAATTATTTGCTTTTCTATCAATTGCCCAACAGTAATTTTTCTACCCACCGTATGCTATGTGTTCGAGAGAGAAGCCTCTAGTGAAAACTATGGCCCCCGGGTCTACTTTATCATATATTAAAAACCTAAAAATACCTTGCTGCAATTTATTTACTTTTATTTTAATTAGTATTTTAGTTTATCTATCTACCTCTATAAGATTTAATCCTTGCAAATAACCGCTAAGAGTATTGACAACCCTCTTATTTGCGTTGGGTGCAAGTGTTTGCTCTTGTGTGTGCAGGTGCACTTAACGGAATTTTGCTTGGTTCTCCTACTGGATTGATAACCTTGGTTCTTAACTGAGGGAAATACTTATCTCTACTGTACTACATCATCCTTTCCTCTTCGGGGAAATACCAACGCAGACTACAAGTAGCAGCCGACTGCTTTCTTTGTTGTTGATGTCAATGGCCGATATAATATTCTTTTGGGGCAAGATTGGATTCATGCGAATTGTTGCATCCCTTCTACTCTACATCAATGTTTGATTCAGTGGGTTGATGATGATGTTGAGGTGGTTGAGGCGGATAATTCGGCCTGTATTGCTTTGGCTGAAGCACCGGTCGATTGGCAACACGGTGAGATGCGATGCTTGACAGGAAGGGATTTATCAGATTATGATTATATTAGTATTGGAAGAGATGGTTTTGTTCCTGTACATGCACAGCCGGCTAGTGTAGCTCGGCTTAATTATTTATCTTTGTAAAAATGAATAAAGAGGATAGTATTAAGTGGATGCAAAGGCGTACTGAGGAGTATCGTTCGGGAAGGAACAATATGCATGAAGCTATTGAAGATTTTGATGACCTGGAGAAGCTTGGGCAGGGGTTCTCGTCGGCTGACCCACTTGAGGAAGTTGATATTGGTGATGGAAGTGTCCCTAGACCTACATTTATTAATGCTAATATGGAGTCCGATCAGAGAGGAAAGGTATGTGCATTACTTAAGGAATTTGTTGATTGCTTTCCTTGGAATTATACTGAGATGTCCGGTTTGAGTAGGACTTAGTTGAACACAGATTGCCTATTAAATCTGGTTTTAGGCCGCATAAATAGCCCCTTAGGCGTTTCAATCCTAATATATATGACCGCATCAAAGATGAATTTGATCGGTTGTTAAAAGCTGGGTTTATTCAGCCGTGCAGATATGCGGAATGGATTTCTAATATTGTTCCTGTTGAAAAGAAAAATAGTAATAAGATTAGAGTATGTATTGATTTTAGGGATTTGAATAAGGCTACCCCTAAAGATGAATATCCTATGCCTATAGCCGACATGCTGATTAACGATGCTTCTGGACATAAAGTAATCAGTTTTTTAGATGGTAATGCTGGTTATAATCAGATATTTATGGCCGAAGAAGATATGTTTGAGACTGCTTTTCGATGCCCTGGTTTTGTTGGTTTATTTGAGTGGGCTGTTATGACTTTTGGGTTAAAGAATGCCGGCACTACATACCAGCGTGCTATGAATCTGATTTTTCATGATCTTCTAGGCATCGTATTAGAAATATATATTGATGATGTAGTTGTTAAATCGGACGGGTTTGATCATCATTTAGCCGATTTGCGATTAGCTTTTGAAAGAATGCGTCGGTATGGGCTGAAAATGAATCCACTCAAATGTGCTTTCGGTGTGTCGGCCGGTAAGTTCTTAGGTTTTATAATTCATGAGCATGGCATAGAGATTGATCCTAAGAAGGTAGAGGCAATCAAAAAATTGGAGGAGCCCACATGTAAAAGAGATGTGCAGAAGTTGTTTGGGAAAATTAATTACTTGAGACGATTCATATCTAACCTTGCGGGAAAAATTGAATCGTTTGTTCCTTTACTTCGGTTAAAACATGAGGCCGAATTCACTTGGGGGCAGAACAGCGAGAGGCTTTTAATAATATAAAACGGTATTTGTCAAGTCCTCCAGTGCTTCGAGCACCCAAGTCTGGTGTGCCGTTCAGGTTATACATTGCTGCACAAGAGAAGGTGATCGACGCAGTTTTAGCACAAGAGGACGACGGAAGGAGTACATCATTGCATACTTGAGCTGCCGCTTACTTGACGCTGAGAGTCGGTACGTGTTTATTGAAAAATTATGCTTATCTTTATATTATGCATGTACAAAATTTCGGCCATATCTACTTTATAGTACATGTGTAGTAGCTTGCCAAGCCGACGTGATTAAATATATGCTGCAGCAGCCGATTCTTAGTGGTAGGATTGGAAAATGGGCTTATGCACTAATAGAATATGACTTGGCATATGAATCGTTGTGTGCTATGAAGGTCAAGTCATCGCCGATTTTATTGTTGATCATAGGATTAAGGATGAAGAAGATATTAATTATGTTAGTGTGCGCTCGTGGAAATTTTATTTTGATGGATCGGTTTGTAGGGATGGACAAGGCGTCGGTAATGTTTTAATTTCACCAAACAATGTCGTTTATGAAACATCGGTCCGTTTGGAATATCCTTGTACCAATAATCAAGCTGAATATGAAGCTTTGTTGTTTGGTTTGCAAAATTTAGTAGATATGGGTGTAAAGGATATAGAGGCTTTTGGGGATTCGCTTCTGGTAGTCCAACAAATTAGTGGTGAATTTCAATGTTTTGATGCACTATTAAACAGCTACTTGGACCGATGTTTAGATATAATTAAGTCTCTAAATACTTTCACTATCAGTCATATACCTAGGGAAGAGAATTCTAGAGCTAATTGCTTAGCGCGCAAGCATCCGGATACCAAATCAGTAGGGGGAAGTTTTTCATATTAGAGAAACCGATGCAAGATGCTGTCAATAGTAAAGCTGATATGTTGGCTATTGATTTGCTAAAGGATGCAGCACATCCTTGTTCGATCCAGCAGCAAATAGTACAAGGCAAAGAAGATTCGGTGCAGGAGTCACAAACAACCGAATCAGCAGCTAATTTACAACCAGGTGATTGGAGAACTCCTCTGGTTAATCATCTAAAGGATCCTGGGCAAACAAGAGATAGAAAAATTCGGTGACAAGCTTTAAAATATACTTTGCTACATAGTGAGTTGTACCGCCGAATGATAGATGGATTACTTTTAAAGTGCTTAGGTCCTGATCAGTCAAGAGTAGCTATGGGTGAGGTACATGAAGGGCTATGCGGAACACATCAGTCGGCTCATAAGATACAATGGTTATTAAAAAGAGCAGGTTTTTATTGGCCGACGATGTTAGGGGACTGTTTTCGCTATTATAAAGGGTGTGAAGAATGCCAGAAATTTGGAAATGTTCATTTGGCACCTGCAGCTATGATGCATCCCATTATTAAGCCATGGCCGTTTAGAGGATGGGGTTTAGATTTTATTGGTCAAATACATCCTGCTTCATCTAATGGTCATCGCTTCGTCCTAGTAGCTACAGATTATTTTACCAAATGGACTGAAGCGATTCCTTTGAGAAATATGACCCATAAGGAGGTGATTAATTTTGTCTTGGAGCATATTATTCGCAGATTCGGTATTCCTCGGACTTTGACTACTGATCAAGGTTCTTCTTTTATGTCTCATCAATTTCGTGAGTTTGCCGAATCTTTTGAAATTAAATTGTTAAATTCGTCGCCTTATTATGCTCAAGCTAATGGACAGGCCGAATCTAGCAATAAAACTTTAATTAAGCTTATAAAGAAAAAAAATCAAGGAGCATCCGAGAAGGTGGCATGAAGTACTTTCGGAAGCTTTATGGGCTCACCGAATATCTAAGCATGGAGCAACTCAAGTGACACCATATGAGCTAGTGTATGGGTAGGAAGCAGTGCTACCCGTGGAGGTTAATTTGCAAGCTCTTAGAGTAGCCAGACAAAATGATTTGTCGGTTGTAGATTATAATAATTTGATGATGGATAGGATAGATGACGTATCAGAAGAAAGGTTGAGAGCCTTACGAGAAATTGAAAAGGAAAAATTAAGAATCGCTAAGGCTTATAATAAAAAGGTGAGGGAAAAATCGTTTCAAATAGGAGACTTGGTGTGGAAAACGATTTTGCCTATTGGGACTAGAAATAGTAAATTCGGCAAATGGTCGCCGAGTTGGGAAGGTCCATATAAGGTTGTAGGGATTGTTCCTGGGAATCCATATTTTGTACAATCTTTGCAAGGGGAGAAGTTACCTAGAGCTCTAAATGGGAAATATTTGAAGAAGTACTATCCTAGCATGTGGCAAGAAGCTTGATGGCACTATGGCCGGTACGATTTCAGATATTATCACCCTAAGCAAAATTTGGCCGATGTGTTATTTTGACATCGCCCTAAGCAATGACATGGCCGATGAAGCAGTCTACATCGTCCTAAGATATAGCCATAGTGTTTTTGGTAAATACAAGTGTACCAAAAATAGGGGTGCATGTGTTGATGATGTAATTTGGCTTGTCAGTTTTACAAGTGGTAATTGCTGGTTTGTTGATATATCATATGGAATCAAAGTTTGGCTCAAACTGCAGACCAGAAGTACATCTAGTGCAGAGGCTAGCTGCAGCATTATAGTTACATGATGGAGCTCGCACAGCAAGGGAAAACAGCAATGGAAAGATCTGTTTGGAGAATATTTGAGGTCCAGAGGAGTTATCATGTCTTGGTTGTTCGGCCAGATTAAGCAAAATAGGAGGGTTGTACTAATATTAGACTTGCCCTGTATATCATTAGGTGCACCTGGCCGAACAGGTAAGTAAAGTCCAGGACCTGGCTGAACTAGTTAGAAATTAGGAATATTTTTATTTTTGGCTGCAGCACGTGATTAGCGAGAGCGGATGTTTGGCTCCGGGGAGCCATGGAGGCCTTTTTTTGAAAACAAATCAAAATTCAAACTTTTCGGTTTGAAAAAAATCTGAAAAAATTGTGCAACTAAACAAGTATGTTATGTCTATGTGTGTAAAATTTCAGAATGAAAAATGTTGAAATGCGACCTGTACAAAAAAGACAAATTCATGGCCTGGGAGGATGAATAGTATCATGTGTTAAAAAGCCCCAGATTTGTCTTTTTTGCACAGCCCTCATTTCAATGTATTTTGCCCTGAAAATTTACACACATGTGTGTTATGCCTTCATGTATATGTGTGTTTTTTTAAGAATTTTTTAAAATGTAGAAAATATGAAATTCGACAAAATTCAAAATTTTCAAAACCGAGCTTCATGGAGCTCGGCCTCCAAAGACAATATCCGGTGATTAGCTTGCTATGTAAAGGAGTCCTACTCTGATTTGCCAAAGGCCAGACATGCCCTTATATATTTGGGTATATGGCCGATTGAAAGGAGAATCAATCAACACCTATTGCAACCTTACGTTACTTTTTTCCTCTACGTTCTTTTCTTTCCAGCATCTAGCTCGTAGCTTCTACCCAGCCCTAGAAACCCTAGGGTTTGGCCCATCTTTGCCGTTTTGCATTGAAAAACGGTCAGTTTATCTCCACGAAAGTGAGGAATCAGTGCTGCTGCGCGAATCAATTTCTTGCAGCAACACTCTCCGGCGGAGCGATTCCGCCAGGATACTTTCCTCCGGGAGGGGGAAATCGAAGCAATCTACATCACCAACGATCCTCTCATCGTGAGAGGACTAATCTTCAGTTCATCTGTTGTATTCAATTTTTTTCCCAAAACTTCAGATTGGTACCTATGGGTGGATTAGCATGAATATTCAATACCCCTCTGATCTTGAACATGATTTGTGAGTAGTTACTATTCAATACCCCTTTGATCTTGACCATGATTTGTGAGTAGTTACTTTTGTTCTTGAACCTTCTATCGGGTCGGGTCAATCTTGTGTTCACGACCCTACCCATGGGTCTGGTCATAGACCCATGCCCAAACCCGCCGGGTAACCCGACCCTAATGGGCACCCATCGGGTCTGACCAAAGGTAAATTTTATATTCAATTTAAGATCATGTACGTGTGGAGCGGTGAAGGCCGTTGGAGCTCATGGCATCCAATCTTGTACTCACCTCTCTTTTATAGTTGCAGCTCACCCTCCCATTTACTACGCTAGGCGAGGTGGTACTAAAGACAGCGCTCTGCATTTATTTGTAGCACCAGCAGCCGTGTTGCGTATATATGGGCCAGCAAGCCAGAAAGGCCAGCATGTTGTAGACTTGTAGTGTTGGACAGCTCCTTATATTTAGTGGGCTGGCCAATGCTAACACGATTGTAGCAATCCAAACCTCTCCAGAATAAGACTTCAATAATAAAAAAACGAAGCTGAACATGGGGCAATGCTATGGTTGGGTTAGCTTCATGCAGTGTTCATCTTCGTCGAAAAGCCAACACACCATGCAAAAAATAATATATGTAATCACTTATATTAATCGGGCAACCCATGGGTAACCCACGGGCAAAACTTGTGCCCATACCCTACCCATGGCTAATCGGGTTACCCATGGGTAAGACCCATGGGCGAAGACGACGACCCATACCCTACCCATTCGGGTCGGGTGCCCATGGGCAGCCAAACCCATGGGTCGGATTGCCAGGTTTAGGGAGAAGTCTTGTCATAAGTAATCATGTGAATTTGGTATTCGTTCGATATTTTGATGATATGTATGCTGTTGCTTCCTTTAGTGGTGTCGTGTGAACGTCGACTACATGACACTTCACCATATTTGGGCCTAAGGGAAGGCATTGTGGAGTAATAAGTAGATGATGGGTTACTAGAGTGACAGAAGCTTAAACCCTATTTTATGCGTTATTCCGTAAGGGGCTGATTTGGATCCATATGTTTCATGCTATGGTTAGATTTATCTTAATTCTTCTTTTGTAGTTGCGGATGCTTGCGAGAAGGGGTAATCATAAGTGGGAGGCTTGTTCAAGTAAGAACGGCACCCAAGCACCGGTCCACTCACATATCAAATTATCAAAGTAGCGAACGCGAATCAACTGAACATGATGAAAGTGACTAGATGAGAATTCTCATGTGTCCTCGAGAACACTTTGCTTTATATAAGAGACCGTTTCGGCTTGTCCTTTGCTATAAAAAGGATTGGGCCATCTTGCTCCACTTTGCTACTATTGTTACTTGCTACTCATTACAAATTATCTTACTACAAAACTATCTGTTACCGCTACTTTCAATGCTTGCAGAAAATACCTTGCTGAAAACCACTTATCATTTCCTTATGCTCCTCGTTGGGTTCGACACTCTTACTTATTGAAAGGACTATGATTGATCCCCTATACTTTTGGGTCATCACCGGTCCGTCCGAGGATAGAGCAGGTTTTCACCCTGGCCAACACTCACCGCCACCGAACGCCACCCCGGCGACCACCCCGCCCACACGGCCATGGCCACCGGGCAGCACCGAGCCACGGGCTTTGCCCATAAGCACCGCACTCCCACCACTAGGGCCTCCGCCCCGACATCCAAGACCGTGACACCACCTCACCCGAGACCCGCCGCTACCGCCTTTCGCACCCCTGGGCGGCCCCCAGCGCCGAGACCCAATAGGCCGGCCAAAACTGGCCTCCATCGACCAGTCCTGCGGCACCGGGCGCGAGACGAGCTCGGTCCTGCTGTCGGGCGCGAGACGAGATTGGTCCTGCCGCCGAGCGTGAGACGAGCTTGGTCCTGCCGCACAGGGCGCGAGACGAGCAATAGACCGCAGCTGGGAGAGGACCAACCCTTCGACGAGAGTAGCGCCCGGACGACGAAGAGAGGAATCGAAGGTCGAAACGGGCCACCTACAAACAAGTCGACGCCGGAAAGCCAGCTGCCGCCGCAGACGCCTCGCCGAGCTGCCGTGATGCCGGCACGGCGAATGGAGTCCTCCACGCCCAGAGGACAGAGCCACCTCGCCGCCGCCACCCACAGCCGGAGCAGCAGCCACGCCGGGCCGCTGCCCCAACCCGCGCCACCCGCCGGAAACCCCGCGTCAGATCCGGCCTGAGCACGCCGCCGCCACCTCCATGCACCCAAGGGCTTGACCAGCACCAGCACCACCCCGCCGGCGGCCCCAGCACTGACCACGCCCGCCACCCCCGCGCCCCATCGCAGATCGAGGCGCGCCACCACCAGAACTGCCGCGCACACGCCGCACCACCCCGGCACGGGCGAGCGCGTGAGCTCCCACGCAACCACCGCAGCGAGGACGCCCACCCGGTACATTACCTATGTATTTATTTTCATAATTCATTTTAGAGTTTTTATACACTCTAGCCCATTGCATAAAGTATCTTGCAAGAAGGTTCTTCATAAGAGAACTTTTGATGTTCGGTGTTATGAATAACATAAGGGCCATGCTTCCATCATGGATGGGATGTATGTTATGAATATTGATAATAATATATTACCTCCGTATTTACTTTCATAATTCATTTGAGAGTTTTACACACTCTAGCCCATTGCATAATGTTTGTTGCAAAAGGGTTGTTCATAAAAGAACAATTGTTGTTCAGTGTTATGAATAACATAAGGGCCATACTTCCATCATGAATGGGATGTATGTTATGAATATTGATGGTAATATGATACATCCATAACACTGACGCTAAATGTCGCAAGACTAAGAGAATACCACACATGTGTGGCACTGCATTTGGTCACATTGGAGAAACCCGCATGGAGAAATTCCATAATGATGGATTTTAAAGTCGTTTGATTATGAATCATCTGACACTTGCAACTTTCCTCCGAAAAGTTAAGTGACTGAAATACCGTTGGCAGGCCATAAGGAACGAGCAAGGAACTTATTGGTGATCATACATTTTGATGTATGTAGTCCGATAAATGTTGTTGCTAGCAGTGGATTTATCTATCTTCAGAAATGACTCAAGTAGATATATGGATATTTACTTGATGAGACGTAAGTCTGGATCTTTTGAAATCATTCAGAAGGTTTTCAAAAATGAAGTAGAAATTATTGTAACAAGAAAATTATGTTTCTGCAAACTATATTGCCGAAAGGAATATTTGAGTTACAAGTTTAGCGAATGTCTGATGAGTTGTGAAAAGAGTTTCATAACTTACACCTCACGGAGCACCACTGTGAGTGGAATATCCGTGAAGATGTAATCAAACCATTTATGACATGGTAAGATCAAAGATGACATAAATCAATTTGCCATTATCCCTTTTAAAAGTAATGCTTTAGAGACTGCGGCTTTTACACTGAAAAGAGCGCCATCAGATCTGTTGAAATGACTCCATGGTATGGTACACCCAACCATGTTATGTCTTTTCTTAACATTTGGAATATGGGGCTTGTGTAAAATATTTACACACCTATTCCAAATCAGACAAGTGCTACTTTGTAGGTTATCCCAAGTTATTGGGTATTTCCCCACCACTGTACCGAGGCAAAAGGTTTTGCCACAAAGAAAGGTATGCTTTTGAAGAAAATGGTTCTTGCAAAAAGGTGAGTGGGGGACAGTGCGACTCGACGAGATAACAGTATCTTTGTCATCAGATCAAAGGAAAGAAACCTTGGAAGTAATTCCAGAGTTTTCTACTGCGACTGATACGGAAGCCTCTACATGAGATGTATGGACTTCGGTCGAACTTGCAACTGAACCACGTAGGCAAAACTCGTGCAAACCTCTCAGGTGCGCAAGTGAGATATTGTTGTTAAACAAAAGTATACCTACGATACACAAGGAAGCGTTGATGGGCCCTGACTCCGAAATTGGCTAAATGCCAATATAATCCGAGATAGTTTCCATATAAATGATTCAAGATTATATCTTGATAAACCCTTCGGAAGACTTAGAGTCTAACGAACATTAATGGAACTATAAACTGATGTGGATAAAATGTTTTATCCATAAAGCTTGACTTGTTGCAATAACAAATTCAAGGAGTTGACTACGATGAGATTGTCTCACCGCAGCGATGCTTAAAGTCAGATCGGTTTAAACTAGCAATTAATACATATTTCAATCTTGAGATATGATACATGGATGCCAAAAGGATTTCCATGTGATGGAAATGCAACCTAGGACTTGCATGTGATACAGTCCGAAGTATTTTGTCAATCCAGAGGATGCTAGTAAGTATGCAAACTTCAGAGTTCCAGCAATGGACAGAAGAGAGCAAAATGGAGTTGGAATCTTCGTTTTGATGAAATAGTTAAAAGAGTTTGATTTCATCAATGGATAACGAAGATGCTTGTGGTTACAACAAAGTAAGTGGGAGCATAATAATATTTCTAAAAACTTTGTGTGCTTGACACATTGTTGATTGGAAATAATATAAATTTCTTGACACGAATTAGGACTTCATTGAAAATAGTTTTTCGATGAAGTGCTTGGGCTAAATAGCCTTGATATTAGGCATATTTATCTACGAGATAGAATTGCCTAATAGGCTAAGCCAAAAATATATATTGACAAGATGCTAAAACAATTTAGCATAAGAACGCCAAGGAGTGATTCTTGCCGAAGTCACATGGAAAGAGTTTTGCAAGACTCGGTGTCCCAAAACACTGATGAGCAAAATAGATGATGGAGATCCCACACACTCTTGTGTTTGGATTAATCATATATTCCATGGTATGTAAAACAACCAGATATGTCCGATACTCCCAAGCTGTTGCGAGTATAGATACCAAAGTGATCAAAGTACTGATCATGGGACAACAGTGGAAAATGTCATTAAGTACTAAAGTAGCACTGATGACATGTTTTCTCGCAAGCAGAGATTATGAAGTGCTCGTTGTAAGTAGTTACATCGATACAGTCTTCACCAATTCTCCATGCGATTTTCGATTTAAGTTAAGGGTTTTGTGTAATACACAATATGGTGGCACGGTAGTTGGAAATTGTTCCAAACAGGTTACTGTGGCGATTTCTATAACAAAGGCTAAGTATGTTGACACTTTAGAAGTGACAAAGAAGATGTTGAATCATATATAGTTCATTCATGAACTTAGTATGGTTCCAAAATGGCTTTGGTCAATGGGACACTATTGCAGATGGTTGCTCCATAGCTCAGTCTGAGGAATCAAGATTTGACCTGTGATTCACATATATATACAAAGCCAAGTCCACACAAAATATGAATTTTATGAAAGCGTGAAAACGTGAGGAGATGCAAACATACACACGGAACTGAAGTTGTCAGATCCGTTGGACATCAGGCAATACCACAAGCGAAGCATATTTTACACCAGTATGCCATAGGTGTAAAGTGCATTAGCATTGACTAGATTATTGACTCTAGTGCAAGTGGGAGTCTGTAGGAGATATGCCCTAGAGGCAATTATAAATGTTATTATTTATCCCCATGTTCCTGATTAAGTTTATATTCCGTGCTATAACTGCTATGGTTCTCGAGTATACAATAACCACGAGGCTCGGAGGGAAACTCATATGCACGTGTGGAATAATAAACGATAAAATGTATTCCTAGTCTGGCCTCTAAGACTAGCTCAAGTGTTGCATGATGGTTCTGTTTTCCTGATCATGGGCATGACTATGCCGGCAACTTTGAGGGCACAATGCTAGAAGAACATTTGTGTTGAATCAACCCGAATTGATGTTATGCTATAAGATACATTCGTCACAAGTTAATGGTTAATAACACAGAGAAAGTTAACGTTTGCATAATTCCTTAGACCATGAGAGTGTCGAGTTTCTTCATGCTTGCTTCATGAACTTTGGGGTTTGTTAAACGTCATCCGTAAATGGGTGGCTATTACGGCGGCTTACGGGTTCATGGAAAAGTATGTCAAGTAACTTGATAGCTCAAGATTGGGATTTGCTCCTCCGATGATGGAGAGATATCTCTGTGCCCTCTCGGTGTTATGGTATCCATCATCGTCTGGCCAGACACAATGTGATTTGATCACAGGGATGCCGGAACACGGGAACGCGAAAAGAGAACAAAATGTTGGAAATATGCCCTAGAGGCAATAATAAATTGGTTATTATTATATTTCCTTGTTCATGATAATCGTTTATTATCCATGCTATAATTGTATTGATTGGAAACTCAAATACATGTGTGGGTACATAGACAACACTGTGTCCCTAGTAAGCCTCTAGTTGACTAGCTCGTTGATCAAAAGATGGTGAAGGTTTCCTAGCCATGGACATGAGATGTCATTTGATAACGGGATCACATCATTAGGAGAATGATGTGATGGATAGGACCCAAACTATAAACGTAGCATATGATCGTGTCAGTTTATTGCTATTGTTTTCTGCATGTCAAGTATCTGTTCCTATGACCATGAGATCATGCAACTCCCTGACATCGGAGGAGTACCTTGTGTGTATCAAATGTCGCAACGTTACTGGGTGATTATAAAGACGCTCTACAGGTATCTCCGAGGGTGTCTGTTGGGTTGGCATGGATCAAGACTGGGATTTGTTACTCCGTGTGACGGAGAGGTATCTCAGGGCCCACTCGGTAATACAACATCACAATGAGCCTTGCAAGCAATGTGACTAAAGTGTTAGCCACGAGATCTTGTATTACGGAACGAGTAAAGAGACTTGCCGGTAACGAGATTGAACTAGGTATAAAGATACCGACGATCGAATCTCGGGCAAGTAACATACCGAAGAACAAAGGGAACAGTATACGGGATTAACTGAATCCTTGACATAGAGGTTCGACCGATAAAGATCTTCGTAGAATATGTAGGAGCCAATATGGGCATCCAGGTCCCGCTATTGGTTATTGATCGTAGAGGTGTCTCGGTCATGTCTACATAGTTCTCGAACCCGCAGGGTCTACACACTTAACGTTTGGTGACGATTAGTATAGTTGAGTTATTGTGTTGGTGACCGAAGGTTGTTCGGAGTCCCGGATAAGATCCCGGACATGACAAGGATCTCCGGAAGAGTCCGGAGGTAAAGATTGATATATGTGATAATAGTGTTTTGATCTCCGGAAGGGTTCCGGAATTCACCGGAAGGGGTTCCGGGTGTTTACCGAAATGTTCGGGTGCAGCAACACTTTATATGGGCCAAAGGGGTAAAGCCCACGAGGTATTGGAAAGTGCAAAAGGAAGTTTTGCTGCTGCCTTAAGCGGTACTACCGCTGGTAAGGCAGTACTACCGCGTAAGCGGTACTACCGCTTGTGTGAAGCGGTACTACCGCTTGTGTGAAGCAGTACTACCGCTCGTGAGCGGTACTACCGCTTGTGCGCGGTACTGCAGGGATCCGAGTTGGACTCTTTCCCTGCGGGCCAAACCGACCTTGTGCGGGCAAAACCGACCTGGAGGAGGCTTTTACTCCAAGTTTAGACCCCAAGGCTCAACATATAAATAGAGGGGCAGGGCTAGCACACGGGATACATCAAGATTTCCCAAGCCGTGTGTCGGCAACCCTAACCCTCTAGTTCTCCCGTCATAATCTCCGTAGTGCTTGGCGAAGCCCTGCAGAGATTGTTCCTCACCACCATCACCACGCCGTCGTGCTGCCGGAACTCATCCACTACTTCACCATCGCTTGCTGGATCGAGGAGGTGAAGGTGTCATCAAGCCGTATGTGTGTTGAACGCGGAGGTGCCGTCCGTTCGGCACTAGTTCGTGATCGGATCGAGGGACGACTTGTGATTTGGATCACGGAGACGTTCGACTACATCAACCGCGTTTCTTAACGCTTCCGCTTAGCGATCTACAAGGGTATGTAGATTCACTCTCCCTCTCGTAGATGCTCATCACCATGGATAGATCTTGTGTGTGCGTAGGAATTTTTTTGTTTCCCATGCAACATTCCCCAACACAAAACCGGTAACGAGGTAACTGGCATAGTGGACAAGTTGTTGATCCACGGGGATGCCGATGAATCTCACCTCGGGTATTTGTAACATATCGCAAAGCAACAGGAATAGCACACGACAACTGGAGGTTCACTCGAATATTTATTCGTGTGGGTATAGGGGTCAATATGGGTGTCCACGGCTCCGATGTTGATCATTGATCGGAAAGTGTTCCGGCCATGTCTATGCTTCACCGAACCTATAGGGTCACACGCTTAAGGGTCATTTATCTGCTGAATACTAGACAGGGAGTCTGAGAGAAAGTCACCGAAAAAGTTTCGGAGACAACGGAAAAGTTCCGGAGAGAGAACACCGGAATAGTTTTGGTAAAACTGAAAAGTTGTTTCAGGGTATACCATTAAGTCAAATTGGTTTCGGCACACACCTGGAAATTCTTGGAGGGTGCCAGAATTGTTCTGGGAACTTCTGGGATT
This sequence comes from Elymus sibiricus, assembly GCA_039707655.1. NCBI lineage: Eukaryota > Viridiplantae > Streptophyta > Magnoliopsida > Poales > Poaceae > Elymus > Elymus sibiricus. Next base: position 366,860,752 of record CM077670.1, on the reverse strand, counting down.
TTTCGAAGAAAAAACCCGGAAATGTTCCGGAGCTGCCGGAACCGCTTTGTTTGCTTTTCGCAGATGAAAATCACTAATCCGGAATTGTTTCGGAACGCGTCCAAAATTATTTTAGTGGGTACTAGAAATGTTCTAAGACCTACAGAAATATTTTTGGATTTAACGATCGCGGAAAAATGTTTTCGTGAATAGTGAAAGTGCTTTTTGGGTTACTTTATGGAAAGCCACCTTTTAGGGCTTTTCCCAAAAGGCTTCTAGAAGGACTTGGGGACTAAGGAACCCCTTTTGGGGGGACCCACTAGGGGGTGGCCGGCCATGGTGAGGCTCCTACATGGGGCCCCACTTGCCCTCTTACCTTCCCCTTTATGCCCTTGTGGAGGACTCCATTCATGGGCATTTTGGGGTTTTGGAATGCCACCCCACCCCTTGAGATTTCCTATAAATAGAGGTGGAGAGGTGCTCTCCACACTCACTCCTTTCTCACATACAAGTGCCATGCATGATCTGGCTTCTCTCTCCCTCCCCGCGAAATAGTTTCGTAGAGCCGAAAGTCTGTCTGGGTTCCGGTGGGAACTAGTTCTGGACGGCGAAGCCCTACCGGATAGATGACACCGTATGTGTGCAACCCCGTAGAGAGGTCGTAGGTTCGATCTTTTTGCCCGAGGGGTTGTTCGAGAGTGCCTCCCGAAGGGCTGTCCGAGTGACCGTCCGAGTTTTGAGGGTCCTCCCGAAGGGCTGTCCGTGACACCGTCCGAGGGACTGTCCGACCGCCTCCCGGAGGGCTGTCCGACGAGCAGACAAGGGAGAACATCCTCGCGGTTGGGAGGGTGTAAATCCTAGCTGCGGGGATCTGCACCGACGATCTACATCGACTCTACTTCCGCTGCGCTACGAGTCGGTAACGAAAAGATCAAACCTTGTATGCAGTTTCCATAGTGGTCCTGGGTTGGTGCGTAGGTCGGAAATTTTTTGTTTTCTGCCACGTTCCCCTACAGTCCCTTGCCGCGCTGCACCCGCCGGAGAGGAAGAGGGCCCCGCCGCCGCCCACGCAAGCCAGGCTTTGCTTGGCTGCGCACGCCGACGGCGGCGAGGGAGACAGAAGGTAGGGAGGGGACCGCGGGCGGCGGCGGCTAGGGTTTCGCCCTGCCGCTCGCGGGAGCGGGCGGGGCGAAGGGGAAAAGGTCAATGAAGGCTCGGTACCCCCTGTTTCAGAATCTATACCTCCTCTTCCCCCAATTCTTCGTCTAATTTTAGATTATTTTTTTATTGATAACGTTTTTGGTACTCACAAATGAATGCAGATTAGTATCAAATGTTTAGTTTGCTATTAATATCATACCAAATAGTATCAAGGTCTGTACTAATAGTAGCATAACTAACATATACTTTCTCCGTTCGAAATTACTTGTCACAGAAATGAATAAAAATGAATGTATCTAGAACTAAAATACGTTTAGATACATCCATTTCTCCGACAAGTAATTCTGCATGGAGGGAGTAATTGATATCCTACCTAATACCAAAGCTGCAATTAATTTTGTTTCTAATATTAACGTGCAGATACGCATTTTTACTTGTATCAAGAAAGGACATTTTGGCCAGAGCAAAGGTCTTCTCTCACTAGGCTTTGGGGATTTGGGATTTTCCATGGAGACGGGGGAAGGAGCACGCCGCCGTCCCAAGCTGGGTCCGGGCGGCGGCGGCGGCGGCGGCGGCGGCGGAGGAGCCGACCTCATCAGCGCCCTCCCGGAGGATCTGCTTCTCCAGGTCCTCGTCCGCCTGCGATGCGCCCGCGCCGCCGCGCGCACCAGCCTCCTCTCCCGCCGGTGGCGCGGCCTCTGGACCCGCCTCCCCGACCTCGTCTTCCGCGACTTAGCGCTCGGCTCCCTACAAGCGGCGCTCACCTCGATCCAGGACGCCGCCGGCCCCGGGGTGACCCTCCTCGACATCTGCGTTCCCGAGGCGCTCATCTTCTCCGCCCGCGAATCGGAGGTCAGAGGGCGCGTCCCCCCGCTGCTCCACGCCGCCGCGGCGCTCTCGCCGGTGGAGCTCCGCCTCGCCGTCGGGCAGGGCACGCAGCGCCTGTACGTCGAGGTGGACGTGCCCCGCTTCCCCCGCGCTGCCTCGCTGGAGCTTCAAGGGCTGGATCTCGTCTTCGCCGACCCGCGCGGCAGCTGGCTGGGGTTCCCCGCGCTGGAGAGGCTCTCCCTCTCGGGCTGCCGCGCCAACCTCACGGACCTGGTCCTCCGCTGCCCGCGCCTGCGCTTCTTCAAACTCAGGGAGGACCACGGCTCCCACCACATGAACATCATCATCAGATCCTCGTCGCTGCAGGAGCTCGATGTGGACACCAGGATCCCCTTCACGTACCGCATTGACATCAGGGCACCTGCGCTCAACCGATTGGCCATGTCCTTCAGCACCAGCGACCAGATCATTGTGTTGGTGTCCGTTTTGGCACCAATGCTGGAGACGGTCTCATGGCGATGCACGTATTCCACGGTGTCTGCCCGGCATGGTCTTTGGGGCCTCTCGGCGGTGAGTTTACAGACGGCGGAGAACAATGGACAGCTTCCTCCTCACGTCAATGTCCTGTCGCTGTTCGCGGCTGCCGATGTATGTCGCTCGATTTGTTGATTCGCCAACTAAACTGAAAAATTATTTATGATATCCCGCCGAAATGTTTTTGTAGGATTCATATGATTTTCCAGAGGAACTCAGCCTTAGGACGGAGATAGAGAAACATATGGTTACCCATTTCTCTGTTTTGGAGCTACATGTCGAAACGTTGGGGCATGTTTTTGGAGCATTTGCATTGCACATCCTTGAAATGGATCAGATTTCTACTGCTACACAAAGCCTTAAGGTCATCCTGCTGAGATCAGAGGTAGGAAATTCATCCATGTGCTTATATATTTATCCATGTAATGTATATACCACTTGCTGTCTTCAACAAAAAGTTGCCAACTGTGAAGCATCTATCTATAATGTATATACATTGTAGTAATTTTCATGTTATTATTTTTAGGATGATGAAGCATGCCCACAAAATTGCCCTTGTGAGGAGCCCAGTAACTGGAGAAGCCAAACTATCTCCTTGACCAATCTTGAAAAAGTGGAAATCGAAGGCTTCCAAGGAGAAGGTCATGAGTTCGATTTCTTGAAACTGGTATTTAGATGCTCACCAGTGCTGAAAACAATGTCTGTTAGGCTGTCAGATGAGGTCACAACAAGTAACGACGATTGCTGCAAGAAAATACATGACATCTTCAAGGTGTATCCTTTTGTGGAATGCAATGTGATTGTGGATCTTAGCCCTGGTAAGCAGATTTGGAATGCAAGATTAGCATCTAAATTCATGCTTGGTGCATATAGTCTTCTCTGAAACTCTTATATCTCTGTTATGTGTGTTAGCGCCTTTCATGTTGTGCAAGTTCATAGGATGCTTCCAATGTGTAGTTGACATGCCGATTATTCATTCCAGGCCGGCTTAGTTTTAGTTTGCTCTTGGTCTGTAGTCTTTTTGTTTGCTGCAGAAATGTCCATTGTGATGGTCCTATGTTTTGGCAATGTGTTTGCCTGTCTCTATGCTACCTTTTCTTTAGATTCTGTTTCCTTTAATGGGGCCTGGAGAAGGACTTAATATGTTGTTTGTCTAGGCGACTGAAAATTTTGGTTTTGACCCCAATAAATGTCTGAACATGCTATGTTAGTGATGTTTTTTCTTTAAGAGAATATTGCTTCTGAATTTGTGTCCATATAGTTTTCTTCATGCAAAATGACAGGTGCTGAATGATGGAATGGGAGATAAGAAATATTGAAACTTTCTAGTCTATGCAGGCATCTTTTTGTTATTGGCAATATTCTTTATTCGTTGCACTCTTTGGTTTTGGACCACTAGGATTCAGTAGCCAATAAAGAACTTTCTATATTCTCTGAAGTTATCTGTCTTGTTAGATTTCTATATTCGTTTCAAGTTATTTTAAACTCCTTCACATATTTATGTGATTAGCAAAAATAGAAGTTATAGTTATATTTTGTTGAACAAGTTCTTAGTTGTTTTTTTCCATGCTGTCACTATTTTATGATTTTATTTGCTATCGACAACAATCTCTTATACATAGAACGGCACTATGTTTCGATAACTGGTGTTGATTTACTACCTTGTTCGCATGCAGAGTCAACAAACTAGCTTCATGCGACCACAGGCACGAAATGTTGCACTCTTAGTTAATGCATTAGCGGTAGCCATTGCCTGGTTGTCTAGCAATTACCAGATTTAGTGTACTCAACTTATGTCAGCCTGCCCAAGTGATGTTCTGTTAGCCTATTATGGCTTATATGCTTTTCTTGACCAGCATGTTCCTGATTAGCTAACTCCCGCACTACATGGTCGTTTAAGACATCGCTGCTCAAAATGTTAGAAGGAAAAATGAAGTTGCATACTACACTAAATCATCTGGCGCACAACTGCGTTGTCAAGTGTTGCAGAAATGGGTCGCATCTACAGTTGGCCGGAGCTTTTCACGACGTCGTAGCCTCTGCCTGGAGCTCATTGTGGCGTGCGACGAAAGCCTGTTGGAGCTGAGCTTGTGCTTGGTTCATTTCATGCTCTGTACCATCCTAATCAAACTAGCTTCAGATTCGAACTGCAATCTGGAATAGTTTCTGTGCATTCGGGATGAGTTGATCCCATGGTTGTCTGAATTTTATGTAGTATGAAAAGGTTTTGATGTTCTTGCTAAGGAAATTGTGTCCTTGAGATCTTTGGTTCGGTTACAACAACGAACCAGCTTTACAAATAACCGTTCGTTGTTGTAAAGCTGGGTTTCTACTATTGAATATGAGTTACAAACAGTGAGCCAGCTTAACAGATGATTCAAGAATAAATTACAGTAACAAGCAACGTTGTAGCCATAGCTTGTCAATTTTCTCAGATACAACAATGCACGGTCTCAATCAAACAAAATTCTGTATGAAGAAAGCACATGCATTCAGATACAATCTGAGATATTTGGTTTAGTTACATCATACCAACACTACTATTTGAAGATCTGGCTCTAGATATGAATTCATACATCTCCAGCCTTACCGTTACTCGTTCTATTGCAACTGTCTGTTGAGAGCTTCAAAATTCGGGGCAAAACAGACGAAGAGAAAAACTGAATGTCGTGTGCACACAAAAACTTGGCACTAGCTCCAAGTTAGCAACAACATATACCATGTTCTTGGAAGCTCAAGACTTCTACTATCACTTGAGAACACAAATTAATGGTACGATAAAACAGGGCACGTACATTACGAGTCTAAGCAGAGCATCTAATAATCCAAACTGTCTGTCAGTAAATGGTCATACCTCAGCATGTGCCATCAGATGCCACCATAAATTTGGGCATCTAATCTACTAAAGGCATTGCCCATTGGTAGACATCCAGCGGGTCTTCCACATGGCCGTGAAGCTGACGGCGCTGTTGTTGCAGCCCAGGCGCCCACAGTAAAGAAGAGATCTCCAGCATATTCTCTGTCAACCACAGCTGCTGCAAGCCTGCCAGCGCCTCGACCCGCGTCAATGTTCGGCAATCGTTTATGCGTAGCTCCCTCAGTCGAGGAAGGTTAGAAACCGTCTCCAGGACCTGACATCCTGAGATTAAGACACACTCCAGGAAAGGGAGGTCCTCCACCGACTTCAAGCAGCTTGCGCCAATAATAAAGAGCTCTTTCAAGTTGGTGGCCTCCGGTCCAAGCTGCCGTGGGAGAGCTCTCAGCTTGGGGCAGTCAAGAAGCTCCAACCTCTTCAGGCATGGCAGCAGCTGCATCGAGGGAGACGTCTCGGTCTCTCCCCCTTCTGTAGCTGCTGCCACTGCATCTCCTTCAACAAAGGACCACTCGCTCCAGCTGGGCATATCCTTGATGACGAGGTATTCAAGCCTGGGGAAGGCAACTGCCTCCATGGACTCTGGGGAATTAGCCTCCCCACATCCAACAAATTCGGGTCCAATCTTGGTAACTGCAGTTGCTCCAGCAATTTTAAGATATTTCAGGCTGGACAGCTGCCCTAGTGGTGGAAGATGGACACAGTATTTGCAATTGGTGAGGTTCAAGTATGTTGTTGAAGACAAATGGATACTAGTACCAAGCCAGGTGGGATACCCTCGACCAAAGAATTCATCAATAACAAGTTTTTCCAAGTTGTGTGGAGGGATTAGCTGCTCAAAAATGTTCTCAATATTGCTGATATCTTGTGAATTTGGTTCTTCTTTACGTTGAGTGCAACATAGAGTCAGAAATTTGAGATACTTTTTGTCCCTTAAAAATGGAGAATCTGTCGTGCTAGGGGATGCTCTTTCCAATTTGATCATGTCAAGCTGCCTTAGCTGCCAAAGATGCCCCAACTCTTCCAACTTCCATCCATCTTCTGTTTTAGCATCACCATCTGTACCACCAATAGGAAATCCTTCTAGATCATTGAGGAATTCTAGTTTACCTATCCCTTTTGGCACCTGATTTATTGGTGTGCCACCAAGACCAAGGCGCCTTAAATTGCACAATTGTGTGATCGACGAAGGAAGGGTGTGCAAAGCTTTGCATCTTTGCAAGTTCAGTATTTGAAGGTTTATTAGAGAACCTATGGACTCTTGAAGACAAGATATGGCTGTCTCATCCAAATCAAGAAGTCGTAGATGGATCAAACTACCAATGCAATCTGGAATGCTTTTTATAGATGAACCAGTCAGATCTAAGACTCTGATGCATGGAAGACTCTTGAAAATTTTATTTTCAACGCTCAATTTTTTAGTGGAATGAATTAACAGTGTCCTTGCTCTAATCTTCTCTTTGTCCACATTGGGCAGCATTATAGAATTCTTGGCAGTAATAACAGAAACATGGCGTAGTTTGGAAAAGGTTGTAGCCTCTAATGATTGTGGGTCACCACAATAACTTTCGTCTCTTGAGAAGTGTTGAGCAAGTTGCCTCAAGAGATCATGCATTTTGCACATGCTACGGTCAAAACGTAAAGGGTCTGGTTGCAGTAGATTCCTATATATCAACTCATAGTAATATTCTTCAGCTGTATCCTCCAGAAGTTGTCCTTTATGCTCCTCAACAAAGCCTTCAGCAACCCAAAGCCTGATAAGATCATCACGGTACATGTACTGATCTTCTGGGTATAAGGTCAAATAGAGGAAGCATTGCTTTAAATGCCGTGGCAGATCATCGTAACTCAAATACAGAGCACCTCTGAGCTCGGTTGGAAGAATGCCCATAGACCATGCACTTCTCTCCATAATCTTTCTCCACACATTCTGAGTTCTCTCTTTAGTTGCTAGAACACTAGCAGTAACTTTGATTGCAAGGGGGAGTCCACCACATTTACGCACAATTTCCAAGCCTATATGCCGAAGGTTCTGCACATCATTTTCTTGATTAATGTTCATACTCTTCCACAGCAGTTCCCATCCTACATCTAATGCCATCAACTCAACTCGATGCACATCTTTCACCCCAATTACATGTGCAACTGTATCATGTCGAGTGGTTACTAGAATTACTCCGGTTGCAGCAGCATGTAATGGAACTCTCAGTAGATTGGTCCACACCTCAGGCTGCCAAACATCATCTAGCACAAGGAAGAAACTTTTTCCTCGAATGGCTACTGCAAGCTTGCTGCTGAGCTCTCCCACAGTTTCACCTTGCTCTTGATGTACACCAAAATTTCGAAGAACTTCTTTCAATAGTGCGACTTCAGAGTACTCCTGAGAAACGCAGATCCATGCTCGGTTGCTAAATGCTCCTTTTATTTTTTGGTCATTATATATTTTCTGAGCCAGAGTTGTCTTCCCAACCCCTCCTGTTCCAGTAATACCAACCTTGTAGGCCTTCTTTTCCTTTTGTCCAAGCACCAGTTCAACCAATCTTGTGCAAGCATGTAAAGTTTCCTTTCCCACAAGATTAGGCTCCACAAGGTGGCAAGTTCTCATCTGCTTCACCAGTCGAGCTTCCGCTTTATGCTGCATACTCTGGAGCTTTAAAAATCTTGCCCCCAACTCTGAAATCTTCTCAAGTTCTCCATTAAAATCTCTGATTTTTATGGCAATATCATGACGCTTCTTACAATTGGGAATGCATGTGAAAAACGAAATTCCACCACATTTGGTTGCCTTTGTTGATGAGGAATTATGTTCAGCTAGTAACTTGCCTCCTTCAAATCTCACCAAGTCAATAATGTCATCAGCATAATACATAGCATCTTTCAGCTCACCAAGCCAATTGTTGACTGCTGACTCTTCTGTCCTCCTTTCTTCAGCATCATTGAGAAAGCATTGTATTTGAGTCATTGTTCGCTGCAGGTCTCTAAGACCTTTATTTACCCCTAGAATAAGAACCGCCTCTTCTGTAATTATTTCTTGCAATCTTTTGGCACATGATCCAACAAGAGAACCTAGTATGACTGTCATCAGACAAACTTGATGAGTTTAATCCACCAATTTACAAAGCAATTTCTCTGGAAGTGTGGCAAATTTGCAGGCTGGCAATAAATAACACATGTGTTAATATGGTTAAAAGGTAGACAATGTTCACTAAATTCATTCCTCAAAAAAAAAGTTCACTAAATTCATATCCTTGTAACTGAAATTCAGAGACAATGCCATCGGTTTGCTGTTTAAATCCTGAATAAAATAGACTACAGGAGGCTGGAGCTACGGAACTTCAATAATGGCTCTAGTGCACTTTGCACAGCATGCATGTCAGAAGTTCTGAACAATGGGACCAGCCAATTTCTTCTGCTTATGTACCGTGTAGTATAGTAGCATAAGTATGAATGTTATTGAAGCATGCATAATGCAAATACACTTGGTAATCTGATCATAAATCAATCTAATCAACTCCACCGGAAAGGTGCAAGGAAAAAAAATCCGCATCCATGTTTGATAAATGCAGCAGTAGCGTGTACCCGTTTTGCTATTTTAACTTTTACTATTGAAGTATCAACTCTTGACTTAGCATTGTGTCCTTCTGTTCCATATCATTTCTTTTAGTCCACAAGTTACTATGATTCCTTCTGTATGTTTTACTGAACCGCAAGTAATATTCAATTAGTTCAACCATGATGAGATTTCTAGCAGTTCAATCTTTGTCTGGTTATCCATCTTCTAGAAAAATAACTGTAATTATTGTTTCACACGGTAGCATAAGAGTCACGATAACACATTTCATTTCATTGTAGTAATACCATGGAAAGAAAGATGGAAGATCTGGAATACAGTACAAATAGTATTACCTTTCAAACCAACCTTAAAGCAAGAAATAAACAGTCGGTAACAACAGCTGATTAATGATCTCACGGAAGCAGATTGCTCCAGTGGTCAACCAATCACCACTTTAAGATCTCGAGCATCCCATGACTAAAGATCTTGATGGCCGAACCCAAGGAAGATGGGAGGCAACTGGTTGACTAGACCGACATATAGAAGAGATAGCAGAGGATTATCAGCAAATAACCAAAGGAAGCCGCACTGCAACACATATAAAAGGGGGAAAAGAGAAGGTGAAGTACATGCTTCCCTTGAAAGAAAACTGGTTCGATGAATACAACAACACTCAACAGAGCTATCTGAACTAGAGAAAATACCTGAATAAGTTAAATTGATTAGACTGCTGCAGCAGAACAGGATGTGTTCGTACAAATTGTTCCCTCCCAACAGGATATCTTTGCTAAGCAGTCCAACAAACAATAAGAACAGGCGCACCAATCATGAAACATGCGCTGAATCTACGCGATCAGCGGGTGCAAGTAAGGTATGAGTTCAGAAAGGTAAAGATAAGAAAAAGGATGAAATGTGTACTCTATTGATTAAAGGATACAGTTGAGCTTACTAGATATCAAGAGAATGGATGCAGACACGAGCAGAATGTTGAAAACTGAATGGATGCAGTGGTGTATAAACAGATGAATGGTTGAAAACTGGAGTATTCCTACTGAAGCATCATCTTCTTCCTCGCGAAAGATAAGAAGAATCATTTTCTTATATCACACTAACAGTGAGGGGGGCTTGCATAAACTATGTCCACTAGATAGCACAGTCTACAAAGTCTGCTCTGTAGTATTATTCTTAATATAGGATGACACTGGCTCTGATGTAACCATTCATTAATATAGGATGGCATTGGCTCTGATGTAACCATTCATTAATAAGCACAGCTTGCTTATTGGCCGTGATGCATGATGATGCACAGAACCAGCAAGCAGGTAAGACTCTGATCTGTTACCTCTTCAAGATTCCATCAGCAAATGTGAAACCTGGTGCACATGTCTGCTTGAGATTTGTCTCTGCGAAATAATAGGCAAGTTGCACAATTAAAAAAATCCTGGGAATACATTAATTGATGCAATTTACTCCCTCCGTCCCACAATATAAGGCGTTTTTACAAGTTGTGTTAGCTTGCAAAAACGTCTTATATTATGGGACGGAGGGAGTAATATGCAAATGAGGACAACAGGCCACCAACTCTCTTCTGCAGCATCTTAAGAAAATGCAATGAACTAGCAATGATTGGGTATGATTATAAATGTTGGTTTTGTTTAAATGTCTTGACTACTTGTATACACTTAATCAAAAGACGAGAATTAAAGGCAGACGAGACATACATGATGGTTAGCGAATGACTGACGAGTAAGAACTATTTGCTACAATATGTGAGCTAGTTTTTTTTTCTTTTCTTTTTGCGAAGAAAAAGTGAGATCTATTAACTGAAAGTAGGGTTAAAATTTGTTATCGATGAGATGCAAAATAAAGTACATAAGCTGACAGAAGAACATAGCTTGTCAATTTTCTCAGATAAAATGAACAGTTCAAAACAAGATCTCATTCAAACAAAATTATGTATAAAGATAACACATGCCTACATATACAACCTGAGATATTTGGTTCAGTTACATCATACAAACACTACTGTTTTAAAAGCTGACTCTAGATATATTGGTAACAAAATTTGCCAGAAATTAAGACAAGTAGTATTATCAACAATAGTTTGTACGTATGATAGAATACAAAATTATGTGTACATAGACAGAAAAGGCAGATTTTCCCATTACATAAGCACAAGCTTCAAATTTGGTTCCTATTACTGGCAACAAAATATCCCTTTTTCGCCGAGGAAAAAATATCACAACTTAAAACTAAACAGTAGTGTACAGATCATGCTAGCTTACAAAACGAGACAAATCCGTTGCTGCTACCTTTTTTCCATAGAAGCATCAAGCATTAGACTATAGCATTCCATGCGAAGCTAAAAAGAACTATAAATTTGAATGCAGTTCCAAATAGGCTAAGGCTTATCGATATTGTTCAAGTAATACCAAGTAAACCATGAATATTTTCTTGTTATATCATTGCAGGCTCGCATTATCCTTCCATCCAAAGAGCTGTTTCAACCTGAACACTGGCATTGCATACAGATTTTCTGCATCCGTTGTATGGTTCATGGTTCAGGTCCACTAGAACAAATGGATATTGTAGAACTTCAACTCAAAAACAACATACCAAGAACTGGACGGCATTGGCGGTCATGGTTCCAGATCTAGGGGAAGCGCAATCTGAGGAGCGATTTGTTCCTGTACCATGGCGGCTGGCACAGCCACAAACCACAATCATCACCCTCAGAGCAGGTCTATCTTCATGGGAATATCTAGGCTGATAATGAGGTGGGGAGGGAACTAGGAAAGGATCAAAGATAGAGGCATCCATACATTGGTTTCCAACCATGCCAGTCCCAAAAACACTATGGCACACGTGCTTCACTGCTTTCAAAATCTCGTTTTCATGTCAACCCAATCCATTTCTTAAAACGTAGTGCTGCTTCTCTCCTTATCAGTTGAGCTTCTGTTTGCACCTTAGGAGCCTTACCTTTATACAACGTTCTATGATATTTAAGCCACAGGGACTTGTACTTGTATTTGTCTATAAACATCTTGCTGCTTTCCATCAATTCTATAACTTCCATTGCTCGAAGGAAGAAACCACCTCTCACAAAGCAATACAACAGAGAGTCCAACAGTTCCTGATCAAATTTCATTGAGTTGGAGTTGGCCAGAACTTTCATTTCACCCCACAAATCTGTCACCTCCACATACTTGCCACCAACAGCAGCATAAGCAGTTACTAAAGAATGGAAAGTTTGTGCGTTTGGCGTGTGGCCTAAAACACGCATCTTGCTCAGTGCTTTGTGAGCATCATGCATCAATCTCTTCTTGCAGAAGAAATGTATAACATTGTTCCAGTCATGAATAGCATGATTGACTGTATGACCACTTTTGACTTCTTCCACTAGCTTAGCCGTCAAAGCAGCTTCATTGTTATCACAGCTTTGTACTAACATCTCAAACTCCCTGTTAACAGATTTTTGAATGTTTGAGCTCTTCATCTCTTTAAAAAGATGGAGAGCACCTGTGGTGTTATTGTGATGTGCCCTTGATTGTATCAAATCTTCGTAGCAGCTTGAATCAAGCTGGATTCCTGCCTGTTGAGCATCCTTCAAAAGTGCAGTTATATCATCTTCATGATTCTCCTCTTTGCAGTAAGCTTTTAGGAGTGACGAATAAATGGAAGAACCAACTCTAACTCCAGAAAATCTCATCTCATCAAGAAGGTCATGTGCTTGCTCTAATAACCCAAGAGAAATGCATGCATTTATCACTTGGACAACAAAGGAGCTCTCAACAGACACAGGTGAATCCTCTTTGCTTGCCCTCACAAGAAATGATGCCAATGCACTGATCTTATCTGCTTCCAAGAAAGCTTTGACTAGTTTGGCATACATTGTTTCAGTTGGATGGAGGACACCATGTTCAGATTTTACCAGTCCAACCTGTTCCTGCAGCTTATCTGATAATAGCTTGTGTAATTCTCTCGCCTCTAATTCAAGCCTTGCAAAGCTCTTATCTTTGAAGAATGAAGAGTAATTTTGCATTTGGCGATCAGTAGACACAGGTTTATTTGGGGAACCTGAATTTTCAGGGCCCGTTTTCTCATAAGGAAGATACAATTTGTTCGATTCGACTGCTTCAAGAACTGCTTTAGCTGCTTCTAGTGACCGCTTTGCGTTGTTACCCTTTTTAAGCATATCCAGTACCATATCCACAGCAGAATCCAAATCCCCGAATTTCAAATGGCAGGAGAGCAGGCAATCATAGTACTGCCTGAACTCTGATTCACTAAGACCACAGGCCTCATCGACATGCCTCTTCAACTTCTGAATCTCATCTTTGTGTCCATTCTTTTCATAGATACGAGCCATGACAATCAGCAAACTAGCTTCAGGTTTCACCCCTATCCTGGGCATTAATTCAAGAAGCTGCTCTGCCTTTTTAGTAGTACCAAACAGGAGGGATGCAGTCAGAACTATGTTGAAGGTAAATGAATTGGGCTTCATTGATAGCAACGGACGGTTGCTCTTCTTCCGCGGATCAACTCTATTGTTCTGGAAAAGGTATCCGATCTCCATTACCATGTCGGCAGCAAGAAATGAACCGGTTGCAGTCTGACACATGTGTGCTATAATTGCAGACCATGCCACGACAGGTGGGTATGCTTCAATTTTTACCAATTTCCTCACAACATTTACAGCAAGATCAGGAAGAGCGCACCGTGCAAGAATAAGGGAGAGGTAAATCAGGGCGTCCTTCTCCAACAGTTCATGCCTCTCTCGAAAGGTGTGGTCAACCACATTGTATGACTGGTTAAGCCTGTGAGCATCACAGGTCGCCGCGAAGCCAGTGACGAGCTTGCTCAGAACAGACTTTCTCGGGAGCCCGTCCATGTGAAGATGCTTCTCGTAGGCCCTCCACGCATCATCAAACCTCTGCTGGTCCACTGCATTCTCTATCTCCGATGCTAGCAGAGACGAGTCCCGGGCTTGGACGAGAACCGTTTCGGTAGTGGTGGAGAAGCAAGCGCCACGAGTAACAACATGCAATTTCCTGTTCAAGAATCTGATATCTTTGTCAGCAGTGCACTTGGTAGCATCACACTTGTGGTCCAAGCTGTGAGAGCCAATACAGGGTGGTGGACAGGCAAGGAGTGCAAATACAGCACGGCCTGAATGCGGTCTTGTACAGATTCTTGCAACACGAAGCATCTGCCTGCCTGCCATGGATAAATCATGTCAATGAGGTCTTGGACAGATTCAGCAAACGGCAGCAGTAACAATGAAGTATTGGGGAAATCAGCTCCCAAGTTTGGAGATGTACCTCGGTTTGGCTACACGAAGAGTGGAATCCAACACAGGCCGCAGCGGAGCGCCGCCTAATAATCCCCTCCCCGGCGCCATCCCTGGTCTCCGCTTCCTCCCCTGTCCATCCTGCAGAACAGAGCAGAGCAGAGCAGTCGCGACAGAGATAGCGGCGGGCGACGGGTGACGCCGGTAATGGAGGCGCGGTGCTCTTTCTCTGCGTGCAGCGGCGTGTGGCGGGAGGGGGGGCACCGCAGCGGGTGGGAGGGAGGTTGAGCGGCGGCGGGGGCGAGCTTAGGGAGGGGAGCGCCGGCGAGGAGGGTAAGTAGCGGCACTTTGGCAGGCCTTGGGTTGTTGGGCCTTCAGCATTTCAGCCTAGAAATGAATTGTTGCTGGGACAGATCCTCAAAACACAAATCTACGGCGCGAAATAACGAACTACTCCGCCGGCCTTCGAAGTATTTCTTCTAGCAGAGATTTATACAGCGCAGAAGGTGTTTCCAAAAGATTTTATTGTAATTTTTAATCTTAGTATTTACTTCTATTTTCTTGGATCTTAGATTTGGATCCAAATCAGTGTAACTGTAATTGTTATGAGTATGAATAAAATTACAGGTGCTTCTCAGAAAAAAAATCTACGCACTATGTCTTGTTTGAGAGCTCCTATTTGGCGACCTATGCATCGGAAGTCGCGGAAACGCGCACCCCCACCCCCAGCCCTATTGGGCCGGCCCATGCAAGGGGCGGGCGACCCAGTTTTTTATTTCGGTTTTGTTGCTTTTTTCTTTTCTGTTTTTTTACATTTAAAATAATACAGGATTTCAAAAAAATTCCAAATTTCTAGATAATTGTGAATTCGGAAAAAATAGTCCATAAAATGTTCATGAATTCGGAAAAAAATGTTGATTTTGAAAAAATGTTTGTGAAATCATACAATGTTCGTAAAAATAAAAGCATATTCATGATTTTGAAAAAATGTTCACATAGTCAAAATATAATCACGATTTTGAAAAATGTTTGTGTATTAAAACAATGTTGCTGAATTTTACCAAAACTTCAGGAATTCAAATATTGTTCATGAATTTTCTGAAAATTTTCACAAAAAACAAAAAAAGATTGCGAATTTGAAAAATTATTCCCAAATTTTGAAAAAAAATTATTGGTATTAATTTTTTTTGATGATTCAACAAATTTTCATGAATTCAAAAAACATTTATCTATGTGAAAATATATACAAAAAATACAATGTGTATAAGAAATGTTGATCATGTATTTAAAAAATGTTGCACGTGTATAAAAAAATATTCTTGATGTAGCCAAAATATGTAGAACATGCATAAAAACATTGAACATAAAAACATAAATTTTTAAAAAAGTTGATCGTGTATCAAAAAATATTAAACAAATCTTCCTGGTATATTAAAAAAATGTACAATATGTATGAAAAAAATTCAAACACAAAAAATTGAAAATTGTTAATCATCTATTTCAAAACAAATGTTAAATATGTAAAAAAAAAATTACTGATGTATACGAAAAGTTAGAATCTGTGTTAAAAAAATTTAACATGAAAATATATTTTTTAAATGTTGACCGTGTAACAAAAATTGTTAATCATAATTTTTTAAAACATGTATGAAAACTGTTCCTGATATATACCAAAAAATTACAATGTGTATGTAGAAATTAGTCATCAAACATGATTTTTTTAAATGATAATCATGATTTAAAAATGCTGAACATGTATAAAAAAAGTTCCTGATATGCACGAAAAATGTACAAATGTGTTGAAGAAAAAAAGACAAAGCAAAGAAAACGGAAGAAACGGAAGAAAGAAAAAACAAAAAAATGAAGAAAATCAAAAAAGAAACAAAGAAAACGAACAGAGTTAGAAAGAAAAGAAAATAATCAGTCAAAACCTAGAAACAAAAAAGATAAAGAAAGAAAAAAAAACCTAAAAGAAACAAGGAAACTGGTGAGAAACAAAGAAAAACAAAAAACCAAAGAAAACCGTAAAGAAACAAAGAAATCCGAAAAGAAAAACAAAAGAATAAAAACAGAAAAACCCAGAAAAAATCCGGGAAAGAAAAAAGAAACCAAAAAATGATAGAAAAAAAAGAAAGAAAAAGGAAAACCCCGTGAAAGAAAAAACAGTGAACAAGAAAATGAAACAGAAAAACCAAAGAAAACTGGGAAGAAACAAAGAAAACTGAAAGAAAAAAATAAAAAAGGAAAAAGAAAAAACAAACAATTCGAATGAAGTTGCAGCTACAACGAATGATCGAACATGAACAATGCAAGCAATCGAAAAAATAATGAAACGGGCTGGCCCAGTTTACGACGGGGAAGAAAATGCTACAGTGAGACGGAAGCTATACTCGCTATAAGCAAGATATAGTCTTCGCGAGCACCTACAACCTGACCCTGAAGCCCTCATCAAACGACTGGACGGACAGCCGAGACCCAACTCCTATTTGGCGCTTAAGGCGTTGTTTAAAGGCAAATTGGTACACAATGCACACCCCCTCCCCTTTGATATATTCTAATGGGCTGGCTCAACTTTGGCGCCGCGGGGAAGCTCACTGCCCTTTGATACAAGTTGTGGTTTGTTAGGGTTATAACTAACTAGCCTATTCAATTCATATAACACCGATTTTTTTTTTGACAAAGGGTGGATTTTATTGAGTCAAATTAAGCATCTAGAGGATACAAAACACAATGAGCACTACTATGATGCATGCAACCAACATTGACACACACAAAATCATGCAAGCAAAGATCAAAGTCTTACAAGACCGAAGCTATGCCTAGACGGAGGAAGAAAACCTGCAGCGATCAAAACAATGATCGAGGAACTGCAACAACGACCATCCGCACCAACCATCTCTTGACATCACAAGGATAATGCGAAAAGGTTCTCTAGTAGCAATGCATTCAGGAAGGGAACGATGCTCATGCGCCACCGTCGCCGACTCCAACCACCAAAGGCCAGATCTTGGGTTTCACCCTCAAGATAAAAGTCCGAGCAAATCTGAGCAATGCCTTCAACAAGGTAACGAGGCAAAAACACCATCGTTGACAGGTATAACCAACTAGAGTTAGGCCTAGGGTTTTCACCCCGAAACTCGATACCGGGTACTCGAGAAGCACCACCAAATCAAAGTCATAATGTATCGTTGTCACCACTTTCAGCCATCCCAACAGTTACATGCGTAGCATGATCTTGACGTGAGATGCAGCACAAGTGAAGACCATGCTCGTGCTCGCATAAGAAGCTTGTCAGGACACAACAAGTGTCAGTCGCCACCAAAGGCTCTAAACGACCAAAGTCGCCGTCACATGCATGACGAAGACTAGCGAGGGAGGAAGGTCACCAACACCAGCAAAATCGCAATTCGTCCTCGCATGCGGTAGAAGATTAATTGGCTGGCAAAACATACTCTTCATTGTCGCCGATATGAAGGTTTAAGACCGTGCGACCCGTTATGACAATTGCCTAGCAACACAAGAGCACGCCGCCATCCGTGGAACAAGCGGAGGACTACGTGTTGGAACGCAGAAGGTCATCGGTGTTGCCCGCATACCTGCAGATGGGGCCGCGTCCACCAATGACTCAGCTCGGGAGACCGCTGGCTAGTCCAATCGGAAACAACACCACCATCGCTACACACCACACCCTTTGCCTCTATTTGTCACCCATAGATCGCATCTCTCCATCGAAGGCTATCGGAGCAGAGATATCCCCGCCACCGCCTTCATCAACCCGTGTCGAGACTTAGCTCGACCACTAGTCTATAGAAGCGGCAAGGGGAAAGGAGGATGGGGAAGTAGGAGGTGGTGTCTATAGAGAAGGGAGGAGACGGTAGCTGTGGGGAGGGAGGAGAGGGTGGCGGAAAATCTAGGAGGATGAGCTAATATACAACATGTTTACAATTCTATATCTTAACAACTCACCTTAATAAATATATAATGCTTAGATCAATTTGGAGCTTGCAACATTTGTGAAAAGTGCATCTCTTAGATACTCCCTATTGGGGTTTGATGATTTATGACATGTTTCGCCGCCACCACGCCTAGGTGGAGTAAAGTTGCCCGAAGAGTTGCCTTGGAAGGAGAGGTATTGCCACTCCAACATGATTTGAAAAGAATGTAGACGAGAATACAACTCACCAAGGGATACCGGGTCTGTTTGAGTTGTGATCAATGGCAACGGGGGATTGTAACACAACACATAGGAGACCATGTCGTCTTTGGCGAGAGGAGATACTAGCATGGCCATAGTTCGACGAGTTCCTTTACTTCGTTGAAGTAGTCATTTACTGAGAGACATTCTTCCTCAGATTTGCCAATTACATGGATGAGAGGAGAACATGCACCCAAAGGTAGACCAGGGCTCAACCATGGTTGACACAGCCCGCACCTACTCGTTTAACTCTGGTGATATTGACGCAAGCAGGGAACTCCACATCACTTGGTCTTGCTCAGCCCAAGACTCACACTCGGGGTTTGGCACCTTATTGGTTCCACCTATATCATTGTTGCTGACGAGCTCCTTGGGAGGAGTCGTGTTGGTCCCATCAGTGTACCTGAGGACCTGATTGCTGCGCATGCACGACGGTGCCTGATTTTCGTGCGAAAAAAGTCGGAGCTGCACATTTAGATGACCAAACAAGACAAGCATTTTCAAAAGAATGTTCGGTTTATACAATACCGAATCTAGGAGGGCAGGATAAGATAGAACACTTTTAAACTTTATCTCAATTAACAACATACAACAAACTATGACAACCCAAAACCTGTTAATATAAATTTATACCAGATGACTATTGATCGAAGATCAATCAACATCTTTGTCATACATCGATCATGTTATGAAATTAACATGGATAAGAGTATAGCTAGCTAATTAAGAATTTCGGTGCCGAGGTGCAGAACTAATTAAGAGTGTCGTGATTCAGTGCCTAGGTGCATTTGCACCTAGGCGTGAACATCAAATTCAAATAAAATTACAAAAACATTCAAAAAATCTAATAAAACTTGGCATCCGATATGCTCGAATGCACCATGTGCATGCAAAAAATCATGGTGTTTGGACATTCAAGGAGGCCGTGGCTAAAAAACAAAAAAATGGCTCTGAAAGAAACTTTGAAAAAGAACACTATTTGGACTTTTTTATCTAGAGGTCCTTGAATGTCCAAACACCTCAAATGTGCATGCTCCTTCCGCACATGAGCATCTTCCATGCCATAAACTTCCAGAATTATTTGAAATTTTTACTATTTTTTTGAATTTATTGTTCATCGAGTGCAGATGAGCCCGAGCGTAGACATGAATTACTGGCTAGTTAAGGTGTTTCCATCCCCTACTTCTGGTCGATTAATAACTAGACATCTATGTACCATCCATGGGATAATCATTTTATATAGTTATTTATATATTTTGCATAAATCCATTTACTATCATACCAATGCTCCCAGTCGTTCAGAAACCCTTGAAACATCTATGCCAATTCTTGAACTGAAGGCCTGCATATTATAGAAGAAATTTATGCAATTAATTAACTGGACTTTGAGGCAAAAATAGATCAATGTTAGACATTTAGATGGTATTTAGATGGTAACCAGTCCTCCATCACGCAATGCAAAAGAGACATTTTGCAGTCGCATATAGGGGCTGTTTGGATCGTAGCCCGCGTCTGCCCAGCCAAAATATTGGCGTTGACCAGGGCATTACATCTTGTTTGGATGAGCGCCCAAGTTTTGGCACGCCAAGCCCGCCATAGCTTCTTCGTCTGTTTCTACGCCAAATCGATGGCGAGACGCGGGCGGCCGATTTGCTTGCCGATATTTTGGCGCGCCCATGACGCCCGTGATTTGGCAGGGCAGATTTGGGCAGTAACCAAACAGCCTCATAATTAAATTTACTAGACATTCTAGACAGTAGAGAGGGACGAAAAAGAAAGAAACATGTACTAAAAAGAAAACATATTAAGATGTGTATGGCACGTGTGTACATCTAAGTTGTTATCGAACTTTTCCACTAGATCCCCGCCCATTTTGTTTTGTCTCTTGTTATGGCTCCACAGCTTTTAAGAAAATGTTTGGGAGGAATCTATGGTTCCCATTTTCACCTATGGGTACATGGATGCACCGCTCTCATCTTTTCTCTTACGATGTGCATTTTACTTGTATATACGTCGCTATTCAGTTTAATATTACACTAGAAACAAATGGGTCCCCCTCAATAAATTATGGTCAAATATTTTTATAAGGCTACTGATCCAAAGTTCCAAAAAGGAAAACTGTTTTTGGCACAAAAATCATTTCATTCAGAATCATGTGCTTTTGAATACGAATCTAGTGTTACGATTTCCATATAATATAAACTATATTTTTTAGGTGTAATTAATCATTGTTCAAAACTTGAATCCTTAAAACTCTTGTGCGCCATACATTTTGCAACGTAGATATATTTGCTAGTTGCAAAAGCAAAAGGCTGAACCTATGTATACGTACCCGAGAGTGTATAGTGTAGAACATTTTGTGGCCAGCAACCGAGTGATTGGCGTTGATGATCTCAGCACCTTCTTCCTCATGGATGGTGATTACCTCATGGAGCTTGATCGGCCTCTCCATGCAGCATATCAGTCTCACCTCCATGCTTGAATCGTCGTGTTGCCGCACCTGCAATACCGGTTCCGATGCCTCCCAAGCTTTCTCTTCTTCTGGCGACCCTGCACCGCTGCTTGTGGTAGTGGTGGTAGTGGGCGTTGGGATGCTAGTATCTCCTCTTAAGGTATCCAAGGCCCGCACAGAGCTCCTCCTACGTTGTAGCTCATGGACCCTCTCCTTCAGCTTCTTGATGTATGACGCCCCAACATCCAAGCTGCCTAGCTGGGTCATTGTATCCTACATACACATTTAAGGAACAACAATATGAAAACATTACGTGAAAGAATTTTCAATTTTTATTTCTTGACATGATTTACTTGGCTCAAACAACCTTATATTTTTAGATAATGGAAGAGTTCTATTTTTACCGGTCTTTGCATCATGATGCACAATCACACATAATAAAACCCTTTGGATTACAGAATCATCTAACGTAAGACCATTCTGGTTTTTTTTCAACGATGTGCGGTACCTAAAGCAGTTAGGAAAAGACTTGACTTCTTGGTTAGTAACTTCAATGATATGTGGTACCCATTTTCTGAGGAGACACCTTGGTCCTAACTAGCTTACCAATGTTCATGTTGTCCATCTTTGGGGTACCCAAAGCGGTTAGGAAAAGACTTGACCTCTATAGATCTAGATTCTTCTTGCATTCTGATGAAAACAAAAGAAAATATCGCCTAACGAGATGCGGTGTCATTTGAAGACCTATAGACCAAGGTGGGGTTTGATGGGGTCAAAAATAAAAAAATTCATAGAGGATCCTTTGTGGTGGTGTAACACCCCCATGTATTAGCAACAGTGATCACATTTTGATAATGCCAAGTCACCATGCTTAACAGTGCTTGATCATCATTGCATCATATCTCATTTCAAATTCTAAATCAAATTGAAATTCAAATTATAAGTGAAAATAAAAGTTGTTCCAAATTGGAAACTAAAATGTTCATTAAATAGCAAATAATTCATAACTAATTATGTTAAGAAAAACAACATCACCTAAATTACTTAGATGACCCTAACATCCTAAAACAGAACTAAAACAAGCATGTTTAATCCCTTTTTGATTATTAAAAATGCACATGGAATCCTTTTATCCCCAAACCATTTTCTGGCAGTGGGATAAATTGCCCTGTATTTAATTGGGCAGGATTCATATTTTACAAAATTAAATTGGAGCTAAAAGAAAATAGAAAATAGAAACTAAAAACAGAAGACAGAAAAAGAAAAGAAAGAAAAGAAAAAAGGCCGCACTGACTGGGCCTAAGTCAGCCGACCGGCCCAGCCCGCCTAGCTCTCCCCCTACCTCGCACTGCTCACGTGCGCGAGCTGTCGCCCCTACCGCGCTCGCCGCACTGCCCCCCCTCGCTCCCCGGTCGACAGCGAGCCGCCCGCGCCCGCCCCTGGTCGGATAAGACCCTCCCCGACCTCTCTGGCAAACCCTAGTCGCCCCACTCCCTCTCCCTCGCCCTCTTCTTCCACACCCGAACGGCGCCATGGCGGCGCCTCCGTAAAACTCGCAGCCACCGCCATCGCTTCGCCTCCCCGCCGTGTCCTACGCCGTCACCGTCCTCGACTACTTCGCCTGAGGCCGCCCATTGGAGCTCAGCGCCACCGCATCGTCCTCCCCGAGCCCGTCTTCCCAGCACGGACGCCGGTGATCGCCGCCCCAATTCGCCGCCGTCGAGCCGTCCCCGAGCACACTACGCACACCTGCAGGCTCCCCGTGAGCTGCTCTACCTCTCCCCTCTCCTCTCCCCCTTTCGGACGACCTCTAGCCGCCGTCCGCAATGCGGCCGAACCCGTTGCCGCGGAGCTCGTCGTCGGCGTCGTTCCGGCGACCAAACGGCCCCGCGCTCGTGCCCATTAGCCTCGCCACGCCGCGTAGGCCTCGCCTAGCCCTTTGTTTCGCTCGCAAGCGCGCCGCTTCGCCGATCCCGTAGCACGCCCGAGAGCCCCGCCGCCCGACGTCGTCGCCGGCGACCATCCCGGCCTCCCCAGCTCCGGCCGTGGCCACCACCGGACACAGCACGAAGTGCTCGTTCCAGCAAGCCCAAGCACGCGCGAAATGATGCAACACAGAAGATTTCCGGGCTCGCCGGAGTTAATCGCCGCGCTCGGGCTCGCCGGCGCACTCTGGTGGCCGGTGCTGACTCGGCGCCGACGTGGCAGCCGCGGGCCCCACCGCTGTGCCGCTGCCACTGGGCCCCGCTGACCCGTTGACCCGGTCCACCTGCTGACTGGACCGGCTACGGTCACTGACAGGCGGGCCCCGCACAATTTAAACGTTTTTAAAAAATAAACAAAATGTTAACTAAACGTCTAATTAAATTAACTAACTAATTAGTCACTGACTACTCGGCCCCACCCCCTAATTTAATCTGTAATTAGTTTAATTAATCCTAATTAGCCACTGTCTCACTGACCAGTGGGACCCACTGGTCAGGTTTGACCTGGCCCAGCCAGAGTTGACTGCTGACGTCACATTGACGTCATGATGACGTCATCGGACACTGTTTCGGATAATTCGGAATTAAATAATTAAATAATTTCAGAAATTCTAGAAAATGATTAAAACTTTGAAAAATCATATAAATTAAACCGTAACTCGGATGAAAATGATTTATATATGAAAAATGATCAGAAAAATATGAAGAATCTGAATATGTGGTCAAAATGCTTAACCATCACTCCTATCTAGATGAACATGGGACTTTTTGCCCGTATTCGATAGATGAATAGTGCATAACTTTAATAGAATAAATCCAGATAAATTCCTAAATTAACTAAAGTAGTTAGTTAGGCAATATAATACCTCTGCATATCATTTAGGCATGTCATACATCGCTGTTGCATTATTGCCGTGAATTTATTGTTTCTTCCCCCTCCTTCTCTCCCGATAGACACCGAGACCGCCTCCGACACAGCTGGGTATGACTACTCTCCAGACGAGCAGCCTTCCGACGACCAGCCCCTTTCAGCAGAGCTTCAAGGCAAGCAAAACCCCCTTGATCATCCAGATATCGCCCACTCTTTCTCTCTTATGCTTGCATTAAAATTGCTTCTGTGGTTATTCCGATAGCTCCTATTCTGATGCATAGCCTGATTTTGTCGCCTGCTGTTTATACCTACCTGTTGTCCCATGATGCTTAGTTAGTTATACTATTGTTTCACCTGTGGCCCCTTTCACCCTTATCCGTTTGCCATGCTTGATATCGGGCCGTGATCACTCTGGGTGATGATCACGGAAATGTTTACATATTGCAATACTTTAAACTGTTAAAGTCGGGCTGGCCCTAAGGGTGCCCGCGAGAGAATAACATTAAAGACGGGTCGGCTCCAAGAGCACCCGCGCGATGTGTTTTACCAAGTCGGAGCGACAGGAACCCTGATCGTCTCTGCGAGTTACTAAATACGCCTAACGGATTTGGGTATTTGATCTGAGTGGGTCGTTGGCCCTATACGCACTACCACCACGTGGGATAATGGTTATGGGACCCTCTACGTCGTATGTATCAGCCGAAAGTTCTTCAGACGTCACAGCTCAGAGATGCGGGCTGATTGCTGGGGTGGGCTGGTTACGTCACTAGTGTATTCAGTGTCGCGCCTGGGCCCCGGCCAGTCTCGCAACGTGCAGGAGTGCGAAGGGTGATGGCCCAAGACCCCTTCATGCTTAGGATTTAGACCGGCGTGCTGACCTCTCTGCTGAGCCTAGGTAGGACTGCGTCGTGTTGATCACCCGAGGCCGGGTATTACCCAGCAAGTGTGTTCGGCCAGATGTGATCGAGCGTGTTGGGTAACAGTAGTGCACCCCTGCAGGGAAGTTATCTATTCGAATAGCCGTGTCCACCGTAACAGGACGCTCAGAGTTGTATCTTGATCTGCTACAACTACAAATGGTTATTGTCACAATATTAAATTGTTACTACTGCTCTCGGGATCACTTTCTCGCAGGGTAGTCGAGGAAGGATCTCAGGGCTTTACTAAACTATGATTAATATCTATTATCTTGCTCTATTCTCTTCTGATGCTGCAATATTGCTTCAAGATGCTAGTCTTCGATAGGCTAGGCCTCTCCCCCTTTGTTCCAGCATTTCTGCAGTTTAGTCCAAAGATATAGCCCCATTCCTTTGATACCGATGCATATTTAGTATAGTTCTGATGTCAGTCTTGCGAGTACTTTGGATGAGTACTCACGGTTGCTTTGTTACTTCTTTTCCCCATACCCGTTTGATGAAATCGGTCGATGGAGTCCAGGAGCCAGACGCCACCATAGGAGACTACTACCATGAGAGCTCCGGAGGCACGTACTACTGGGTGGAGCTAGCCGACCAGGAGTAGTTTGGAGGCCCTAGGCAGGAGGCCTTCGCCTTTTCGATCAGAGTCGCTGTTTGTGCTAGCCTTCTTAAGGCAAACTTGTTTAACTTTGTGTCTGTACTCAGATACTATTGCTTCCGCTAATGCTTGTATGACTCGAGCTTATGTATTCGAGTCCTCGTGACCCCTGGTTTGTAATATGATGATTTATGTTTAAATTTGTGTTTAGAGTTGTGTTGTGATATCTTCCCGTGAGTCTCTGATCTCGATCGTGCACGTTTGCGTGTATGATTAGTGCACGGTCGAGCAAGGGCGTCACAAGTTGGTATCAGAGCCGACTGCCTGTAGGAAGCCCCCTTCCGATTCCTTGGTCAAAGTTGAGTCTAGTCTCTGAAAAACTATATTTTACTAACATGGCTGTGTGGCTTATGGGCCCACGTTGCCAATGGGTGGTATTAGGATCTTTTATTCCTCTTCTATACTCTGGGATTCTACTCTCTCTTCTATTCGGGTTAAAATTTTACTAACTCTGACTCTAGGTTCTCGTGATCACGTGCACCCGGAGCTTTGATTATCTGCAAATTACTTTCGTGAATGCACGATGCAAGAATTCACTCACTGTCATTTGACAATCTTGAATTTCCTCTGTTTCAGATGGATCGCTTGTTTCCGCCGCGCCCTGCGACGCAGCTTGTACTTCGCACTTGGGCTCGTGACGCCCCTGGTTTTTCAGCTGTCCTGATCGCCCTCCTGACCAGATTGGGCTACCGCTGGTACCCAGAGTACATGGTTTACGAGGATTTCCGTGAGTTCAACCAGGAGCAGTATCATGCCGATATTCGTATCTTTGATCAGCGGAACGACTCCGACACTGAGTTGCACACTTTTCACGGTATCGGCGTCACGATTGAGATGGCAGTCCATGACGCTGCCCATTCTGCTGTCGCACGTCTTCGTGGCGAGCATAGTCGCTTGGATAACTTCGAGTTCCGATACATTCCATATGCCCCCGCTGGAGATGATACCGGATACTACACAGCTGTCTGTGCCCCTTTCGAGCGACGTCGGTATGACCCACAGGTTTTGATTCAGTGCACTCAGGCTCTGGATCGTACTGCCCAGGCTCTTGCTGTCGAGTTGTTTGCCACTCGAGCACGTCTTTACGATGCTATGACACAGTTGCTACCAGCTGTTCGTGCAGGGATACATCCAGAGTACATCCTCTACCCGCGCAGGACTCAGATGCCGGCAGGTATTGATTGGCCTGCTGTTGGAGGTCACACACCTGCCCGTGGACCTCTTCTCCCAGTTCGAGACCGGGTTCTGCATCAGAGTGCACACGGAGAGTAGGACTTTTCTGCCGTGGATACTCATCGTCCGCACTTGCAGTTACCCCGTTTCAGTGGTTTTCCCCGACGTTGATGTAGCCTTTGCTATGTCTCGTTGTGTATTCCTCACCGCGTGCCTGCGCGCCGCCTACTATGTCTAGCTTTTAATTTCGCGAACTTATGCTGTCCGCGTGTAACCGACTCTGTGTATGGATCTGTATGTCTTAATTGACTACTATTATGTATCTATTGCACTACTTATTCCTTGTCGTGTTACATCATGTTTGTTACTAAACACTTGCAGTTATTTTTACTAAACTACCCCCTGTTAAATCTTCAGCAGGATGGTTAGACCAGGTGGTCGTGGTCGTGGCCGTGCTCCCGAGCAGCCACCACCGCCAGACTATATGGCAGCTATGATGCAGCAATTCGAGTTGAACCGCCAGTTCATGGTTGGAATTATGGCTCAGTTCCCGCACCAGAACCAGAATGCTCAGAATCAGCACCCTGCTGCAATAACTCTGCAGGAGTTTGTGTGTCTCAGCCCCACTGTGTTCCGCAACTCTGAACAACCACTGGATGCTGATGATTGGCTTCGCGACATCACCGACGAGATGGAGTCTGCAAGTGTCGCCCCCGCCAACTTTGTCACCTTCGCGTCCTACTTCTTGAAGGGTGCCGCTGCTCAATGGTGGTCCACCCACAGGCGTTCACTACCTGCTGGGACGATCATTACTTGGATCGAGTTCCAGACTGCTTTCCGCGCCCGCTACATTCCTCAGGGAATCATGGACCGGAAGAAAAGGGAGTTCCGCAACCTCACTCAGGGCAGTAAGACCGTCGAAGCTTATCAGCGGGAGTTCCTTAACTTGTCCCGCTATGCTGAAGAAGACATTGCCACAGATGCTCGCAGACAGGAGAAATTCCGCGATGGACTACACCCAGACCTCAAGCTTGCTCTTCCTGTTCATGACTTCGCCGACTTCGCCACTCTGGTGAACAAGGCTATCCAGGTTGAGACCGCTCAGATGGAACATAGGGATTCAATCAAGCGCAATCGTGACATTGGCTCATCTTCGAGCTCAGGACAAAGGCGTAAGATTTGGATCCCCAACAACATGTATCGTCCAACTGCCCCTGTGCTAAGGCCTTCTTATGCTGCACCTCGTCTGCCTCCTCCACCACCGAGGCAGCCAAGAGCTCAAGCTGCTCCACCACGTGCTGCTCCTCTTCGTCCTGAAGATGGTCTGTGCTTCAAGTGTCGCCGCCTAGGTCACCTTGCCAAGGACTGCCGCCAGAATCAGAATCAGTTGGCACTTCCTCATGCTGGCCGTGGTAATGGCTGTGGCAACAACCAGACCCGCAACTATAATACTGGGCCTGCTGCTTATGGTCGTGGACAGGCTTATCACGTCGATATTGAAGAAGTGCAGGATCAACCTGATACTGTGATGGGTACCCTTCTCGTTAACTCAGTACCCGCTTCTGTTTTATTTGATTCAGGAGCATCACATTCATTCGTCTCTGGAGCATTTGCATTCATGCATGGCATACAATATGAAAAGATGCATACTCCGCTAGTTGTTAAAACTCCCGGTTGTCATTGTCATGCTGACATGATCGCACCTAACGTCACCGTCGAAATCAAAGGATTGGAATTCCTTGCCTCCCCTATTGTTCTGAAGTCTTCCACCATAGACCTCATTCTGGGGATGGATTGGTTGAAAGCTCACATTGCTTCGATCAATTGTGCCACCAAAGTCGTCCAGCTCCTTCACCCCTCTGACGAGATAGTCAACTACACCGCCCGAATTACCCGGAATGCCGAAGCTCAGATATATGCTCTGAATGCTTTGAACGCTTCACCTCTTGAGGGAATTGAGAACGTTCCAGTCGTTCACGATTTTTTGGACGTCTTTCCAGAAGAACTTCCAGGAATACCCCCTATTAGAGCCGTTGAATTTGTCATCAACTTGAAACCAGGCACCACTCCTATTGCTAAACGCCCATACAAGATGCCGCCGCATGAACTCCTTGAACTTAAGGAGGAAATCGACAAGTCACTTAAGAAGGGTTTCATCCGCCCAGTTCCTCTGCCTGGGGAGCACCTTCTCTCTTTGTTAAGAAGAAGGATGGAACAAACCGATTGGTCCAGGACTATCGGCCTATTAACCAAGCAACAATCCAGAACAAATATCCACTTCCCCAGATCAATGATCTCTATGATCAACTTGCTGGATCCTCTGTGTTCTCTAAACTCGACTTAAGGTTGGGTTATCATCAGATCCGAGTTCGTAAGGAGGATATTCCGAAGACCGCTTTCGTTACTCGCTATGGATCATACGAGTACACCGTCATGTCCTTCGGATTAACTAATGCGCCAGCAACCTTCTCTCGATTGATGAACTATATCTTCATGGACTACCTCGACAAATTCGTCGTGGTTTATTGGATGATATCCTTATATTTTCCAAGAATGAAGAAGAACACGCCGAACATCTTCGGCTTGTATTGGAGAAACTCCGAGAACACCAGCTTTATGCCAAGTTTTCCAAGTGTGAATTCAGGTTATCTGAGGTGACTTATCTTGGTCATGTGATTTCCAAAGATGGCATTGCTGTTAACCCAGAACGAGTTCAGGCTATTCTTGACTGGACTCCCCCGAAGAATGTTAAACAAGTCAGAAGTTTTCTCGGTCTTGCTAGCTATTGCCGCCGTTTCGTCGAGAACTTCTCCAAGATTGCTAAGCCACTGACTGATTTGCTTCACAAAGGCAAGAAGTTTGAGTGGACGGAAAAATGCCAGGAAAGTTTTCAGACACTTAAAGATAAGTTGACATCTGCCCCAGTGCTAGCTCCCCCTGATTACCGCAAGGACTTTGTGATATATTGTGACGCATCCCGTCAAGGATTAGGCTGTGTCCTAATGCAAGAGCGCAAAGTGATTGCTTATGGCTCTCATCAGTTGCGTCCTCACGAAGATAAGTATCCAACACATGATCTTGAGTTAGCAGCAGTTATCTATGCTCTGAAGCTGTGGCGACATTACCTTCTCGGTAATCGTTGTGAGATATACACGGACCACCAAAGTCTAAAATATCTGTATACTCAATCAGATTTGAACCTCCGTCAACAAAGATGGCTCGAGACAATAGCTGACTACGACATGGATATTTCTTATACCCCTGGCAAGGCTAATGTAATGGCCGATGCCTTGAGCGGCAAGTCTTATTGCAACAACCTCATGGTTCAGCAAGCACAACCTCTTCTTTACGAAGAACTTCGCAAGTTGAACCTTCACATTGTTCCACAGGGTCATCTCAATACCCTGGTTGTTGAACCAGACCTCGAGGACCTCATCAAGCATATACAGAAAGCTGACTCTGAGGTCGAGAAAATTAAGCGTGATCTCAAAAGGGGAAGGCCCTCGTTCTTCACTGTTGATGCTGATGGCACCTTGTTCTTCAAAAATCGCTTAGTGGTTCCTAGAAAGGACAATCTGGATCTGACCCCGCACGTCATGAAAGAAGCTCATGATACACCTCTTTCAATTCATCCTGGTAGCACCAAGATGTACCAAGACATTCGACAGAGATACTGGTGGCCTGATATGAAACGAGACATTGCTCGCTATGTTGCTGAGTGTGACGTTTGTCGTCGCATCAAGGCAGAGCATCAAAGGCCTGCTGGACTTCTGCAACCACTTACTATTCCTGAATGGAAATGGGACAAAGTCGAAATGGACTTCATTACTGGTTTTCCCAGATCGCAGAAGGGTCATGATGCTATCTTTGTCATCATTGACCGATTCTCCAAGGTTGCCCGCTTTCTGCCAGTTAAGGAGACGATCACTGCTAGTCAGTTAGCAGACTTGTATGTTTCCAGAATTGTGTCACTCCATGGTATTCCGCTGGAGATCAGTTCAGACCGTGGCAGCCTCTTTACCTCAAGGTTTTGGAACAGTTTCCAGGAAGCTATGGGAACTCATCTGTCCTTCAGCACCGCCTTTCACCCCCAGTCCCAGGGACAAGTTGAACGAGTCAATCAAGTGCTTGAAGATATGCTTCGAGCTTGTGTCATCTCATTCGGTAAGAAATGGGAGGAATCTCTCCCATATGCTGAATTCTCTTACAACAATAGCTATCAGGCTAGTTTAAAGATGGCACTATTTGAAGTTCTCTATGGACGTAAGTGCTGGACCCCTCTGAATTGGTCAGAAACTGGGGAACGGTCACTCATTGGTCCGGACATTATTCAACAAGCTGAAGAACAAGTCCGCATTGTCCGTGATCATTTGAAAGCTGCTCAGTCTCGTCAGAAGAGCAACTATGATCGAAAACACCAGGTAATGGTCTATCAACCTGGCGAACAAGCTTACCTTCGTGTCACTCCGATGAAGGGCACTCACCGTTTTGGGATCAAAGGCAAGTTAGCTCCTCGCTATATTGGCCCGTTCCATATTCTCGCAAGACGAGGAGAAGTGGCATATCAATTGGAATTGCCGCCAAACCTCTCTCAAGTTCACGATGTTTTCCATGTATCGCAACTTCGTCGTTGCTTCAAGGATCCTATCCGAGCAGTGGATCATGAAATGCTTGAATTGCAAGAGGATCTTTCTTATCAAGAGTATCCGATCCGCATACTTGATCAAGCTGAACGTCGAACCCGTCAGAAGGCAATCAAATTCCTTAAAGTTCAGTGGTCGAATCATTCTGAAGATGAGGCCACTTGGGAACGCAAGGATCGTCTTCGTGAAGAGTATCCCGCTCTCTTTCAGCCTACCTCTTAATTCTCGGGACGTGAATTTCTTTTAGAGGACGAGAGTTGTAACACCCCCATGTATTAGCAACAGTGATCACATTTTGATAATGCCAAGTCACCATGCTTAACAGTGCTTGATCATCATTGCATCATATCTCATTTCAAATTCCAAATCAAATTGAAATTCAAATTATAAGTGAAAATAAAAGTTGTTCCAAATTGGAAACTAAAATGTTCATTAAATAGCAAATAATTCATAACTAATTATGTTAAGAAAAACAACATCACCTAAATTACCTAGATGACCCTAACAGCCTAAAACAGAACTAAAACAGGCATGTTTAATCCCTTTTTGATTATTAAAAATGCACATGGAATCCTTTTATCCCCAAACCATTTTCTGGCAGTGGGATAAATTGCGTTGTATTTAATTGGACAGGATTCATATTTTACAAAATTGAATTGGAGCTAAAAGAAAATAGAAAACAGAAACTAAAAATAGAAGACAGAAAAAGAAAAGAAAGAAAAGAAAAAGGCCGCACTGACTGGGCCTAAGTCAGCCGACCGGCCCAGCCCGCCTAGCTCTCCCCCTACCTCGCACTGCTCACGCGCGCGCGCAGTCGTTCCTACCGCGCTCGCCGCACTGGCCCCCCCTCGCTCCCCGGTCGACAGCAAGCCGCTCGCGCCCGCCCTTGGGCGGATAAGACCCTCCCCGACCTCTCTGGCAAACCCTAGTCGCCCCACTCCCTCTCCCTCGCCCTCTTCTTCCACACCCGCGGCGCCATGGCGGCGCCTCCGTAAAACTCGCAGCCACCGCCATCGCCTCGCCTCCCCGCCGTGTCCTACGCCGTCACCGTCCTCGACTACTTCGCCTGAGGCCGACCATTGGAGCTCAGCGCCACCGCATCGTCCTCCCCGAGCTCGTCTTCCCTCCACGGACGCCGGTGATCGCCGCCCCGATTCGCCGCCGTTGAGCCGTCCCCGAGCACACTACGCACACCTGCAGGCTCCCCGTGAGCTGCTCTACCTCTCCCCTCTCCTCTCCCCCTTTCGAACGACCTCTAGCCGCCGTCCCCAATGCGGCCGAACCCGTTGCCACGGAGCTTGTCGCCGGCATCGTTCCGGCGACCAAACGGCCCCGCGCTCGTGCCCATTAGCCTCGCCACGCCGCGTAGGCCTCGCCTAGCCCTTTGTTTCGCCCGCAAGCGCACCGCTTCGCCGATCCCGTAGCACGCCCGAGAGCCCCGTCGCCCGACGTCGTCGCCGGCGACCATCCCGGGCTCCCCAGCTCCAGCCGTGGCCACCACCGGATGCGGCACGAAGTGCTCGTTCCAGCAAGCCCAAGCACGCGCGAAATTATGCACCACAGAAGATTTCCGGGCTCGCCGGAGTTAATCGCCGCGCTCTGGCTCGCCGGCGCACTCCGGTGGCCGGTGCTGACTCGGCGCCGACGTGGCAGCCGCGGGCCCCACCGCTGTGTCGCTGCCACTGGGCCCCGCTGACCCGTTGACCCGGTCCACCTGCTGACTGGACCGGCTACGGTCACTGACTGGCGCCCCCGCACAATTTAAACATTTTTAAAAAATAAACAAAATTTTAACTAAACGGTTAATTAAATTAACTAACTAATTAGTCACTGACTACTGGCCCCACCCCCTAATTTAATCTGTAATTAGTTTAATTAATCCTAATTAGCCACTGTCTCACTAACCAGTGGGACCCACTGGTCAGGTTTGACCTGGCCCAGCCAGAGTTGACTGCCGACGTCACATTGATGTCATGATGACGTCATCGGACACTGTTTCGGATAATTCGGAATTAAATAATTAAATAATTTCAGAAATTCCAGAAAATGATTAAAACTTTAAAAAATCATATAAATTAAACCGTAACTCGGATGAAAATGATTTATATATGAAAAATGATCAGAAAAATATGAAGAATCCGAATATGTGGTCAAAATGCGTAACCATCACTCCTATCTAGATGAACATGGGACTTTTTGCCCGTATTCGATAGATGAATAGTGCATAACTTTAATAGAATAAATCCAGATAAATTCCTAAATTAACTAAAGTAGTTAGTTATGCAATATAACACCTCTGCATATCATTTAGGCATGTCATACATCGCTGTTGCATTATTGCCGTGAATTTATTGTTTCTTCCCCCTCCTTCTCTCCCGATAGACATCGAGACCGCCGCCGACGCAGTTGGGTATGACTACTCTCCAGACGAGCAGCCTTCCGACGACCAGCCCCTTTCAGCAGAGCTTCCAGGCAAGCAAAACCCCCTTGATCATCTAGATATCGCCCACTCTTTCTCTCTTATGCTTGCATTAGAATTGCTTCTGTGGTTATTCCGATAGCTCCTATTCTGATGCATAGCCTGATTTTGTCGCCTGCTGTTTATACCTACCTGTGGTCCCATGATGCTTAGTTAGTTATACTATTGCTTCACCTGTGGCCCCTTTCACCCTTGTCCGTTTGCCATGCTTGATATCGGGTCGTGATCACTCTGGGTGATGATCACGGAAATGTTTACATATTGCAATACTTTAAACTGTTAAAGTAGGGTTGGCCCCAAGGGTGCCCGCGAGAGAATAACATTAAAGACGGGTCGGCTCCAAGAGCACCCGCGCGATGTGTTTTACCAAGTCGGAGCGACAGGAACCCTGATCGTCTCTGCGAGTTACTAAATACGCCTAACGGATTTGGGTATTTGATCTGAGTGGGTCGTTGGCCCTATACGCACCACCACCACGTGGGATAATGGTTATGGGACCCTCTACGTCGTATGTATCAGCCGAAAGTTCTTCAGACGTCACAGCTCAGAGATGCGGGCTGATTGCTGGGGTGGGCTGGTTACGTCACTGGTGTATTCAGTGTCGCGCCTGGGCCCCGGCCAGTCTCGCAACGTGCAGGAGTGCGAAGGGTGATGGCCCAAGACCCCTTCGTGCTTAGGATTTAGACCGGCGTGCTGACCTCTCTGCTGAGCCTAGGTAGGACCGCGTCGTGTTGATCACCCGAGGCCGGGTATTACCCAGCAAGTGTGTCCGGCCAGATGTGATCGAGCGTGTTGGGTAACAGTAGTGCACCCCTGCAGGGAAGTTATCTATTCGAATAGCCGTGTCCACCGTAACAGGACGCTCAGAGTTGTATCTTGATCTGCTACAACTACAAATGGTTACTGTCATAATATTAAATTGTTACTACTGCTCTCGGGATCACTTTCTCGCAGGGTAGTCGAGGAAGGATCTCTGGGCTTTACTAACCTATGATTGATATCTATTATCTTGCTCTATTCTCTTCTGATGCTGCAAGATTGCTTTAAGATGCTAGTCTTCGATAGGCTAGGCCTCTCCCCCTCTGTTTCAGCATTTCTGCAGTTTAGTCCAAAGATATAGCCCCATTCCTTTGATACCGATGTATATTTAGTATAGTTCTGTTATCAGTCTTACGAGTACTTTGGATGAGTACTCACGGTTGCTTTGCTACTTCTTTTTCCCATACCCGTTTGATGAAATCGGTCGATGGAGTCCAGGAGCCAAATGCCACCACAGGAGACTACTACCAGGAGAGCCCCGGAGGCACGTACTACTGGGTGGAGCCAGCCGACCAGGAGTAGTTCGGAGGCCCTAGGCAGGAGGCCTTCGCCTTTTCGATTAGAGTCGCTGTTTGTGCTAGCCTTCTTAAGGCAAACTTGTTTAACTATGTGTCTGTACTCAGATACTATTGCTTCCGCTGATGCTTGTATGACTCGAGCTTATGTATTCGAGTACTCGTGACCCCTGGTTTGTAATATGATGATTTATGTTTAAATTTGTGTTTAGAGTTGTGTTGTGATATCTTCCCGTGAGTCTCTGATCTCGATCGTGCACGTTTGCGTGTATGATTAGTGCACGGTCGAGCAGGGGCGTCACAGGTGGGCAAAAACTTAACCACTACATGGCTGGGGGACGAGCCTCTAGCTTTGCGATACACTTATCTTTAAAACATTGTGCCAAGGAAGGAGTTTCTGTTGCATCGGTGTTGGAACATGTTCCGTTGAATGTTGCAATTAGATGGTCTCTCATCGGGGAGAAGTGGATGGACTAGTTGCACCTTATCAATAGGTTGATGATGGTCACCCCCATTAGTCGCAAGCGTGAAGGAACGAAAAGGTGTTTGTTATCTACTCCCGACCCCCGCGTCGTCCCCAGGCGACTCGGGGGAACCCTAGCCGCCGACCGCCCGGCGTCGCCCCTCGCGTCTCCTCCCCCCCTCGCCGCCGCCGGAAGATGCGGCCGGGCTAAGCCCGCGCCGCGGACGGCGGCGGCGGGGCGTTCTCTGCGTAGCGGCGCACTTCTCTGGTGGTGGGCGGGCACACCTTCCTCCGGCTCGGCGGCCCGGCGATTGCGGCGGCCCGGGGGCCCCGGCCTCGTCTCCGGTGGGTGGCTTCTCCGAGGTCTTCCCTTGGTGCAGCCGCGGCGGCGTCCCGTGTGCGGCAACAGCGGCCCTCTGCGCGAGTCTCGCGCCCGATCCGGCCGCCTGATGGAGGAGGGGTGGCGGCCCCCCCCTCTGCTCGTGGGTGCTCGCCTGCGTGGCGCTTGCTGGTGGGGTGCAGTCGCCTGCCTGGTGGTGGAAGGTTGCTGGTCGGCTCGGGTGGCTGCCCGATCTGGCAGGGCTCGGGCGGATCTGGGGTGGCTTCTGGCTTGTCTGCGGGTGCAGGCGGCGAGGGGTTCGTGTGGCGTGAGGCTGCTTGGTGGTCCGACCGGGCTCGGACTCTGGCGGGATGTGTGGCAGCGCCAAGCGAAAGCTCCGCCTCAGGCTGCTGGCTGGGGCCGGCGACGGCGACTCCCTCGGGTGCCGCGCTCTTCTGAAGACGTCGTCGAGGTGTGCTGTCCGCCCTGCTCGTCTCCGGTCGGAGGGACCAGTGGTGGTTGCGTGGCAGTGGTGGCTGCTGCTTGGTCATGGCGCGATGACTTCGTGGGAGGTGTGCGGGTCAGCGGAGGTGTAGTGCGTGAGGGTGTGGTGTTGGGCGGTGCTCCGGGCGAAAGCTTGCCGGCCTCTTGCCGGCCGACGGCGTCGGCGTCCGCGAACGTCGTGTCACCTCCTTGGAGGCGCCGCCGTGGAGTCCACCCCCTGCACACCCTCGGTTCCAGCTCTTCGGGTGAAAGCCTAAGACCCAGTCGGGTCGGGCGACGGCGCATCGTCGCTTCCTTCTTTGGGGCGTCGTCTTGAAGAGCATTGGATCCCGTTTGCGCGCTCCATGGGCTGGACGCCCGCGGCATTGTGGTCGGCAGGTGTCCGTCTGGCAATGGTGATGTTGCGCGACTTCTTGTGTGGCAACGATGGCGGCTTTGGGCGGAGTTGGGCGGCTGCTGAGCTTTGGTAGTCGGTCTCATCCGGCGTGTTCGAGGGGTTGCCATGCCTCTTCTGTCTTCCTGAAGTCGGAGCTGCAGAGGAGGTGCTTCTGCGGTGACGATGACACGAGACGGGTGGTCGGTTCCGGTGCCGGCTCGACGCAGGCCCAACGCTTTTCCCCTGCAATGCTCGTCGACAGAGTCGGAGCTGCCTGGTCGTCGGCGCGTGCGGTGGACTGTTTGGCATCGACCGGTGCAGGCCTCGGCGCTTGTTCGTGGTTTTCTCTTCGACAGCGTGTGTGCGTTCTTGTGTGGGTTGCCAGGTCGCCCTGTGTGCCTTGTTTTTGCGGGCATGTTGTGACGGTTTTCGCCCGGTTTTCCGTTAATTAACTGGGCACCTCTCTTCGACCTTTTTTAATGAATCGAGCCCTAAGGGACCGCGTTTCAAAAAAAAAAAATGATGGCCACCCCCAATGAAGAACCAGACACTTCTCCGTTGGAAGTTGAATTCCTCCGACGTTTTCTCTATGAAATCCATGTATACATACCTCATCAACGATGGCCAGTCGTTTCAACGCAAGTATATTTTGAAGCTTAAAGTTCCAACTAAAATCAAGATTTTCTTATGGTACCTAGTTAGAAAAGTGATCTTAACTAAGAATAACCTCAAGAAGCGTGAGTGAGAAGGTTGCACAAAATGTTGTTTTTTGCGGCAATGAAGAACCGATTCAGCATATTTTCCTTCAATGCCTTCTTGCCAAATTATTATGGTGTACTGTTCATGCCGTCTTTAATCTATCTCCACCTACAGGTAGTTTGAATACGTTTGGGTACTAGTTGGAGGGTATTCATCCTAGCATTAAGGCTCAGATTCATGTTAAAGTTTGTGCTTTACTTTTGGCTATGGAGAGTTGCCGCGATAATTGTGTTCTAACTTTTTAACCGATCGAAAATTCAAATCTTTTACATGTCATTTTCAAAGCTATTAATTGGATCCATACGTGGTCCTTTCAAAGCCGGGAGGAGAACTGGGCGTTCACCGTCTCCGGGTGCAACTCATAGGAGATGGCCGCTCGGATTTTATTCAATCTATATATGGTCGGCATTCTAGGAGTAATAGGATTTCTGAGGTAAGAGGATTCATATTTTCTTGTTACTTTTTTTTGTTGATGTTGCCCTTTTTTTTACTATATGACCGTCCTGTGTGGCACTTATGTCGTTTTCTTCGGTTGGATACTGTAGAACATTGAATTAGATAAGGTAGGGCCATGTGCATCACTCGATGGCCCGGCGTGTAATCCATCTTTTTCGGAAAAAAAATCCATTAGTAGTTAAATATTCCGAATAAAGATCATGCCTTTTCGAGACACTACCGAATGACCCTGTATGCCGACGGGCCCGTCGGCATAGGCCCAAACCCTGTCGGCATAGGCCTATGCCGACGACTGCCGTCGGCATAACCCCGTCGGCATCTCGTACGTCGGCGTACCCCTGGCAGGCCGTCGGCATAGAAAGGCCGTTGGCATAACCCCGTCGGCATCTCGTACGTCGGCGTACCCCTGGCAGGCCGTCGGCATAGAAAGGCCGTAGGCATAGGGGTCTATGCCGACGGCGTCCGTACAGCCGTCGGCATAGTACCACCGTCGGCAAATTTCTGCATATGACGGCCGTTGACGGCGCCGTCGTCAAGTCGGCGCCTACCAGGAGCTGCCACGTGGCACCCATATGCCGACGGCCGAGCCATCGGCATAGTAGATTTCTATGCCGACGGCATAGTAGATTTCTATGCCGACGGTGAGGCCGTCGGCATAGCTAAAACTATGGGAACACTTCAGAACAAGGTCTGGGCCCAACCCACCACAAGATTCCCTTCGTGTCGACCCGACGTGGCCGTTTCCCCCCTCCAAGTGCTCGCGGCAGCGCCGTCCGTGAAGGGGTCACACTCCCGAGCCACGTGCCGACTGTTTGCACCTGCCACCACACTTCCTGACGTAACAATCTGTGGATTTATATATATAATTTGTCTCGTTTGGCTAGGCATAGAAAAATATACAAAAAAATCAAAACAAAAGGGTGTTTTCTGTAAATCTGAAGCAAACATGATTTAAGTTTGTTCAAATTTGAAAATAAAGTATAGCAACAGAATCCTTTCAAGATTCTGATAAAAAACCATATAAATTTATCAATATGTATGCAAGTATCAATTAGTATTGATTTAAACAAAGTACACGGACCTATATGCAAAAGTACATGAGGTCATAGTTCTAACATACCCAAAAACAAAAACAAACTGGATATTCATAATCTATGGAAAATTCTACCCCAAATAGATATATAATTTATGTATGTTTAAGTCTAGATAAGTCAGATTTAAATTAACCAAATATTAACAAAAAAAGAAAATAATTTAACATAAAAAAATATGTTCATTATGCCTACGGCTTCGCCGTCGGCATAGATATGCCACGTGGCAGCTCCCGGCAAGTCCTGGTCGAGTACTATGCCTACGGCTTTGCCGTCGGCATAGATGCAAAGTACGCCGACGGCCAAGTCGTCGGCATAGGCCTGCCACGTGGCACCTCTAGGTATGCCATACCTATGACGACGTCAGCGGGCCGTCCAAGACCAGGTCGCGCGGGTCCACCTTGTGCCGATGGCGTATCTAAGCCGAAGGCGGCCGTCGGCACAGCTCGGTTTATGCCGACGGCCTTTGTATGCCTACGGTTGCCGTTGGCATAGATCAGGCTGTGCCGACGGCCTTTCCTACGCCATCGGCGTAGATCAATATATGCCGACGGCCCCGACAAAACGCCGTCGGCATAGAAATGGCCGTCGGCAACTAGGTTTATTCCGGTAGTGAGATCACAACATAAACATGGAGTGAAAAAGCTGGCTATCACGCTGCTCAGGCATGCTCCGGCCGCAATGAGAAGAGGCGTACGTGTTCTTACAGTGCTGGAGCAGCAGTGTTCTCTTGGGATGAGGGATGCGAGCTTCTCGCAGAGCGCCTTCATGCGCTTCCTCCTCTCCTTCTCGGACTCCTTCTTCTCCAGCAGCACCACCGCCGTGCCGCCGCTCGCCCTGCTCCTCTTCCCGCCCCTCGCCGGCTTCGCCTTCACCTCCATCTATATAGCTCACGAGGTAGAGATGAGCATGCATGCAGCCGGCCTTAACGGGTATGAAGAAGGAAAGGAAGATACCGAGTTCAGAGCGCAGGCATTCATGGAGTAGGAGACGAAGAATTCCGCAGGGAGGAAAATGATGAGATGAAGGACGAAGGACCAGTATATGGATAAGAGCCGGCCGGCCTATGGGAGTATGGCAAATATGCTACTACAAGGTATATATAAGGGCACCGCACACGTAGCTAGTTTTAATTAAAATGTGTGTAACTGAGGTATATGTGGTTACAGTAGTGCAAGGCAAGTCACTTTGGAGCACCGGCACTTTGAACCCCTTTTCTAAAGTTTGGAATTATTATTTTTTATGGTTCAAAAAATTCTGAAATTTTCTATACGTGCATACGGTTTAAGTTTTGAAACATAAACTTTAGCATTCTCAGTTTCTCAGTTTCACCCAGGTCACAAATGATCATATTGTTTTATGAAAATTTACATGTGAACATTTCTAACCAATACCTATGATGTCGATGATATGTTTCAGATTCTTTGTAGAAACATAAAATTACATTAATGTGATAAATAACAGAATTATATATACAGTAACGT
The DNA here is from genome assembly GCA_039707655.1 of Elymus sibiricus. Lineage (NCBI taxonomy): Eukaryota > Viridiplantae > Streptophyta > Magnoliopsida > Poales > Poaceae > Elymus > Elymus sibiricus. The sequence continues at coordinate 366,820,376 of CM077670.1, read as the reverse complement.
GATGCTGACTGGATGTGGTAAGTGCTACGGGACGATCGATTTCTTTTGGAAGCTAAGCTATGGCGCATATACTAGTAGAAAACAGGGCTTTCGTTCTAGCCGGATCGGAGCAATAGTCCCGGTTCGTAACGGCTAGGACGCCGGCCGGGGCTCGGCAGGCATCAGTCCCGGCCCCTTTAGTCCCGGTTGGTGTCTCCAACCGGGACTAAAGGTCTGTCTTTAGTCCCGGTTTTAGACCCCAACCGGGACTAAAAGTTTGCCTATATATACCCTCGCCCCTGCCCGCCCTCTCCTCTGTTTTCTGCTCATAGAAGGTGGGAGGTGTGTGCTAGTTTGTTTTCCCTTCCTATGCACAAGAGGTGTTCGATGAAATGCCTGAGAGCATGATGCCACTTGAGTTCACACAAAACAAACATGATATGAGGTGCCCGAGCCACACTTAAGTTTTCTCCTCTTTCTTGCCCGAGCCACACTTAAGCTTTCTCCTCTTTCTTGCCCGAGCCACACAATCCATTCTTCTCCTCTGTTCTTCCTCCAAGCTCCATTTTCCCCAAGATTTGTCTAGATTTGGCGGTGCACCAACTATCCAAGTGTTCTAAAAGGTTAGCAACTTCATCCTTTCATCTCTCATTGCTAGTTTAGCTCATTTCATGCTCTAGAAGTAGAGTGATTTGTGGGTTTTGGTGGAGGAGTGTATGTGGGAGTTTATTTGATTTAGATGCAATTTGAGCTCAAATTAACTTCTTAGTTTGCAAGTGTGTAGGGTGCCGTCTCGTCCCCGTCCCTGTCCTCACCGCCGTCGATCGCCCGCGCCGATCTCGTCGCCGGCACCACCGTGGTGAGCCTCTTGTTCTTATCTTTTTTTAAAAAAAATTCTTACTTGTATGATTTAGATAGTTACTTGTATAATTTTCTTACTTGTATTATTGTTTGTTATTATATAATGCCGTGGTTTTGATATCCGCCCCCGTCGGCTCTCGTCCGGTCTATGATTCGGATGTGGTATATTATCTTTTATAACTATTTGTTTCATTTAGTGTTTATGACAATTATGCCGACCAACTTGACATAGATATTTTTATCTAGGAGGTATGTGAACCGGAAATTCCAACCGACCCTCTTGTCGAGAGGTTAAATTTAGTTGAAAAAGAAAACAATTATTTGAAAGAAAAATTGAAAAGAATTGAAGAAGAGAAGATGAAATTGGAGTTGCATGTTGCCGATGTCGTCGATCTACACAAGATCCAGATGGATGCAATGCGCTTGAAGATTAGAAAGATTAGAAAATATGCCATTGATAAAAAGGCTTGGTATCATTATGCTGTTGGATCAATTGTTACCTTAGTTGCGATTTTGATCGCATTTGTTGTTGCATTTAAATGTTTTACATAGTTGTATGTTAGTTTCAATGTATGTTTTAGATGCTCTAGATAGTTGTACGTTGTTTTATGAGAACTATGTATGAACTTTATGTATTTATTTTGGCAGTAATATCATTTGATCACTACTGTACTTTGGTTTTAGTGTGATGAACTTGTATTAATTTGGTCATTTCTCTATTCATGATGTTCTGTAATGGTTTTTGATATACTTAATTATATAATGTAGATGAACCGGCAATGGATGTACGGTGACCGACGCACTGCCGAGTACATTACAGGCCTGCAAAATTTTATCGGTGTGGCTCAGGCAAATAGTTTGAATGGTTTTATGTGTTGTCCATGTGTTGTCTGTCGGAATGACAAGGATTACTCTTCCTCGAAAATCCTTCACACCCACCTGCTAAAGTCCGGTTTCATGCCCAGCTATAATTGTTGGACCAAGCACGGAGAAAGAGGGGTTATGATGGAAGACAATGAAGAAGAAGAGGATGATGACAACTATCCTATGTTCCCTGAATACGGTGATACTGCAACGGGGGAAGCTGAAGATCAAGAGGCACCAGATGTGCCCGCTGATGATCTTCGCCGGGCCATTGTTGATGCACAGAGAGAATGCGAAAGTGAAAAGGAGAAGTTGAAGTTCGAGCGCATGTTAGAGGATCACAAAAAATTGTTGTACCCAAATTGCGAAGATGGCAACACAAAGCTCGGTACCACACTGAAATTGCTGCAATGGAAGGCAGAGAATGGTTTATCTGACAAGGGATTTGAGAAGTTACTGAAAATAATGAAGAAGAAGCTTCCAAAGGATAACGAATTGCCTGACAGTACGTACGAAGCAAAGAAGGTTCTCTGCCCTCTAGGATTAGAGGTGCAGAAGATACATGCATGCCCTAATGACTGCATCCTCTACCGTGGTGAGGAGTACGAGAATTTGAATGCATGCCCGGTATGCGGTGCATTACGGTATAAGATCAGACGAGATGACCCTGGTGATGTTGAGGTCGAGCGCCCCAGGAAGAGGGTTCCTGCCAAGGTGATGTGGTATGCTCCTATAATACCACGGTTGAAACGTCTGTTCAGAAACAAAGAGCATGCCAAGTTGTTGCGATGGCACTAAGAAGACCGCAAGAAAGACGGGATGTTGAGAGTACCCGCTGATGTGTCGTAGTGGAGAAAAATCGAGAGAGAGTTCCCGAAGTTTGCAGATGACGCAAGGAACTTATGGTTTGGTATAAGTACAGATGGCATGAATCCTTTTGGGGAGCAGAGCAGCAGTCATAGCACCTGGCCTGTGACTCTATGTATCTATAACCTTCCTACTTGGTTGTATATGAAGCGGAAGTTCATTATGATGCCAGTGCTCATCCAAGGCCCTAAGCAACCCGGCAACGATATTGATGTGTACCTAAGGTCATTAGTTGAAGAACTTTTACAGCTGTGGGATATAAAAGGTGTACGTGTGTGGGATGAGCACAAATAGCAGGAATTTAACCTACGAGCGTTGCTGTTTGTAACCATCAATGATTGGCCTGCTCTTAGTAACCTTTCAAAACAGACAAACAAGGGATACAATGCATGCACGCACTGTTTAGATGAGACTAAAAGTATATATTTGGATAAATGTAAGAAGAATGTGTACCCGGGACATTGTCGATTTCTTCCGATCAAGCATCCCTTAAGAAAGAAAGGCAAGCATTTCAAAGGTGAGGCAGATCACCGGAAGAAGCCTGCCCACCGTACTGGTGATGATATATTTGATATGGTCAAGGATTTAAAAGTAATCTTTGGAAAGGGTCCTGGCGGTCAATCTGTTCCGAATGACGCTAACGGACACACACCCATGTGGAAGAAGAAATCTATATTTTGGGAGCTACCCTATTGGAAAGTCCTAGAGGTCCGCTCTGCAATCGACGTGATGCACGTGACGAAGAATCTTTGCGTGAACCTGCTAGGCTTCTTGGGCGTGTATGGGAAGACAAAAGATACACCGGAGGCACGAGAGGACCAGCAACGTATGCACGAAAAAGACGGCATGCATCCAAAGCAGTATCAAGGTCCTGCCAGCTACGCTCTTACCAAAGCAGAGAAGGAAATCTTTTTTGAATGCCTGATCAGTATCAAGGTCCAGTCTGGCTTCTCGTCGAATATAAAGGGAATAATAAATATGGCAGAGAAAAAATTCCAAAACCTAAAGTCTCATGACTGCCACGTGATTATGACGCAATTGCTTCCGGTTGCATTTAGGGGGCTTCTACCAGAAAATGTTCGATTAGCCATTGTGAAGCTATGTGCATTCCTCAATGCAATTTCTCAGAAGGTAATCGATCCAAAAATCCTACCAAGGTTACAAAATGATTTGGTCCAATGTCTTGTCAGTTTCGAGTTGGTGTTCCCACCATCCTTCTTCAATATTATGACGCACGTCCTAGTTCACCTAGTCGAAGAGATTGCCATTCTGGGTCCTGTATTTCTACACAATATGTTCCCCTTTGAAAGGTTCATGGGAGTCTTAAAGAAATATGTTCATAACCGTGCTAGGCCAGAAGGAAGCATCTCCAAGGGCTATGGAACAGAGGAGGTTATTGAGTTTTGTGTTGACTTTATTCCTGACCTTAAGCCGATTGGTGTTCCTCAATCGTGGCATGAGGGGAGACTGAGTGGAAAAGGGACTCTAGGACCGAAAGCAATAATATGTAGGGACGTGCATTCTTTCACTCAAGCACACTACATAGTTCTACAAAATTCTACCTTGGTGGCCCCGTATATCAATGAAGACAAGAATATTGTACGCTCCCAACACCCGGGGCAGTCTGACGACTGGATTACACGTGCACACATGGCGACTTTCGGCGGTTAGTTGCAAACACATCTCATGAATAACACCATTGTTGTAGATCAGCTGTACTTGTTGGCCAGGACACCATCTTCGACTGTATTGACTTTCCAAGGGTACGAGATAAATGGGAATACATTTTACATGATCCCCCAAGATAAAAAGAGCACCAACCAAAACAGTGGTGTCCGCTTTGATGCAACAAACACCAATAGGGAAAAGGACACATATTATGGTTATATAGAGGAGATATGGGAACTTGACTATGGACGTGATTTTAAGGTCCCTTTGTTTCGGTGCAAATGGGTCAATCTGACAGGAGGCGGGGTAAAGATAGACCCGCAGTACGGAATGACAAAAGTGGATCTCAACAATCTTGGGTACACAGACGAACCATTCGTCCTAGCCAATGATGTGGCGCATGTTTTCTATGTGAAGGACATGTCTACCAAACCGAGAAAAATAAAAGATAAGGAAGCGAATACATCATACGATGAGCCAAAGCGCCACATAGTTCTTTCAGGGAAAAGAAACATCGTGGGAGTGGAGGACAAGACAAACATGTCAGAAGATTATGAAAAGTTTCATGAAATTCCTCCCTTCACAGTGAAGACTGACCCAAGCATCCTGTTAAATGATGAAGATTCTCCATGGTTACGGCGCAATCATAAGCAAGGGACACACGCGAAGAAAAAGTTTTATACCCCAAGATCCCACTCTGGGATGTGACCGGCTTCACCGTCATCACTTTCTCTCTAGTGAGTTTCCGGACTTATAGCTGGAAAGTCCCACTTCGGACAAACCGGAGGGAATCTTTGTAAGAGTTAGGGCATTTTGGCATTTGCAACATGATTTTTGAATAATTATTTATTAAGTTAAGAATTTTCAATTATTCCTGTCCTTTTAGTATTTTAATTATACAGAGGAGTTAATCAATGCAATTATGTCCAAACAAAATATGAATGTCTTCTGAGCATTCCAGATAAGCCGCTTGAGGTTGACAGGCATAGGCCATACACCCTCACCAGCTGTAGTGATTTCACTCCCAAGTTTTGCAAGATTCCACCCCTACTGTGTGGTTTCTCTGATCGGAGGACCCCTTATGCCGAGCCAAGTCCAGATGAGAGGAGTTCTGGTTGCTTTCTGGTGAAACTGAGGACAACATATCAGATGGTAGGATTGTTCAAGTAACTGTTCGGCATATGCAAGATAACCAAATAATTTGCACCTTTGATTCTGGGTTGAAAGCCATAGTTATGCTCCACAACTATTCTGATGATGGCTTTGATCTAGAATCACTGCACTTACATGAAGGCGATGTATTAACTGGCAAGATTGGCATCTGTTTTAATTTTTGGTAAATGTATGTTTCTTTCCTTGTACAAATATGCAGGTAATAGACAGATAAGTGGATCCATTGGTAGGCCACCTGAAGAGCATGCTCTCTTATCGCAAATTCAGGAAAGGGTTAAAAGGGGAAGTTGATGATATGTTGAGGGCTGAGAAATCAGAGAATCCTATGAGAATAGTCTATTGTTTTGGCATATCTCATGAACATCCAGGCACCTTTATATTATCTTACATCAGGAGTACAAACCCACATCATGAGTATGTTGGGTTATACCCAAAGGGCTTTAGATTCCGAAAGAAAGATTTTGACAGCATTGATCGCCTTGTGTCATATTTTCAAAAACATATTGACAAAAACTAAAATAATTTTATAAACATATTGAAAAAGCAAATAGAAAGCAAAACAAAACTTCAAGGAAATCCAAATAAAAACTCCTAAGGGAACTATAGGACTTAACTACAAATAACAAAAATAGTTTTTTTCCTAAATAAAACTTAGCAGCAAAGAAAAATACTAAACTAATAACTTAACAGAAAAGAAAATATAACATTATTAGGTTAACAAAAAGTATTTTATAATATTCTTCAATAGCAAAAAGAATCAAGAAAAAAGCTTTTATAAAACTCTAGTTATGATCAAAATAATATTAACTTAGAATTAAATAAAAAAAAATCAACTAATAATACAAATTGTTTCTGATCTAAAGTAAAGTTAATAGAAAGTAAAATTTATCCAACTAAAATTTTCATAAAGTACTTTTCGTTAAAAACTTTAATAGCAAAAAGAATTAAATCAAAACTAGGCATGTATGCTACTGTTTTTGAATCTGTTTAAAACAAAACTAAAATAATTTTATAAATTAGGTTAGTCCCGGTTGGTGGCTCCAACCGGGACTAAAGGCCTAACCTTCGCGCCCTTTCGGCCGCGGCCAAAAATAGATTTAGTCCCGGTTGGTGGCTCCAACCGGGACTAAAGGCCTACCTTTAGTCCCGGCCTTTAGTCCCGGTTGGAGCCACCAACCGGGACGAAACACCCTTTCGTCCCGGTTGGTAGCTCCAACCGGGACTAAAGGCCTCGCGGTTAAATTCTCCCTCCCCCAATCTTCCTCCATTTTCACCGCCGCCGCCAGGAGAACTCGCTCGCTCTCGCGACGCTGTCAGGCTGCCCGACCGCCGCCGCCAGGAGAACTCCTCCACGCGCCGCCCGAGCCCGCCGCAGCCGTCGCCCACCGCTGCCGCCGTCACCCCCGCTTCTCCTCCACCAAGGTATATCTCTCTCCTCCCTCCTCCCTCCTCCCTCCTTCCCTGTTGCTTAGATGGATGGATTGATGTTGCTTATATAGATAGATTTATGCCTGAATTTGTTAGATGTATGGATGGATTGATTGTGGATGTTGTTAGATGGAAGTATGGATGAATTTGTTGATTTTTGCTACTGTGCATTGGTGTTATTGGTGCTATTTTTTTCAAGTTCTAGAAATTATTCAAGTTCTCGGTCTAGATGGAGATGATGCGCTAAATGGTCTTGTTATATGCAAGTTTTCATAGATGTTTTCATAAATGTAGTAGTAGTAGATGAGTAGCTGTGAAAATGTAAAGCTAGTATTTTTTTGAGACTGTAGAAGTTGATATATTTTATATCTTTTGAATAAAACATTTAACGTGTATTTGAAAAATGTCTAACAAGCATTCAAAAAAATTTCAATGATATTTATTTGAAAAAAGTTAATCAATTAGATGTGTATAAAATGTTTTAGATGTATACAAAAATGTACAATGTGTATGAATAAAAATTGGTATTAAAACATATATTATAAAAAATGTGAATCGTGTATTTGATAGGTGTATAAAAAATATAGACATGTGGTGAGAGAAAAAAAGAAAAATTAAAGAAATCTGATGCAAACAGTGAAATAAAGGCGAGCCGGAGCAACGTCTCACCATGAACGAGAAATAGACCTGATTTGTTTTCATAGGAATTTGTTCTCGGCGACGATGCCCGGACCGCATCCTCGTCGTCGACTCGGCGGCGACAACAAGTTTGAGAGGCGCCATGTCCGGGACTGGGCTCCGCCGGGCTGGCACATGGAAATGTGAATTTGTTTTAATAATTTGTTTATAGCATTGAAATAACTTGCAAGTCTTTGCAGAAACTATGGAACACGGCAGAGACGAAGAACAAGAAGACATGTTGGGGGCAATAATCCGCGACGGAGATGATGATATCACCTCACAGTTTCTGAACGACACCGGTGAGGGAATAGAGGAAGGAGATGACGGCTCCGGTGAGGGAATGGAGGGAGAAGATGACGGCTCCGGTGTTGGAACCTTAATTATTACAAAGTCTGGCGAGGTATATTAATTAAGCCTCTGCTGACTAGATGCATTAATTGATTTGTATATACATATATTAACACTTCCTTCTTCTTTTAGCCCTCCGGATCGAGCCAATATTCTATAAAGAAACGAGGCCCGAAGAAAAGGTTGGGCGAAAATGAAAGGTTCAAGATCGAAGAAGTCCGTGAAGATGGCAAACCGATTGGTCCCGCGCAGAACGCAAACCGATTTGTAAGTCAGTGCGGAGTTATTGTTAGGGACAGCATCCCGATCACCATTCGAGAATGGAATAAGCCAAAGGCGGATGGAGTTACTTATGTCGACGATAGATCCAAAGAAACGCTTTGGAATACGCTCATGACAAATTTCACCCTACCGCCAGAGGTGGATCCAAATAACAAAGTTATAGAGCCAAAAGTCAAGGCGTGGGCTCTTAAGAAGATGGCCGCACAATTCTGCAATTGGAAGAAAAGATTGCACCAAGACTATGTCCTGAAAGACAAGACTCCAACATTCACCGGAGCATATGAGAAGATAAAAGATCACTGGGACGCATTTGTGGAGTACAAGACATCGGATGAAGCTAAGAAAAGGTCAAAAATAAATAAGCAAAATGCTACAAAGAAGGAATATCACCATGTTATGGGGTCAGGTGGCTACAAGGTTGCCAGGCCTAAGTGGGAGAAAACTGAGAACGACCTGATTGATAAAGGGATCGATCCAGAGACATTGGAGTGGGCCGAACGGGTAAAGGCTTGGTTCTACGGGCATGGGGGAAAGTTGGACCCAGAAACAGGGAAGTGTATTTTTACAAAAGATCAACTTGCAACACCCCTCAAAGCCCTTAAAGCTGCAATGAAGGACGGGAAGTTCAATCCTGACAGAGAGAACGACGAGCTGACACGCGCCCTCGGGAATGCTGAACACAGTGGACGAACACGAGGCACATCAGGCTCCGTTCCGTGGAAGATTGGGTTTCCCAACTGCAGTGAGACTTATAGAAGCCGAGGGAGAAAAAAGAAACAACATGCAGACCGGATGCAGAAGATAGAAGAAAAATTAGAGCAGCAGCAGAAGCAAATAGAGGCACTTACCAGCCAGCAAGCAAATAGAGGCACTTACCAGCCAGCAAGCTACCGGCCCAGAAGATCCTGCATTCGATACTGCCGGCCCATCATCTCAGCGGAAAAGCAGCGTGGCTTCCACAGAGCTCGTTCGGCCCATAGATGATATCACGGCTCCTCGCTACCCCGTGGATGATATCACGCAGAGGGAAAATTGTGAGTTACATGTGAAATGCATGAACATATCCGTGAAGGTGGCGGTCGGCTTTGCCTTACCTCCTGGTAATGGAACTTACCATTGCTCTCCGATTCCAGATGGCTATGCTGTTGTCGGGGTAGATGAAGTTATCAAGGGATTTGAGCAGCTAGAGCTTGACTTCCCTACAGGTGAAGGGGAGACTGAACTGGGAGATTCCAGAAAAACTACCATTCTATGGAAAAAGGAACACATCGTGCTTCCACATTGGACGCCAAGGCTATCGACTCCTCAGAGTAGCAATCCAGCTATATCTCCGTCGCCTCAGCCGTCTCCGCCGCCTCAGCAGACTACGCCGCCTCCGCCGCCTCAGCAGACTCCGCCGCCTCAGCCGTCTCCGCCGCGTCAGCAGACTCCGCCGCCTCAGCACCGGGTGGATAAGCGGAAGAGAACCGCCGCTCCGGCGGCTAGTATTACAACTGCGAAGAAATCCAGAGCAGGTACAAGGTACAACGTCAAGGAGGCTCCTGCCAAGTTACCATACAAAATGAGTGATGAGGAAGTCAAGAAGCTCGTGGATGATGATGTGAAACGCCAGCTTGCACCGAAACGGCCCGAGCCAAAGGAGAAAATAGATCCGACAAAAGCGAAGCAGTTTCTGGAAAACCTTACGCGACCACCACCGCCTCCGCTGTCATCAAACTATGACCGCTCTATTATGAAGTCACATAAACAGCAGCGGTCGGGAAGTAGTAGTAGTGCAAGGGGGAAAAATTCCCCTGCTCGGAGAACAGAAAAACCAATCGTGCCCCCGCTCAACGTGTTTTCCGATAAGGATTATGATCCGGAGGTAGCGGCCACTCTTGCTCAATTCTTAAGCGGGGTAGAGTTCTCCATGGCTGAGTTAGCATACAGATACTAGCACGGGAAGCCTCTCGTCAGACCTGAGGAGGAATGACTTCTACCAACACAAATGCGAAGATTGCATGAGTGGTACACGGAAGCCTCAAAGGAAGGGAAAGACTCACTCATAGTGGGAATTAAAAATGAGCATTACTTCAGTGGAGACCAGGAGATGTTCATAGAATTTGAGGAATTATTTCAGTTATACAATCAAGACGCCCTCGACAAATCTATCATCAGTTGCTATTGTCTGTAAGTATTATTTCTGTAATTAAGTCTCTACCTCAGCTCGTTCATTGCATGTATAATTATCCTCACTATATTATGCAGAATGAAGATCCTCGAATGCAAAAGAGGACAAATCTATGACATTGGGTTCATTAACCCAAATAACATACATGAATATACGGTACAAAACAACGCCAAGGAAACAGAGGATAACTTGCTAAAGGCGTTAATTGAACAATAAACCAAAAGGGAAATACTATTTCCTTACAAATTCAAGTGAGTGTTACTGTCTTGTACACATTCTGTTTCGCTTACTCGATGTTAAGTGTAATTGATGAGTTATGTATGCGCAGGTTCCACTTTATTCTGCTAGTCATTCAGTTTGACACAGGAAAAGTACTTGTCATGGACTCGAAACGTAAAGACCATAAGATGTGGGCGGACCTGAGTGAAATGCTCCAGAGGTAATTTCAATCATTATCGCACTATATCGGCAACTTTCGTTCATTTCCTGATATCAAGTAATTAATAACCCCTTTATTCATTTTCTTTGCCGGGCAGGGTTTGGAAACGGTTCACCAAGAAGGTTAGGGGTGAATGGAAAGAGGAGCTGCAATTTCGACAACTCAATGTAAGTAGTACTAGCTAGGTCCGCGCATCTCTTTGATTCTAGCTAGTTTCAATACCATTATCATGCTTGATTATTTTTTTGATTGAACTCTATTCTCGTAAAGTGCTCGAGGCAGGGAGACGAGAATAATTTATGTGGATACTACGTTTGCGAGTTCATTCGCCAGACGACCTGTGAGAAGGGCAGAATTTTACGACAACTTGAAGTACGTAAACAATATTCGCAATTTTATTTTATTACCATCAATTGTATTGAGTTTCATTCATATATATTGACCCCTTCTTTAAATTAGATCCAACGGATGCGGGACGATCTCCTACCAAAGGATCGCGTACGAGCAATTCAAGAGGAATTGGCGGGATTCTTACTTGAAGAGGTCATTGATACGTCTCCAACGTATCTATAATTTATGAAGTATTCATGCCATATTTATAACAATTCTATATGGTTTTGGTATGATTTGATTAGAACTAACCCGGACTGACGCTGTTTTCAGCAGAACTACCGTGGTGTTGTTTTTTGTGCAGAAATGAAAGTTTTCCAAATGAGCTGAAACTTTTTGGAGATTTTTTATTGGACAAATAAAAAATATTGGCACCAAGACCCACTGGAGGGGGGCCACCCAGTGCACACGAGGCACCAGGGTGCGCCACCCCCCCAGGCGCGCCCTGGTACCTCGTGGGGCCCACGTGGCTCCGTTTCGCATGATTCCAATGCTGAAAATCATATATATTCAGAAAGCCCCGAAAGTTAACCTAGATGAGTTTTTACGCCGCCGCAAGCCTCTGTACCAGAGAGATCCCATCTACAGCCCTTTTCCGGCACCCTGCTGGAGGGGGGAAAGCATCACCGGAGGCCATCTTCATCATCCCGGCGGTCTCCATGACGAGGAGGGAGTAGTTCACCCTCGGAGCTGAGGGTTTGTACCAGTAGCTATGTGTTTGATCTCTCTCTCTCGTGTTCTTGAGATGGCACGATCTTGATGTATCGCGAGCTTTGTTGATATAGATGAATCATATGGAGTTTTCCCCTCTCTATCTTCTTGTGATGAATTGAGTTTTCCCTTTGAAGTTTTCTTATCGGATTGAGTCTTTAAGGATTTTAGAACACTTGATGTATGTCTTGCATATGGATATCTGTGGTGACAATGGGATATTCACTTGAGTAACTTGATGTATGTTTTGGTGATCAACTTGCGGGTTCCGTGACCTTGGGGATTTATGCATAAGGGTTGGCACACGTTTTCGTCTTGACTTTCCGGTAGAAACTTTGGGGCACTCTTTGAAGTTCTTTGTGTTGGTTTGAATAGATGAATCTGAGATTGTGTGATGCATATCGTATAATCAAACCCGTGGGTACTCGTGGTGACATTGGAGTGCCTAGGTGACATTAGGGTTTTGGTTGATGTGTATCTTAAGGTGTTATTCTAGTACGAACTATAGGGCTGTTCGTGACAATTAATGAGGATGGCTCATAAGATTGATCGGGAAGGATAACTTTGAGGTGGTTTCGTACCCTACAACAATTTCTTCGTTTGTTCTCCGCTATTTGTGACTTTGGAGTGAACTCTTTGTCGCACGTGAGGGATTTACATATGATTCAACTATGTCAACAATGTTGGGAGATCGCACTAGTGAATGTATGAACCCTAGGCCTTGTTTCTAAGCATTGCAATACCGTTTTTATGCCCGTTTACTATTTGCTACCTTGCTGTTTTTATATTTTCAGATTACAAAAACCTATATCTACTATCCATACTACACTTTTATCACCATCTCTTCGTTCTCCGAATTTTTCATAATTTTTAGAGTTCCAAAAGTTTGGTAGTTGCTCAGATCATTACAGACTGTTCTCTTTTTGACAGATTCTGTTTTCGATGCATAGTTTGCTTGTTTTAATGTTTCCGTAGCTTATATTATGAGATATAAATTGTCGAAATGATAGAATACAGTAGTAATTATATGGGAACAATTGTTAATCTTGTCTTGGACAGTACCTAAGTGAAGGTTTATTCTTTATCATACTAACCGTTCTCACGAAGTTCCGTTAAGTTTTGTGTGATTGAAGTTTTCAAGTTTTGGGTGAGATATCGATATGAGGAGAATAAGGAGTGGCAAGACCCTAAGCTTGGGGATGCCCAAGTAAAACCAAGGTAATATTCAAGGAATACCCAAGCAACTAAGCTTGGGGATGCCCCGGAAGGCATCCCCTCTTTCGTCTTCAACATTATCGGTAACCTCACTTGGAGCTATATTTTTATTCGTCACATAATATGAGTTTTGCTTGGAGCATCATTTTATTCTGTTGATATTTGTTTTCTGCTATCAATAATCATATTTTGTGTCTTTTAGTTCAATAAAATGCCAAGTATAGCCTTTACCATGCTTATTTTGCAAGTTCATGAGTTGCTGTTTCAAAAGAGAAAGTTTGCTGCTATTGATTAAATTGCCCAGAAATGTCAGAATGTGATAAAATCTTGAAATTTTGATACAGTCAACTTTGATAATTTATTTCCAGTGTGGTAAATTTTTATAATTGTTTGAGTTATCTAAGTATGGATTCTTAATTATCCTTTACAGACTGTCCTGTTTGGGCAGATTGCTGTTATGTTTGCATTGTTTGCATATGTTGGCTTGTTTAATGATTCTATTTGAGGATAGGAGTATTAAATATGCAGAGGCATTTAGTATGCAATGTTTAATTATAATTTTTGTGATTTGCTACAGTAGAGAATGTTAAGGTTTTGAGTTGATTTATACTAACTTATCTCACGAGGTCTTGTTGAGTTTTGTGTGGATGAAGTTTTTTTTAAGATTTATAGAAACCGTGATATGAGAGGAATTAAGGAGACACAAAAGCTCAAGCTTGGGGATGCCCAAGGCATCCCAATATAATATTTCAAGAAGTCTCAAGCATCTAAGCTTGGGGATGCCCCGGTAGGCATCCCACCTTTCTTCATCAACATTATCGGTTAGTTTTGGTTGAGCCTAAGTTTTTTGCTTCTTCACCTGATATGTGCTATTCTTGGAATGTCATTTTATTTTGTTTTCTATGCTGTTTGAATAAAATACATAAGATCTGAAATTTTTAAATGAGAGAGAATCCTCACATAGCTACCTATTTACTTAACTACTCATTTGATCTTCACTTATATCTTTTTGGAGTAGTTTGTCATTTACTCTTGTGCTTCACTTATATCCTATGAGTAAATTGTGAAAGAATTGAATATCATAAAGTTGAAATTTTATATGCTTCATATGCTAATCTTATGGAAAGTAATGACATTACATAAAGAAAAGTATAAGTGGTAAAATTTATTGGAGGTTAACAAGCATAGCATTAGTCAATAATGCAATTCATGAAAAAGTTAATAAGGGAAGAGAAGATTCACATGCAAATATACTATCTTGGACATCTTTTATGATTGTGAGCCCCCATTAAGTATTTTATGTCAAATTGTTGACGTTGGACAAGGAAGACAACGTAATGAATTATGTTTGTTCATATTCACATAGAAGTTATATTGTTATGGATCCTCCAACATGTGGTGCTTGCCCAATATCTTTGCTAGCCAAAAATCTGCACCAAGTAGAGATACTACTTGTGCATCCAAAACCCTCAAACCCAGTTTCATGTCATGAGAGTCCACTATATCTACCTAGGGATTGAATAAGATCCTTCAAGTAAGTTGTCATCGGTGCAAAAAGCAATAAAAATTGCTCCTAAAATATGTATGATCTTTTATTGTAAGGGAAATAAGCGTTGTACGAACTTGTGATGGTAAAGAAATAAAAGCGACGGACTGCATAATAAAGGTTGCTATCACAAGGGGCAATATAACGTGATGTTCCTTTGCATTAAGGGTTTGTGCATCCAAAAATAAAAAGCGCATGACAACCCCTGCTTCCCTCTGCGGAGGGCCTATCTTTTACTTTTACGCATTTACTTGTATGTATTTACTTTTTATGCAAGAGTCAATAGTGTTCTCCTCTACTTCCTTTTTATTTTTCTCTTTTGCAAGCATCATGTGGTGGGGAAAGATCTAGGCACATATATCCAGTTGGATATGAGTGATCATGAGTTATTATTGTTAACATCACCCTTGAGGTGAATAAGTTGGGAGGCGAAATCACAAGCCCCTATCTTTCTATGTGTCTGGCTGAAACTTTTGCTCCATATATATGTCATGAGTGTTAGCAATCATAGAAGACTAAATGATGGTTGAGTATGTGGACTTGCTAAAAAGCTCCTACATGAGACCCTTCCTGAAAATATGATGAATTGCAATTGCATTGTTGACTAGAATAGTTTGTTAGTTTCCAAGAAAGTGTATGCCTTATACTTCATTGTTGTGATGAATTATTACTTGCTCATGAGAAGTTTTATGATAATAAATATTGCTGTTATAATAATGATCTTGCTTTGAATTATTCAAGTCCAATGTCCATGCTATAAAAGAAAAGATTATATGATGATTATGATAGGTAGCATTCCACATCAAAATTTCTGTTTTTAATTGCTACTTTATCATGATGACTTTTATGAGAGAAAGTTGCTGTTATGATGCTAGGAAAAGTGATTGAAATTATCATTGACCAAACTTATGCACTATGCTAGCATTCACACTTCATAAATTATTTCTTTTATCATTTACCTACTCGAGGACGAGTAGGAATTAAGCTTGGGGATGCTGATACGTCTCCAACGTATCTATAATTTATGAAGTATTCATGCCATATTTATAACAATTCTATATAGTTTTGGTATGATTTGATTAGAACTAACCCGGACTGACGCTGTTTTCAGCAGAACTACCGTGGTGTTGTTTTTTGTGCAGAAATGAAAGTTTTCCAAATGAGCTGAAACTTTTTGGAGATTTTTTATTGGACAAATAAAAAATATTGGCACCAAGACCCACTGGAGGGGGGCCATCCAGTGCCCACGAGGCACCAGGGCGCGCCACCCCCCCAGGCGCGCCCTGGTACCTCGTGGGGCCCACGTGGCTCTGTTTCGCGTGATTCCAACGCTGAAAAATCATATATATTCAGAAACCCCCGAAAGTTAACCTAGATGAGTTTTTACGCTGCCGCAAGCCTCTGTACCAGAGAGATCCCATCTACAGCCCTTTTCCGGCACCCTGTCGGAGGGGGGAAAGCATCACCGGAGGCCATCTTCATCATCCCGGCGGTCTCCATGACAAGGAGGGAGTAGTTCACCCTCGGGGCTGAGGGTTTGTACCAGTAGCTATGTGTTTGATCTCTCTCTCTCTCTCTCGTGTCTTGAGATGGCACGATCTTGATGTATCGCGAGCTTTGTTGATATAGATGAATCATATGGAGTTTTCCCCTCTCTATCTTCTTGTGATGAATTGAGTTTTCCCTTTGAAGTTTTCTTATCAGATTGAGTCTTTAAGGATTTGAGAACACTTGATGTATGTCTTGCATATGGATATCTGTGGTGACAATGGGATATTCACTTGAGTAACTTGATGTATGTTTTGGTGATCAACTTGCGGGTTCCGTGACCTTGGGGATTTATGCATAAGGGTTGGCACACGTTTTCGTCTTGACTTTCCGGTACAAACTTTGGGGCACTCTTTGAAGTTCTTTGTGTTGGTTTGAATAGATGAATCTGAGATTGTGTGATGCATATCGTATAATCAAACCTGTGGGTACTCGTGGTGACATTGGAGTGCCTAGGTGACATTAGGGTTTTGGTTGATGTGTATCTTAAGGTGTTATTCTAGTACGAACTCTAGGGCTGTTCGTGACAATTAATGGGGATGGCTCATAAGATTGATTGGGAAGGATAACTTTGAGGTGGTTTCGTACCCTACAACAATTTCTTCGTTTGTTCTTCGCTATTTGTGACTTTGGAGTGAACTCTTTGTCGCACGTGAGGGATTTACATATGATTCAACTATGTCAACAATGTTGGGAGATCGCACTAGTGAAAGTATGAACCCTAGGCCTTGTTTCTAAGCATTGCAATACCGTTTTTATGCCCGTTTACTATTTGCTACCTTGCTATTTTTATATTTTCAGATTAGAAAAACCTATATCTACTATCCATACTACACTTTTATCACCATCTCTTCGCCGAACTAGTGCACCTATACAATTTACCATTGTATTGGGTGTGCTGGGGACACAAGAGATTTCTTGTATTTGGTTGCAGGGTTGTTTGAGAGATACCATCTTCAACCTACACCTCCCACGGATTGATAAACCTTAGGTCATCCACTTGAGGGAAAATTGCTACCGTCCTACAAAACTCTGCGCTTGGAGACCCAACACGAGTCTACAAGAATAAGTTGTGTAGTAGACATCAGTCATATCTAAAACCGGAGAATACCATCGGGAATTGGTAGGGGATTTTGGTAATTAGATATTAGGGATCGTAAGAGATATTATATTGTATATATGCATGAACGTGTACTATATGTAGTAGCGTCGAATATATATACGAAAACTTGTTGTTCGACCAAGCACGGAGAAAGAGGTCACTTCTCTATATTCATGATGATGTTGTGTAATGGTTCCTTCATTGCTATATGTAGTAGCGTCGAGTTGAATGGAAAACATAAAATAAAAATGAAAACCCTAAATGAAAAAGAATTGAATGGTAAACACAAAAAGAAAAGGGAAACACAAAATGAAACCCCTAAACCCTCCAAAACCCTAAACCCCTACAAAACCCTAAACCCTAGCTCCTGACGCGTGGCGGCCTTTAGTCCCGGTTGGTGTTACCAACCGGGACTAAAGGTCCTCCTACCTGAGCGCTACGCAGCGGCCACGTGGAGCCCCTTTAGTCCTGGTTGGTGTTACCAACCGGGACTAAAGGTCCTCCTGCCTGAGCGCTACGCAACGGCCACATGGAGCCCCTTTAGTCCCAGTTCGTAACACAACCGGGACTAAAAAGGGGGGCCTTTAGTCCCGATTCCTTAGTCCCGGTTGCCCAACCGGGACTAAAGGCCCTTACGAACCGGGACTAATGTCCATTTTTCTACTAGTGATATATATGTCACGGCGGATAGATATAGACATGAGACAGACAAACGTGTGGACGTACTATACTAGATAATGTCTCTAGGACATGCATGCATGCATATGCCCTCCAGATCGATCGGTACGCCGACATCGATCTAGCTACAACGTATCTCAGTTTGTGTGTTGCCATGGTGGTGGATGGCGTTGGTGCTTTTCTATTGCAAGTAGGTTATGTAGTTTTCTTCCTATTATTATTACTTTTATTGTTGTTTTGGCAGTGTGCAGATGCCAAGTGTAATTGATGTACTAGTCAGCGATGGAGCAGGGCAAGGTGGCGACCTTGTACTTATGCACGTGGCAGAAGAACTAGAAGCGGCATGCGCCAAGGAGCTCGAGGAGGCGGACACTAGTAGAAAACAGCGCTTTCGTTCTAGCCGGATCGGAGCAATAGTCCCGGTCGCGTTACGAACCGGGACTAATGTGAGCATTAGTCCCGGTTCGAGCGGCTAGGACGCCGGCCGGGGCTCGGCAGGCATCAGTCCCAGTTCGATTGGGACCTTTAGTCCCGGTTGGAGACACCAACTGGGACTAAAGGGGCCGATACCCTTTAGTCCCGGTTGGTGTCTCCAACTGGGTCTAAAGGTCTGTCTTTAGTCCCGGTATTAGACCCCAACCGGGACTAAAAGTTTGCCTATATATACCCTCGCCCCTGCCCGCCCTCTCCTCTATTTTTTGCTCATAGAAGGTGGGAGGTGTGTGCTAGTTTGTTTTCCCTTCCTATGCACAAGAGGTGTTCGATGAAATGCCTGAGAGCATGATACCACTTGAGTTCACACAAAACAAACATGATATGAGGTGCCCGAGCCACACTTAAGCTTTCTCCTCTTTCTTGCCCGAGCCACACAATCCATTCTTCTCCTCTGTTCTTCCTCCAAGCTCCATTTTCCCCAAGATTTGTCTAGATTTGGCGGTGCACCTACTATCCAAGTGTTCTAAAAGGTTAGCAACTTCATCCTTTCATCTCTCATTGCTAGTTTAGCCCATTTCATGCTCTAGAAGTAGAGTGATTTGTGGGTTTTGGTGGAGGAGTGTATGTGGGAGTTTATTTGATTTAGATGCAATTTGAGATCAAATTAACTTCTTAGTTTGCAAGTGTGTAGGGTGCCGTCCCGTCCCTGTCCCTGTCCTCACCGCCGTCGATCGCCCGCGCCGATCTCGTCACCGGCACCACCGTGGTGAGCCTCTTGTTCTTATCTTTTTTTTAAAAAAAAAATTCTTACTTGTATGATTTAGATAGTTACTTGTATAATTTTCTTACTTGTATTATTGTTTGTTATTATATAATGCCATGGTTTTGATATCCGCCCCTGTCGGCTCTCGTCCGGTCTATGATTCGGATGTGGTATATTATCTTTTATAACTATTTGTTTCATTTAGTGTTTATGACAATTATGCCGACCAACTTGACATAGATATTTTTATCTAGGAGGTATGTGAACCGGAAATTCCAACCGACCCTCTTGTCGAGAGGTTAAATTTAGTTGAAAAAGAAAACAATTATTTGAAAGAAAAATTGAAAAGAATTGAAGAAGAGAAGATGAAATTGGAGTTGCATGTTGCCGATGTCGTCGATCTACACAAGATCCAGATGGATGCAATGCGCTTGAAGATTAGAAAGATTAGAAAATATGCCATTGATAAAGAGGCTTGGTATCATTATGCTGTTGGATCAATTGTTACCTTAGTTGCGATTTTGATCGCATTTGTTGTTGCATTTAAATGTTTTACATAGTTGTATGTTAGTTTCAATGTATGTTTTAGATGCTCTAGATAGTTGTACGTTGTTTTATGAGAACTATGTATGAACTTTATGTATTTATTTTTGCAGTAATATCATTTGATCACTACTGTACTTTGGTTTTAATGTGATGAACTTGTATTAATTTGGTCATTTCTCTATTCATGATGTTCTGTAATGGTTTTTGATATACTTAATTATATAATGTAGATGAACCGGCAATGGATGTACGGTGACCGACGCACTGCCGAGTACATTACGGGCCTGCAAAATTTTATCGGTGTGGCTCAGGCAAATAGTGTGAATGGTTTTATGTGTTGTCCATGTGTTGTCTGTCGGAATGACAAGGATTAATCTTCCTCGAAAATCCTTCACACCCACCTGCTAAAGTCCGGTTTCATGCCCAGCTATAATTGTTGGACCAAGCACGGAGAAAGAGGGGTTATGATGGAAGACAATGAAGAAGAAGAGGATGATGACAACTATCCTATGTTCCCTGAATACGGTGATACTGCAACGGGGGAAGCTGAAGATCAAGAGGCACCAGATGTGCCCGCTGATGATCTTCGCCGGGCCATTGTTGATGCACAGAGAGAATGCGAAAGTGAAAAGGAGAAGTTGAAGTTCGAGCGCATGTTACAGGATCACAAAAAAATGTTGTACCCAAATTGCGAAGATGCCAACACAAAGCTCGGTACCACACTGAAATTGCTGCAATGGAAGGCAGAGAATGGTTTATCTGACAAGGGATTTGAGAAGTTACTGAAAATAATGAAGAAGAAGCTTCCAAAGGATAACGAATTGCCTGACAGTACGTACAAAGCAAAGAAGGTTCTCTGCCCTCTAGGATTAGAGGTGCAGAAGATACATGCATGCCCTAATGACTGCATCCTCTACCGTGGTGAGGAGTACGAGAATTTGAATGCATGCCCGGTATGCGGTGCATTGCGGTATAAGATCAGACGAGATGACCCTGGTGATGTTGAGGTCGAGCGCCCCAGGAAGAGGGTTCCTGCCAAGGTGATGTGGTATGCTCCTATAATACCACGGTTGAAACGTCTGTTCAGAAACAAAGAGCATGCCAAGTTGTTGCGATGGCACAAAGAAGACCGTAAGAAAGACGGGATGTTGAGAGTACCCGATGATGGGTCGCAGTGGAGAAAAATCGAGAGAGAGTTCCCGGAGTTTGCAGATGACGCAAGGAACTTATGGTTTGGTATAAGTACAGATGGCATGAATCCTTTTGGGGAGCAGAGCAGCAGTCATAGCACCTGGCCTGTGACTCTATGTATCTATAACCTTCCTCCTTGGTTGTGCAGGAAGCGGAAGTTCATTATGATGCCAGTGCTCATCCAAGGCCCTAAGCAACCCGGCAACGACATTGATGTGTACCTAAGGCCATTAGTTGAAGAACTTTTATAGTTGTGGGATATAAAAGGTGTACGTGTGTGGGATGAGCACAAACAGCAGGAATTTGACCTATGAGTGTTGCTGTTTGTAACCATCAATGATTGGCCTGCTCTTAGTAACCTTTCAGGACAGACAAACAAGAGATACAATGCATGCATGCACTATTTAGATGATACTAAAAGTATATATTTGGATAAATGTAAGAAGAATGTGTACCGCTCTGCAATCGACGTGATGCACGTGACGAAGAATCTTTGCGTGAACCTGCTAGGCTTCTTGGGCGTGTATGGGAAGAC
Organism: Elymus sibiricus; assembly: GCA_039707655.1. Lineage (NCBI taxonomy): Eukaryota > Viridiplantae > Streptophyta > Magnoliopsida > Poales > Poaceae > Elymus > Elymus sibiricus. Next base: position 366,798,956 of record CM077670.1, on the reverse strand, counting down.
AAAAGATACACCTGAGGCACGAGAGGACCAGCAACGTATGCACGAAAAAGACGGCATGCATCCAAAGCAGTATCAAGGTCCTGCCAGCTACGCTCTTACCAAAGCAGAGAAGGAAATCTTTTTTGAATGCCTGATCGGTATCAAGGTCCAGTCTGGCTTCTCGTCGAATATAAAGGGAATAATAAATATGGCAGAGAAAAAATTCAAAAACCTAAAGTCTCATGACTGCCACGTGATTATGACGCAATTGTTCCGGTTGCATTGAGGGGGCTTCTACCAGAAAATGTTTGATTAGCCATTGTGAAGCTATGTGCATTCCTAAGTGCAATTTCTCAGAAGGTAATCGATCCAGAAATCCTACCAAGGTTACAAAATTATTTGGTCCAATGTCTTGTCAGTTTCGAGTTGGTGTTCCCACCATCCTTCTTCAATATTATGACGCACATCCTAGTTCACCTAGTCGAAGAGATTGCCATTCTGGGTCCTGTATTTCTACACAATATGTTCCCCTTTGAGAGGTTCATGGGAGTCTGAAACAAAAATGTTCATAACCGTGCTAGGCCAGAAGGAAGCATCTCCAAGGGCTGTGGAACAGAGGAGGTTATTGAGTTTTGTGTTGACTTTATTCCTGACCTTAAGCCGATTGGTGTTCCTCAATCGCGGCATGAGGGGAGACTGAGTGGAAAAGGCACGCTAGGACCGAAAGCAATAATATGTAGGGACGGGCATTCTCTCACTCAAGCACACTACATAATTCTACAAAATTCTACCTTGGTGGCCCCGTATATCAATGAACACAAGAATATTGTACGCTCCCAACACCCGGGGCAGTCTGACGACTGGATTACACGTGCACACATGGCGACTTTCGGCGGTTGGTTGAAAACACATCTCATGAATAACACCATTGTTGTAGATCAGCTGTACTTGTTGGCCAGGACACCATCTTCGACTGTATTGACTTTCCAAGGGTACGAGATAAATGGGAATACATTTTACACGATCGCCCAGGATAAAAAGAGTACCAACCAAAACAGTGGTGTCCGCTTTGATGCAACAAACACCGATAGGGAAAATGACACATATTATGGTTATATAGAGGAGATATGGGAACTTGACTATGAACGTGATTTTAAGGTCCCTTTGTTTCGGTGCAAATGGGTCAATCTGACAGGAGGCGGGGTAAAGGTAGACCCGCAGTACGGAATGACAATAGTGGATCTCAACAATCTTGGGTACACAGACGAACCATTCGTCCTAGCCAATGATGTGGCGCAGATTTTCTATGTGAAGGACATGTCTACCAAAGTGAGAAAAAGAAAAGATAAGGAAGCGAATACATCATATGATGAGCCAAAGCGCCACATAGTTCTTTCAGGGAAAAGAAACATCGTGGGAGTGGAGGACAAGACAGACATGTCAGAAGATTATGAAAAGTTTCATGAAATTCCTCCCTTCACAGTGAAGACTGACCCAAGCATCCTGTTAAATGATGAAGATTCTCCATGGTTACGGCGCAATCATAAGCAAGGGACACACGCGAAGAAAAAGTTTTATACCCCAAGATCCCACTCTGGGATGTGACCGGCTTCACCGTCATCACTTTCTCTCTAGTGAGTTTCCGGACTTATAGCTGGAAAGTCCCACTTCGGACAAACCAGAGGGAATCTTTGTAAGAGTTAGGGCATTTTGGCATTTGCAACATGATTTTTGAATAATTATTTATTAAGTTATGAATTTTCAATTATTCCTGTCCTTTTAGTATTTTAATTATACAGAGGAGTTAATCAATGCAATTATGTCCAAACAAAATATGAATGTCTTCTGAGCATTCCAGATAAGCCGCTTGAGGTTGACAGGCATAGGCCATACACCCTCACCAGTTGTAGTGGTTTCACTCCCAAGTTTTGCAAGATACCACCTCTACTGTGTGGTTTCTCTGATCGGAGGACCCCTTATGCCGAGCCAAGTCCAGATGAGAGGAGTTCTGGTTGCTTTCTGGTGAAACTGAGGACAACATATCAGATGGTAGGATTGTTCAAGTAACTGTTCGGCATATACAAGATAACCGAATAATTTGCACCTTTGATTCTGGGTTGAAAGCCATAGTTATGCTCCACAACTATTCTGATGATGGCTTTGATCTAGAATCACTGCACTTACATGAAGGAGATGTATTAACTGGCAAGATTGGCATCTATTTTAATTTTTGGTAAATGTATGTTTCTTTCCTTGTACAAATATGCAGGTAATAGACAGATATGTGGATCCATTGGTAGGCCACCTGAAGAGCATGCTCTCCTATCGCAAATTCAGGAAAGGGTTAAAAGGGGAAGTTGATGATATGTTGAGGGCTGAGAAATCAGAGAATCCTATGAGAATAGTCTATTATTTTGGCATATCTCATGAACATCCAGGCACCTTTATATTATCTTACATCAGGAGTACAAACCCACATCATGAGTATGTTGGGTTATACCCAAAGGGCTTTAGATTCCGAAAGAAAGATTTTGACAGCATTGATCGCCTTGTGTCATATTTTCAAAAACATATTGACAAAAACTAAAATAATTTTATAAACATATTGAAAAAGCAAATAGAAAGCAAAACAAAACTTCAAGGAAATCCAAATAAAAACTCCTAAGTGAACTGTAGGACTTAACTACAAATAACAAAAATAGTTTTTGTCCTAAATAAAACTTAGCAGCAAACAAAAATACTAAACTAATAACTTAACAGAAAAGAAAATATAACATTATTAGGTTAACAAAAAGTATTTTATAATATTCTTCAATAGCAAAAAGAATCAACTAAAAAGCTTTTATAAAACTCTAGTTATGATCAAAATAATATTAACTTAGAATTAAATAAAAAAAATTCAACTAATAATACAAATTGTTTATGATCTAAAGTAAAGTTAATAGAAAGTAAAATTTACCCAACTAAAATTTTCATAAAGTACTTTTTGTTAAAAACTTTAATAGCAAAAAGAATTAAATCAAAACTAGGCATGTATGCTACTGTTTTTGAATCTGTTTAAAACAAAACTAAAATAATTTTATAAATTAGGTTAGTCCCGGTTGGTGGCTCCAACCGGGACTAAAGGCCTAACCTTCGCGCCCTTTCGGCCGCGGCCAAAAATAGATTTAGTCCCGGTTGGTGGCTCCAACCGGGACTAAAGGCCTACCTTTAGTCCCGGTTGGAGCCACCAACCGGGACTAAACACCCTTTCGTCCCGGTTGGTAGCTCCAACCGGGACTAAAGGCCTCGCGGTTAAATTCTCCCTCCCCCAATCTTCCTCCATTTTCACCGCCATCGCCAGGAGAACTCGCGCGCTCTCGCGACGCCGTCAGGCTGCCCGACCGCCGCCGCCAGGAGAACTCCTCCACGCGCCGCCCGTGCCCGCCGCAGCCGTCGCCCACCGCTGCCGCTGTCGCCCCCGCTCCTCCTCCACCAAGGTATATCTCTCTCCTCCCTCCTCCCTCCTCCCTCCTTCCCTGTTGCTTAGATGGATGGATTGATGTTGCTTAGATAGATAGATTTATGCCTGAATTTGTTAGATGTATGGATGGATTGATTGTGGATGTTGTTAGATGGAAGTATGGATGAATTTGTTGATTTTTGCTGCTGTGCATTGGTGTTATTGGTGCTATTTTTTTCAAGTTCTAGAAATTATTCAAGTTCTAGGTCTAGATGGAGATGATGTGCTAAATGGTCTTGTTATATGCAAGTTTTCATAGATGCTTTCATAAATGTAGTAGTAGTAGATGAGTAGCTGTGAAAATGTAAAGGTAGTATTTTTTTTTGAGACTGTAGAAGTTGATATATTTTATATCTTTTGAATAAAACATTTAACATGTATTTGAAAAATGTCTAACAAGCATTCAAAAAAATTTCAATTATATTTATTTGAAAAAAGTTACTCACTTAGATGTGTATAAAATGTTTTAGATGTATACAAAAATGTACAATGTGTATGAATAAAAATTGGTATTAAAACATATATTATAAAAAATGTGAATCGTGTATTTGATAGGTGTATAAAAAATATAGACATGTGGTGAGAGAAAAAAAGAAAAATTAAAGAAATCTGATGCAAACAATGAAATAAAGGCGAGCCGGAGCAACGTCTCACCATGAACGAGAAATAGACCTGATTTGTTTTCATAGGAATTTGTTCTCGGCGACGATGCCCGGCCCGCATCCTCGTCGTCGACTCGGCGGCGACAACAAGTTTGAGAGGTGCCATGTCCGGGACTGGGCTCCGCCGGGCTGGCACTGGGAGGTGCTACCTTCCGGGGCGCGCAGCTTGGTGAGGAATCGGGGTCTCGTCATCGACCCGGAGCTTCTTTGGTGGCGGTCGCGTGGGCCACTATCGGTGCAGAGGGAGCCGGCCCCCGAGAGGGTGGTACGTCGCCGTGTCAGGGAGGAGGACGAGCACGTCCGTCGCTACATGGTTGCGTTGGACAACAGCTTCTCCAATACCTGGCAGTTTCTTCAGGGATCTCACCCGAGCTATGATCCTGTGATGGTTCCTTCTCTTTGGGTGTTCACCGCCCGCGGCTCAGGAACCGGGAGTCGACGTCCAGTTTGATTGGGCGAGATGTTTAGTGATATTATGTGATATTATTGTTGCATTAACTTGATTATTCGAGATGTATTAGTGATATTATATGATAATATTATTGCATTAACTGGATTATTCGAGATGTATTAGTGATATTATGTGAATTTGTTTTAATAATGTGATTTTTTTAATCGAGATGCAAATAGACATGGAAATGTGAATTTGTTTTAATAATTTGTTTATAGCATTGAAATAACTTGCAAGTCTTTGCAGAAACTATGGAACACGGCAGAGACGAAGAACAAGAAGACATGTTGGGGGCAAGAATCCGCGACGGAGATGATGATATCACCTCACAGTTTCTGAACGACTCCGGTGAGGGAATAGAGGGAGGAGATGACGGCTCCGGTGAGGGAATGGAGGGAGAAGATGACGGCTCCGGTGTTGGAACCTTAATTATTACAAAGTCCGGCGAGGTATATTAATTAAGCCTCTGCTGACTAGATGCATTAATTGATTTGTATATACATATATTAACGCTTCCTTCTTCTTTTAGCCCTCCGGATCGAGCCAATCTTCTATAAAGAAACAAGGCCCGAAGAAAAGGTTGGGCGAAAATGAAAGGTTCAAGATCGAAGAAGTCCGTGAAGATGGCAAACCGATTGGTCCCGCGCGGAACGCAAACCGATTTGTAAGTCAGTGTGGAGTTATTGTTAGGGACAGCATTCCGATCACCATTCGAGAATGGAATAAGCCAAAGGCGGATGGAGTTACTTATGTCGACGATAGATCCAAAGAAACGCTTTGTAATACGCTCATGAAAAATTTCACCCTACCGCCAGAGGTGGATCCAAATAACAAAGTTATAGAGCCAAAAGTCAAGGTGTGGGCTCTTAAGAAGATGGCCGCACAATTCTACAATTGGAAGAAAATATTGCACCAAGACTATGTCCTGAAAGACAAGACTCCAACATTCACCGGAGCGTATGAGAAGATAAAAGATCACTGGGACACATTTGTGGAGTACAAGACATCGGATGGAGCTAAGAAAAGGTCAAAAATAAGTAAGCAAAATGCTGCAAAGAAGGAATATCACCATGTTATGGGGTCAGGTGGCTACAAGGTTGCCAGGCCTAAGTGGGAGAAAACCGAGAACTACCTGATTGATAAAGGGATCGATCCAGAGACATTGGAGTGGGCCGAACGGGCAAATGCTTGGTTCTACGGGCATGGGGGAAAGTTGGACCCAGAAACAGGGAAGTGTATTTTTACAAAAGATCAACTTGCAACACCCCTCAAAGCCCTTAAAGCTGCAATGAAGGACGTGCAGGACGGGAAGTTCAATCCCGACAGAGAGAACGACGAGCTGACACGCGCCCTCGGGAATGCTGAACACAGTGGACGAACACGAGGCACATTAGGCTCCGTTCCGTGGAAGATTGGGTTTCCCGACTGCAGTGAGACTTATAGAAGCCGAGGGAGAAAAAAGAAACAACATGCAGACCGGATGCAGAAGATAGAAGAAAAATTAGAGCAGAAGCAAATAGAGGCACTTACCAGCTAGCAAGCTACCGGCCCATCTCAGCGGCACGAAGATCCTGCATTCGATACTGCCGGCCCATCATCTTAGCGGAAAAGCAGCGTGGCTTCCATGGAACTCGTTCGGCCCATAGATGATATCACGGCTCCTCGCTACCCCGTGGATGATATCACGCAGAGGGAAAATTGTGAGCTACATGTGAAATGCGTGAACATATCCGTGAAGGTGGCGGTCGGCTTTGCCTTACCTCCTAGTAATGGAACTTACCATTGCTCTCCGATTCCAGATGACTATGCTGTTGTCGGGGTGGATGAAGTTATCAAGGGATTTGAGCAGCTGGAGCTTGACTTCCCTACAGGTGAAGGGGAGGCTGAACTGGGAGATGCCAGAAAAACTACCATTCTATGGAAAAAGGAACACATCGTGCTTCCACATTGGACGCCAAGGCTATCGACTCCTCAGAGTAGCAATCCAGCTCTATCTCCATCGCCTCAGCCGTCTCCGCCGCCTCAGCAGACTACGCCGCCTCCGCCGCCTCAGCAGACTCCGCCACCTCAGCCGTCTCCGCCGCGTCAGCAGACTCCGCCGCCTCCGCCACCTCAGCACCGGGTGGATAAGCGGAAGAGAACCGCCGCTCCGGCGGCTAGTATTACAACTGCGAAGAAATCCAGAGCAGGTACAAGGTACAGCGTCAAGAAGGCTCCTGCCAAGTTACCATACGAAATGAGTGATGAGGAAGTCAAGAAGCTCGTGGATGACGATGTGAAACGCCAGCTTGCACCGAAACGACCCGAGCCAAAGGAGAAAATAGATCCGACAAAAGCGAAGCAGTTTCTGGAAAACCTTACGCGACCACCACCGCCTCCGCTGCCATCAAAATATGACTGCTCTATTATGAAGTCACATAAACAGCAGCAGTCGGGAAGTAGTACTAGTGCAAGGGGGAAAACAATTCCCCAGCTCGGAGAACAGAAAAACCAATCGTGCCCCCCGCTCAACGTGTTTTCCGATAAGGATTATGATTCGGAGGTAGCGGCCACTCTTGCTCAATTCTTAAGCTGGGTAGAGTTCTCCACAGCTGAGTTAGCATACAGATACCAGCACGGGAAGCCTCTCGTCAGACCTGAGGAGGAATGGCTTCTACCAACACAAATGCGAAGATTGCATGAGTGGTACATGGAAGCCTCAAAGGAAGGGAAAGACTCACTCATGGTGGGAATTAAAAATGAGCATTACTTCAGTGGAGACTAGGAGATGTTCATTGAATTTGAGAAATTATGTCAGTTATACAATCAAGACGCCCTCGACAAATCTATCATCAGTTGCTATTGTCTGTAAGTATTATTTCTGTAATTAAGTCTCTAGCTCAGCTCGTTCATTGCATGTATAATTATCCTCACTATATTATGCAGAATGAAGATCCTCGAATGCAAAAGAGGACAAATCTATGACATTGGGTTCATTAACCCAAATAACATACATGAATATACGGTACAAAACAACGCCAAGGAAACAGAGGATAACTTGCTAAAGGCGTTAATTGAACAACAAACCAAAAGGGAAATACTATTTCCTTACAACTTCAAGTGAGTGTTACTGTCTTGTACACATTCTGTTTCGCTTACTCGATGTTAAGTGTAATTGATGAGTTATGCGTGCGCAGGTTCCACTTTATTCTGCTAGTCATTCAGTTTGACACAGGAAAAGTACTTGTCATGGACTCGAAACATAAAGACCCTAAGATGTGGGCGGACCTGAGTGAAATGCTCCAGAGGTAATTTCAATCATTATCGCACTATATCGGCAACTTTCGTTCATTTCCTGATATCAAGTAATTAATAACTCATTTATTCATTTTCTTTGCCGGGCAGGGTTTGGAAACAGTTCACCAAGAAGGTTAGGGGTGAATGAAAAGAGGAGCTGCAATTTCGACAACTCAATTCCGGAGCTTCTTTGGTGGCGGTCGCGTGGGCCACTATCGGTGCAGAGGGAGCCGGCCCCCGAGAGGGTGGTACGTCGCCGTGTCAGGGAGGAGGACGAGCACGTCCGTCGCTACATGGTTGCGTTGGACGACAGCTTCTCCAATACCTGGCAGTTTCTTCAGGGATCTCACCCGAGCTATGATCCTGTGATGGTTCCTTCTCTTTGGGTGTTCACCGCCCGTGGCTCAGGAACCGGGAGTCGACGTCCAGTTTGATTGGGCGAGATGTTTAGTGATATTATATGATATTATTGTTGCATTAACTGGATTATTCGAGATGTATTAGTGATATTATATGATAATATTATTGCATTAACTGGATTATTCGAGATGTATTAGTGATATTATGTGAATTTGTTTTAATAATGTGATTTTTTAATCGAGATGCAAATAGACATGGAAATGTGAATTTGTTTTAATAATTTGTTTATAGCATTGAAATAACTTGCAAGTCTTTGCAGAAACTATGGAACACGGCAGAGACGAAGAACAAGAAGACATGTTGGGGGCAATAATCCGCGACGGAGATGATGATATCACCTCACAGTTTCTGAACGACTCCGGTGAGGGAATAGAGGGAGGAGATGACGGCTCCGGTGAGGGAATGGAGGGAGAAGATGACGGCTCCGGTGTTGGAACCTTAATTATTACAAAGTCCGGCGAGGTATATTAATTAAGCCTCTGCTGACTAGATGCATTAATTGATTTGTATATACATATATTAACACTTCCTTCTTCTTTTAGCCCTCCGGATCGAGCCAATCTTCTATAAAGAAACGAGGCCCGAAGAAAAGGTTGGGCGAAAATGAAAGGTTCAAGATCGAAGAAGTCCATGAAGATGGCAAACCGATTGGTCCCGCGCGGAATGCAAACCGATTTGTAAGTCAGTGCGGAGTTATTGTTAGGGACAGCATCCCGATCACCATTCGAGAATGGAATAAGCCAAAGGCGGATGGAGTTACTTATGTCGACGATAGATCCAAAGAAACGCTTTGGAATACGCTCATGACAAATTTCACCCTACCGCCAGAGGTGGATCCAAATAACAAAGTTATAGAGCCAAAAGTCAAGGCGTGGGCTCTTAAGAAGATGGCCGCACAATTCTGCAATTGGAATAAAAGATTGCACCAAGACTATGTCCTGAAAGACAAGACTCCAACATTCACCGGAGCATATGAGAAGATAAAAGATCACTGGGACGCATTTGTGGAGTACAAGACATCGGATGAAGCTAAGAAAAGGTCAAAAATAAATAAGCAAAATGCTACAAAGAAGGAATATCACCATGTTATGGGGTCAGGTGGCTACAAGGTTGCCAGGCCTAAGTGGGAGAAAACTGAGAACGACCTGATTGATAAAGGGATCGATCCAGAGACATTGGAGTGGGCCGAACGGGTAAAGGCTTGGTTCTACGGGCATGGGGGAAAGTTGGACCCAGAAACAGGGAAGTGTATTTTTACAAAAGATCAACTTGCAACACCCCTCAAAGCCCTTAAAGCTGCAATGAAGGACGAGAAGTTCAATCCTGACAGAGAGAACGACGAGCTGACACGCGCCCTCGGGAATGCTGAACACATTGGACGAACACGAGGCACATCAGGCTCCGTTCCGTGGAAGATTGGGTTTCCCAACTGCGGTGAGACTTATAGAAGCCGAGGGAGAAAAAAGAAACAACATGCAGACCAGATGCAGAAGATAGAAGAAAAATTAGAGCAGCAGCAGAAGCAAATAGAGGCACTTACCAGCCAGCAAGCAAATAGAGGCACTTACCAGCCAGCAAGCTACCGGCCCAGAAGATCCTGCATTCGATACTGCCGGCCCATCATCTCAGCGGAAAAGCAGCGTGGCTTCCACGGAGCTCGTTCGGCCCATAGATGATATCACAGCTCCTCGCTATCCCGTGGATGATATCACGCAGAGGGAAAATTGTGAGCTACATGTGAAATGCATGAACATATCCGTGAAGGTCGCGGTCGGCTTTGCCTTACCTCCTGGTAATGGAACTTACCATTGCTCTTCGATTCCAGATGGCTATGCTGTTGTCGGGGTAGATGAAGTTATCAAGGGATTTGAGCAGCTGGAGCTTGACTTCCCTACAGGTGAAGGGGAGACTGAACTGGGAGATTCCAGAAAAACTACCATTCTATGGAAAAAGGAACACATCGTGCTTCCACATTGGACGCCAAGGCTATCGACTCCTCAGAGTAGCAATCTAGCTATATCTCCGTCGCCTCAGCCGTCTCCGCCGCCTCAGCAGACTACGCCGCCTCCGCCGCCTCAGCAGACTCCGCCGCCTCAGCCGTCTCCGCCGCGTCAGCAGACTCCGCCGCCTCAGCACCGGGTGGATAAGCGGAAGAGAACCGCCGCTCCGGCGGCTAGTATTACAACTGCGAAGAAATCCAGAGCAGGTACAAGGTACAACGTCAAGGAGGCTCCTGCCAAGTTACCATACAAAATGAGTGATGAGGAAGTCAAGAAGCTCGTGGATGATGATGTGAAACGCCAGCTTGCACCGAAACGGCCCGAGCCAAGGAGAAAATAGATCCGACAAAAGCGAAGCAGTTTCTGGAAAACCTTACACGACCACCACCGCCTCCGCTGTCATCAAACTATGACCGCTCTATTATGAAGTCACATAAACAGCAGCGGTTGGGAAGTAGTAGTAGTGCAAGGGGGAAAAAAATTCCCCTGCTCGGAGAACAGAAAAACCAATCGTGCCCCCCGCTCAACGTGTTTTCCGATAAGGTTTATGATCCGGAGGTAGCGGCCACTCTTGCTCAATTCTTAAGCGGGGTAGAGTTCTCCATGGCTGAGTTAGCATACAGATACCAGCACGGGAAGCCTCTCGTCAGACCTGAGGAGGAATGACTTCTACCAACACAAATGCGAAGATTGCATGAGTGGTACACGGAAGCCTCAAAGGAAGGGAAAGACTCACTCATGGTGGGAATTAAAAATGAGCATTACTTCAGTGTAGACCAGGAGATGTTCATTGAATTTGAGGAATTATTTCAGTTATACAATCAAGACGCCCTCGACAAATCTATCATCAGTTGCTATTGTCTGTAAGTATTATTTCTGTAATTAAGTCTCTAGCTCAGCTCGTTCATTGCATGTATAATTATCCTCACTATATTATGCAGAATGAAGATCCTCGAATGCAAAAGAGGAAAAATCTATGACATTGGGTTCATTAACCCAAATAACATACATGAATATACGGTACAAAACAACGCCAAGGAAACAGAGGATAACTTGCTAAAGGCGTTAATTGAACAATAAACCAAAAGGGAAATACTATTTCCTTACAACTTCAAGTGAGTGTTACTGTCTTGTACACATTCTGTTTCACTTACTCGATGTTAAGTGTAATTGATGAGTTATGTATGCGCAGGTTCCACTTTATTCTGCTAGTCATTCAGTTTGACACAGGAAAAGTACTTGTCATGGACTCGAAACGTAAAGACCATAAGATGTGGGCGGACCTGAGTGAAATGCTCCAGAGGTAATTTCAATCATTATCGCACTATATCGGCAACTTTCGTTCATTTCCTGATATCAAGTAATTAATAACCCCTTTATTCATTTTCTTTGCCGGGCAGGGTTTGGAAACGGTTCACCAAGAAGGTTAGGGGTGAATGGAAAGAGGAGCTGCAATTTCGACAACTCAATGTAAGTAGTACTAGCTAGGTCCGCGCATCTCTTTGATTCTAGCTAGTTTCAATACCATTATCATGCTTGATTATTTTTTTGATTGAACTCTATTCTCGTAAAGTGCTCGAGGCAGGGAGACGGGAATAATTTATGTGGATACTACGTTTGGGAGTTCATTCGCCAGACGACCTGTGAGAAGGGCAGAATTTTACAACAACTTGAAGTACGTAAACAATATTCACAATTTTATTTTATTACCATCAATTGTGTTGAGTTTCATTCATATATATTGACCCCCTTCTTTAAATTAGATCCAACGGATGCGGGATGATCTCCTACCAAAGGATCGCGTACGAGCAATTCAAGAGGAATTGGCGGGATTCTTACTTGAAGATGTCATATCTAAAACCGGAGAATACCATCGGGAATTGGTAGGGGATTTTGGTAATTAGATATTAGGGATCGTAAGAGATATTATATTGTATATATATGCATGAACGTGTACTATATGTAGTAGCGTCGAATATATATACTAAAACTTGTTGTTCGACCAAGCACGGAGAAAGAGGTCACTTCTCTATATTCATGACGATGTTGTGTAATGGTTCCTTCATTGCTATATGTAGTAGCGTCGAGTTGAATGGAAAACATAAAATAAAAATGAAAACCCTAAATGAAAAAGAATTGAATGGTAAACACAAAAAGAAAAGGGAAACACAAAATGAAACCCCTAAACCCTCCAAAACCCTAAACCCCTACAAAACCCTAAACCCCAGCTCCTGACGCGTGGCGGCCTTTAGTCCCGGTTGGTGTTACCAACCGGGACTAAATGTCCTCCTGCCTGAGCGCTACGCAGCGGCCACGTGGAGCGCATTTAGTCCCGGTTCGTAACACAACCGGGACTAAAAAGGGGGGCCTTTAGTCCCGGTTGCCCAACCGGGACTAAAGGCCCTTACAAACCGGGACTAATGTCCATTTTTCTACTAGTGATATATATGTCACGGCGGATAGATATAGACATGAGACAGACAAACGTGTGGACGTACTGTACTAGATAATGTCTCTAGGACATGCATGCATGCATATGCCCTCCAGATCGATCGGTACGCCGACATCGATCTAGCTACAACGTATCTCAGTTTGTGAGCTGGCTTAGCTATGGTTTAGCGTGCCCCAGGAGGCATTTGGAACCTAGCTTTCAGATCGACTAGCTACATAGAACCAACCAACGATATACTACTATATCTAGAAGAAAAAAAAGGACAACCGCCCGGAGCCCACAGTCAGCTAGTACTGTACACCAGTAGAATGCAAGTTGTGGGAGTATGGCTTAAGCTTCACGTGCCCTATGTGGCTATGTAAGGAAAAAAAAACCCGAGTTCTCTGACTTAATTATAATGAAAAATGTAAACCTAAAAATTGCACACGCGATGCAACACAACCCCACTTTGTTTGCATGTTTCCTCAAGTTTGGCTTCTAACTTTCTAGAGTTATCTCATATGCATGCAATTCGTCGCACAATCACTTTCAAGCAACCAAGCCAGGTGGCAGTAGTACAAATTCTTATATTGTCATCGCTCCATGGAATCGATTTTCATCGAATTACAACTCCCATAACGATCACTTGCGGCGGTTTTATGAAAAATAGATAGTGATTCTCTCTTCTAGAAAACTGAGGATAGAGACAATGATAGGCCGTGGCTTAATTTCCTCTCTTCTAGAATTCCCTCCACGTGAGGCAATGTTGTAATTCTCTCTAAACCTGATTTGAGTGGTAATATATTCAGGTGGCGAAGCTCTCCCCCCAGCGACCGTTAAAAAAAAAGACAGTAAATAATTAACCGGCTGCAACAAGAAATTATTACATTCGGTTAGAAAGGGAAAGTTTCGTCCTCTGTCCAGATATAATTGGTCAACGTAGTTTTCTAGTTTGTGTAAGCATATGTACTATCTCTTTTTCGTGCACTCTCTATTTATCTTTTGCCTATCTTTAATAGTGTTGAGTAAACATTGAAACAAAATTATCTCTTTGATATTCCTAGGATCTTTTGTCACTAGCTAGGGGTAGGTATGTAGGTCGTATGCACCGGCGCTTCAACCATTTCCACCGTGAGCACTGAGTTTGCATTTTGGTGTTCCACTTTATCTTTAAAATTAGTACTACAAACTTTGTGACATGGCAGATACATGTTGTCCTTATGTCCTACATTATTTTTATTTTTTATGAAACTTTTAGTTGAGTCTAGGTTTAGTAGCAAGTCTTGGAGTACCGGATTTGGTCGTCTAAAAATTTAATATGAGAATGAAGACTACAAATACATATAATTTATTGTATTTAATTATTATATAGTTATAAAATATACTCCCTCCGTTCCTTTATATAAGGTGTATTTGTTTTTTGAAAAGTCAAACGAGTGCATGTTTGACCGAGTTTTTAGGAAAATATATCAATATCCACAATACAAAATTTATATCATTTGATCCATCATGAAAAGTAGTTTCATATTTTATCTATTAGGTATTGCAGATGTTGTTATTTTATTCTGTAATCTTGGTCAAACATTCAAATGGTTGACTTGCATGGAAATCAATACACCTTATGTTCTGAAACGGAGGGAGTATGTAGTAAAAGTGGCGGGGTTGATGAAACAGTGATGCCTGGGAGAAATAGTATAAGTAGCATTTCCATGCATGCATGTTGAGAGAATTCCCAAGGAAGGAAAAGGATGAGACGGAGGACGAAGAACCAGTATACAGATAAGGACCGGCCGGCCTATGGAAGTATGGGAAATATGCTAGTTTTAATTAAAATTTGTGTAAATGAGGTATACGTGGCTATAGTAGTGCAATGGAGTACGTACACCGGAAAGTCACTTTGGAGCACGGGGCTCTATGAGCACCTTTTTTTTAAGTTCGGAAATATTAATTTTTATGGTTCCACAAATTATGAAACTTTCTATATGTGTATACATAGATGTGTAGTACATATGTGCAAAGTTCCATAAATAGACTTGTTTGTATGTTAGATGTAAAATAAATAAATCAAAATAGTCTTTTTTTTGGGCCAGAATGTTTTCTTTTTTGTGTAACACTGATCTTACCTATGTTTTTTTTTTTTTGAGAATCACTGATCTTACCAATGTTAGCTAGGAGTCTCTCTATCACGAATCCAGATAGGGGCCAGGCGGATAGCTAGACATACAAAAAAAAAAAGACATACACATCAACAGATGCAATCCAGATCGCTACAGTACGAGCAGCTTGCACAAAAGCCAATGCAATCTCAATCTACAGCATATATGCTGTGCACAAAATAAGGACCATGCTCAATCCAATTAATTTAATTGGTGAGCTAGCTTAGCTACCTAGTCTGGTCCTGCGTGCGTTTGGATCCTAGCTTTCGGCAACTCACGGACACGTCCAAATAGCATCAAATTCGAATAGCAGGGTGGGCCAGACAGACCTAGAGCCAAAAGCACATGGAGTGTGAGGACATGTGATCCAACTAACAGTGGGCCAAGTGGACTTTCCAGACTCCCCCAAAGCTTCCCCGGGTTTGGCTCGGGTTTAGCGGATTTTTGTTGTCCGAACTGGTCTGTGGACATTTGATGGCCTATGTTGGATGGCAAAAAGTCTCTGGACACGCTGGTCCTAACATTTTTGATAGACCGCGTTGGAGTTGCCCTTAGCAGCAAAATTGTCTACCAGTAATCAAGTTTTTTTCAGCAATGGAATATATGTATTGGTCTACATAGTATTTCTAGCCTTGTGTAACCATATGTACTTTAGTGATGTTCCATCTCTTTTACATTTGCTCCCTATTCATCTCCCATCTATCTTTAATACATACATGTAGACGTAAATGTGACTTATCTTGTGGTTATTCCTAGGCTACGCATACAAAAGCTATTACCTATGGACGTACGATACATGCATGTTGTTCATATATCCTATAATATTTTCATATTATTTTTCCAAAACTTATAGGCAGGGCCGAGTGCAATACAAATCTTGGAGTACCAGATATTCTCCCCCCACCCCCCTCAAAACAGGCTTTCGCCCCACTTTATATTAATAAACCAAACGACCAAATGATACAATGTATAGAGGAAAAACTCAGAAGCTGATCAAAAGAAAACACGATAAAACTAACAAAGAGTGCTAAAAAAGCAGCGCACTACTAAATGCCTCCAACAAGCCATGGAGAAGAAGCACAAGAAACTCGTCGTCGCGTCCGAGGAGCACCCCCACTCATCGGTGACGTCTCCAAGAGGGTCACGATGCGAAGCACCGCCGTCGCCGTGTCAGCCGAGTCACACAGATGTTTTCGCCCTGAGTGTCGGCACGGAAAGGTGGGGACCAAGGTGACGCCCCAAGTGGATCACAACAACCATAGGCATTGCCGTCGTAGGAGCCGAGACGCAAAGCTTTTGCTCGAACCAACCCATGCCACACCGCGCGAGCAGGCCACAAGCCCCTCCACGACGGGGACTCCACCATGACAGAACCAGGAGCACCAGATCTAGATCAGGGCTTGGCCGCCACCGCTGGTGACAACTTCGCCAGGGTCACCCAGCGCAACACACCTCGCCACCCACATGGCCGAAGCACACCGCCAACACCAACCACCACGCTGCTCACCATAGCCAATTCATGTAGCCTGCCATCCCGGGCCGCCGCACCATCATCGTTGGACCCGAGACCTCCCTCGTGCCACGCCTACAACCACCAACCACCACAGAAGAGAACAAGATGGCCATTCCTTCCCATCACTGGACAATTCCTCGCACCGTGTCCATAGACAGCGGCAAACCCCACCCCATCAGCCGACGACCGCCAATTACAGTGGCAGCCATTGAGATCCAAAGAAGGCCTTACTCGGAGGGCCCAATTTGGACGGGTAACGACCTCACCACTGCACCACCGCACCACCGCACCACCCTAGCCCACCTGGTTAAAGGGTGAGTCTCTGTTGGCTACTTGGCATAGCCCATCGCAAGGAGGAAGGGAGGGACCGCAACCCATTTGGTGGTGAATCCACACCCCTGGTAGCGGCCAAAACCTGAGAAACGCCCAGCCCACTGACGTCGGCCTTCTCAGGCTCGGTTAGGGTTGGAGAAAATACCACATCTCGGACCGGCGAAGCAGCGGCAGACTTAGGAGAGGGGCGTCCCACCGTGAAGACCCATGCCACCACCGGCCAATCCGGTCAACCATTTTCACCTGCCATCCACCGCTGTCGGCCTGGATCTGCCGTGCAGGACATGATCGCGCAAGGCCATGTGACCGCAGCAGACCCACACCACCACCCGCAAGGACATGCCGCCCCACGCACCCCTAAGCACCCTGTGTGAGAGAGGAAAACGCCCCGCCGCCACAAGCGCAGCACGGGGGGAGGGGGGGGGGGGGGGGGGGAGGTGGGAGGGAGGAAACTAGAGGTGGCGGCAGTGCAAATCCTCCCGAGGCGCACGCGGGGTGCGTCACTGGAGCGGGCAACACGTAAAAGTGGGTACGGGGAAAATGGCATCCTCAGGAATGCTTCACAAATATTCTCCCCACCAAGGATAGCATGGCCATTAACGCGTACCCGTATATTCTCTTCATTCCGTGGCTTCTTGCCATTATTCCTCATGTTGATTCAAATACAACTCATGGAGGAGGAGAAATAGAGCAAGTGCTTGTGTTTTACTCCCTCTGATTGTAAATAGATGTCGTTTCGGTGATTGACATGTCCCGAGCATACATCTTTCACTCTTTATTTAGATGTACTCCCTCTATCCAAATATGTAGGGCCTAATATGTTTTTTCAGGTTGACTTTGATATTACACCACAAGTTTAATCTCATGCTGGAAATCTTCGGGTGTAAACCATATGGCCGCCGCCATTGGCACAGCTCCACAGGGCACGCTTTATTAGTGAAGTCTCCTTTTTGCCATTACACACTGATTCAACTCTGAAAAGTTAAGGATTGCCCCCCCCCCCCAAGTTAAGGATTGCCCCCCCCCCCCCCCCCCCCCCCCGCCGCTCATCATATTGAACTGCTAGCTTCATGTGAAACTCCCGTGCTTGGCAAAGATATTTTCCTGTGAAACTTCCGTGCTTGTATACCATGAGCTTATCAGTTTAGTCAATTAGAGTTTTTTTCTTATCTCTTTTAAGGTACCTTTTTTTTGAGGTGAAACTTCCTATTCTATTCATCAAACATCATGGCAGTACAAACATACGTAACCTATTGTGTGTGCATGCGCGGTGCGTGCGTGTGAAGAACGGTGTGTGTAGAAGTGCATGCTCTAACCAATGCAACCAAAAGACCGATCTGATGGAAGAGACTAGGCAACACATTTATACGTCAACACTCCCCCTCACGTGTGGCTCCCTCAGGCCTAAACGTGGACCGAAAGTGGGCTGCAATTTTATTGCGCCAGCCGGGTCTTGAACTCAAGACCTCTTGGCTCCGATACCATGTAGAAGTGCATGCTCTAGCCAATGCAACCAAAAGACCGATCTGATGGAAGAGACTAGGCAACACATTTATACATCAACAGTGTGGACTCACGGAGTGCCCAGCCGATCAGAGAAGCAGAGGGCATGCATGACAGTACAGGTTCATCCACAGTTCATCATCTTCAGGCACCTAGGTGCACGAGAAGCAATGGAGACCACCAGCTCGCTCTTTGCCAAATACTACCCATCAAGCTGGGACCTCCCTACCACGAAGACAGATCTGCTCCCTCCGTTTCTAAATATAAGACCTTTTAGAGATTTCAATACGGACTACATACAGATGTATGTAGACATATTTTAGAGTGTAGATTTACTCATTTTGCTTCGTATGTAGTCCATATTGAAATCTCTAAAAGGTCTTATATTTAGGAACGGAGGGAGTACGATTTGACCCTTTTTTATTGCCAGCATTATTTTTCTCTACTGAGCAGCATTTGCCAAATACTACCCCCTAAGGGTTGACGAAAATGTTAGTGCCACACTCGAAGGGGGTCAACGCTAATACACTATGGCGTTGAGCTCAGTTTGACTAACAAAATATGTCATAGATAATATAACATTAAATTCATATTCGAAAATAGTTTTGAATGGTATAATTTTTATGGCACAGAACTCATATATGACCGTTCCAATTGATAGTCAAAACAAATCTTAAATTGTGCGCTGGCCCCGTAAAACAAAAAAGGAGGGAGTAAGTTTTTTCAGCGTCAGGGTATATGGCGTTGAAATAGCCAAGTTCAACGCCAGAACGTTGGTATTGAGCAAACGGTTTAAGTTTCGAAACATAAACTTTAGCACTCTCAGTTTCTCAGTTTCACCCAGGTCACAAATGATCATGTTGTTTTATGAAAAATTACATGTAAACATTTCTAACCAATAACTATATCCATGATATGTTTTAGATTTCTTATTAAAAACTTAGAAATACAATTTTGTTTTAAGCTTTAGAAAGTGAAAGAAAAATAATACCCCATGTACCAGACGAAAACCCAATTGTTCCCAAAATATTTCTAACCCTCACATAACTAACAAATTGCAGTTTTGATCGGCCGTGATGCTTTTTCCTAATTATTTTTTCCTTTGCGAAGGATAAATATTTTTCAATGCCAAGAGCAAACATAGGTGAGATATACAGCAAGCAAAAAATAATGTAGTTGCAGATAAAAATTGAGTGTGTTTTTTCATCCCTGATGGAATCATGGTATCTATTCTCATTTTTGAAGTTAATTAGGCACAAAATAATACCTCCTTCATTCAGGATACATGTCATATTTTGTTTCATTAGGAAAATATATTGACCAACCATAGCTAGCTAACCAGCTAGGTATAGGACAAAATAATTTATATTGTAATGTGATGCTGATTGTATGGGGTTAGTGTGCTAAAGGACAATGTTTAGAAACAACACATCGAGAGTGTATGTGTCACATTAACCTTCCTAGGTATGAGCTTTAGATTTTGGTTTCCTTCTCAAGGCCATTCATATTCTATAACAAGAATCATATCACCGTCATACTAAAGGTTAGATAAACCATCGCGACAAGATGAGGTACCACAACCGCAAATCATTCCCAGGCCTTGACCATTCAACAAGGAGGAGGACCGCTAGCTAGCATGTCAACAACAATATTTGGAAGTATCAGTGAGAGTGGGCCTCCTTAATGCAACATTTTTTCTTTGTTTGGAAATAGAGGGTTTGTGGTAGAATTGCCAGCTTCACCTTATTATTATTAGGATTCTCAAATCCACCAAACTTAAAGATTTGTTGTCCCCCTTTTTTTCGCAGATTTGCTTCCGATCAATCTACTGGAATTTATGCTCTTGCCAGTCGGTTGGTTTTTTAGATTTTAAATTTATTTATATATTTAATCCACAAATTGCACATTTATTCTGCACCAATTTTACATCTCAAAATATGCAACTGTGTTTATTTGAATTTTCTTACTTTATATTTGTTTCAGTTTTTACCATTTAAAAGTAGTCAACTCTTATATTTTTCTCTATAGTCGCACTTTTCGTAGTGTGCAACTACCAAATTTGTAATGGCGCAACTATATCAATTTAAGTTTTATTTGTGTAGTAATTGGATATCAGCATGTGGAGAATATATATATATCTGACTTCACTATTGTTCACTCGAAATATTCTAGGAGGAGACAATCAGAAAGACAAATAATACTCCATGTTCCAGGAGGAGACAGCCGTTCCTCAAGGTATTTTTTTACCTGTACATAAACTGTAAATAGCAGTTTCGATTGGTCGCGCGAGGAAACAACTTATTTTGTGCAAGGATGTTTTTGCCTGATGGAATCATGGTATCTATTATCACTTTTGTAGTTAATTAGGAACAAAATATCACACCCCCGTTCCAAAATACATGGCATATTTTATTTCGCTAGAAAGATATTTATCAACCATAGCTAGCTAAGCAGTTAGCTAAGGACAAAAGAATTATTATATAGTAATGTGATGCTGACTGGACGTGGTAAGTGTTGCGGGACAATGCTTAGAAACAATGAATCGAGAGAGTATGAGTCACAATAACTTATAGATTATGTGGATGCCCTTGGAGTCGTCATTGTAGATAACCTTGCTAGGCATGAGCTTTAGAGGACTGCACAACAACTTCCTAGTCATCCAAATAATTCACAGTTCTCTTCTGTGTCAATTTTAGTGTGGGTGATAAATATTTTTACAAATAGGAAAACGTGTTTTTTTTCTCTATTACATGCATGCATATGAAATATCTTCTCATTCCATGGCGCGGAAGGAAGAAAAAAAAAAGCTGGTCGATTTCGTTTGGAAGCTAACCATGGCGCATATATATGTCACGGATAGATGTAGACATCAGACAGACAAACGTGTGGATGATACTGTATACTAGATAATGTGTCTAGGACTTTTCTCACATGCATGCATATGCCTTACGTCCAGATCGGTACGTACGCCGGCGGGCCACAACCGTGGCGTGCAAACAAAAACAGGGAGCGCTAGCTACCAAGCGGCATCTATCTAGCTACAACATACGTATCTCAGTTTGTGAGCTGGTGTAGCGTGGTCCAGGAGGCATTTGGAAACTTAGCTTTCCGATCGACTAGCTACATATAGATCGGGATCGAGCTATATACAACCAGCCAACGATATGCTACATCTAGATAGAAAAGAATAAAAATGGGCCACCGCCCGGAGCCCACAGCCAGCCAGTACGAAAGCTACAGATCCCCACTCGTTTTAATCATTGTTATTTTCTCCTTTGTATTCCATTCTAGGATGATGAGATGAATCTGGCCAGCAATTCATTGGCCAACAGGTACTGCACACTAGTAGAATACTTGTAGGAGCTTCACGTGGCCTGTCTAAGAAAAAAATCCTAGTTCTCTGACTTGATTAATTACACTGAAAAACAGAAACCTAAAACTTGCACACACGATCCAACGCGACGCCACTTCCTTGCGTGTTTCCTCGTATTTGGCCTCTAAGAGCATCTACAACCGGACCACCCAAATCCTCCCCATACGTCCGGGAGGACAGTCCGGTCACTGTTCGGACAGGAGAGAGAAGGAAAAAAGCCACCCAACCCATTTTGACCGGGCTGTCCGCAAATCCATATCCATACCAATATGGGGAACATATGGGGATGCCCGGGCATGTCCGCGCAGCCCTCCACGTAGGATGTGGCCCCACACCGGACCACCTTTTCTCTTTCTTTACTCTCTCTCTCTCTCTCTCTCTCTCTCTCTCTCTCTCTCTCCATCCCCACCAATCATATGCATTTGACCGGACAATTTGAGGAGGATGTAGAGAACATGGTTGCGACCGGGCACGTCCGTGGACGTATAGGGACTTGAATTAGCCCATTGTGGTTGTAGATGCTCTAACTTCCTAGGAAGGCAATGGGGATGCAATTAGTCGCACAATCACTTTCAAGCAACCGAGCATGGTGGCAGACTGGCAGTAGTACAAATTCTTATATTGGCATCGCTCCATGGAGTCGGTTTTCGCCGAATTATTTGTACCAACTCCAATAATGATCACCTGCGGCGGTTTTTTAAAAAATGGACAGTAAAGAATTAATTGGCTATCATAATAAATTATTACATTCAGTTTAAAAATGGATTGCGTCGTCCTTTGTCCATATATAATTGGTCGCCGTAGCTTTGCAGTCTTGTGTAATCATATGTTGATATGTAACTAAATTGATTTTCTATCTCTTTTACGTGCACTCTCTGTTTTTTCTTCTATCTATCTTTAATAGTGTCGAGTAAGCGTCAACACAAAATTATCGTTTTGATATTCTTAGGATCTGTGACTAGTTAGGGGTAGTTATCTACGTCGTGTGTCCCGGTGCTTCAGCCACTAAGTCAGAAATGAAGTTGCCTTTTGGTTTTCCACTTATCTTTAAAATTAGTACTGTAAACTTTTCTACATGGAAGATACATGGTGTTCTTACATCCTACATTATTGTCATTTCTTAATGAAACTTTTAGGTGAGTCTGGGTGCATTGACAAGTTTTGGAGTACTGGATATTCTTCACAATAAGGATAACAAGATTATTAACTATGTGCATTAATCTCTCGATTCCATGGCATCTCCTCATTTTTCTTTGTGTTGGACCGAAATATAACTTTTGGAGTAAAAGAATAGAGCAAGTGATGCTTGTTTTTACTCCCACTGAATGAAAATACACATGTCATTTCGCGGATTGACACGCCTGCAACATACACCTTCGACTCGACATTTTTTAGGTATGTGTTCGTAAAATTATAATACAAAAAAAATAAGTTGTGGAACTATTTTCCATGAAAAAATGAAAAATATTTCACCTTAACCATGTGAACAACTTAAAAAAAAAATCATAGCCAAAGTTACACAAGTTTAACTGCATGATTTTTTGGACAACATATATTTATCAATTTATGTGATAACCGATTAGCAGTTTAGAAACTGACACTATTGGGGACAAGTACATTCACTCTATGTTACATGTTGTATCATGCATTGATGTGATCATGAACTGTACAATTACTGGTATTCTTAGCTTGTACCTGTTGGTAAAAATTACTAGAAACTAGATGATATCACGCGCGTTGCTGCGGAAATTTGTTGCAATATATTATTTTGATAAGATTTGGTTGTCTGGAATTCGAATATGAGAATGAAGACTATAAATACATAATATTTGTTGTATTTGATTATTATACAGTTATAAGATATTTATGGAATGTATGTAGTATTTCTCACACATTTTGAGAGAAATAAAAGTGGTGGGGTTGATGAAGTGGGAATGTGTGCATATTGAGGGAAATAGTATAAGTATCATTTCCCTTGCATGCATGTTGAGTGTAATAAAAATAGTACGGGTTGATGAGGTGGCATTCTTACATTTTGAGATAAATAAAGTAGTGAGATCAACTACTTATGTATCTAGGACATGACAAGATGAACAATGCATTACATTAATAAAAAAAACAGCAATAAAATTTGCACACAACAACTTCACATAACAGTGCATCAATCTCAGAGACATGATCTCCTCGGATCTCAGGTGTATACCATATGGCAGCCGCCACTGGTACAACTCCTTGGGCACGTTGAGAGCCTCATTGAATCGGAGGATTCAAAAATGTAGGAATAGAAAAAATGTAGGATTGCAATCATGCCCTTTTGAATCCTACAAGATTTTTTTTCGCGATACACGCAATCCTACATGATTTTGATTTGTTTGATTGCATCAAAAACAAAGGATTCTTTCCAAGAGGTTTGAGTGGATATTAAAATTCCTATGGAAGGTAGTATAAAGGAATCCCTAGGAATAAATCCTATAGGATTCCATCCTATGAATCAAACGGCCAATATAGGAAAATTTGCTAAGGATTCTAATCCTTTGCTATGAAAATACTTTGAATCGAAGAGGCCCCGAGGCAAGTCTCTTTTTTGCTAATACACG
Source organism: Elymus sibiricus (assembly GCA_039707655.1). NCBI lineage: Eukaryota > Viridiplantae > Streptophyta > Magnoliopsida > Poales > Poaceae > Elymus > Elymus sibiricus. The sequence goes on along the minus strand of CM077670.1, from coordinate 366,774,760 downwards.
CTGATTCAATTCCAAAAATGTCACTCTAGACCATTAAATCATTTTCACAACCAGTTGTCCACTTGTCATAGCAATTGTATGGGGGCAGTGCAGCTAACTCGGCACAAGCATAGGGCGTGCATGATAGTACACATAGCAGCACCATGGCACAGTGCACTACAATCCTCTTATCGCAACAGATCTGTGCATAGTCCATATCACATTGCTTTCAAGTTTAACTACGCAGGGACCCCTACCACAATGCATATAGTCATTCTGAGCATTTCATATGGCATTGCCCAATCATTTCACCCATTTTATTGTTTGGTAAGAAATGGTATGACAACTCGAACTACTTTTTGTTTAGTAAAGATGGTTATGTCCATCTTGATGATGTAGAGGCCGAGGAACCCCCTTTTCGAAAAAATATTACACCCTCAGTTTGGCAAAACTGTTTTTTTTTGTTAGTGCCACATCCTATCATCTATTCTTTCTTTTTTTTTGCGAGAAAAGCTTCCATTCTATTCATCAACTGTCAAGCTAATACAAAGAACACCAAAAGTAAAAAAAATAAAATACATCCAGGTCCATAGACCACCTAGCGACGACTACAAGCACTGGAGCGAGCCGGAGGCGCGCTGCCATCATCGCCCTCCCTCATCGAAGCCGGACAAACCTTATTGTAGTAGACAGTCGGGAATTCGTCGTGCTAAGGCCCCAAATGACCAACGCACCAGAACAGCAACCGAAGCCGATGAAGAGAAGCGTAGATCGGAAGGATCCAACTTGTAGACATTGTTAGTGCCATATCCTATCATCTATTCATAAATAGTTTTTCTTTCGATTGGCTATTCTTAAATAGTTGTGCATCAAAAAGTCATGCATGTCCGCCACACCATCAACATCCAATCACTATCTATTTGTATACGCATGTGGCCGTTCCACATCAACAAATCACGAATCACTGTCACAACATCATAATTAATCACACAATTATTAACGTCATTTGCCTAATTATCCATTTCTTAAAGCCCCATGTTTTCAGCAGTGTCCATGTGGCAACATGCGAGTTATCTTCTAGTATAACTAAATAGGTGATCCCACTCACATGTTTCTCTCACCATGAAACCATGTCACCTGCAACCATGCTACTTATATAAAAAAAATTACAACTATACAATAATCAAATACAATAAATCATATAGATTTTTTATTTGAGTTCTCATATTATAAGTCCAGATATTCATCTTCTATGTAATCAAATCTCATTGATGTATATTGCAACTAATTCCGACAGCAACGTGCGGTGCAGTATATGTTTGTGCCACATTGATGTCAACTAGGGGAGAGAGGGCTGAATAGATGACTACAAGTTTTAATTTTCGTATTGATTTTAGGGATTGAGGAACTATAAGTTTTCTATAAATGCAATAATGTTACTGAATAAAGCTTTCACCCTGTGCAAATTTCTAGGGTGATTGGCATGTGTCATTGACATGCCAATTATTCATTCCACGCTGGTTTACCTATTTTTAGCGTGCTCTTGCTATTTTGCTTTCTGACGAAATATACATGGTGATGATCATTTGTTTAGGCAATGTTTTTGGCTATACTTACCCTAGTTTTTTGCACATAATTATATTTCCCTTCAATGGACCCAGAGGACTAATTAAATCCTTATCGTACAATTTATACATACCATCGTCTTGGTTGAGGCTGTGTGGCGGCGGCGATATCCCTTAATAGGAATAATGTCTCCCACGTTCTATCCCCGTCCCGATGGTGTGTCTAGCATCGTCGGAGGGCGTGTGGAGGTTTGTCTCCGTCGGATCTCGCGGGATTCGGTCGGTGCTGGTCTTCGGTGGATCTGTTTGGATCCGGTCTTCGTTCGTCTTTGTTTGGGTGTTTACAGGTTTGATCCTTCTGATCTACGACTTTCTTCATCGGCGATGGTTGCTACTCTGGCGCGCTGGTCCTATGGGGCCTTAGCACGACGACTTCCCGACTGTCTACTACAACAAGGTTTGCCCGGCTCCGGTGAGGGAGGGGCGATGACGGCGGCGCGCCTTCGGCTCGCTCCAGTGCTTGTAGTCGTCGCTAGGTGGTCCACGGACATGGTTGTAATTTTTATTACCTCTGTTGTTCTTTGTACTGCCATGATTGAAGATGAATAGATTGGAAGTTTCTCGCAAAAAAAATAAAAAATTTATACATACCATCAACTTCGGTAACTGATGTTTTGTTTTGCCTGTAACCCAAGAAATGTCTATAAATATGGCACTTCCTCCTATCCATATTAATTGACGTTGGTTTAGTATAAAGTTGGGTAATATGAATCGGAGGGATCCGTGATGCAGAACTTGTGCGCCAAAGTTCATGGGCCCAAGTTGAACGGTGACATGTTTGCACAGATCCAGATTTGGTCTCGAATTTAAGGGGAAGCAATCCGAAAGTAGAAAATCAGCCAATTACCGTGCAGTACGCACGATGCCTTCCTCGAGAGGGCGCCAGGTGGCATCAGGATAGGGTGGTCTCACTAGCCACGTCAGCCCCACGCATGGCCCCGCTGCCCAGCGACGCAGAACTTGAACAAGCACGAGAACAAATAGCAGAGAGAGAGAGAGAGCAGAGCAGAGTAGAGCAGATCTAGCAGAGTAGCACAGCAATGGAGTCTGACATGGACGTGAGCTTGGATTTCTCTTGGGAGGCCCTGGTGCTCGAGCTCGGCGACGCAGATAGGTGAGCCCCTGCAGCATGCAAGCATGAACACCCCAGTCCACTCTGCTTCCTGATCTTGCTGTGATTGTTCCATCTTTCGTGCATAGTAAGTAACCGTTAAAGTTGGATGGATTGTTGCAGCATGTACCTGCCGGCCGAGGACTCTCTGTCCGGCCTGTACGACGACTCGGTGAGCTCGCCGGACGGCGCCACCTCGCGGCCGACGAACGCATCCAGCTTGGAGAGAAAGAACATAATCAACGAGAGGCACCGGCGCAGGATGCTCAACGAGAAGCTTTACGCCCTTCGCCGTGTCGTTCCAAACATCACCAAGGTTTCATTCACAGCACTTGCCTACACGTTCGTATATACCTATGCTGCATGCAGTTTAACTTGATTTGGTTGTGCTCCGGGATTTAGATGGACAAGGCCTCCATCATCCAGGACGCCATCGCCTACATCGAGGAGCTGCAGGAGCAGGAGCGCCAGATTCTCGCCGCCCTCAGAACCGACAGCTGCGCCGCCGTGGCCAAGGCGGACGACGCCGCCTCGACCGGCAGCGGCTCCTCACCGCGGAAGAAGATGAGGAGGACTACCTCTGCCTCCTCCATTAACGGCGCCTTCTGTTCCCCTGCCATGCATCCGGTTCAAATCCTCGAGGTAATTATTCACATGTGACATGTTGCTCAGTGTTGATTCCGGAGTGAAAGGAAGTTAGGTCAGAATGAAGTGAGGGCGATTGGTGAACCTGCACCTCGGTGAATAAGAATATTCCCAACATCGATCTGTATTAACTAATTGATAATTACATTACATAACTCATCACAAATCATGTTACATCGACCATCATCCAAACCAGTTGAACGTAGCCCGAGCTAAGCCATGGGCGGTCGTGCTTCCACATGTTGTAGGGGACAGGACATATATATGGATCTTGCTGGTAGCTAACTTGCAGAAAATTAAAACGTTTATCCTGTTAAAAATACAACCATTTCGGCATTTCAATCGCCCACACAAAAGAACATGCTCTCGCTGGGATTTGGGCCTTAAGCCTAGGTTGAGCCCCTGTCAATCGGTTGCCAAAAATATTCATTATACTTCTTTTTTTTTAGCATAGTTCGTTATACTTGTTGGTGGGGACAAATAAGCTATGGACAATACACTAGTGTAGTGTGGCAAACGACCATGATAGAAATAAGTGGTGAATTATTTTCTCCTCACAGAAGCAACACACCTTTGTCCAAGTAACGCATAGAAAACTTTTCAACGGGAACTTGATTTCCAAATGTATTTATTGCGGAAAGTGTGACTAGTATTAATGAGGTCCACGTACATAGTTTGAGGGAAAAGACACCTGAAGTGTGTAGGCAAACTCCTTATTGCGGGGGTGTCTTCTCCTCACCAACGTTGTCCTACTAGTTTTCACATGTTTATGATCTCCGTTGCCCCCCCCCCCCCCCCCCCCCCCCCCCCTAGAAGAAGACGAGGAGGACTACCGCCGCCTCATCCATAAATGGTGACTTCTGTTCCCCTGCCACGTATCCGGTCCAAATTATCAACGTAAATATTCACATGTTTCTAACTCCGGACCGAAAGAAAGTTAGGGACCAGAATGAAGTAAGCGTGATAGGTGGACCTGCACCTAGCAAAATGAGGAAAAGATGGTGCTAGTAGTTAGAAACACTGAGATGCGTAGAGTTGTGGAAGTTGTTATTGCTCGGACGACCACACAAGTTTTCCCCTAAAAGGTGGGAATGTTTCCTGCTAGACAACTCTTTTATTTCGTAAAAGTTACATCATTCGAAATATCATACACGGACAGAAAAGGTGTCAACAAAACCACCTTCTAATGACATTACATGACTCACAAATCATGTTATTGCTGGACTGTCATCCAAACGGGTTGAACTTAGCCCGAGCTACCATTTCCAGTTAGATGTATCGAAATCCAAGGGCGCTCGTGCCTTTACACGCTGCAAGGAACATTTTTGTGTTCGGTCGAATTGTCCAAGTACCACCTAAAAATCATGATTTTTTTATGGCATTTTAGTTTCCAAATGCATTGGTTGCTGAAAGCATGACCAATATTAATAAGGTCCCTGTTGATATTTTAATAGAAATATGAACAGAAAAGACACGTAAAGTGTGTATCTTCCAATGGTACTCAGTAGTTGGAAGGGCATTTTCTTGTATTATAGGGTTTCTCTTCTGGAATTGGTAAATCTAGCGAGATATGCACCAATAGGGTGCTGCCAGCTAGCTACTGGTGAGATATGCACCAATAGGGTGCTGCCAGCTAGCTTTATATGGGCCAGGTATCTAGTGTATTCCACTTCTTTACTAGGTTTTCCACCTTGTATTTCTGGCCAGGCCCCACCATGTGGTATGTTCTGATCCGCTGTAGCATAATCCCGCACATGCATTATTTACACTTTAAGTTTATGTACTTGGCCAATTAAATATATATTTCCATTAGCTAATTTAATTTCATTCCATAAACAATTTCACTTCTTTTATTTTAACAAACTACAAAATATTCCAAAGTTTTTCAAAACTCAAAATATTCCAAAGATTTTCAAAATATTCCAAATATAATCAATATTAAGCAGTGAAGCAATTGGTTTCACATATTTGATATATTTTGTTTCCCATCTTTAAAAACACACACTTAAATATGCTTCCTATATTTGTAAATTGAATTTTTCATATATTTAAAATAATCAATTTCACATATTGAACAACCAGTTTCACATGTTTGAAATAACCTATTTCACATATTAAAAAAGCGGATTTCAATTATTTCATAAAACAATTTTTCACGCATTACAAAAACTATTTCCACCCATTCGAAAAATCTTGTTTCAATCATTTCAAAAATGGATTTCAACTCTTTCATGAAACATATTTTAGTTATTTCGAAAACTAATTTCAAACATTTCAATAATAACAATTTTCAAATGCTAATTTCATTTCAAAAATGATTTCAATTCTTTCAAAAAACAAATTTTAATATTTCAAAAAATTGATTTCACAAAAGGCATTTCATAAAACATGTTAGAGTGAAACCCAAATCAAAAAATATATTAAAATTCAAAAATAGTTTCACATATTGTAATAGGCATCTTAGCAAAAACACTAACTATTGCTTCATGTATTTGACAAATACCAGTTTTATATATTGAAATAATGAATGTCACACATTCGAACAATCAGTTTCACATATTTGAATTTTTTTTGACATAATTTAAAAAAACACTCGCATCTTTCATATATTTGGAATATATTGGTTTCTTATATTTGAAATAATCAATTTCACACATTGAAATTATTGATTTCACTACCTCCGTTCAAAAATAATTGAAGTTCTCGGTTTGTCATAAGTCAAATTTGTTTAAGTTTGATCAGTTCTATAAAAAATATATCAACATCCAGAACAGCAAATCAGTCTCATCAAATTCTTCATGAATTTTTTTTTATTATGTGTATATGTGGTGTTGTACATCATACCATATCTTTCTGTAGAGTTGGTTAAACATAAGAAAGTTTGAATTAGGACAAATGTAGAACTTCAATTATTTTGGAACAAAGGAAGTATATTTGGAAAGTTTAATATATTTGAATTAATCAATTTCACACTCCAAAACAATCAGATTCACATATTTGAAATTACTCATTTCACTATTTCAAAAGAACCTATTTTAATTATTTCATAAAACTAATTTCACCCATTAAGAAAAACTAGTTTCATTTATCTCAAAAACTGATTTTAACTCTTTCGAAAATTTCAAATATTTTATATTTATATATCACTTTACAAAAGTATTTATTGGATCAGTGCAATTTAAGCGTGTATTATAGACTATATCCAAGATTGCCCTTGCTCTGATGTTCTTATTGCCACGATTACAAATATATATAAAATACACAAACAAAATTATAGTTCAAAAGGTATAAATTATTGAAGTTACCAAAGAGAAAACAAACATAATTGATTTGTTGAGTTAGAGAGGAGAAAGAATGGAATTGTTCTCTCCATGCAGATGTACCTTCTTGGGACCAAGCCTACTTCCTATGAAAAAATTGACAACTGTACACATGTGAAAATTGTTTCTTGTAAAAGTCAGAAAGCTATCAGGATGTATTGCTATGTGTTCAATCGGGAATATGAATCGCACTTCTATACGGGGCATGACTGCACTAATGTCAGTGTCCATGCAAGCGATGGATTTTTCGCTGCGACATACCCAAACCATTAGAAACCACTTGTGTTTCTTTTATCCTCATCAATATTTTCCTTACTAATTTACCGATGTTTATGCTATCCTTCTTTGAAATGCACAAAGGAGTAAGTAAAATACTAGATTTTTACATATCTATAATTTTTGGGGATGTGATGAGCATAGACAAAAATAACGATTAGCTAAGGGAGATATTCTATGTCGAATGAAGGATCTGGGGGGTCCCAGGATTGATGATCTTGAAAGTGAGAACATGTGCTTGCTCATTAAGTTGTTGTTAATGTGCTTAATCAGGAATGAGTTTGGCAAGAGTTTATTCAAAACAAACAAGCGTCAACACAATATCTTCAAAATATACCTTGTAGGAGATAAGCCGCTTAGTCTCCAATATCTAAACTTATACAATATCGTACGACGGAAAGAATTTTTCTTTCTTCAGCTCCATTGAATATTGAGTTTCAAAGGGCCATCACTGGGGATAAGTGGACGTCGTGGTTACAACTCTATTGTTCCATTGGTTGATGGTGACCAACTTATCTCAGATAACCACATGCGTATTGTCCTTTTCTAGTCTTAGATATATAATAGGCTTTGATATGAGAAGTCTAAAAATATGTAAATCAAACAATAATTGATTGTAAATGTAGTGCAAGTATTTCCGATGAAAATGCGAAAAACTTGTAGAACAATTTTAATATTGAGGGTGGGGGGCGGTTGGTTAATTATTTCTAGAACTTCTGCTTATGTGTGAAACATTTATTAGAAAATGAGACATTTCTGAGATAGTAGAGCGGATGTGAATACTTTTAGGGAATATTTATGCAACAACATATCAAAAAATGTATATTTGAATAACCACATGGTTACACGTTGTGCAGCTGGAGGTGACGCAAGTAGGAGGGGAGTTGACAATGGTGAGCATGAGACATGGCAATGCCCACAACGCCATTGCGAAGGTGTGCGAGGCACTCGAGTCACTCTGTCTCAAGGTCATCTCGACAAGCATCACTGCCGTGGCCGGTGGCATCGTCCACAACATGTTCGTTGAGGTAACTGGCATGATTTCCAGCATTTCCCATCCAATTAATTTCTCCTATCGTTATTTAGATTTCATGAACGAAAACAATTTCTCCCATCTCTTCCTCTCACTTACTCTTGAGTTCTTTGAGCGATGTCACCACGTTAATGACATCATATGGAATGCAACTGTTTAATTATCAAAAGTGTATGTTGGGTTCCCAATGAATTGGTAAACTAAAGAGTTGTCTTCTACTGTACTTCCCCGTCTTCTCTTAATCGTCTACAAATCATTCAGTTTACCTATGTTCTTCTTTTTGGCCTTCATCATTGGACGATTAATATGAACAGACATATATGTACTAGATATCCATCATGTTTTATAGGCACTAGGCATGAGTTGTTTTAAGAAACCATTGCGGAAAGAAAATTAATATAATTTTTATGCATGAGTTAAAGGCTTCATCGATAGTTTTTCTAAAAATACTGAAAAATATATTTACCATGGAATAAGTTCCAAAAAAAATATTCTTCATGCATCATCCTAACAGGATGCCATGAATAAACCATAGCCATTGTCAAAGTATCATTCGCCTTTGAATCTCCCCAAGTTCCTCTCATCTTCGATATCTGATCTAGCAGTAAGAGGCAGGTGAACTAATCTTCATCCGTTGTTTAGTTCTGATACATTCTTTGTTTGGCCTTTGTGTTTTTTGCGGTTGAAACGGTGTCATATGGAATAGAAGCTTTCCAGTTCAGTCCCTCTCCTAGCAACACAATCGTGCTCTACACTATGGAGCCAATGGTTCTCATGACTTGTCGTTTTATGATTTTGTCCATCTTCCTCATCAATTAAACAAATGAGGATCATTGATTAGTAGGCGTGTGTCCTGTATGGCCCATCAAAATATTTTAGGTTCTCTCTTCTTGAGGTGCACGACTCTTCTAAACGTATGAGGTTAGTCTAGCTTGTGCTGGCTTGGCATTTTGTACATCATCGGGTACATGGAGAAACATCAAGATGCGAAGAACGGAATAAATGTCGAACTAGAACTTTTACAGGGCTTTGGGCATTATTAGGGATATTTGTTTTCTATGTTTATTTCATGTTTTTCAATCTACCATACATTTCTTTATGAATCGCTTAAGCCAGATCATTGCTTAACATATTTGACAATTATGCTTGATCATGTTGCGAGTTTATATGATTGTGTATCGTAGTCGCATGTCCTTGCATGAAAACTTGTTAGACATACGTGTGTCTTAACTTACGCTTGTGAACACATGTGTTTGCTAGTGCTTTCTAGGAACAATTTGTCTCTCAAAGAAAAAAAATTGGAGGTCTATCTCATGAATTAGGTTGTGGTTCACTAAGGCTATTTGGGATGGGATTTTGTTAAGTTTTTTTTCCAAGATTCAATTTGAAAAAGACTCGGGATGAGCCTAATGTTCGTCCAATATAGGAAAAGTCGGGTCAGGCTAGGGCTGTAGCTGCCCAAACTATATCCCGACGTCTCTCCTGTTACTGGGTCAATATGCAATTCAGCTTATCGACTTTTTCATAGTGTTCAGTTCACTCCATTTCTCATGCCCACTCGTCTCCCAAAATGAGGGATCGCTGCCCCGACACTTACGATGTGCTCTCTCACACGAGAGCATGTGTACTGTACATGATCAGGTATTTTGGTAACTATACTTTTTGGGGGAGTTAAAATATGCACAAATCTTTGTGTGCACATACTTTGAAAATATTTTGTGCCAATATTAGCAGCCATATATATCATTTAATATAATCTAGTTATATTTTTCAGACCGAAGGAATGCATGGTGCTCAAATTATCAAGAAGATGATACAAACTCACTCAGCCATCTCGATGTGAGAAGAAGCTCACCGATGTCTATGAGTCCCTGTTGAAGATTAAGTGTTGCAAATAATGCACTAATGGGCATCCCAACTATGCATGATTTAATCATCTCGATGTGACTAATGTGCTTCCCGACTGCCTATGCTCTAGTCATGTCGATGCACATCACAACAACCTATGCTCTAGTATAATCAAGGGATGCACTAATGGCAATCCCAACTTTGCTCAAGCAATCAAGGAGATCGTACAGACTCACTCGGCGACCTCAATCTTAGAAGAGAACCACCGATGTCCATGAGCCCTGATGAAAGATTAAGTGTTGCGAATCGGCGTTCTTCTGATTTTTCGCTAATTAATCAGACAATTCTCTTCTTCTTAATAAATGGATAGAAGCATTTTGGCCTCAGTTTCAAGAAGAAAAAAAGATTAAGTGTTGCAAAGAATGTACTATGGCCTCCCAACTACCTATGCTCTAGTCCACTCTAGTACTATAGTCATCTTCTAATAACTTGATAGCAACCCAAGAAATAAAATTCATCTCTGGACTTGATGCACTATAGTACTATGCAGTCATCTTTGGAAGCTAACATATTGCCGATTGTGTGTATGAGCAAAAGTTGGACTTTGTTGGGATAACGGAACCGGGTAACAATGATTTCTTGATGCTTGCCCTCGACCACCTTTTCGATGGTTTCGATTTCACTGATGAGATGATAAAACACCTTTTGGGCTATGTAGGAATTATTTCGTTTTTAATGGTAAATTTCCTCTCCATAGCAGGCTATATGCTAAGAATGGCAAAGGTTACCCTATTTGCTCGCTCTGGTATGTAGGAATTATATCGTTTTTAATGGTAAAAATCCCTCTTCAGTGCAGCCTATATACTAGTGCATGCACCGGCTCCATTTGTGATCTACACTGCAGCGACAAGGACACCAACTGCTATTTACGATAGCGTGTACGCGGTTGTAACAAGTGGCTTAAATTATTTTTGCCCCAGATGGCTGGCATCATTGTCAGGATTGCTTAAGTGCCACTTTTATCTTCGCCTTAGGTGGTCTACTTGATCTTATCATGACTTTGTATTTACAAATAAACGTCTTGGCTGTGTGCATCCTAATCATGCAGAGGTCCGATGGTGCTGACTGATTCGTGTTAATCAATGCGACACTTTGGGTTATAAAGTGCCCTTTATTGGGATTTTTTTTTATGATACAACTTTTCTTTTTTTGCAATAATGCATAGGACATGCTATGGCAGAACATCCAGTATTGCTACTTTTGTAGTAGTGATGATATTTTTGGGAGAAAGAACCTGCGTATATCATCTGAAGATTAAATTGTACATTTAACCTTTTAGTTTGAGTTTGTGAAACCTTTTACCCTCATAGAAGAAATTGCTCCCAAGCAATATAGGAGATATGCCCTGGAGGCAATAATAAATGTTATTATTTATCCCCATGTTTCTAATTAAGTTTATGTTCCATGCTATAACTGCTATGGTTCCCGAGCCCGTATATCCATGAAGGCTCTGAGGAAAACCCATGTGCACGTGTGGAATAATAAACGGTAAAAAGTATTCCTAGTCAAGCCTCTAAGACTGGCTCAAGTGTTGCAAGATGATCACGTTTTCCTGATCATGAGCATGTCTATGCCGGCAACTTTGAGGGCACAATGTTAGGAGAACACTTGTGTTGAATCGACCCGATTGATGTTATGCTATGAGATACATTCGTCACAAGTTAATGGTTAATGACACATAAAAATTTAACGTTTGCATAATTCCTTAGACCATGAGAGTATCGAGTTTCTTCATGCTTGCTTCATGAACTTTGGTGTTTGTTAAACGTCATCCGTAAATGGGTGGCTATTACGGCAGCTTACGGGTTCATGGAAAAGTATGTCAAGGGACTTGATAGTTCAAGATTGGGATTTGCTCCTCCGACGATGGAGAGATATTCTTTGGGTCCTCTCGGTGTTACGGTATCCATCATCGTCTGGCCAGACACATTGTGATTTGATCACAGGGATGCCGGAACACGGGAACGAGAAAAGAGAACAAAACCGGTAATGAGGTAACTGGCATAGTGGACAAGTTGTTGATTCACGGGGATGCCGATAAATCTCACCTCGGGTATTTGTAACATATCGCGAAGCAACAGGAATAGCACACGGCAACTGGAGGTTCACTCGAATATTTATTCGTGTGGGTATAGGGGTCAATATGGGTGTCCACGGCTCCGATGTTGACCATTGATCGGAAAGTGTTCCGGTCATGTCTATACTTCACCGAACCTATAGGGTCACACGCTTAAGGGTCATCTATCTGCTAAATGCTAGACAGGGAGTCTGAGAGAAAGTCACCGGAAAAGTTTCGGAGACAACGGAAGAGGGAGTCTGAGAGAAAGTCACCGGAAAGTGTTCCGTCGTCTCCGAAACTTTTCCGGTGACTTTCTCTCAGACTCCCTGTCTAGCATTCAGCAGATAGATGACCCTTAAGCGTGTGACCCTATAGGTTCGGTGAAGTATAGACATGACCGGAACACTTTCCGATCAATGGTCAACATCGGAGCCGTGGACACCCATATTGACCCCTATACCCACACGAATAAATATTCGAGTGAACCTCCAGTTGCCGTGTGCTATTCCTGTTGCTTCGCGATATGTTACAAATACCCGAGGTGAGATTTATCGGCATCCCCGTGAATCAACAACTTGTCCACTATGCCAGTTACCTCATTACCGGTTTTGTTCTCTTTTCTCGTTCCCGTGTTCCGGCATCCCTGTGATCAAATCACAATGTGTCTGGCCAGACGATGATGGATATCGTAACACCGAGAGGACCCAAAGAATATCTCTCCATCGTCGGAGGAGCAAATCCCAATCTTGAGCAATCAAGTCCCTTGACACACTTTTCCATGACCCCGTAAGCCGCCGTAATAGCCACCCATTTACGGATGACGTTTAACAAACCCCAAAGTTCATGAAGCAAGCGTGAAGAAACTCGATACCCTCATGGTCTAAGGAATTATGCAAACGTTAACTTTCTCTGTGTTATTAACCATTAACTTGTGACGAATGTATCTCATAGCATAACATCAATTCTGGTCAATTCAACACAAGTGTTCTCCTAACATTGTGCCCTCAAAGTTGCCGGCATAGTCATGCCTATGATCAGGAAAACAGAACCATCATGCAACACTTGAGCTATTCTTAGAGGCCAGACTAGGAATACATTTTACCGTTTATTATTCCACACGTGCATATGAGTCTTCCTCCGAGCCTCGTGGTTATTATAGACTCGAGAACCATAGCAGTTATAGCATGGAACATAAACATAATTACAAACATGGAGATAAATAATAACATTTATTATTGCCTCTAGGGCATATCTCCTACAGACTTCCACTTGCACTAGAGTCAATAATCTAGTCAATGCTGATGCACTTTACACCTATGGCATACCGGTGTAAAACATGCTTCGCTTGTGGTATAGTCTGATGTCCAACGGATCTGACAACTTCAGTTCCGTGTGTATCTCTACATATCCTCGCGTTTTCACGCTTTCACAAAATTCATATTTTGTGTGGACTTGGCTTCGTATAAATGTGAATCACTGGTCAAACCTTGATTCCTCAGACTGAGCTATGGAGCAACTATCTTCAATAGTGTTCCATTGACCAAAGCGATCTTGGAACCATACTAAGTTCATGAACGAACTGTACGATTCAACATCTTCTATGTCGCTTTGGAAGCGGCAACATACTTAGACTTAGTTATAGAATTCGCCACAGTAACCTGTTTGGAACGATTTCCAAACACCGTGCCACCATATCATGTATTACACAAAACCCTTAACTTAAATTGAAAATCGCATGGAGTATTAATGAAGACTGTATCGATGCAATTACTTACAACGAGCACTTCATAATCTCTGCTTGCGAGAAAACATGTCATCAGTGCTACTCCAGTACTCAATGACATTTTTCACTGTTGTCCCATGATCAGTACTTTGATCACTTTGGTATCTATACTCACAATTCCTTGGGAGTACTCGACATATCTAGTTGTTTTACATACCATGGAATACATGATTAATCCAAACACGAAAGTGTGTGGAATCTCCATCATGTATTTTGCTCATCAGTGTTTTGGGACACCGAGTCTTGCAAAACCCCTTTCCTGTGACTTCAGCAAGAATCACTCCTCGGCATTTTAATGCTAAACTGTTTTAGCATCTTGTCAATATGTATTTTTTGCTTTATCCTATTAGGCAATTCTATCTCGCAGATAAATATGCCTAATGTCAAGGCTATCTAGCCCAAGCACTTCATCGAAAACTATTTTCAATGAAGTCCTAATTCGTGTCAAGAAATTTATATTATTTCCAATCAATAATGTGTCAAGCACACAAGGTTTTAAGAAATATTATTATGCTCCCACTTACTTTCTTGTAACCACAAGCATCTTCGTTACCCATTGATGAAATCAAACTCTTTTGACTATTTCATCAAAAACAAAGATTCCAACTCCATTTTGCTCTCTTCTGTCCATTGCTGGAACTCTGAAGTTTGCATACTTACTAGCATCCTCTGGATTGACAAAATACCTTGGACTGTACCACATGCAAGTCCTATGTTGCATTTCCATCACATGGAAATCCTTTTGGCATCCATGTATCATATCTCAAGATTGAAATATGTATTGATTGCTAGTTTAACCCGATCTGACTTTAAGCATCGCTATGGTGAGACAACCTCATCGTAGTCAACTCCTTGAACTTGTTATTGCAACAAGTCGAGCTTTATGGATAAAACATTTTATCCACACCAGTTTATAGTTCCATTAATGTTCGTTAGACTCTAAGTCTTCCGAAGGGTTTATCAAGATATAATCTTGAATCATTTATGGAAACTATCTCGGATTATATTGGTATTTAGTCAATTCCGGAGTCAGGGCCCATCAATGCTTCCTTGTGTATTGTAGGTATACTGTTGTCTAACAACAATATCTCGCTTGCGCACCTGAGAGGTTTGCACGAGTTTTGCCTACGTGGTTCAGTTGCAAGTTCGACCGAAGTCCATACATCTCATGTAGAGGCTTCAGTATCAGTCGCAGTAGGAAACTCTGGAATTACTTCCAAGGTTTCTTTCCTTTGATCTGATGACGAAGATACTGTTATCTTGTCGAGTTGCACTGTTCTCCCACTCACCTTTTTGCAAGAACCATTCTCTTTAAAAGCATACCGTTCTTGGTGGCAAACCTTTTTGCCTCGGTATAGTGGTGGAGGAATTCCCAATTACTTTGGATAACCTACAAAGTAGTACTTGTCTGATTTGGAATAGGTTTGTAAATATTTTACACAAGCCCCATATTCCAAATGTTAAGAAAAGACAAAGCATGGTTGGGCGTACCATACCATGGCGTCATTTCAACAGACCTGATGGTGCTCTTTTCAGTGTAAAAGCCGCAGTCTCTAAAGCATTACTTTTAAAAGGGATAATGGCAAATTGATTTATGTCATCTTTGATCTTACCATGTCATAAATGGTTACACCTCACGGATATTCCACTCACAGTGGTGCTCCGTGAGGTGTAAGTTACGAAACTCTTTTCACAACTCATCAGACATTCGCTAAACTTGTAACTCAAATATTCCTTTCAGCAATCTAGTTTGCAGAAACATATTTTTCTGGTTACAATAATTTCTGCTTCATTTTTGAAAACCTTATGAATGATTTCAAAAGATCCAGACTTACGTCTCATCAAGTAAATATCCATATATCTACTTGAGTCATTTCTGAAGATAGATAAATCCACTGCTAGCAACAACATTTATCGGACTACATACATCAATATGTATGATCACCAATAAGTTCGTTGCTCGTTCCTTATGGCTTGTGAACGGTATTTCAGTCACTTTACTTTTCGGAGGAAAGTTGCAAGTGTCAGATGATTCACAATCATACGACTTCAAAATCCATCATTATGGAATTTCTCCATGCGGGTTTCTCCAATGTGACCAAATGCAGTGCCACACATGTGTGGTATTCTCTTAGTCTTGCGACATTTAGCGTCAGTGTTATGGATGTATCACATTACCATCAATATTCATAACATACATCCCATCCACGATGGAAGTATGGCCCTTATGTATTCATAACACTGAACAACAATTGTTCTTTTATGAACAACCCTTTTGCAACAAACATTATGCAATGGGCTAGAGTGTGTAAAACTCTAAAATGAATTATGAAAGTAAATACGGAGGTAATATATTATTATCAATATTCATAACATACATCCCATCCATGATGGAAGCATGGCCCTTATGTTATTCATAACACCAAACATCAAAAGTTCTCTTATGAACAATCTTCTTGCCAGATACTTTATGCAATGGGCTAGAGTGTATAAAAACTCTAAAATGAATTATGAAAATAAATACATAGGTAATGTACCGAGTATAGCAACTTTTACTATGTTCTCAGCACATATCTAAACCTCACTCCGGCAAGTCTTTTAGCCCGTAGTAGTTCTTGCATCGAGTCGCAGCAGAATGCAATCGAGCGGGTATCTTTGTGATCAACTCACAATACCCAAGAATTAGTGACTAACAATTTAATCACAATTCCCAAGAACTATATCTTTGACCAGCCTTCTATACATCAATAACTTGTATGACTTTCATACATGAGCTGGACATTCCAGTCTTCTCTCTTTTGCCTTTATACTTTTAACAGTTTAACTCTCAGTATTTCTCCTACTCTCAGAAGAAGCACTCAACTTAAGAATGGCGTTAGCCCCGGACTTCCTAGGTGTGTAAGTCACACTAACACCCTTTGGACATTTCCTTTCTCTTTAAGTTGTTCTTTTATTCACCTTTCATCATATGACAGGCGTTCTTCTGGATCCATCTTGTATTAGTTAAATGCATAGTAAACACTTTTACTAATAGTTTGCAAAACAAACATTGCTTTGGATATCCCATATCTTTTAGCCTTTGTTTGTGTCTGAAAATGATTTTCAGTTCCATGAATATCACATAGCTATCCCAAAACTTTTGAAGTTTGGGTCTCAAGGAAGCAAACATATTGCACTTGACCGTAACGGAATTTTATCTTTCGGATCGAAGGACGAGAGTCACATTATCCATAGCATTAGCGGGAGGATACCGAAAGCATGCGATAGGACAAAATCCTTCTCGGCACTTTTGAGGACAATCCTCACATTACGTTACCAACCGTAAAGTTTTAACCAGATATTTAACAGCTTATCCAATTTTAACAGGGAGGGTGAAAACACGAGCCATTCTTCTACAACTATTACGCATATAACACTTAGACAGTGTTCATAATTAATTGCACTGAGAATTAAACAAGTTAATTCTACAGTGCGCTCCCACTCAAATCAATATCTCTCAAAATTGATTATGAGTGATTCAAGACCCGCATTTCCATTCAACGCCATTGAACGAGATGAACACTAATGGCGCGAACTTCAATCGGTAGGCAAACTTGCCGATCACATCTCTATGTGACTCTTGTTCATCTTTCGATGGGCGTGTTCCGAGCTCAGGGAGATCCTTCCAGAACATCAAGACAACCAAGTGATCTTGCTGCGAGGTCTCAACTCACCCGCCTCACACTTCTCTAATCGTTCGTACCCAGGGAGATCCTGTGATACCCCGAAGAGATAGGTGCCGTGAAGGTGCTACACTTGGGAGAACACTAACTACTTGATATTTTTGTGAGAGATCACCCTAATAAAAAGCGACTACCGCGCAATCAAGAAGGGAGCATCATAAGGGATAAACATCTCAGGCAATTCATAATAGCATGATATGGTATAGCCCTTTCTGACGGAGAAGTCAAGTATTTCTTCGTCTTCGGCATTCGCGTCGGTGTTCACCTTCGCGAAGATTGCCACCACCTTGTCGATGCACCAGATAATATTGCTATCTCTATAGCTAATAAAATAAGTGCATTACTTAAGGTTGACACGCAGGTCATTAAAGTGACAATCATATGGCTCCAGCCATCTTGCCGAATCATGACACACATGTCATGTTAGTAAATTTACATTATATAGTCATCTCATACATAATCAAATTAATATGAGCACTGCTATACCACATCACTGCAAACCATCCTGCAAAACCAAGTTAGACGCCTCTAATCGGTTCATACAAAATTTTATTTTTCGTGGCTTCTAAGGTTTCGAAACAAACCGAAGCTACCAACGTCCATCATCAAGTATGATTATTCAAGTCGCTAGTTTTAACTTTGCGGGGTGTATGAAACACAAGATAATAAAATCTCGAGCCCCATACTGAACTTCGTCATACGCGTGACCCCCGTGCAGATTATATCTGCATTGCCCTTTTGTCTGCGAAATTTCATCTTTCTTTTTAACTATGGTGGAATTCAACGAACAGTTAGCACTTCGTTGATCAATCAGGATCGCGGATTGCCAGAACTTTGAAACTCCACCACGCTGTTATCAAGATCAGAAATATGCAAATTTCAGGGAAGCAACAAGAACATCGGGTAACAGATTTCATCTGCTACCCGCACAAATAATTATCAGCAGTAGAACTCATCTACTACAAATTATATTGTGCAACACCCATGCATCTCTATGTATTCTAGATCGTAACCTGCATCTACACATAGCACGGCTCATGATGCCACTCTAGGGGAACGCAGTAGAAAACAAAAAATTTCCGACCTACACACCAGCCCAGGACCACTATGGAGACTGCATACAAGGTTTGATCTTTTAGTTACCGACTCGTAGCGCAGCGGAAGTAGAGTCGATGACGATCGGCGGTGCAGATCCCCGCAGCTAGGATTTACACCCTCCCAACCGCGAGGATGTACTCCCTCGTCTGCCCCACGGACAGCCCTCTGGGAGGCGGTCCGACAGTCCCTCGGACGGTGTCACGGACAGCCCTTCGGGAGGACCCTCAAAACTCGGATGGTCACTCGGACAGCCCTTCAGGAGGCACTTTCGAACAGCCCCTCGGGCAAAAAGATCGAACCTACGACCTCTCTACGGGGTTGCACACATACGGTGTCATCTATCCAGTAGGGCTTCGCCATGCAGAACTAGTTCCTGCCAGAACCCAGACAGCCTTTCGTCTCTACGAAACTATTTCGCTGGGAGGGAGAGAGAAGCCAGAAATGTCATGGCATGTGTATGTTGAGAAAGAGTGAGTCTTTAGGCAGCCCCCTCCACCCCTATTTATAGGCCAAGCCCAAGGGTGGCTTCTCCAAGAAGCCAAGGGGAAAAATACCAAAAGGCCCTCAAGGTGGCTTCTCCAAGAAGCCACCCAAAAAGCACTTTCACTATTCATGGAAACATTTTTCCGCGACCGTTAAATCCGAAAATATTTCTGTGGGTCTTAGAATAATTCCAGTACCCACTAAAATGATTTTGGACGCATTCCAAAACAATTCCGGATTAGTGATTTTCATCTGCGAAAAGCAACCAGGTTCCGGCAGCTCCGAAACATTTCTGGTTTTTATCCCGGAAAAATCCCAGAAGTTTCCAGAACAATTCTGGCACCCTCCAAGAATTTCCAGGCGTGTGCCGAAACCAATTTGACTTAATGGTATACTCCGAAACAACTTTTTGGTTTTACCGAAACTATTCCGGTGCTCTCTCTCCGGAACTTTTCCTTTGTCTCCGAAACTTTTCCGTTGTCTCCGAAACTTTTCCGGTGACTTTCTCTCAGACTCCCTGTCAAGTATTCAGCAGATAGATGACCCTTAAGTGTGTGACCCTATAGGTTCGGTGAAGTATAGACATGACCGGAACTCTTTCCGATCAATGATCAACATAGGAGCCGTGGACACCCATATTGACCCCTATACCCACACGAATAAATATTCGAGTGAACCTCCAGTTGCAGTGTGCTATTCACGTTGCTTCGCGATATGTTACAAAACCCGAGGTGAGATTTATCGGCATCCCCGTGGATCAACAACTTGTCCACTATGCCAGTTACCTCGTTGCCGGTTTTGTTCTCGTTTCTCGTTCCCGTGTTCAGGCATCCCCGTGATCAAATCACAATGTGTCTGGCCAGACGATGGTGGATACCGTAACATCAAGAGGACCCAGGGATATCTCTCCATCGTCGGAGGAGCAAATCCCAATCTTGAGCTGTCAAGTCCCTTGACACACTTCTCCATGAACCCGTAAGCCGCCGTAATAGCCACCCATTTACGGATGACGTTTAACAAACCCCAAAGTTCATGAAGCAAGCATGAAGAAACTCGATACCCTCATGGTCTAAGGAATTATGCAAATGTTAACTTTCTCTGTGTTATTAACCATTAACTTGTGACGAATGTATCTCATAGCATAACATCAATTCGGGTCGATTCAACACAAGTGTTCTCCTAACATTGTGCCCTCAAAGTTGCCGGCATAGTCATGCCTATGATCAGGAAAACAAAACCATCATGCAACACTTGAGTTAGTCTTAGAGGCCAGACTAGGAATACTTTTTACCGTTTATTATTCCACACGTGCATATGAGTCTTCCTCCGAGCCTCGTGGTTATTGTAGACTCGAGAACCATAGCAGTTATAGCATGGAACATAAACATAATTACAAACATGGGGATAAATAATAACATTTATTATTGCCTCTAGGGGATATCTCCTACAGAGATATCTCTGGGCTCTCTCGGTTTTACGGTATCCATCATCGTCTTGCCAGACACATTGTGATTTGATCACAGGGATGCCGGAACACGGGAACGAGAAAAGAGAACAAAACCGGTAACGAGGTAACTAGCATTGTGGACAAGTGTTGATCCACAGGGATGCCGATTAATCTCACCTCAGGTATTTGTAACATATCGCGAAGCAACAGGAATAGCACACGGTAACTGGAGGTTCACTCGAATATTTATTCGTGTGGGTATAGGGGTCAATATGGGTGTCCACGGTTCCGCTATTGATCATTGATCGGAAGGTGTTCCAGGTCATGTCTATACTTCACCGAAGCTATAGGGTCACACGCTTAAGGGTCATCTATCTGCTGAATACTAGACAACGGAAAAGTTTCAGAGACAACGGAAAAGTTTCGGAGAGAGAACACCGGAATAGTTTTCGTAAAACCGAAAAGTTGTTTCGGAGTATACCATTAAGCCAAAATGGTTTCGGCACACGCCTAGAAATTCTTAGAGGGTGTCAGAATTGTTCTGGGAACTTCTGGGATTTTTCCGTAGAAAAAACCCGGAAAAGTTCAGGAGCTGCCGGAACCGCTTTGGTTTCTTTTCGCCAATGAAAATCACTAATCCGGAATTGTTTCAGAACGCGTCCAAAATTATTTTAGTGGGTACTGGTAATGTTCGAAGACCTACAGAAATATTTTCGGATCTAACGGTCGTGGAAAAATGTTTCCGTGACTAGTGAAAAGCACTTTTTGGTTGCTTTTTGGAAAGCCACTTTTTGGGGCTTTTACCAAAAGATCTTGGAGAAGTCTTGGGAGGGAAGGAACCCCTTTTTGTGGCTGAATTTTCAGCCCCTCCACCCCTCCTTCTCCTATAAATAGAGGTGGAGAGGGGCTCTCCACACTCACTCTTTCTCACATACAAATGCCATGCATGATCTGGCCTTCTCTCTCCCTCCCCGTGAAATAGTTTTGTAGAGCCGAAAGGCTGTCTGGGTTCCGGTGGGAACTAGTTCTGGACGGCGAAGCCCTGCCGGATAGATGACACCGTATGTGTGCAACGCCATAGAGAGGTCGTAGGTTCGATCTTTTTGCCCGAGG
Source organism: Elymus sibiricus (assembly GCA_039707655.1). Taxonomy (NCBI): domain Eukaryota; kingdom Viridiplantae; phylum Streptophyta; class Magnoliopsida; order Poales; family Poaceae; genus Elymus; species Elymus sibiricus. The sequence continues at coordinate 366,753,158 of CM077670.1, read as the reverse complement.
GGCTGTTCGAGAGTGCCTCCCAAAGGGCTGTCTGAGTGACTGTCCGAGATTCTGTGTGTGCCTCCCGAAGGGCTGTCCGTGACACTGTCCGGGGGACTGTCTGATCGCCTCCCTAAGGGCTGTCCGAGGGACTATCCGGGGGCAGACGAGGGAGTACATCCTCGCGGTTGGGAGGTTGTAAATCCTAACTGTGGGGATCTGCACCGACGATCTACATCGACTCTACTTCCGCTGCTCTACGAGTCGGTAACGATCAGATCAAACCTTGTATGCATCTCCATAGTGGTCCTGGGCGTGCTCGCTGTACCAATTTTTTTTGTTTTCTGTCGCGTTCCCCTACAGTGGCACCATGAGCCATGCTATGCATAGATGCAGGTTACGATCTAGAATACATAGAGATGTATGGGTATTGCACAATATAATTTGTAGTAGATGAGTTCTATTACTGAAATTATTTGTGCGGGTAGTAGATGAAATCTGTAACCCGATGTTCTTGTTGCTTCCTTGAAATTTGCGTATTTCTGATCTTGATAACGGCATGGTGGAGTTTTGAAGTTCTGGCAATCCGCGATCCTGATTGATCAACGAAGTGCTAATAGTTCATTGAATTCCACCATAGTTAAAAGAAAGATAAAATTTCGCAGACGAAAGGGCAATGCAGATATGATCTGCACGGGGGTCATGCGTATGACGAAGTTCAGTATGGGGCTCGAGATTTTATTATCTCGTGTTTCATACACCCCGCAAAGTTAATCTAGTGACTTGAATAATCATACTTGATGATGGACATTAGTAGCTTCGGTTTGTTTCGAAACCTTAGAAGCCACGTAAAATATATTTTTTGCATAAACCGATTAGAGGCATCTAACTTGTTTTTGCAGGATGTGCATGTGATGTGGTATAGCAGTGCTCATATTAATTTGATTATGTATGAGATGACTATATGATGTAAAATTAACATGACCTGCGTGTCATGATTCGGCATGATGGCTGGAGCCATATGATTGTCACTTTAATGACCTGCGTGTCAACCTTAAGTAATGCACTTATTTTATTAGCTATAGAGATAGCAATATTATCTGGTGCATCGACAAGGTGGTGGCAATCTTCGCGAAGGTGAACACCGACGGGAATGCCGAAGATGAAGAAATAAAAGGTTTCTCCGTCAGAAAGGGCTATACCATATCATGCTATTATGAATTGCCTGATATGTTTATCCCTTATGATGCACCCTTTTTGATTGCGCAGTAGTCGCTTTTTATTAGGGTGATCTCTCACTTAAAATATCAAGTAGTTAGTGTTCTCCCAAGTGTAGCACCGTCACGGCACCTATCTTTTCGGGGTGCGCCATGTCACACGGGTACGAACGATTAGAGAAGTGTGAGGCGGGTGAGTTGAGACCTCGCAGCGAGATCACTTGGTTGTCTTGACGTTCAGGCATGACCGTCATCAGCTCGGAACATGCCCATCGAAAGATGAAGAAGAATCGCATAGAGATATGATTGGCAAGTTGGCCTACCGGTTGAGATTTTCGTCATCAGTGGTGTTACACCAATGGCGAACAATTGAAATGCGGGTCTTGTATCACTCACAATCAATTATGAGAGATATTGATTTGAGTGGGAGCGCACTGTAGAATTAACTTGTTTAATTGTCAGTGCAATTAATTATGAACTTAGTCTAAGTATAAATTGCATAATAGTTGTAGAATAATGGCTTGCGTTTCCACCTTCCCTGTTAAAATTGAATAAGCTGTTATTTATCTGGTTAAATCTTTACGATTGGTAACGTAATGTGAGGATTGTCCACAAGAGTGCCGAGAAGGACTTTGTCCTATCGCATGCTTTCAGTATCCTCCCGCTAATGCTATGGATGATATGACTCTCGTCCTTCGATCCAAAAGCTAGAATTCCGTTACGGTCAAATGCAATATGTTTGCTTCCATGAGACCCGAACTTCAAAAGTTTGGGATAGTTATGTGATATTCATGGAACTAAAAATTAGTTTCAGATACAAACAAAGGCTAGAAGATATGGGATATCCGAAGCGATGTTTGTTTTGCAAATTATTGGTAAAGTGTTTACTATGCATTTGACTGATAAGAGAGGGATCCAGCAGAACGCCTGTCATATGATGAAGATGAATAAAACAACAACTTAAAGAGAAAGGAAATGTCCAAAGGGTGTTAGTGTGACTTACACGCCTAGGAAGTCCGGGGCTAACGCCACTCTTAAAGTTGGGTGCTTCTTCTGAGAGTAGGCGAAATACTTGATGGGGATATGTACCTAGGGTAGGGTCATAGGCCTGACCTACATGCCCTACCTAAGGACACTACCCTAGAAAGTTTAAGAGCTACAAGGAAGTCTCCGACTGAGATCACCAAGTCAGACAAGTCACTCGACAATATACACTCGGAGGTACCTTTCACTCGACGCTTGCCTTTCACTCGGAAGGACCAGAAGACAGTCGACCACAGAAGCCCAGAAGTCACCCCAGGGAGGCTAACGGGCAGGCATTCATCAAGACCATTAATAGCATTTATGTTGTACGTTACCAGTAACGTACGTCTTTATAACCACGATCTGACCCTTAAACGCCGGTCACTTATGAGGGGCAGCGCACTCTATATAAGCCACCCCTCCCCTCTGGCATAAGGGTTGGTTCGCACCCCCTGTAGCAATACTCCAATTACACTCGACAAAGAGCTCCCGAGCACCTGAGACGTAGGCTATTACCTCCACGAGAGGGGCCTGAACTCATACATCTGTGTGTACACCCTCGCCGTAGCTAGGACTCTGCCCTCTCCTTACGTACCCCTACCTTCTACTGTCAGACTCGCTCCCACGACAGTTGGCGCCCACCGTGGGGCAGGCGTCTAAGCGACTTCCGGCGAGGTTGCATTTGTTTTCCTTCGTCATGTCATCCGGCGGTGATTTGTTCCTGGGCCGCGAGATCCGTCTCGGAGCGCTCACCTTCATCGCCGACGATTCGGCATGGCTCCGGGAGGCGCCTCTGGACGTTGAGGCGCTCCCGAGTCGTGGGGCGACGCACTTTTGCGCAAGCTCCTGCGGGGTTCTTCTCCTTCAGCCGTCGACTCCGTACGTGTCGGCCCTCCATGCTGTTCATCGTCGCAACCGATCCGGTCGTTCGCGGCTACAGCGTTGGGTGCGACATGCGGCGGCCCGCCAGGCTTCGTTCCCGCAGATTGCGGCCATCGAGCCCGTCGAGTCACTTTTCGGCGTGTTCGACTCGGCGTCAGATCGGTCTGGCGTTCCCTCCGAGTGCGAGAGCTGCGATCCTGCGGCTGAAGTTTTTATGGCTGGTTCTCATCAGAGTCCGCCGCCTGGTTTCAGCCCCGCCAGATGCGAGATTGGTGGAACGTCGAATGAACAGCAGCACCGGGATGAGGATGTTCTCCGTACTCCCATCGTCGGCACGACTGCTGAGGCCCAGGCCATGGAGGCGACTCGCCTTCGACTCAAAGAGATGCAGAAGGCACTCGACGAGCGTGTTCGACAGCGTCCGCCGCGTCCCAATCGACATCAGCGACAGTTGTTTCCGAGTGGATCGCGGAATAACGTCGAGGTATTCCGTACTCCAGTGTTGAATGTTGCGGCTGCTGCTAGGATTGCAGATTCTATACAGCCATCATGGTCGGAAGCTGGTAGAGGTTTGCAACAGATCAGAACGCTGCTCGAAGCAGCGCAGCAGCAGAATGCGGCTGTTTTGTTGACACCCGATTTTGGCACGATACAAAATGCAATAAAGATGGACTCAAATGAAAAGGTTTTTAACATAAGAAAGTTTTGCATTACCGAGTGGAACAACTTTGATGTTTAGGCCATCACCATCCGACGTCATATCAAGGGCCAAAACTACTCTCGAAGTGTCAAGATGGGTGTTCCGAGTGATATTTGGCTGATTACGCTTGCAAGACGACCTCGGATAAAGGATTTCTCTACATGAATTGTCTTCGTCTCGTCGAGCTAATCGATTTTGATATATAAATCATCTCAATCCGAGTTCGTATGGACAAGTTAGAGGCGGTACAATACAGCACGGCCAAAGATCAAAATATTACGCAGAAGACCAGACACATCTTGATGAGTGTCTGATGCAATGCGTGAGTTATTTGGCCCTCAGGATAGCCTTGAATCGAAAAACCTTCAACACGGAAAAGTTTCGTCTCGTCAAATCGGTCGATTTTGATATATAAATCGTCCAAATCCGAGGTCGTATGCAACCTGCAGAGGCGAAACAAGATCAGGCTGTGTTTTCATTCGGGAAATCCGAGTGAAAAGCTTACCATGTGAAAATATAGCTATCCGAGTGGAGGCTTGATGACCGAGTGAAAAGTGTCCGTCCGAGTGAAACTTCGGTCAAGGAGTCCAGGTACATGAAATCCGAGTGAAACTTTAGTCGGGGAGTCCAAGTGACATGAAGACCGACTAGAACATTTGTCTGGCAATCCGAGTGAAGTTTGCTCCGGGTGAAACCAAGTGAAAAAATGTCATCCGAGTGAAAATATTGCCACCCGAGTGGAATATTGCCATCCAAGTGAAATCCTTCCGAGTGGAATATTGCCATCCGAGTGATCCATCCGAGTGGAATATTGCCATCCGAGTGAAATCCTTCCGAGTGGAATATTGCCATCCAAGTGAAAGTTTGCCATCCGAGTGAAAAGTTGCCGGCTGAGTGAAAGGTTACCGTTTGAGTGACACTTCGGTCAAGGAATCGGAGTGACATAAAGTCCGGCTAAACATTTGTCGAGTGGAAAATTATCTTCCGAGTGGAAAATTCCGAGTGGAAAATTGCTTGCCGAGTGAGAAATTTCACTCGACCGACGGGAGGACTCCAAATCCGAGTGATTCAACCAGAAGGTAAAGATTGGCCTATATGGTCATCTAGATAGCCTCGGATGGAAAAGTGTCCAACATGAAAGTTGTTCGTAACGTCGAAACGGTCAACTTTGCTTTTAAGGCCATTGTCATCTGAGATAGTATAAGGCCTGCAGAGACGCTACAACACTCGACGGTCCAGTCCGCTACGTGACTGAGTCCGATTCAAAGGTAAAGATGACCTCGTGGAGTATTCAAGATGGCCTTATTTGGAAAAGTGATCAACATACGGATTGTTGGCCTCGTCGAGACGCACAAGATTGGTATTTGAACCGTCTCTATCGGAAGTCATATGCAGATTCCGCGGCCCATGCAAGGAGCAAGACAGAGGATTGGGCCAGATTCGGGCTGAATCCGAGTGAGACTGGAACTAGGACTCTAGGGCGTGATTCAATGTAATTTTCTTGTAAGGAAAGCCTAGATGAATCCTTTACTTGTACGGGAAGTCCAGCCGCCTCTTATATATGTTGGGGGTGACGGCCGATTGAACACACAATCGAACAAATCAATATACTACTTTTTAGTCTACGTTTTATCTCTCCATCGTTTATCTTTCTCGTTCTTCGCTGTTCTTCGTGTTTGAGAGCTGCGAATCTCGAGGCTCTAGGGGCGAGCGAATCGACCTAGGGCAGCCCATAGCCGCCGCAATCCCTGACGGGGTCCCTCCCGGGTGCGCGGGGTTTCGGGTCTCAAAAGTGCCCGCCGACTGTCCTGCGTATCGCGCTGTCAGTCGGGTCTCCTTCGACGTGAGCTGCGGTGCATCACCCCCGGCGTCGAGGGTACACGTGACATGTTCGTGTGTCAACACACTTTTTTGGCGACTCCGCTGGGGACGAAGCTTCGAACGGTCTCCAGCCCGTTCTTGCTACGAGGAGAACGTCATCAGACGGTTGCAATCTACACGGTAACATGTATCATAAATCTTCTTGCGTAGATGCAAATTGCCATGATGTTGGTGTCACTAGATCCTTCGATGGGCATACCATGTCGGCTAGCCCTAACGAGCAAAGGCCAACTAAGTATCTTGTTCAAGAAGCTTGGAAATTACATAATCGTGACATGCAACTTATGGATCCGAATTTTCGTGCATTGGCAACTCCCTTCAATATGCCGATGAACAACACGATGTGTTCGAGTGATCAATATAGGACACCTCATGTACAGGAGGCTGTCTCACAGTTTTATCCATCGGCAGCCGGCTCGCAGTATGCGGGTTCATCCCCAAACATGCCGATGGACAGGGGAATCGGCCATGCTTCCATTAGCAATTTGGCCGGTTATCCTCAGTCATCATATACTACACCTCATGAGTTTAATTTCTTGGCAAAAAATACAACTCAAAATATTCCTGACTCGGCTCACCTTCATGGTTACGACCGAGTGAATGAAGAATATACAGGAGCATCTGTGCCTAATATTGCAGGAGATGAGGTGGCTCTGGCTGCTTTAAAAAGCTTAGCCCAAAACAATAAGATTAGTGCTCTTTGCCTTGAGCAACATAATAAGGGTTTGGTTCCTGATTACGAGGCAATAAGAGCTAAGGTTTTGCAAGAATACAACGTGTTTCAAATTGACCAAATTGGTGAAATAAAATATGGTTCAACAACAGTGCATACGTCTTCACCTATCTGTTCGCACACGAACACGTCAACGTGTACCCGCAGGGCCGGGGGTGATGCACCGCAACTCACCCCGCGGGAGGCCGGCTCACAGCGCGATACGCAAGACAGTAAGCCGGCGCTTTTGAGACCAGACGCCCCAGTTCCTCGGGAGGGACCCCGTCGGAGGAAGCTGGTGACGATTGGCTGAACCGGGTCGATTCGCTCGCCCCCGGCTCGGTTGTCGATATCCGATGAACTTACGCGAAGTCGCCGAATAACGGAAGCATGAACAAGGGTTAAGGGGTAAAAAGTAGGTTGTATTGATATGTCGATTGTTTGCTTAATTCAATCGGCCATCACCTCTCACATATATATGAGGCGACTGGGCTTCCCGTGCAAGTAAGAGACTCCTACATGGATTACAAGTTACAATCAGAGTCGGTTTCTAGCCCTAACTAGGTAAGGCACCCACCAGGGCCGTCTTGGGCACGGACTCTCCATTGGGCCGGCTTACAGTGTGAGTCGCCGAAAGTGTGGGCCGACCTTGGTCTTCTAAGTCCATTTTTAGCCTCTCGCAGTCAGCTTTCCCTCTCCTGAGCTGTAGAGCCGGCTTATAGAGCCGGCTTTCTGAGTCGCCCTTTGCTCTTGGCCTCCTGAGTCGCCCGTTGCTCTTGGCTCCCTGAATCGCCCGTAGCTCTTGGTTTCCTGAGTCGCCCGTAGATCTTCGCTTCCTGAGTCGCCCGTAGCTCTTCTGTGTTGACGCCAGTTCACTTTGCTTCGTAATCCGCCGCTTTGCTGGTCAGCCGCCTTGCCGGGTCTCGATGGGCACGGTACTACCGCTCCGGGCACGGCTAAGTGCCGTACTACTTCCGCTCGGGGGCCCAGAAGTACTTTCTTAAGCGGTAGTAGAGCGGTAGTAAATACACCGTAGTACCGCTCGAGAGGCTGTCCTGACGGCTTGCCGAGTCATCTTCATGCCGGGTCATCGTCACCTGCCGAGTCTTGGTCTTTCCAGCCTTTGATAATCCTGTGAACTTGAGCTGATCTCTGTCGCCGGGTTACTGAGCTATTGAGCCGATAACCGACTTATCTGGGCGGCTGTATCTCCTCCACATTGGCGCCTTTCCAGCAATGATCTTTAAGCCCTTGCTAGCCGAGTCATAACCACGCCGGGTCACCTCTGGGGGCGGGTCATCGGCCTTGAATCGCCTTCTGCCAAAAATGAGTGCTAACATATGCCCCCCTGTTTTCTAGCAGAGCTTGCGTGCTAGAAAATATTCCATGTAGGATTTTTGGCTAAGGACAATGCTTACGCTCATCGGCCATGTGGCCTAAGGGCGATGCTTATGCTCATCGGCTATGTACGATCTCAGGCGGATTGCCATACACTTGGGTGGAACTTCTTCAAGTATTTTCCGTTGATAGCTCGAGGTAGCAAGTCACCCTCCAAAGTCTCCACCAGATAAGAGTTGCCGGGTGTTATTCTGGCGACTCGCAGCGGTCCTTCCCAACTCGGTGACCACTTGCCAAATTTCCGGCTTCTGGAGCCGACTGGTAGTATAACTTTCCACACTAAGTCGCCAACTTGAAAATCTTTGAGCCGGACTCTCTTGTTGTAAGTCTTTGCCACCCGCAACTTCTCTTTCTCAATGTCCCTTAGAGCCTTTAATCGTTTGTCGGTCACATCGTTTAGGTTATCCATCATTAAGTCGTAGTAATCTTCGGCGGACAAATCATTCTGCTTAGCAAACCTTAAGGCGGCGAGATTCACCTCAACTGGTAAGACGGCCTCTTGCCCATATACCAACTCAAAAGGAGTCACCTTGGTAGCCCCATGCCTTGAGACCCGGTGAGCCCATAATGCTTCGGACAGTACCTCATGCCACCGCCTTGGATGGTCTTTGATCTTTTTCTTAATCAATTTGATCAAGATCTTATTGCTAGACTCAGCCTGTCCATTGGCTTGAGCATAATACGGAGATGAACTGAGCATCTTGATCCCAAGTGATTCGGCAAACTGTTTAACCTCCTTTGCCATGAAGGAAGTTCCTTGATCCGTGGTGAGAGTCTGTGGAATACCGAATCTATGAACAATATGCTCAGTAATGAATTGAATTACCTCCTTGTGAGTCATGTTCCTGAGAGGTACTGCTTCAGACCACTTGGTGAAATAATCTGTGGCAACCAACACGAACCGATGCCCTTTTGATGAAGCCGGGTGAATCATACCGATAAAGTCAAGTGCCCAACCCCGGAAGGGCCACGGTTTTATGATAGGATTGAGCTTGGAAGCCGAAACTAGCTGGATATTCCCAAACTTCTGGCAAGCTTCGCACCCCTTGTAGTACTTGAAGCAGTCATTGATCATCGTCGGCCAATAAAATTCGGCTCGCCGGAGCATCCACTTCATCTTGTGAGCCGACTGATGTGTTCCACATAAGCCGTCATGTACCTCTCCCATGGCGACTCTAACTTGATCCTCGTCTAAGCACTTAAGCAGAAGACCATCAACCGTTCGGCGACATAAGTCGCCATTATCCAGTGTATACTTGAGAGCAAGTCGCCGAACGGTTCTGTCTGTTTTCTGACTCGGGTTCTTCAGATAACTCACAATAGGTGCTCTCCAGTCAGAAATCCGGGTTGCCCCTTCCTCAGTAGCCGATTCATCTGAGCCGGCTTCTTCTCTATCAGCCGGCTTATCTAGGCCGGCGTCTCCCTTATCAGCCGGCTCGCCTGAGCCGGCTTTTCCTTCGCCAGCCGACTCACCTGAGCCGGCCTTCTCTGAGCCAGCAACAATCAGCATCGGCTTTTCTGCTATGAAGAACATGCCTCTGTCGACATGATAGCCTGATGCCTGTTGCGCTAACTCATTGGCGAGCCAATTATCCTGCCTAGACACGTGAGAGATAGAAAAATAATCCAAACTTGCTATAATGTCTAAGCATCTATCAAGGTACATATTGAGTGATTCGTCATTGCACTGAAACACCTTTGCCACTTGTTGAACAACTAGTAACGAATCACCGTATGCCTTGATATGAGAGACCCCTATATTGACTAAAAGCTCGAGCCCGAATAGAAGTGCTTCATATTCGGCTTGATTGTTAGTACAAAAGTAGTTAAGCCGGCAGGAGGCCTCAAATACAGTACCGTGGGGCGAGATGTATGCAACGCCGGCTCCCTGCCCATTCTTGCAAACTGAGCCGTCAAAATAGAGCCGCCACGGCTTAGCCGACACAACGTGTAAGCCGGCTTCTTGCTCTGGGTCAATCCGATGCTCAACAATAAAATCAGCTACGACCTGGCCCTTCACAGATTTGAGAGGTTCATAAACCAAGTCATACTCAATTAACCCATATGCCCACTTGCCGATTCGCCCGCTGAGAATCGGCCTTTGAATCATGTGTCTGAGAACATCGGTCTGACCCACCACCTTACACTCACTAGATAAGAGGTAGTGGCGTAGCTTAGTGCAGGCATAATAAAGGGATAAGCACAATTTTTCCACAGAGCAGTATCTTGACTCGGCGTCTATCAAACGGCGGCTTAGGTATGTGATGACATACTCTTTCCCTTCGGCTTCTTGGGTTAAGGCGGCTCCTATTACTCTCTCTTCAGCAGCAATGTAGAGCCGGCATGGCTGACCGTGAGCCGGCGCCCTTAGAACCGGAGGGGTTGATAAGCACGTCTTTATCCTTTCAAATGCCTCTTGCTGTTCTGCCCCCCAAGTAAATTCATCATCGTTCTTAAGCCGAAGAATCTGAGTAAATGCATCGACTTTCCCAGACAGGTTAGCAATAAACCGCCTCAAATAATTGACCTTGCCGAGGAACTTCTGCATGTCTCTTTTGCAAGCCGGCGCCTGCACCTTTTGAATAGCTCTAACCTTTTCCGGGTCAACCTCTATGCCATGCTCATGTATTATGAAACCCAGAAACTTTCCAGCTGACACGCCAAAGGCACACTTCAATGGATTCATCTTGAGCCCATACTTCCTCATCCTTTCAAACGTAAGTCGTAAGTCGGCCAAATGATCTAACTCGCCGTCCGACTTGACTACCACGTCGTCAATGTAGACTTCCAGTACGACTCCAAGAAGGTCATGAAATATTAAGTTCATCGCTCTTTGATAAGTAGCACCAGCGTTCTTTAATCCAAAGGTCATCACTACCCACTCAAATAGACCAACAAAACCGGGGCAGCGAAATGCCGTCTTAGCCGAATCTTCTTCGGCCATGAATATCTGGTTATACCCTGCGTTACCGTCCAAGAAGCTGATGATCTTGTGTCCTGAGGCTTCATTGATAAGCATATCAGCTATTGGCATAGGATATTCGTCTTTGGGCGTAGCTCGATTTAAATCTCTGAAGTCTATGCATACCCTTATCTTTCCTGACCCCTTCTTCTCAACTGGGACAATGTTTGAAACCCACTCAGCATACTTGCAGGGCCGAATAAACTTTGCTTTTATAAGCCGGCCGATCTCTTCCTTGACCCGGCCATATATCTGTGGGTTGAACTTTCGAGCCGGCTGCTTGTAAGGTCTAAAGCCGGCTTTGATGGGTAACCGATGCTCAACGAGCTGGCGGCTTAACCCAGGCATCTCATGATACTCCCACGCGAAGCAGTCTGCATACTCTCTGATCAGGGCGACTAACTCCTGCTTATAGCCGGCTTCCAGATTCCGGCTTACAAACGCCGGCCTTGGCACCGTGCCGTCCCCAAGGTCCACCTCTTCAAGCGGGTCAGCCGACGTAAAGCCTTGCCCCAATTTGTCTAAGTCGCCAGACTCTTCAATGGTCTCAAACATATCGTTCCTGTTGGCCCGATACTTGTCAAGCCGGCTTTGAAGCCACTCATCGTTGTTATCCATTCAATTGAGTCTGAGCCGGTTTTCACCAACCGGCTTTAGAGATACTGGCACTAACCCATCCCGGGTTGCACTCAGGAAGTCAAACCCGGACAAGTCACGCCCCGAAAGACATGTAGCAGTGGAGTGTTGCCAGTCAACTAGTGACTCGGCTAATGCAATGCAGGCCGAGTTATCTGCAGGGACGACTTCAACTTCATCGTCGACCCACTGAACCAGCTGTTGGTGCAGAGTAGACGGAATGCACTGGTTTGCATGCAACCAATCTCGTCCTAGTAGCACATTGTAGTTCCCTTGCACCTCAGCAACGAAGAAGGCAGTAGCCAGGGTCTTGCTTCCGACTGTAAGCTCTAGACTGATAACCCCTTTAGCTTCCACTCCTTCTCCGCCTTCGAACCCGTTGAGTACCATGTTCGTCTTCATCAAATCATCATCATCAAGTTGTAACTTTTTGAAGATTGAATAAGGCATTAGATTGACTACAGCACCTCCATCAACCATCATCCTGGTAACCGGCTTCCCATTGATGTGCCCTCTGATATACAAAGGCTTGAGATGCTTAACCGGTTCCTCCGGCTTCTCGAAGATAGCGTTCTTGGGTCCAAAGTCAATTTGAGCTACTGAGCCGGCTTCGTCAACAGCGCGAAACTCAGCAGGCAGATAGTACACCATGTTGATCATATCCATACTCATGTGAGTCGGCGTTCCTTCATAATTCAGAAGCTCTTCATCATCTGTTGACTCGCCCGGCGGCTCATCCATGGCCGACTCTCCTGAGACTGGCGGCTCATCTGACACATGGCTTGGAAGTTCTTCGTCAGCCGCTGACTCGTCAGACAGGTCATCCATGGCCGAGTCTAGGTCTGCCGGCTCTCCCAGCATTGACTCTGACATTGCTGGCTCACTCGCCGCCGAATCCTCTGGTGTGGACCATGACGTTGCCGGCTTATCAGTTGTCGGCTTATCTCTCGCCAGGTCTGCAGCTTCAACCTCATCAGCCCATGATGAATAAGTAATAGACGGTATTGCAACTGGCTCTTTATCCTTATTTAACGCGGAGACTAGTACGCCGGGTGCTTGGGTTATGAGCTCTGTCGGCTTAGGCACCCAGACTTGAGAACGTATTATTGGATGATCCTGGTTGAAACTTGCATCCCTGAGCCACTCAGCTTCTTCTGCAGCCTTCTCTTGATTCCTCAACCTTTGTAGTTTCCTTTTCTGTGTTTTGGTTAACCCGGCAGGGCACCACCTTGGTTGAGTGTATTTTGGGTCACGCGGCTTAGTCTGACCAGAGCTGGCTTCATGATCATTGGCTGCGCCGTTAGGCCCGATAACTAGTATCGGTCAACCTTTTGCCGGTTCTACAACCGGCTCTTTCATCTTCAGTATCTGGCTGCCAATGGTAAGTGAGCCGCCAAATATTCTGCCTGTCATGCTTTCCGGCTTACCAGCCCTAGCAGCTTGCGGCTTGACACGCCACACCTTTCCTCTCTCTGGACTTGGCATATGCTCCTTGAGCCGGCTTGCTGGCCCTAGCCGGCTTTTGTCAAAAGTGCTTTTCAGAGGTGGCGTCTTTGCTATAGCCGGCTTCAAATACCGACTGAACTCTGCCGGTGACCTTGAACGCTTTCCATAGGGCTGGCTTGTGCTTGCGCCGGCTTGTCTGACATACTTGCTCATCAACATGTCGAAAGTCGGCTTAATGCGTTTGTACTTAGCATTAGCTGTATTAACCCGCCACTGGCCGACTTCCGGGCTCTTCGGCTTAATGAACCTTTGCGGTGATCTGGGCGGCTCTTCCTGTTGCCCCCCGAGCGTAGGATTGCTGATGGTAATCTTGATAACCTCCTTGCCGCCGGGTTCTCGACTTATAGTCGCCTTCCTTCCAGACACCATGTTGCCGGCTTGCGTGTTCCTGGGCTCACCAACAATAATGTTAGCTTTGTTAGATGATCCGGCCGTCTCTGGCCGAATGAGTACCTTCTTTCCTTCCAGGTCTAGCGCGTTCATTGGGAACGGCTGTTGATCAATTGCCATGCTAGCAAAGCACAATCGTCCGTCATTAAGGGCCGATTCGATCTGTCGACGAAAAACATTACAATCGTTAGTGGCATGAGAAAAAGAATGATGATATTTGCAATAAGCCCGCCGCCTTATCTCTTCAAGCGGTGGTATGACATGATTGATCTTTATAATTTTTTCCTTCAACAAGGCATCAAATATTCTATCACATTTGCCTACGTCGAAAGTGCATTTAAACTCATCTTCCCGATTCTTACGAACCGGCTTAAGATCATCACACACATAAGGTTTGGCTTTACCCGGCCAAACAAACTCAGCAGTGTAAATATCGGTTTCCTCGTCTGAGCCGGCACTTCCCTCAATGGTGTTAAGCCGGCTCCGGTTCACCCGATGTGAGTCTTTCATCTCATTGGCCCGGCTCTCCTGAACCAGAGCCTTTTCTTGCACTTGGCCGACACTTAGGAACTCATACCCCTCTAATTTTTCTTTTAAGTGGGATCGTAAACCATTAAGTACTAAGTCGGCCATATCTCTCTCAGTTATAGCTAAACTATAACACCGGTTTCTTGTGTTCCTAAACCTTTTGACATTGTCGGATACCGACTCGTCATGCTTTTGCTTAACCGATGTAAGGTGGGACAATTTTAACTCAATCTCTCCGGCAAAAAAGTGTTCATGAAACTTCCACTCTAAATGAAACCAAGTATGTATGGAGTTAGGAGCTAACGCAGAAAACCATGAAAAAGCAGTGCCGGTTAAAGATAATGAGAACAAACGAACTTTATGATGCTCATGATTGGCTTCACCTAGTTGAGCCAAATATTGACTAATATGTTCCCATGTTGATTTATTATCCACCCCATTAAACTTAGAAAATTCTGGAACTCGGTAACCAGGGGGATAAGGTTGTAAGTCAAAATATTCGGGATAGGGTTTAGTATAATTTCTAGGTTTTAGCGTTACCCCGAATCTATCGTAAGCCATCTGGTCCAACTCACTCCTTAACTTGGCCATCACATCGTCCACATTGAGCGATTGAGCCGGCACAGTGGATGAGTTGGTCACAGGGGCGGCTTGTGTCCAAAGAGCCGAATTCTGAGTCGGCGCCGGCTCATCTCCAAAGCGTACTACTTGATCCGGCTGTCTAGCCGAATAAGGCATGCTCTCGATAGGAGTCGGACTTGGCAGCATATGCACAAGTCGGTTATCTCTATTCTGGCTCATCGGCTGTAACTCCGATGGCCAGCTTAACGGCGTGTTTTCTTTAGCCTTATCACGTTCCAGCATTAGATCATAAATACTATTTGTGCTTTGTCCAACATAGTACTGGATTTTGGCTAATTGCTCAGGAGTAAAGAGGCTATTGCTTACGGCGGGTTGGCTGATCTTGATGCTCAGAGGTACGTATTCCGGCTCTTTGATCGGCGAGATGACTCCTTGCCGATCCTTCTTGAGACTCGCCAGATATAGCTCCCGATCTGCTTCGGCCTGCTTCTGCCGCAGCACCTTGAACTCCTCGTCACGCTTCTTCTCCCAAGCCGCCAAGCCTTGGCGTTGTGCTTCTGACAGCTCCTCAAGAGCCGGTTTGATGATGTTGTCAGTGCTGATGCCAGCGGAGTCGGTCTTAGAATTGGTCATTGCTGTCCAATTTTTAGATCGAATCGTCCCCAGCGGAGTCGCCAAAAAGTGTGTTCGCACACGAACACGTCAACGTGTACCCGCAGCGCCGGGGGTGATGCACCGCAACTCGCCCCGCGGGAGGCCGGCTCACAGCGCGATACGCAAGACAGTAAGCCGGCGCTTTTGAGACCAGACGCCCCAGTTCCTCGGGAGGGACCCCGTCGGAGGAAGCCGGCGACGATTGGCTGAACCGGGTCGATTCGCTCGCCCCTGGCTCGGTTGTCGATATCCGATGAACTTACGCGAAGTCGCCGAATAACGGAAGCATGAACAAGGGTTAAGGGGTAAAAAGTAGGTTGTATTGATATGTCGATTGTTTGCTTAATTCAATCGGCCATCACCTCTCACATATATATGAGGCGGCTGGGCTTCCCATGCAAGTAAGAGACTCCTACACGGATTACAAGTTACAATCAGAGTCGGTTTCTAGCCCTAACTAGGTAAGGCACCCGCCAGGGCCGTCTTGGGCACGGACTCTCCATTGGGCCGGCTTACAGTGTGAGTCGCCGAAAGTGTGGGCCGGCCTTGGTCTTCTAAGTCCATTTTTAGCCTCTCGCAGTCAGCTTTCCCTCTCCTGAGCCGTAGAGCCGGCTTATAGAGCCGGCTTTCTGAGTCGCCCTTTGCTCTTGGCCTCCTGAGTCGCCCGTTGCTCTTGGCTCCCTGAATCGCCCGTAGCTCTTGGTTTCCTGAGTCGCCCGTAGCTCTTGGCTTCCTGAGTCGCCCGTAGCTCTTCTGTGTTGACGCCAGTTCACTTTGCTTCGTAATCCGCCGCTTTGCTGGTCAGCCACCTTGCCGGTTCTCGATGGGCACGGTACTACCGCTCCGGGCACGGCTAAGTGCCGTACTACTTCCGCTCGGGGGCCCAGAAGTACTTTCTTAAGCGGTAGTAGAGCGGTAGTAAATACACCGTAGTACCGCTCGAGAGGCTGTCCTGACGCCTTGCCGAGTCATCTTCATGCCGGGTCATCGTCACCTGCCGAGTCTTGGTCTTTCCAGCCTTTGATAATCCTGTGAACTTGAGCTGATCTCTGTCGCCGGGTTACTGAGCTATTGAGCCGATAACCGACTTCTCTGGGCGGCTGTATCTCCTCCACATTGGCGCCTTTCCAGCAATGATCTTTAAGCCCTTGCTAGCCGAGTCATAACCATGCCGGGTCACCTCTGGGGGCGGGTCATCGGCCTTAAATCGCCTTCTGCCAAAAATGAGTGCTAACACTATCATTGCAGCATGGCATACACCCCCTATACAATTGCAAAATTTCGGCAACATCAGTTCATTGCTGAAAGATACTAAAAGCATTGGGGGGCAAGCTGATCCAAGCAGGGCTGAATTTAAAGAAAAATATGTGGCCCGAATGGACAAGATCAAGCCAAAGCTCATAGGGAATTGCGCCAACAATTTTACTACACCGACTCTTGAGGAGTTACCAGCAGAATATCGACAGGCTTATGAAGCACTCAAGAAGAAGCGTGAGGAAGAAGATTTGCAAGAATACGTCAAGTCCCTTTCTCTATGCAGCAACCATGTTGGCCCCTCTGCGATATTGAAGCAAGATAAAACAGAAGCATTGCAAATTGAACAACAAAAGAGGATTCACTCGGCTAATACGGTTGATTCGGTTGAAACCGAGTCAAATATGACTAAGTCGTCTACAGCCGAGTCGAACGCTTCCTTTAAAGCCAAGACAATGATGGATTCGGTCGAAACCGGATTGAGCACCGAGACGGCCAAGGTCGAGTGCATAGGGTCAATATCGAGTGCATCGAGCCAACCGAGTGCATCGAGCCAATTAAGGCCGAGTGCATCAAGTCAGCCGAGTGCATTGAGCCAACCGAGTGCATCGAGCCAGTCAAGGCCGAGTGCATTGAGTCATTCGAGTGCATCACCGGCTAACGTCGAGTGCATCGAGCCAGTTGTTGTCGAGTGTACCAAAATAGATGATGCAAGCTTCACCGAGCAAAGGAATGGCAAACGCAGCAAATTGGTCGTGCTCAATTCTTTTGGATGTGAGGGAGCTTATACGCTGCCCTATGAGTTTCGTGCTAAAGAAATTGATGAGCATCAAGAACAAGAACATGTTGCTAAGCAAAGTTCACCTGACATAGAACGTCCGAGTGGAATCCATTCCGATAATCCGAGTGAAATCTACTCGGGAAATCTGAGTGATGAGGCACGAGATCCAGAAGAAGAGGAAGAGGCATTGGAAAATTATTCAGAAGTGGAGCAAGATATTGTTCCCGTTGTGCAACCATCTTATCCTCCCAATGTCTTCACAAAGGTATGTCTAGCTAACAGTTTACTCAATTTTCGATTTGGTCATATTGTTGATGCACCCGTTAGCAAGATTCTAATTAATTTTGAAAGACCAATCAAGATGAGTAATCTGTTTGTTTGGAATAATCTTGTCACTAATCATGCTGATCAACACGTAGCACCATTCGCAAAAGCTAATAGTGACAACTTATCACAACCAAAGTTGTTCCCGCCATGTCGGCTAAACTTTATATTCATATGGACAACTTTGTTTGTTTTATGCTTGGCTAACATTTGGTCTCAGATGAGACGTATATTCTGTAATTATTTTGGTTGCAGAAACAGAAAGCCAGGTCCAAAGTCCTCCGAGATAGGTGATTCAAGAGCATCGGGAAAGGAGGACAAAAATCAATGCATAGCTGAGTCAGATGGTGTTAAGCCGGGACCACTCGGTTGTTTTGTTCCAGAGCCGGTATCACAATATCGGTTAACGGATGAGCAGTGTACCTTCAGTTCGGGCATTGGTGAATACATCATTGGTGTATCACCGACTAATCCTATTATATTTGATCACGATGTCGAGTCATCAAGACAAGAGCAAATGCAATGTTCCTTTGAACAAAATGTCAAAGACAGCAGTGTGATTCATCAAGCCACACAATCGGCCAATACTGGACGATTGGAGCTCGTTGAAGCACAAACATATGACCAGTCGCCTCAGATTGGTCTTGATGGCGATCAAGCATTGACTCGACTACCTCAAGCCGGCTCATCCAAAGACAGACAGGTATACGCTAATGATGATGGGATCAAATCTTTGAGTGAGGCAATCATTCAAAAGTGCATCAGCAACAACACTGAAGACGGGAATTCCATCAAAGCTGCAACTGACACATTTAGCACTGGGGGGCAACAAGAAAATTCAAAGACCGATGCACACACAATCAAAGAAAGAAAAGGCCGCGGTAAGCACAAAGGTAAGAAGCCGAAAGTCACTTTCGCGCAGTTATTGGAAAAATATCAGAAGTTGAGTGAGGAGAAGAGTGCTTATCGGCCGAGTGAAACACAAGCATCGAAGTCACCCCCAAAGCATAAATCTGAAGACAGGGATTGGCGAAAGGAGAGGTCGAACAAGCCAACACCATATCCTCCTTTTGGGCCACCAACTCCTATGTCATGGACACCTCCCCATGCTGACTATTATTCATATCAATCACGGGATAGGTATAAATCAAGGGCACACCGTCCATCATATTCTAAACCACCTCACCAAAATTATGCAGCTCCGAGAGGATCATTGTTTGTTCAACAACCACATGTTAAAGACCGACTCAATCAAAAAGAATCGGTCCGGAGCTCGGCGAAAAATATTGGCGCGGTCAAGCAAGTTTACCGAGTGAAAAAGGATGGCCGCAAGTGTGCTGTTTCAGATCTGACTCCGGATGTAAAAAAGCCAGCCGAGTCTACATTGTCTACTAAGGGAAAGGAAGTGAAGCGAGTAACTTTCAAGGACCCAATCGCCGAGTTTGGACAGGCCAAGCCAGAGGTGCCCAAATCCAGGAAAGAATTGCCAGTGCATAAAACAAAATCATAGTCGGGATGCTTGCTCGGCTTATCACATTGGCAAGAGAGGAAGCTGAAGCGGCTCAGAGCCAAAGAGTTAGAAAAGAGGAACATGGTATGGGTTCCCAAGGGATGCCGTCGAGGCAAGAATGATGTGTCTACTCTTGTTGTGAAGCCGGCAGGAGTAAGGGAGGACAAGCGTGAAGCCGGTAGGCAAAAACAACGATTTCCATGCCACTATACGAGACTTCAAACGGCGCATCATCCATGTTCTGCAGCCGTCCCATCAGAGTTTGTGCCGAACAATATATCCCCAGCTGAAATATCTGATTTATTTCGGCTATTCACACTTTGGTGGACGGATTCCCAAGCTCCTTTAAGATGAGAATGCATGCCGATATTTTCATATCGCCCTGAGAATTCATTGTATTGGCAAAGTGGGCATCTGGTTAACGGTGTTTATCATGTTTATCTTGTACTCCTATAGCGGATGCTCGGTGTTTGCCAATACCAGCAAGGCCGACTTAATTATTGATTCGGCCACTGATCAAGGGTTTAGTGCATAAAAAGCTCTGACTCATGAGAAACAGTTATCTGCAGGATCCATGTTAGGAGACAGACGATGTTCGGCGGAGGCTTGATGGTGTACTTTGGTCAACAACGAATTGAGTCACCGAACAGTTGTCGGTATTCCTTTGAGGTCCATGGTCATAATTGCTCAGCAAGCCGGCTTGGCGATGTATCGTCGAGCGGTTCTAATATCCCCAAGGAGTACCTGGACAAAGTAAGGTTAGAATTGACATGAGAAATTTATGTGGAGGCCTTTGTAACATCCAATGGTTGTTCTCAGACGACTATCATCCGAAGAAGTTCTATTCAAGTAGCAACAAGCCTGAGAATATGGCCGATAACAATTATCGTCCTCAGCATGCACAGCCAATGGAGTGTTGACATCGTTCTTAAACAATACCCGAGGCAAAGTATTTTCTGGCACGCAAGCTCTGCCAAAAAACAGGGGGGCATGTGTTGACACCCGATTTTGGCACGATACAAAATGCAATAAAGATGGACTCAAATGAAAAGGTTTTTAACATAAGAAAGTTTTGCATTACCGAGTGGAACAACTTTGATGTTTAGGCCATCACCATCCGACGTCATATCAAGGGCCAAAACTACTCTCGAAGTGTCAAGATGGGTGTTCCGAGTGATATTTGGCTGATTACGCTTCCAAGACGACCTCGGATAAAGGATTTGTCTACATGAATTGTCTTCGTCTCGTCGAGCTAATCGATTTTGATATATAAATCATCTCAATCCGAGTTCGTATGGAAAATTTAGAGGCGGTACAATACAGCACGGCCAAAGATCAAAATATTACGCAGAAGACCAGACACATCTTGATGAGTGTCTGATGCAATGCGTGAGTTATTTGGCCCTCAGGATAGCCTTGAATCGAAAAACCTTCAACACGGAAAAGTTTCGTTTCGTCGAATCGGTCGATTTTGATATATAAATCGTCCAAATCCGAGGTCGTATGCAACCTGCAGAGGCGAAACAAGATCAGGCTGTGTTTTCATTCGGGAAATCCGAGTGAAAAGCTTACCATCCGAGTGAAAATATAGCTATCCGAGTGGAGGCTTGATGACCGAGTGAAAAGTGTCCGTCCGAGTGAAACTTCGGTCAAGGAGTCCAGGTACATGAAATCCGAGTGAAACTTTAGTCGGGGAGTCCAAGTGACATGAAGACCGACTAGAACATTTGTCTGGCAATCCGAGTGAAGTTTGCTCCGGGTGAAACCAAGTGAAAAACTGTCATCCGAGTGAAAATATTGCCACCCGAGTGGAATATTGCCATCCAAGTGAAATCCTTCCGAGTGGAATATTTCCATCCGAGTGATCCATCCGAGTGGAATATTGCCATCCGAGTGAAATCCTTCCGAGTGGAATATTGCCATCCAAGTGAAAGTTTGCCATCCGAGTGAAAAGTTGCCGGCTGAGTGAAAGGTTACCGTCTGAGTGACACTTCGGTCAAGGAATCGGAGTGACATAAAGTCCGGCTAAACATTTGTCGAGTGGAAAATTATCTTCCGAGTGGAAAATTCCGAGTGGAAAACTGCTTGCCGAGTGAGAAATTTCACTCGACCGACGGGAGGACTCCAAATCCGAGTGATTCAACCAGAAGGTAAAGATTGGCCTATATGGTCATCTAGATAGCCTCGGATGGAAAAGTGTCCAACATGAAAGTTGTTCGTAACGTCGAAACGGTCAACTTTGCTTTTAAGGCCATTGTCATCTGAGATAGTATAAGGCCTGCAGAGACGCTACAACACTCGACGGTCCAGTCCGCTACGTGACTGAGTCCGATTCAAAGTTAAAGATGACCTCGTGGAGTATTCAAGATGGCCTTATTTGGAAAAGTGATCAACATACGGATTGTTGGCCTCGTCGAGACGCACAAGATTGGTATTTGAACCGTCTCTATCGGAGGTCATATGCAGATTCCGCGGCCCACGCAAGGAGCAAGACAGAGGATTGGGCCAGATTCGGGCTGAATCCAAGTGAGACTGGAACTAGGACTCTAGGGCATGATTCAATGTAATTTTCTTGTAAGGAAAGCCTAGATGAATCCTTTACTTGTACGGGAAGTCCAGCCGCCTCTTATATATGTTGGGGATGACGGCCGATTGAACACACAATCGAACAAATCAATATACTACTTTTCAGTCTACGTTTTATCTCTCCATCGTTTATCTTTCTCGTTCTTCGCTGTTCTTCGTGTTTGAGAGCTGCGAATCTCGAGGCTCTAGGGGCGAGCGAATCGACCTAGGGCAGCCCATAGCCGCCGCAATCCTTGACGGGGTCCCTCCCGGGTGCGCGGGGTTTCGGGTCTCAAAAGTGCCCGCCGACTGTCTTGCGTATCGCGCTGTCGGTCGGGTCTCCTTCGACGTGAGCTGCGGTGCATCACCCCCGGCGTCGAGGGTACACGTGACGTGTTCGTGTGTCAACATGTTTCTCAGTCGCAGAACAGATTACATAGCAATTCACCCAGGGCGGAAACAGTTCAATCGGCCCACAGTCCTGGGTCACCCCTGCGCCACAGAGGCGGAGACTTCCGGGAAGATCGGTACAGAGATCAGGGGCGAGATCAGTTTGCTCCCCGTTATCACCGCGATGACCGCCGTCGAGTGCTTTCTCCTCCGCGGAGTGTTTCCTATGTGCCCCGGCACAATGATGATAGGCGCCCGTTCGGTGATGAGCGGAATCCTGGATTTGACGCAAGGGATATCCTCGCTTAAAGACGGGTCGACAGAGGCAGAGCCCACAGAGATGGTTATAACGGAGACTATCCGAGTGGAAGTGGAGCTGTTGTGTCTGGTCCCGAGTGTTTTAGCAGAGCCATTCGCTCTGCAGAGATTCCCCCCAACTTCAGGTTGGCGACTGGAATTGGCAAGTTTTCTGGCGAGACGAAGCCCGAGACATGGTTAGATGATTACTGAGTGGCCGTGCAGATTGGTGGAGGAAACGACAACATAGCCATGAAGCATTTGTCGCTGATGTTAGATGGTTCGGCCAGAGCTTGGTTGAATCGTTTGGCTCCCTCTAGCATCTGTTGCTGGGAGGACTTGGCCCGAGTGTTTATCAGAACCTTTGAGGGCACCTGTAAACGTCCGGCTGGTTTGATTGATTTGCAGCACTGTGTTCAGAAACCCAATGAGACCTTGCGAGACTACATTCAGCGCTGGTCCACCCTGCATCTCACGGTGGAGAATGTTTCCGAACACCAGGCTGTTTGTGCTTTCAAGGCTGGTGTTAGATACAGAGAGCTCTATCTGAAATTTGGTCGCACTGGTGATATTTCTCTGAGCAAGATGATGGAGATTGCCACTCGGTACGCCAATGGGGAAGAAGAGGGCCGCCTCCGAAGCGGTAAAGGAAAAGCAGTCGACAATGATGCAGGCGGAAATTCCAATCAGAAGCAGAAGCGCAAGGCTGATCCCTCCGCTTCGGCAGAAGCGGCCGCTCTGGCGGCTCAGGCCAAAAATAAAGGAAAGTCCAAAGCTAAGTTCACCCCCAAGAAGTGAAAGAATCAGTCGGGTACAGATGTTATGGATTTACCGTGTGCAATCCACACGAGGAAAGATGAAGAGGGCAATTTAATATTGCCAAAGCATACCACCCGACAGTGCCGTTTGCTGATCGAACAGTTCAAAGAGAGCCAGTCGAGTGAAAAAGACCCTGAAAAGGGAGATGAAGAAGATAAAGAAGAGTTTCCTGAGATCAATGCCACTCTGTTGATTTTTGCTGATGTTGAGAGCAAGAGTCGACTGAAAGTTATCAATAGGGAGGTTAACATGGCGGTTCCCTCTACCCCCACATATCTCAAGTGGTCTCAGACTGCTATCACGTTTGATCAGTCAGATCACCCTATGCATATTGCTACCCCCGGGCGGCAAGCGCTGGTGGTGGACCCAGTTGTGGGGGGCACTCGACTTCGCAAGGTTTTGATGGACGGTGGAAGCGGTCTGAACATCCTATATGCAGATACCCTCAAGGGGATGGGCATTCCGATGTCCCGACTCAGTGAAAGCAACATGCAGTTCCATGGCGTCATCCCTGGGAAAAAGGCCCGTTCACTCGGTCAAATAGCGTTGGATGTTGTGTTTGGTGACAATAAGCATTTTCGCAAGGAAAAATTGACATTTGAAGTGGTGGACTTCCAGAGTGCATACCACGCCATCCTTGGTCGTCCGGCTTATGCCCGTTTCATGGCCCGTCCATGTTACGTGTATCTCAAGCTGAAGATGCCCGGACCCAAGGGTGTGATCACAGTCACTGGCAATCGACAGAGGGCTGAGGAGTGCCTTCAGCAGGGCTCCAAGATCGCCGATCATCAGATGGCCATGGTCGAATTGGAAGAATACAAGAAAAACGTTGATCCTTCCGACCTGTTGCGTGCTAAGAAGCCCGCTTCTGAGTCAGCTTTTCAGTCGGCAGGAGAAGTGAAGAAAGTGAACATTCACCCGACAGATCCAACAGCTGCCCCGACCAACATCTCGACGACACTCGACAGCAAATAGGAAGCCGAGCTCATCCAGTTCCTCCGTGAGAACTGGGACATCTTCGCATGGAAGCCTGCTGACATGCCTGGTGTACCCAGGGAACTGGCTGAGCACCGGTTGAGAGTTGACCCGAAGGCCAAGCCTGTGAAGGAGCATTTGCGTCGGTCGGCAACGGAGAAGCGAAATGCAATCGGCGAGGAGGTGGCTCGTCTCTTGGCGGCTAAGTTCATACGTGAGATTTACCACTCTGAGTGGTTATCGAACGTCGTTATGGTCCCTAAGAAGGACAAGTCACTCCGCATGTGTATTGATTTCAAACATATCAATCGGGTCTGCCCGAAAGATCATTTTCCACTCCCCCGCATTGATCAGATTGTCGACTCAACTGCGGGGTGTGAGCGTCTATCTTTTTTGGATGCTTACTCTGGCTACCATCAGATCCGTCTGTTTGGTTCGGATGAAATAAAGACAGCCTTCGTCACCCCTTTCGGGTGTTTCTGCTATATCACCATGCCTTTTGGTTTGAAGAACGCCGGCGCTACTTTCATGCGCATGATTCAAAAATGTTTACTCGATCAGATTCCTCGGAATGTTGAAGCCTACATGGATGACATTGTCGTCAAGTCTCGCAAAGGTTCCGACCTGTTGTTTGACTTAGCTGAAACATTCGCCAATCTGAGGAGATATGATATCAAGCTAAATCCGACTAAGTGCACTTTCGGTGTTCCTGGTGGCAAATTACTCGGTTTTCTCGTTTCTGAAAAGGGAATCGACGTTAATCCTGAAAAGATCGGTGCCATCACCCGAATGAAAAGCCCTGAGCGTGTGCACGATGTCCAGAAGCTCACAGGTTGCTTGGCAGCATTGAGTCGATTCATTTCTTGTCTCGGTGAAAAGGCATTGCCTTTATACCGACTGATGAAGAAGTCTGATACATTCGAGAGGACTTCTGAAGCTGAAGCAGCGTTTGTCGAGCTCAAAGCTCTGCTTTCCACCCAGCCGGTGCTTGCTACTCCGCACAGTAAGGAGCCATTGCTATTGTACATAGCGGCTACTAATCAGGTCGTCAGTACAGTTCTCACTGTCGAGAGGGAAGAGGAAGGTAAAGCTTACAAAGTCCAGCGTCCTGTTTATTACGTCTCTGAAGTGTTGACTCCTTCAAAGCAAAGATATCCACATTACCAGAAGCTTGTGTACGGTATATATCTGTCAGCTAAGAAGGTGGCACATTATTTTCAAGATCACTCAATTTCAGTCGTCAGTGATGCTCCATTGTCTGAAATTCTCCACAATCGAGATGCGTCTGGTCGAGTGGCCAAATGGGCTATTGAGCTCCTCTATTTTGACATCAAGTTTGAAGCAAAGAAAGCAATCAAGTCTCAAGCCCTCGCTGATTTCTTGGCCGAGTGGACTGAACAGCAGCAACCGATCCAAGTTTACTCGGCACACTGGACCATGTTCTTTGATGGCTCGAAGATGCTGAATGTGTCTGGTGCTGGCGTAGTACTGGTGTCCCCAAAAGGCGAGAAACTCAGTTATGTCTTGCAGATTCACTTTGATTCCTGCAACAATGAAGCTGAATATGAAGCACTCTTGTATGGGTTGCGCATGGCCTTTTCACTCGGCGTCCGGCGCCTGATGGTATATGGCGACTCTGATTTGGTGGTCAATCAAGTGATGAAAGAGTGGGATGTCAGGAACCCCGCTATGACAGGATACTGCAATGCAGTAAGGAAACTTGAGAAGAAATTCGAAGGTTTGGAACTCCATCATGTTCCCCGAATGAAGAATCAAGCAGCTGATGAGCTGGCAAAGATTGGATCCACTCGGAAACCTGTCCCCAGCAATGTATTTCTCGAGCACCTTCATTCTCCTTCGGTACAGGAAGATCCTTTCACTGAAGAGCCCTCGCAAGCAAAGAGCGCCTCAGATCCGACTGAAGTCGACATCCCAGTAGTTATTGATTTGGTTATGGAGGTTTTAGTGATCATCCCCGACTGGACTGTTCCTTATATTGCGTATATTCTGAGGCAAGAACTCCCAGATGATGAAGATGAAAATCGACAGATAGTCCGCAGATCCAAGGCATTTACTGTTATGGATGGACAACTCTACAGAGAAAGTGTGACTGGCGTGATTCAGCGGTGTATTTCTCCTGAAGAAGGTCGACTGATTTTGGAGGAGATTCACTCGGGAACTTGTGGTCATCATGCGTCCTCTAGGACAATTGTTGCCAAAGCCTACCGAGCGGGTTTCTTTTGGCCACGCGCCAATGAGATGGCCAAAGATATAGTCGATCACTGCGAAGGATGCCAGTTTTATTCGAACATGTCACACAAACCTGCGTCTGCCTTGAAGACTATTCCACTCGTCTGGCCGTTTGCTGTATGGGGCTTGGATATGGTTGGACCCCTTAGAACAGGCTAGAGTGGATTCACTCACTTACTGGTTGCAGTCGACAAGTTCACTAAGTGGATTGAAGCTAAACCCATCAAGAAGCTGAACGCCCGCACTGCTATCAAATTCATGAAAGAAATAACCTTCCGGTATGGAGTCCCCCACAGTATCATTACAGACAATGGCTCTAACTTTGACTCGGAAGAGTTCAGACACTTTTGCTCCTCTCAAGGCACTCGGGTGGACTACGCATCCGTTGCGCACCCCCAGTATAACGGTCAAGCTGAGCGAGCGAATGGCCTTATCCTCCACGGACTGAAGCCTCGGCTCATGCGAGATCTTGATCATGCTGCTGGAGCTTGGGTCACTGAATTGCCGTCTGTCCTATGGGGCTTGAGGACGACTCCTAACCGGTCGACTGGACGCACTCCTTTCTTCCTTGTGTATGGAGCTGAAGCCGTTCTGCCAAGTGACGTCCTTCACAATTCCCCCCGAGTGGATCTATACTCTGAAGACGAAGCTGAGCAAGCTAGACAAGATGGTGTGGATCTCCTAGAGGAAGAACGAGAGATGGCCCTGATCCGGTCGACTGTATATCAACAAGACCTTAGCCGCTTCCATGCGAGACACGTCAAAAGCCGTTCATTCCACGAAGGTGATCTAGTGCTCCGAGTGGATCAGCAGCGGCCCCACAAGTTGGCCCCAGCGTGGGAAGGCCCATTCGTCGTCACCAAGGTGCTGAACAACGGGGCGTACCATCTTTTCAACTTGAAGAAGAATATTGATGAGCCACGCGCCTGGAACGCGGATTTGCTTCGACGCTTTTATACTTGACGACTGAGTTGTTTTGATGTAATAAGTGTGCTCCAGACGATGTCGTTTGTTAAGTTATGACTTCCGCAGTCTATTGTCGATTCCGATCGCACAATTTCACATTCAAAGACTTCTCCGAGTGAAGAGCAACCCTCTCTCTCGGGGGCTTAGCTGCGAATCCGTTTCGCCTAAGTAAAAAACCCTTCCGAGTGTATAGCATTCAATACACTCGGAGACTTGGCCGCGAACCAGTCTTCGCCTAAGTTCAAAAACTTCTCCGAGTGAAGAGCAACCCTCTCTCTCGGGGGCTTAGCTGCGAATCCGTTTCGCCTAAGTGAAAAACCCTTCCGAGTGTATAGCATTCAATACACTCGGAGACTTAGCCGCGAACCAGTCTTCGCCTAAGTTCAAAAACATCTCCGAGTGAAGAGCAACCCTCTCTCTCGGGGGCTTAGCTGCGAATCCGTTTCGCCTAAGTGAAAAACCCTTCCGAGTGTATAACATTCAATACACTCGGAGACTTACCCGCAAACCAGTCTTCGCCTAAGTTCAAAAACTTCTCCGAGTGAAGAACAACCCTCTCTCTCGGGAGCTTAGCTGCGAATCCGTTTCGCCTAAGTAAAAAACACTTCCGAGTGTATAGCATTCAATACACTCGGAGACTTAGCCGCGAACCAGTCTTCGCCTAAGTTCAAAAACTTCTCCGAGTGAAGAGCAACCCTCTCTCTCGGGGGCTTAACTGCGAATCCGTTTCGCCTAAGTGAAAAACCCTTCCGAGTGTATAGCATTCAATACACTCGGAGACTTAGCCGCGAACCAGTCTTCGCCTAAGTTCAAAAACTTCTCCGAGTGAAGAGCAACCCTCTCTCTCGGGGGCTTAGCTGCGAATCCGTTTCGCCTAAGTGAAAAACCCTTCCGAGTGTATAACATTCAATACACTCGGAGACTTAGCCGCGAACCAGTCTTCGCCTAAGTTCAAAAACTGCTCCGAGTGAAGAACAACCTTCTCTCTCGGAGACTTAGCTGCGAATCCGTTTCGCCTAAGTGAAAAACCCTTCCGAGTGTATAACATTCAATACACTCGGAGACTTAGCCGCGAACCAGTCTTCGCCTAAGTTCAAAAACTTCTCCGAGTGAAGAGCAACCCTCTCTCTCGGGGGCTTAGCTGCGAATCCGTCTCGCCTAAGTGAAAAACCCTTCCGAGTGTATAACATTCAATACACTCGGAGACTTAGCCGCGAACCAGTCTTCGCCTAAGTTCAAATACTTCTCCGAGTGAAGAGCAACCCTCTTGCTCGGAGGCTTAGCTGCGAATCCGTTTCCCCTAAGTTAAAAACCCTTCCGAGCGTATAACATTCAATACACTCGGAGACTTAGCCGTGAACCAGTCTTCGCCTAAGTTCAAAAACTTCTCCGAGTGAAGAGCAACCCTCTCTCTCGGGGGCTTAGCTGCGAATCCGTCTCGCCTAAGTGAAAAACCCTTCCGAGTGTATAACATTCAATACACTCGGAGACTTAGCCGCGAACCAGTCTTCGCCTAAGTTCAAAAACTTCTCCGAGTGAAGAGCAACCCTCTTGCTCGGAGGCTTAGCTGCGAATCCGTTTCGCCTAAGTTAAAAACCCTTCCGAGCGTATAACATTCAATACAGTCGGAGACTTAGCCGCGAACCAGTCTTCGCCTAAGTTCAAAAACTTCTCCGAGTGAAGAGCAACCCTCTCTCTCGGGGGCTTAGGTGCGAATCCGTTTCGCCTAAGTGAAAAACCCTTCCGAGTGTATAACATTCAATACACTCGGAGACTTAGCCGCGAACCAGTCTTCAACTATGTTCAGAAAACTTCTCCGAGTGAAGAGCAATCCTCTTACTCGGGGGCTTAGCTGTGAACCAGTTTTCACCTAAGTTAAAAAATCCTGCCGAGTGTAAGGTATTCCTAACACTCGGAACTTAGTTGCAAACCAGTCTTCGCCTAAGTCCTAAATTCAACCAAGCAAAATGTCGGAAAGCAAAATGCGAGTAAGACTAGAATCTCTAGCGCAGCAAAAACTTGTTCGCGCAAAAGGAAGTTCTCAGGCTTAAGGCCTGAAAGAAGTTTTAATCGGTTACACCATCACTCGACATACCGAGGCAAATAAAGTTTTAACTGAAAGCAACATACTTCTTCAAGCTCCGGTAGGGCTTGAAGGCTCGACAAAAGTATCCAGGTCAATTCCGTCGGCTATCCGAGTGGCTGCTTCGATGAAAGTCTCCATGAAATCTTCAAACTGCAGTTTCTTTGTGTTGATCACTCGGAGAGCCTTCAGTTTGTCCTCCCTGGCCTCCTTGCAATGAACCCTGACGAGTGAAAGTGCCACATCAGCACCACAACGAGCAGCGGATTTTTTCCACGCCTGCACTCGACTGGGAATTTCGTTGAGGCGAGTCATCATAGACTCGAGGTCAGTCTGGAGAGAATCTTCAGGCCACAACTCCTTGTCGACCTTCTCGAATGCAGCCTTCAGCCGAGTGACATATCCTTGGACACTCTTAAGACGAGCTTCGAGTCGAAACATATCCATGGCCACGGCGTCTCCGACGAATGACTCCGTGGGGTCCAGATTGGGCTCGATTTCTTCGGTTTCCTTCTCAAAGTCTTCACAGAATTCTGCGTGAAGAGAAAGAGAAAAGGTGATCACAATGCCGTTCTGAGGAAATCAAAGAAATTCATTCGACAGAAGAAAGTCACCTTCAAGCATGTTGAACATTTTCTTCGCAAAGTCTCCTAAGTGTTTTTCTAGAGCACTCTTTCCCTTGGTCTGCACTTCAAGTTTCTTGATCCAGTCGGATCGTTCCTGCTTGAGTTTGGCGTTCTCTTCTTCCAGTTTACTGGCTGCAGCAAGTTTCTTCTCATCGGCTTCAGTTTTCTCCTTCGCTTCCTTCTGAGCATCAGCAAGTGATTTGTCCTTGTCCTCGAGCGCCTTCTTCATGGTATCTAAATAAATAACATTGTTGAGTCGCGCTCGGAGACGACGGTTCTCATCACGTACGTCTGTTCGAGTGGATTCACTTGGTTCAAAGGATGGAAGATGAAAGTGATAATGCAATTGATCGACAAAGATTACCTCCAAAAGTCTTTAGTTCGGTCTGTGCACGGTCCAGGTTGTTGTTCATCAGCTCCAGATCCAGCAGAAGTCGATTCTTTTCCTTCTGCAGCTCGACGTACTTGGTCCCGATCCCACAGGCTTTCTGAAATCAGCAAAGAAGGGGCTCAGTCGACATGGATATTTCTCTACTTCCGAGTGGAAAAGTACAAGTGCAGTTGACTGAAAGGCGGCCTGCCGCTCCACCCCACAACCCTATACAGCGTCATATCATGGTTGATGGAAATGATGTCCATGAAACCTGTAGAATGGTTCTTAAGACTACTGCCCATCGTCAACGATCGACAGTAGTCTCGGGGACTACACCCAGTGGGTGCACTCAGCGTGCCCCCACTGGATACAAAAACACTCGACCATGTCTGGCCTGTCAGAGTATAAAAGAAGCAAGCAAGCGAACATTGTTTCTATCAGACCCCCGCCGATGCACGCACTCGACGGCGGTCTCGGGGACTACACCCAGTGGGTGCACTCAGCGTGCCCCCACTGTACTGTCGAATGGAAAACAACTTTCAAACCAACTCTAAGACCCCTGTCGATGCCTTCGTCATTCGACATCGGTCTCGGGGACTACACCCAGTGGGTGCACTCAGCGTGCCCCCACTGGACCAGAGACTACCTGATCTACTTGCGAAGAAAACACCCAGTGGGTGTAAAATCAAGATGGACAGGAATTCAATCGGAAATGAACTTACAATAGCACTTACTCAGACGTTGGCTTGAAGTGCTGAGCTGGCATCATAGGCTAACTTGCTGGCTTCATACGCCTCCTTTGTTCGCAGCATCATCTGCTGTCACGCCCAAGATGCGATCCTATCCTTATTTTTGGCACGAGGGCCTCGACAGGGATAGAAGCGCATCTCGTCGTGTTGCAAGAATGGATATCATTACAAGTACATGTAAAGAAGAGATGAGTATATGGGATTGGCTTACACTCGCCACAAGCTACATCCATATCACATCAATACAACACCATAACAATCATCATACAGAAGAGCAGGGTCCGGCTACGGACGAAATCAAACGATAAAATGACATCCATCCTTGCTATCCCAGGCTGCCGCCTGGAACCCATCCTAGATCGATGAAGAAGAAGAGAAGAACTCCAAAGCAAACAAAGCATCGCGCTCACGTCATATCATCGCAATACCTGTACCTGCAACTGTTGTTGTAGTAAACTGTGAGCCACAGGGACTCAGCAATCTCATTTCCAAGGGTATCAAGACTATTAAAGCTTAATGGGTGAGGCATGGTTAAGTGGTGAGGCTGCGGCAAGCGGCTAAGCATTTATTTGAGTGGCTAACTTACGAGTACAAGAATAAAGGGGGACGATTGTCGAATAAGCGGACGTGAACTAGTAATGATCTCTAAGAGATCCTGAACACCTACTTACGTCAAACATAACCCCACCGTGTTCTCTCTCGGATCAGAAATTCACGAGAAGAGACAGTCATGGTTACGCACACAGTTGGTGTATTTTATTTGAGTTTACTTCAAGTTTGCTATGACCGGGTGTTAAACAAAGTTTCCAAGTTGCCACATAACCGCGGGCACGGCTTTCCGAAAGATTTAACCCTGCAGGGGTGCTCCGACTCATCCATCACAAATTAACCACACTCAGCGGGAATAACCTCGACCACGAATCTCATGATCTTCCTTGGCAATTCCGTTGGAAAACCTCAACCTCGAGATAGCCCAAAGTATCGGAATTCCTCACACAAGACGTTCGAGAAAGGTAAAACAAGTCCAGCAAGGCCGCCCGGCGTGTCGACGATCCCGATAGGAGCCGCGTATCTCGTTCTCAGGACACGACGGATAAGCGAAGCGTACGGTGGCCTGATAGACATCTCCCGAGTTGCCCCGGGTTGGCCCCGCACGGTGCTCTAGTTTGGACCAACACTCATGAGGAGCACTGGCCCGGGTTGTTGATTAATTATCCTCGGGGTGATCATGCCCTATGCAAATTTTAGTTGTGATTAAGCAAATAGTACCAATGTTGGGCCTTGCCAGACAAGTTTTATCCTAAAACGAAAGTCAAGGGGGTCCCCATAACAACCCCGAGCATGTTAGGAGCGCTCATTTATGGAACATAACACCGGTACACAAGTAACTAGGGCGGCAAGAGTGGAACAAAACACCGAGCAAAAGGCCAAGCCTTCCACCCTTTACCAAGTATATATGTGCATTAAATTAAATAGCAATAATATTGTGATAGCTGGAAACAATGCACCTGCAACTAGCAACGCTATAAGAAGGGCTGAGTAAGCGGTAACATAGCCAAACAATGTTTTGCTGGGATATGGAAAGGTTAGAGGCTTTCATGGCGATTTGGGAGGCTTGACATACAAGTGGTAGGTAGCGAGACAGCGATAGAAACGAGACATCTAGCATGGCAATGATAGTAATGGTATCCGGGGAAATGATCATCTTGCCTGAGATCCCGCTTGGAAGAAGAACGAGTCCATGAAGAAGACGAACCAACGTAGTCGAACGAATCCTCACACTCCGAAGCGGTTTCGGAACTCTATCGAGAAGAAGCAATCGGAAACAACAATCAACACATGAACAACACCACAACGAATGCATGACTGATGCACAAACAAACATGATGCATGTCCGGTTTAGATATGCAAGGCATGACAATCACAACAATCAAATACTACACATTAAGTGAAGCTCAATATGCAACAAGTTGCATATTGACGAAACTCCACATTTGAATATTTAGTTCACTCTCGTTTAGGTACACAACAATATTAAATGTTGTTAAACATGGCAAGAGGTGAAGCAAAAGTAAAGTACACATCTAGGCAAGTTTAAATGAGGCCGGAAACAACATATAACATTTCCGAAACGACCCCATATGTTAATTTCGAAATTGGTCCAGATCTGAACTAATCAGGTGTTATATTTATTAAACAGGGAAATAAAGTGCACAATGCAATTCTACTCGTCATTCTAGTCGATTTACATATATAGAACGTTTGAAACGGAGCTACGGTCTAAAAGATATGACATCCGCAAGATGCATATGACATGAATGCAAAATGCATGCAAACACCCACCACAAACATGTTAAATCATAGATGCAGCAAGATATTATGAAACTTCATGAAATTCTAAGCAAGTTACATATGCAACATGTTCAAAACGGAGCTACGGTTCAACCACAATCATCAATGCAAGATTTTAATTAAATCTGCCCAAAACAGCAACATAGCATATTGCACGCATGAAAACAATAAGCTACAAGATTCTAAAAGGCGCCAACTAAGCATGGGGCAGTAGAATATAACATACACTTCATTTCATCTTCACATATCATACTCAAAACAGTTATGGAACACATGGTAGGAAGCTCACAACATGGCAACAGAATATGGCAGATTAGGACTTAGTGAAAATAACAGGTTTTTAGCTTAGCAGATTTCACGGAGGCATATTGGCAGCAGTAAAACCATATGCTACAGGGCATATTATGGCATGAAAATTAACAGGATGGTAGTAGACATGATGCATTACAAATCATTACTTTATGGCAACATCAAATTATGCTCAGATTCATGGCAACCATCCACACAACATGGCATATTGAAGAAAACAGATTCTCAGACTTAGTGAAAATTAGGATAGTCATGAGCAGCAGTTTTTAACAGATTGACATATTGAGCAACAGAAATAATTATGATGCAAAACATATTCATGCAAGCTATTGGCACAACATGATAGAGCATA
Source organism: Elymus sibiricus (assembly GCA_039707655.1). Taxonomy (NCBI): domain Eukaryota; kingdom Viridiplantae; phylum Streptophyta; class Magnoliopsida; order Poales; family Poaceae; genus Elymus; species Elymus sibiricus. Next base: position 366,719,133 of record CM077670.1, on the reverse strand, counting down.
ACATGCTTAACAAGAGACTCCTTGTGGCATCACCAAAAGACTCCTAGAACACTAGCAAAACACATGGCAAGACAGCAACAAAATAACAGATTCCAGACTTAGAAATATTTTGGACCCTCAAAACAACAGATTTTATAGCATGTTGGCAACAAGAAAAACAACACCTAAACATGCATTTCTATGACAACCAAAAATACCAGGGCCTAGCACACATGTCCAAGGGCATATCTCATGTTCGAAATTATTTCATATCATGCATGGATTAAATCCCACAAAATGGACAAAAGGGCATCATGGCAAAAATGACATGCACAAGAACTTCCTCCAATGACAAAACTAAATGCACAGTTAAATTCTATGGATTTTTCTACCCTGAAAACACATATAATATGCATAGGTTATGTGGGAAAATATGTCACAATTAATTATGCAAGTTTATGGCCTAATCCCGTTTTAGCAATTATAAATGCAAGTTAAATGCAAATATTACAATGGACAAGTTTTTCATGCATGAAAATGCGATGCCGATAATATGAACTTTTTTTTAATATATTGTTGGATTAATTTGGATGCACGATTAATTAAATATGCTCGACACGAAATAATGCATTTATGCAAAATGATGCAAACAACGGGTGTAAGTATTTTTATCATCGATGAAAATGGCATATAATTATCCTACACATTTTCTGAGCACTTTACATGTATAAATTATCTCGATCCGGTGCACGGTTAATTATATATGAGCGATGCGAATTTTAGGCCTCCTGAAATTACTAAAAGCTCAGGACGCAATATAGTTTTACTGCGCACGGGCGCTGGATAGGGCGACTGGGGCTCACCAATGGGCTCGGCCCATTGAGCAGAGGAGGCCTGATGGGCGGTCGGCGCAGCAGGCCCACGCGACCGAGCGCCACGGTCAACGCGGACGGGGCGAAGCGGGCTGGCGGCGCGACCCTCCTGGTCGAAGCAGAGGGGGACGTGGCCGGCGACGGCGCTGGCACAGGACGACGCGACCCCGGCGGAGGGTCTCGAGGCGAGGGCGCAAGGCGGCGGCGGATCAAACGGATCCGGCCGGGATCTCGCCGGATCCGGGCCGGAGGACGACGAGGCTGGCCGCGGGCGATGGAGGCAAGGGCTCCGACGGCGGCTCGGGGCTTCACGGCGGCGGAGCTAGGCTGCTCCGGCCACGGCGGGAGGCAGCAAGGTCGCCGGAGGGGCGCGGCGGCGGGGCCGGCGGCTTGGCGAGGCTACGGGAGCTCGGCTCCTTGCGCAGGGAGGCGGCGGCGCGAGCTCGGGAGGAGAGCGGCTGCGGGACTGCGGGCTCTGCGGTCGCCCGGACATGTCCGGGTTGGCCGCCGGACATGTCCGGTAGGTGGGAGGCAGGCGCGGTGGAGTGGCGGCTGGAGGTTGGTGGGCACGGAATTCGAGGCATGGGGCTAGGGTTTCCCGATCTGGACGCCTAGGGCACCTATTTATAGGCAGGGAGGCTAGGAGAGGGGGTTTTGCACCGTTTCCGAGCCGTGCGATCGTAATCGGACGGCTCCGGTTGCGAGGTTGGGTTAGGTGGGCTAGGTGGGCTGTGTAGAGAGGGTTGGGCTGAGAAGAGAGGGAAGTGGTGGCCCGACGGCAGGGTTTTTAAAACAGCAAAACATCCGACAATTAAACCGGCGGTGGAGCCGCTCTAGGACTAACGGTCCGGGTATCAAACGAGCTTTGATCGCGACGAAATTTGGCAGGCGGTCCACCTACAACATATTACGACCGCACGCCAAGTTCCGACCCAATCCGAGAAAGTTTTATACACACTTTTAAAAACAATATTTTAACGATGCCGCGGGCGCGTGCGTGTGTGGTTGGGCTCGAAACGGTCGACGACACGAACGAAGCGAACCGGCAACTACGAACGGATGCAAGTTTTCGAAAACAGGTGACGATGCCATGCACATGATGCGATGATGAATGCGACAAACAAACGAATCACATGACGACAACGGAACAAAAGGGGAATCTTCTGGAGCGTCGGTTCCGGGCTGTTACAACTCTCCTCCACTTACAAGAGATCTCGACCCGAGATCTTAGAATGAGAAGGGGAAGAGAAAGAGCAAGAGGAAGAGGTAAAACTTAGTTGCTTCTCTGACAAACGAGTGAAACCAATGAAACATGAAGGTTGCACCGAGATGAAGAATGACATGAGAAACAAGCAAGAATTCAAAAGAAATTTCGGCAGCACTTCGGTAGGAAGGAGAGTAAAAATTTATAAGATGGAGAGAACTTGAAAAGAGAAAACACACTCCGGTTAAATGGATAAACCAGAAAAGCACATGATCTTGAAGAAGCAAGACAATGGATGAAAGAGAGCAACATCATAACGCCTCCGAAACAAGGAAAGAAGCTAGATCATTTGAGAGAAAAGAATGGAGAAGAAAATGGCAACTTCCGCGACAATTGAATTTGAAAGCATCATAACAAGAAAGAGTTGAACGGAGTTGTTGGGAATCAACAACGAAAGAACAAGCTTGTTGTGGGCTTATGGAAAACATCTCAAAATTATGAGGTGACAACTGACCACAATGGAAAGCAATTGATAGATTGGGATCAATGAAGAGACGAAACTTCTTTCACCAAGAGGATACATTGAAAACTTGGATCATTGATAAACACCATGATAGCAAGAGTCCTTAGGAAAGCTTTAGGTGAAATCCAATCCAAGATAACTCTAAGAAAGGAATGATGGATTTAATATCTCATTCTTGATAACTTCTCTTCGAGACTCCTCATGACTCAATAATGCTAAAACACCATCTCAAAGATAAGGGAGAAGAATTGCACTTGAAATGTAATATAAGAATACTTGAGGACCCCCAACAAAATCTTGAAGAACCACCATGAAGAACCTCCGGAAAGAACTCTGAAACGAAAGGATGATAGAAAGAATTGAAGGATGCAAAATCAACAAGATTGAGGTCTTGCAGAGATTTAGATGAAGCTTCGCGAAGAGATACTTGAGAAAACTTGAGACTCCGGAAAGAAAAATAAACAAATTGGAATCGAGAATTAGATGTCATGAACAACTCCGGAAGAAGGATTGAAATCAATTGATGAAACAAGAATAAGAATTATATTATGCTTATCCTTCATCGAATTAAATTGATGACAAGCACGGATTTAGCATATGACTTATTCTTCTTGAAAAGAATTGAAGAGAGAGATAAGAGCACAAACTTGAAGAAGTCTTGGACGAGAGCACCGGTAAGAATTGCAAATGAATGAGGATATTATGAATGAATAAGATACATGGGAACGAAGAGATCATGATCCGCTTAATGGAAAAGTTGATTGAAGCACCGGAATAATTGAGATACGAACGAAGGGACAACAATTGAGAAGACTTGGAGAACGAAAGCTGAAAGCTGAGAACGAAGAAATCTTCTGAAATGATGGCCTTCGGAGGATCGAGAAATGATAACAACTCTGAAATACACCGGATAGATATGGAAAGAATTACTCATGATTGAAAACAATTGAGAGGATAGCATGATGCTGAAACCATGAATCTAGGAGGATGGAACAAGATTTAAGAGAAACTCTCCTTCGGTCTTCAATGAATAGAATGATGACGAGAAACCGCACCATGAATTAATGAGACACTCCGGAACAATGAATAAGGAAAAGGTTGAGGCAACGACGAAAATGATTTAGAAGCGATCTTGGAGAAGGAATATGACCGATGAAAATCATTCATACGTCATATTTGAAAAGAACTTGAGGACATCTCCGGGAAGATTAAAAGAGTCAGGTTAGATCCTGGGAAAAAAACCTGTGGTTTATGGGCCCACTCAAAGAGATCACCGTTGAAATGATTGCTTAGGAAGATATTGCACCGGTACAAATGAAAAACTTGATGAGGTGAGAACCTCAAAATAATTTAAGAGGATCTGAATGGAAATGAAAGTCTTCTGAGATATCTTGCCACACCGGATAGAATAGAAACGAACAAACAGATAGGCTTGGATAAGAACTTCCAACATGGGAAAGCATTTAGAGAATGAAAAGGAAATGATGAGCACCGAAAGCTTGAATTGAATCCACCGGGAAAGAAAACGAGACGAAGAAATGATGAACTTAAAACTTGAGGATCTTCATGAGAATCACCGGATACATCACGGAAGAGAAGATAGCGGAAGCATCAAGGAAAAGAAAGGCACTTGGATGAGAGTTTAATTGTTGAAGAAAAAGGGCGGGAGGGTGGGAAAAACAAATACAACTTGAGACAGATGAGACGAACTCCAGAAAGGAATATGAGGATTGATCTTGCAAAACTTGGAAGGGATCGAATCATCTAGAAGAGAAGCACACCGGTTGGAAAGAATTGACATGACAACTCCGGTTGAACAAAAGGATTAGCATTCCCATAAAAATGTGAGAACACCATTTAGAAAGATATGAATTCACCACTTGACATCGAAGCAACTCGAATAACCATACTCCAACAAAACAAAGGATGAGGCTCGAGAATTAAGCCGAAACAAATACAAACCCATTTGCATATGTTGGAAGGATAATCCTAGGTAAACTACTTGAATTCCCACCTAAGAATTTCCGAAGTCTTTCTTGTTTATGCGATTCGGGTTGCGGACCCAGGAACGTACCCAAGGTAATCAGCTACAACTGCACCCGCAACCTTCCACACCATAATCCAAGAAACTCCGCAAACTCATCTACCTCAGACACTCGTAATCACAACGATACTAAGTATGGCAGTACATCCGAACTCTCTCCACCAGTACTGGGGATGCCGGACTCCTCTCGCCACTACCAGTATTGAAGCAATTTCGAATATCCTCCGTCCTGAGATACTAAGGAAACTGAATGATAACGATGTGCACAAGAATCCCCTGGAGCTCAACTCCCCGGAAGAAATCAAGTCAGACAGGAGGCACCAAGACAGAACTCCGTCACATCGGTATCATATAGATTCCAAAATACCCGCGTGATCCTAAAAAAAATTTTGAGCGAGAAGAGGAGTAGAATGAAAATTCCTAAGTCGAACACCTCACCAGAGTATAGAAGAGGAGTAAAAGAATCCTACTCTCCGATATAACTAGACTCAAAATAGTTTTAACTAGACTCGACTCGGCCAAGTTCGATCAATCAAGGGGGCTCCTAGGTCGGTACAGGCTCTGATACCAACTTGTCACGCCCAAGATGCGATCCTATCCTTATTTTTGGCACGAGGGCCTCGACAGGGATAGAAGCGCATCTCGTCGTGTTGCAAGAATGGATATCATTACAAGTACATGTAAAGAAGAGATGAGTATATGGGATTGGCTTACACTCGCCACAAGCTACATCCATATCACATCAATACAACACCATAACAATCATCATACAGAAGAGCAGGGTCCGGCTACGGACGAAATCAAACGATAAAATGACATCCATCCTTGCTATCCCAGGCTGCCGCCTGGAACCCATCCTAGATCGATGAAGAAGAAGAGAAGAACTCCAAAGCAAACAAAGCATCGCGCTCACGTCATATCATCGCAATACCTGTACCTGCAACTGTAGTTGTAGTAAACTGTGAGCCACAGGGACTCAGCAATCTCATTTCCAAGGGTATCAAGACTATTAAAGCTTAATGGGTGAGGCATGGTTAAGTGGTGAGGCTGCGGCAAGCGGCTAAGCATTTATTTGAGTGGCTAACTTACGAGTACAAGAATAAAGGGGGACGATTGTCGAATAAGCGGACGTGAACTAGTAATGATCTCTAAGAGATCCTGAACACCTACTTACGTCAAACATAACCCCACCGTGTTCTCTCTCGGATCAGAAATTCACGAGAAGAGACAGTCATGGTTACGCACACAGTTGGTGTATTTTATTTGAGTTTACTTCAAGTTTGCTATGACCGGGTGTTAAACAAAGTTTCCAAGTTGCCACATAACCGCGGGCACGGCTTTCCGAAAGATTTAACCCTGCAGGGGTGCTCCGACTCATCCATCACAAATTAACCACACTCAGCGGGAATAACCTCGACCACGAATCTCATGATCTTCCTTGGCAATTCCGTTGGAAAACCTCAACCTCGAGATAGCCCAAAGTATCGGAATTCCTCACACAAGACGTTCGAGAAAGGTAAAACAAGTCCAGCAAGGCCGCCCGGCGTGTCGACGATCTCGATAGGAGCCGCGTATCTCGTTCTCAGGACACGACGGATAAGCGAAGCGTACGGTGGCCTGATAGACATCTCCCGAGTTGCCCCGGGTTGGCCCCGCACGGTGCTCTAGTTTGGACCAACACTCATGAGGAGCACTGGCCCGGGTTGTTGATTAATTATCCTCGGGGTGATCATGCCCTATGCAAATTTTAGTTGTGATTAAGCAAATAGTACCAATGTTGGGCCTTGCCAGACAAGTTTTATCCTAAAACGAAAGTCAAGGGGGTCCCCATAACAACCCCGAGCATGTTAGGAGCGCTCATTTATGGAACATAACACCGGTACACAAGTAACTAGGGCGGCAAGAGTGGAACAAAACACCGAGCAAAAGGCCAAGCCTTCCACCCTTTACCAAGTATATATGTGCATTAAATTAAATAGCAATAATATTGTGATAGCTGGAAACAATGCACCTGCAACTAGCAACGCTATAAGAAGGGCTGAGCAAGCGGTAACATAGCCAAACAATGTTTTGCTGGGATATGGAAAGGTTAGAGGCTTTCATGGCGATTTGGGAGGCTTGACATACAAGTGGTAGGTAGCGAGACAGCGATAGAAACGAGACATCTAGCATGGCAATGATAGTAATGGTATCCAGGGAAATGATCATCTTGCCTGAGATCCCGCTTGGAAGAAGAACGAGTCCATGAAGAAGACGAACCAACGTAGTCGAACGAATCCTCACACTCCGAAGCGGTTTCGGAACTCTATCGAGAAGAAGCAATCGGAAACAACAATCAACACATGAACAACACCACAACGAATGCATGACTGATGCACAAACAAACATGATGCATGTCCGGTTTAGATATGCAAGGCATGACAATCACAACAATCAAATACTACACATTAAGTGAAGCTCAATATGCAACAAGTTGCATATTGACGAAACTCCACATTTGAATATTTAGTTCACTCTCGTTTAGGTACACAACAATATTAAATGTTCTTAAACATGGCAAGAGGTGAAGCAAAAGTAAACTACACATCTAGGCAAGTTTAAATGAGGCCGGAAACAACATATAACATTTCCGAAACGACCCCATATGTTAATTTCGAAATTGGTCCAGATCTGAACTAATCAGGTGTTATATTTATTAAACAGGGAAATAAAGTGCACAATGCAATTCTACTCGTCATTCTAGTCGATTTACATATATAGAACGTTTGAAACGGAGCTACGGTCTAAAAGATATGACATCCGCAAGATGCATATGACATGAATGCAAAATGCATGCAAACACCCACCACAAACATGTTAAATCATAGATGCAGCAAGATATTATGAAACTTCATGAAATTCTAAGCAAGTTACATATGCAACATGTTCAAAACGGAGCTACGGTTCAACCACAATCATCAATGCAAGATTTTAATTAAATCTGCCCAAAACAGCAACATAGCATATTGCACGCATGAAAACAATAAGCTACAAGATTCTAAAAGGCGCCAACTAAGCATGGGGCAGTAGCATATAACATACACTTCATTTCATCTTCACATATCATACTCAAAACAGTTATGGAACACATGGTAGGAAGCTCACAACATGGCAACAAAATATGGCAGATTAGGACTTAGTGAAAATAACAGGTTTTTAGCTTAGCAGATTTCACGGAGGCATATTGGCAGCAGTAAAACCATATGCTACAGGGCATATTATGGCATGAAAATTAACAGGATGGTAGTAGACATGATGCATTACAAATCATTACTTTATGGCAACATCAAATTATGCTCAGATTCATGGCAACCATCCACACAACATGGCATATTGAAGAAAACAGATTCTCAGACTTAGTGAAAATTAGGATAGTCATGAGCAGCAGTTTTTAACAGATTGACATATTGAGCAACAGAAATAATTATGATGCAAAACCTATTCATGCAAGCTATTGGCACAACATGATAGAGCATAACATGCTTAACAAGAGACTCCTTGTGGCATCACGAAAAGACTCCTAGAACACTAGCAAAACACATGGCAAGACAGCAACAAAATAACAGATTCCAGACTTAGAAATATTTTGGACCCTCAAAACAACAGATTTTATAGCATGTTGGCAACAAGAAAAACAACACCTAAACATGCATTTCTATGACAACCAAAAATACCAGGGCCTAGCACACATGTCCAAGGGCATATCTCATGTTCGAAATTATTTCATATCATGCATGGATTAAATCCCACAAAATGGACAAAAGGGCATCATGGCAAAAATGACATGCACAAGAACTTCCTCCAATGACAAAACTAAATGCACAGTTAAATTCTATGGATTTTTCTACCCTGAAAACACATATAATATGCATAGGTTATGTGGGAAAATATGTCACAATTAATTATGCAAGTTTATGGCCTAATCCCGTTTTAGCAATTATAAATGCAAGTTAAATGCAAATATTACAATGGACAAGTTTGTCATGCATGAAAATGCGATGCCGATAATATGAACTTTTTTTTAATATATTGTTGGATTAATTTGGATGCACGATTAATTAAATATGCTCGACACGAAATAATGCATTTATGCAAAATGATGCAAACAACGGGTGTAAGTATTTTTATCATCGATGAAAATGGCATATAATTATCCTACACATTTTCTGAGCACTTTACATGTATAAATTATCTCGATCCGGTGCACGGTTAATTATATATGAGCGATGCGAATTTTAGGCCTCCTGAAATTACTAAAAGCTCAGGACGCAATATAGTTTTACTGCGCACGGGCGCTAGATAGGGCGACTGGGGCTCACCAATGGGCTCGGCCCATTGAGCAGAGGAGGCCTGATGGGCGGTCGGCGCAGCAGGCCCACGCGACCGAGCGCCACGGTCAACGCGGACGGGGCGAAGCGGGCTGGCGGCGCGACCCTCCTGGTCGAAGCAGAGGGGGACGTGGCCGGCGACGGCGCTGGCACAGGACGACGCGACCCCGACGGAGGGTCTCGAGGCGAAGGCGCAAGGCGGCGGCGGATCGAACGGATCCGGCCGGGATCTCGCCGGATCCGGGCCGGAGGACGACGAGGCTGGCCGCGGGCGATGGAGGCAAGGGCTCCGACGGCGGCTCGGGGCTTCACGGCGGCGGAGCTAGGCTGCTCCGGCCACGGCGGGAGGCGGCAAGGTCGCCGGAGGGGCGCGGCGGCGGGGCCGGCGGCTTGGCGAGGCTACGGGAGCTCGGCTCCTTGCGCAGGGAGGCGGCGGCGCGAGCTCGGGAGGAGAGCGGCTGCGGGACTGCGGGCTCTGCGGTCGCCCGGACATGTCCGGGTTGGCCGCCGGACATGTCCGGTAGGTGGGAGGCAGGCGCGGTGGAGTGGCGGCTGGAGGTTGGTGGGCACGGAATTCGAGGCATGGGGCTAGGGTTTCCCGATCTGGACGCCTAGGGCACCTATTTATAGGCAGGGAGGCTAGGAGAGGGGGTTTTGCACCGTTTCCGAGCCGTGCGATCGTAATCGGACGGCTCCGGTTGCGAGGTTGGGTTAGGTGGGCTAGGTGGGCTGTGTAGAGAGGGTTGGGCTGAGAAGAGAGGGAAGTGGTGGCCCGACGGCAGGGTTTTTAAAACAGCAAAACATCCGACAATTAAACCGGCGGTGGAGCCGCTCTAGGACTAACGGTCCGGGTATCAAACGAGCTTTGATCGCGACGAAATTTGGCAGGCGGTCCACCTACAACATATTACGACCGCACGCCAAGTTCCGACCCAATCCGAGAAAGTTTTATACACACTTTTAAAAACAATATTTTAACGATGCCGCGGGCGCGTGCGTGTGTGGTTGGGCTCGAAACGGTCGACGACACGAACGAAGCGAACCGGCAACTACGAACGGATGCAAGTTTTCGAAAACAGGTGACGATGCCATGCACATGATGCGATGATGAATGCGACAAACAAACGAATCACACGACGACAACGGAACAAAAGGGGAATCTTCTGGAGCGTCGGTTCCGGGCTGTTACATCTGCCCAGCCTGAATCATAGCTTCCTTGGCAGCTCCAGTTTGGTCCTCCGGGACGTGATACAAAGGGTATGTGGGCGTCGAATGAGTTGGTGCTGTAACTGAGGCAGCAGGTGGTGCTTCAAGTTGTCCAATAGGTGCTAAAGCCACCAGAATTGAAGTGGCTGGCGGAGCACTCGACAGCGGGGCCACAAGGGCTGGAGGCGTCGCAGCAGTCGACCCATGGGGCGTCTGTCCTGACGATGTTCTCCGAGTGTGTACGTGTGGAGCTTCCAGAGGCACAACTTCATCTTGCGTTCCTCGCTGCAGCTCCTCGTCATCTTCTAGTTCGATGACTTCGTCAGCTATCAATCGGCAATTTTAGTCAAGTCATCCAACGATTATTCTTCAAAAAACAGAGTAGAGTGTGGGTTTGTTATACCTCGTTGGGAGGTGGCCGCATCAGGAGTGTCCACTTCCATATGGTCCACATCATTTCGCTGGGGCGACGTCACAGAGGTAGCAGCTCTGGTGGATAAACTCCACTCGGTCAGCAGAGACATGAAGTGCCACAATCACAATTGCGGGAAATAAACACTTACGTTGAGACAACAGTCACAGCAATCTTGATGCGAGGCAGGGCCTTCTGAGGTTTTGGCGCGTCCGGCTTGAGTTGTTTCGCAGCTTTTTCAGTCGACCCCGGTGTTGCGGTGTGGTCGCGTTTTGGGTTCCTTGTGCTTGACGCCACAGTTTTGCTCGGGGCAACCTCTGGGTCTTCCTGATGCTTGGTGCGACGCCCAGGGCGCAGAGGGACCCGAGCTTCCACCTCGCCTTCCTCCAAGTCGTCATCGCTACTCTCGCTGTCGTTGGCATAATCGCCGTCTGCGCTATCATCTACGCTCCCTTCTTCTTCGTCGGACTGTTCTCCATTTGGCACGGGCGAGTACATGTTTGTAAATTCCTGCAAGATACAAGCTTCAAAGTCAGTCGACTGAAGATCCAGTTACTCGACAGATATTAAAATAATCGACGGAGGTATAACTCACAAGATTCTTTGGTGGGTTCAAAGCAGAAAAGGGCGGAATTCGCTTCGCTCCCTCGGGATTGTCACAGGCTCCGATGATGCTCCTGAGCCACTGGGAGACAGTCTCGTCGGAAACTTCTTCAGGATGAGTCCGAGTGGTATCCTCAGGGCCCGAGTAATGCCACATGGTGTGATCCCGGGCCTGGAGAGGCTGGATCCGTCGACTGAGAAACATTTCAAGGAGATCCAAGCCAGTCACTCCGCCGCGGATGAGATCAGATACAGCGTTCACTAGGATCCCTACCTCGATTTTCTCTACCTTTGTCACATACAGTGGTTTGGGAGTGGTAGGTCGATCCAAGGTGAAAGGAGGAAGTCTAGTCGACATATTTGGTGATGCAACATCCTTGCAATAGAACCATGTCGACTGCCAACCCCGGACAGAATCAGGAAAGGTCATAGAGGGAAATGCACTCCTACCTCTCTTTTGGATCCCTAAGCCACCACACAGTTGGATTACATTGGTTTTGCTATCACTGGGATTGGCTTTCTTGACGGATTGAGATCTAACCGAGAATATGTGTTTAAACAAACCCCAATGCGGAGGACAGCCCAAGAAGCATTCGCACAGGGTTATGAAACAGGAAAGATAGGCAATCGCATTCGGAGGAAAATGGTGGAGCTGCGCCCCGAAATAGTTCAAGAAACTGCGGATGAACGGGTGGGGTGGCATGGAGAAACCTCGTTCGATGTGAGTGAGAAGCAAAACTCGCTCGCCGTCGCGTGGCTCTGGTTCGGTCTCCCCCTTCGGCAATCTCCAGGACTCCGCAGCTATCAACCCGTCAACGACGAGATTTTGCACATCCTCCGCCGTGACCGTCGATTGGAGGAAATCCCCCTGGATCCACCCCGGCGGCACCGTCGACCGGGCGCCCGACGTCTTCTTTGCCTTGGCTCCTCCCTTCTTGGCGCGCTCGAGCTTCTCCGTCTTGCCCTTCGTCATGGCGGCGGCGGTCGTCGGAGCGGAGCTGAGCAGAGGAAGAGGAGGAGAAGAGCAGATTTGGGGGAAGAATACTGTACCAAGCACCGGCGTCGTCGCCCCTTATATCCGCCCGTGTGGGTCACTGACCTGCGGGCCCGTCAGATCTCTGGGTATCCCGAATCCAGAGGAGGCGCGGTACGTGGCGATTTTGGCGGCGCGGTAATCGAGGCGTCGGGCCCTCACTTGCCTTTGCGGTTGCGTCATCCCCGCTCGGCGCGCGTTTATCCAATTTTCGAATCCCGTAAAATCCGGACCCGACGGAGCGAACCGTCACATCAGAAGACTCTGCAGACAACTCGAACCTGATTTCGAGCTCAGTTTCACTCGGACCTGATTTCGAGCTCAGTTTCACTCGGATATACTTCAAGACAGAATCGATCAGGGCGAACGATAAAGGTTCCAATCGACGCAGATTTCTAAGAAGCCTCAAAATGCACTCGGAATTTTTGTGTCTTGTCAGAACCTGCATTGACACTTTTTACACTCGAACCCCGATCCATTCGGGGGCTAATGATGGGGATATGTACCTAGGGTAGGGTCATAGGCCTGACCTACATGCCCTACCTAAGGACACTACCCCAGAAAGTTTAAGAGCTACAAGGAAGTCTTCGACTGAGATCACCAAGTCATACAAGTCACTCGACAATATACACTCGGAGGTACCTTTCACTCGACGCTTACCTTTCACTCGGAAGGACCAGAAGACAGTCGACCACAGAAGCCCAGAAGTCACCCCAGGGAGGCTAACGGGCAGGCATTCATCAAGACCATTAATAGCATTTATGTTGTACGTTACCAGTAACGTACGTCTTTATAACCACGATCTGACCCTTAAACGCCGGTCACTTATGAGGGGCAGCGCACTCTATATAAGCCACCCCTCCCCTCTGGCATAAGGGTTGGTTCGCACCCCCTGTAGCGATACTCCAATTACACTCGACAAAGAGCTCCCGAGCACCTGAGACGTAGGGCTATTACCTCCACGAGAGGGGCCTGAACTCATACATCTGTGTGTACACCCTCACCGTAGCTAGGACTCTGCCCTCTCCTTACGTACCCCTACCTTCTACTGTCAGACTCGCTCCCATGACAATACTTAAAGTTAAACTGTTAGAAGTATAAAGGCAAAAAGAGAGAAGACTAGAATATCCAGCTCATGTATGAATGTCATACAAGTTATTGATGTATAGAAGGATGGTCAAAGAAATAGTTCTTGGGAATTGTGATTAAAATATTAGTCTGTAATTCTTGGGTATTGTGAGTTGATCACAAAGATACCGCTCGATTGCAATCTGTTGCGACTCGATGCAAGAACAACTACGACCTAAAAGGCTTGCCGGAGTGAGGTTTAGATACGCGCTGGGAACATAGTAAATGTTACTATACCTTCCATCGATGTATTACCTATGTATTTATTTTCATAATTCATTTTTGGAGTTTCATACACTCTAGCCCATTGCATAAAGTATCTTGCAAGAAGGTTGTTCGTAAGAGAACTTTCATGTTCGGTGTTATGAATAACATAAGGGCCATTATTTCACTATGAATGAGATGTATATTATGAATATTGATAATAATACATTACCTCTGTATTTACTTTCATAATCCATTTTAGAGTTTTATACACTCTAGCCCATTTGCATAATGTTTGTTGCAAGAGTGTTGTTCATAAAAGAACAATTGTTGTTCAGTATTATGAATAACATAAGGGCCATACTTCCATCATGAATGGGATGTATGTTATGAATATTGATGGTAATATGATACATCCATAACACTGATGCTAAATGTCGCAAGACTAAGAGAATACCTCACATGTGTGGCACTGCATTTGGTCACATTGGAGAAACCCGCATGGAGAAATTCCATAATGATGGATTTTGAAGTCATTTGATTATGAATCATCTGACACTTGCAACTTTCCTCCAAAAAGTGAAGTGAGTGAAATACCGTTCACAAGCCATAAGGAACGAGCAACGAACTTATTGGTGATCATACATTTTGATATATGTAGTCCGATAAATGTTGTTGCGAGCAGTGGATTTATCTATCTTCAGAAATGACTTAAGTGGATATATGGATATTTACTTGATGAGACGCAAGTCTGGATCTTTTGAGGTCATTCAAAAGGTTTCAAAATGAAGTAGAAATTATTGTAACAAGAAAATTATGTTTCTGCAATTTGAATGCGGAAAGGAATATTTGAGTTACAAGTTTAGCGAATGTCTGATGAGTTGTGAAAAGAGTTTCATAACTTACACCTCCCGAACACCACTGTGAGTGGAATGTCTGTGAAGATGTATTCAAACCATTTATGACATGATAAGATCAAAGATGACATAAATCAATTTGCCATTATCCCTTTTAAAGTAATGCTTTAGAGACTGCGGCTTTTACACTGAATAGAGCGCCATCAGATCTGTTGAAATGACGCCATGGTATGGTACGCCCAACCATATTTTGTCTTTTCTTAACATTTGGAATATGGGGCTTGTGTAAAATGTTTACAAACCTATTCCAAATTAGACAAGTGCTACTTTGTAGGTTATCCCAAGTTATTGGGTATTCCCCCAGCACTATACCGAGGCAAAAGGTTTTGCCACAAAGAACGGTATGATTTTGAAGAAAATGGTTCTTGCAAAAAGGTGAGTACGTGGGAGGATAGTGCAACTCGACGAGATAACAGTATCTTCGTCATCAGGTCAAAGGAAAGAGACCTTGGAAGTGATTCCAGAGTTTCCTACTGCAACTGATACGGAAGCCTCTACATGAGATGTATGAACTTCGGTCGAACTTGCAGCTGAACCACGTAGGCAAAACTCGTGCAAACCTCTCAGGTGCGCAAATGAGATATTGTTGTTAGACAACAGTATACCTACGATACACAAGGAAGCGTTGATGGGCCCTGACTCCGGAATTGGCTAAAAGCCAATATAATCCGAGATAGTTTCCATATAAATGATTCAAGATTATATCTTGATAAACCCTTCGGAAGACTTAGAGTCTAACGAACATTAATGGAACTATAAACTGATGTGGATAAAATGTTTTATCCATAAAGCTCGATTTGTTGCAATAACAAGTTCAAGGAGTTGACTACGACGAGATTGTCTCTCCGTAGCGATACTTAAAGTCGGTTCAGGTTAAACTAGCAATTAATACATATTTCAATCATGAGATATGATACATGGATGCCAAAAGGATCTCCATGAGATGGAAATGCAACCTAGGACTTGCATATGATACAATCCAAGGTATTTTGTCGGTCTAGAGGATGATATTGAGTATGCAAACTTCAGAGTTCCAACAATGGACAGAAGAGAGCAAAATGGAGTTGGAATCTTCGTTTTTGATGAAATAGTCAAAAGAGTTTGATTTCATCAATGGATAACGAAGATGCTTGTGGTTACAAGAAAGTAAGTGGGAGCATAATAATATTTCTATAAACCTTGTGTTCTTGACACATTGTTGATTGGAAATAATACAAATTCGTTGACACGAATTAGGACTACATTGAAAATAGTTTTTCGATGAAGTGCTTGGGCTAAGTAGCCTTGATGTTAGGCAAATTTATCTACAGAGATAGAGTTGCCTAATAGGCTAAGCCAAAAATACATATTAACAAGATGCTAAAACAGTTTAGCATAAGAACGCCAAGGAGTTATTCTTGCCGAAGTCACATGGAAAGAGTTTTGCAAGACTCGGTGTCCTCAAACACTGATGAGCAAAATACATGATGGAGATTCCACACACTTGCGTGTTTGGATTAATCATGTATTCCATGGTATGTAAAACAACCAGATATGTCCGATACTCCCAAGCTGTTGCGAGTATAGATACCAAAGTGATCAAAGTACTGATCATGGGACAACAGTGAAAAATGTCATTGAGTACTAAAGTAGCACAGATGACATGTTTTCTCGCAAGCGGAGATTATGAAGTGCTCGTTGTAAGTAGTTATATCGATACAGTCTTCACCAATTCTCCATGCGATATTCGATTTAAGTTAAGGGTTTTGTGTAATACACGATATGGTTGCACGGTAAGTTGGAAATTGTTCCAAACAGGTTACTGTGGCGAATTCTATAACAAATGGCTAAGTATGTTGACGCTTTGGAAGCGACAAAGAAGATGTTGAATCATATAGTTCATTCATGAACTTAGTATGGTTCCAAGATGGCCTTGGTCAATGGGACACTATTGCAGATAGTTGCTCCATAGCTCAGTCTAAGGAATCAAGGTTTGACATGCGATTCACATATATACAAAGCCAAGTCCACACAAAATATGAATTTTGTGAAAGCGTGAAAACGCAAGGAGATGCGAAGATACACACGAAACTGAAGTTGTCAGATCCGTTGGACATCAGGCTATTCCACAAGCGAAGCATTTTTTACACCAGTATGCCATAGGTGAAAAGTTCATTAGCATTGACTAGATTATTGACTCTAGTGCAAGTGGGAGTCTGTAGGAGATATGCCCTAGAGGCAATAATAAATGTTATTGTTTATCTCCATGTTCATAATTATGTTTATGTTCCATGCTATAACTGCTATGGTTCTCGAGTCTACAATAACCACGAGGCTCGGAGGAAGACTCATATGCACATGTGGAATAATAAACGGTAAAATGTATTCCTAGTCTGGCCTCTAAGACTAGCTCAAGTGTTGCATGATGGTTCTATTTTCCTGATCATGGGCATGACTATGCCGGCAACTTTGAGGGCACAATGTTAGAAGAACACTTGTGTTGAATCGACCCGATTGATGTTATGCTATGAGATACATTCGTCACAAGTTAATGGTAAATAACACAGAGAAAGTTAACGTTTGCATAATTCCTTAGACCATGAGAGTATCAAGTTTCTTCATGCTTGCTTCATGAACTTTGGGGTTTGTTAAACGTCATCCGTAAATGGGTGGCTATTACGGCGGCTTACGGGTTCATGGAAAAGTATGTCAAGGGACTTGATAGCTCAAGATTGGGATTTGCTCCTCCGACGATGGAGAGATATCTCTAGGCCCTCTCGGCGTTATAGTATCCATCATCGTCTGGCCAGACACATTGTGATTTGATCACAGGGATGCCGGAACACGGGAACGAGAAAAGAAAAGAACAAAACCGGTAACGAGGTAACTGGCATTGTGGACAAGTGTTGATCCACGGGGATGTCGATAAATCTCACCTCGGGTATTTGTAAATCCTAGCTGTGGGGATCTGCACCGACGATCTACATCGACTCTACTTCCGCTGCGCTACGAGTCGGTAACGATCAGATCAAACCTTGTATGCATCTCCATAGTGGTCCTGGGCGTGCTCGCTGTATCAATTTTTTTTGTTTTCTATCGCGTTCACCTACACCTTAAGTAATGCACTTATTTTATTAGCTATAGAGATTGCAATATTATCTGGTGCATCGACAAGGTGGTGGCAATCTTCGCGATGGTGAACACCGACGCGAATGCCGAAGACGAAGAAAATAAAGACTTCTCCGTCAGAAAGGGCTATACCAGATCATGCTATTATGAATTGCCTGAGATGTTTATCCCTTATGATGCACCCTTTTTTGATTGCATGGTAGTCGCTTTTATTAGGGTGATCTCTCACTTAAAAATATCAAGTTGTTATTGTTCTCCCAAGTGTAGCACCGTCTACAACACGTATCTTTTCGGGGTGCGCCATGTACACATGAGCATGAACTATTAGAGAGGGTGTAAGGCGGGTGAAGGTCAGACCTCACTGCATGATCACTTGGTTGTCTTGACGTTCAGGCAGGATAGTCTTGAGCTCGGAACACGCGCATCGAAAGATGGACAAGAGTCACATAGAGATGTGATTGGCAAGTTGGCCTACCGATTGAAATTCATGTGATCAGTGACGAACCCGTCAATGGCGTCGAATTGAAATGCGGATCTTGAATCACTCACAATCAATTATGAGAGATATTGATTTGAGTGGGAGCGCACTTTAGAATAAAATTGTTTATTCACTAGTGCAAATTAATTATGAACATTGTCTAAGTGAAATTTGCATAATCTTTCCCTAATAATAAAGCACGGATTGACTCCGTGGGTTCACCGTCACAATACGCTTCTTCCCGTGAGTTTACGCCTTCAGTTTGAATTTAAAACATATACGTGAGGTGGTACTAAAGCACGCATTGGTTCTGAGACTATTAGAGTCCGTAACGTTTTGGTGGTTGGAAAAACCGATTCATCTACGATTAAGTATTGTGATGGTGTTTGCACGTTCATATGCTGTGTGTATATATGCATCAACCAGGATCACGTTTCTGTTATCAAATCGTGAGATCGTGGGAAGAATCGCAACGCGGCAGATGTGAAGGGATCAATGTCGTCGCCGCCGCTGCCTTTGCTCTGGACGGAGAGGACGGCTACCTCCGCTGGAAGAATTAACTCAGTGCTGCACCGCCTCCACATCCTCAGCGTTGGCGCACGTGCTGACCGATGCGCGCCGCCGACAAGCCTGTTGCCATCAACTAGCATCTCGTCGTGTGTGCGTCTGTTGCCGGCGAAATCCATCGGCTCCACTTATACTTTCTAGCCAGAGGAAAGCGTTGGCTAGCTAGCCTTGGCCGTGTACGTGGATATCTCCAAAAAGCATCGTTCAAGCGTGGCGTTTGTACTCGGCGTCTCACCGGAAGGCAGTCGTCGAGCCGCATACCTGAGCCAACATTCTACAAGAGCGTGTCTTGCAGCTTCTCCGGCTCAACTCCTCCGTCTGCGGCCTCGCCGCTGCCGCCGACAAGGACCATCCTCACCGGGTCCCTCTTATGCAGGTGACGCAGTTAAAACGAACTCGTCGAGAACGCACGTATCAATCATAGTCAGAAAAGGATTCGTGCCCAACTTTGAGGTCGCACGGGACATAGATTTCGTCTTTCGATCACGTTCTGTTGCGCGATACAATAGCAGCAGGAGTAGAGCAGCAAAATTCATCAGATAAGAAAGCGGCGGAGGCTGAAGGACCGAGTGCTGTCGATGTAGCTTTACAGCCATGCATGCATCCAAATCACCGGCGTTGTGACCTTGACCTGGGATTGCTCCAAGCTAATTGAACCAGCACGCCACGACCACTACCAAGCTTCAATCACGTGGACAGGTACGCTTATCTTTCTTTTCCATCGCCATATTTGTGTAGAATTACCAAGTGCAGTCGGCTAATGGTGCACAATTAAAGGAGGACTTGAACTGGGTTGAAGTTGGATTAAGTCCATCATGCACCGATGGTGGGCTAGCAAAAGCATAATTCAACAACGTAGAGGAGGTCTTTGATGCTTCTAAATTTGCTAAACACAATGCAGTTCCAAGACTTATTTTAGCAGTTTAACCTTTTGGTCATTGGTGGTACCCGGACGACATCCACAACCCGTCAAGGACGTGACTAAGTACATGACAATGGTTGGGCTACATAGATTACCTTCTAGGTTGCTGTCATAGGATTGTGGCGATCTCACCATGGTTAAATTCTTATTCCAAATAAGGAACCGTCGACAATTATCCAAAAACATATGGCATATATATGGTAAACCGATGAGGCATTTTAGGAGACGAGGACCAGCTCGCAGTTTCCACAATCGGCATGCCCGACTAGCTTGACGCCACACTCACGAAACACAGATGCATGGGTGAAGACATGCCAGGGTGTCTGCCAAGCCCATGCCTCTACGGAGAAGCCCGACTAGCTGGACCCACTTGCATTCGTCAGCAACGAACAAGAAGGACTCTGGTTCTGGTGTTTGCTCTGTGGTGAAGCATGGGCGTTGTGCCAGGGATTTTTTTAATTTTTTGCAATTAATTTTGGTGATAAAGACTGTTTTTTTCTCCCGTTGCAACGCACGGGCATTTTTGCTAGTAGTTATAGAATAATGGCTTGCGTTTCCACCTTCCCTATTAAAATTGAATAGCTGTTAAATATCTGGTTAAACTTTACGATTGGTAACGTAATGTGAGGATTGTCCTCAAGAGTGCCGAGAAGGACTTTGTCCTATCGCATGCTTTCGGTATTCTCCTGCTAATGCTATGGATAATGTGACTCTCGTCCTTCAATCCAAAAGCTAGAATTCCGTTACGGTCAAATGCAATATGTATGCTTCCATGAGACCCGAACTTCAAAAGTTTGGGATAGTTATATGATATTCATGGAACTGAAAATTGTTTTCAGATGCAGACAAAGGCTAAAAGATATGAGATATCCAAAGCAATGTTTGTTTGCAAAGTATTAGTAAAGTGTTTACTGGGCATTTGACTGATGAGAGAGGGATCCAGAAGAACGCATGTCATATGATGAAGGTGAATAAAACAACAACTTAAAGAGAAAGGAAATGTCCAAAGGGTGTTAGTGTGACTTACACGCCTAGGAAGTCCGAGGCTGACGCCACTCTCAAAGTTGGGTGCTTCTTTTGAGAGTAGGAGAAATATTGGAAGTAAAACTGTTAGAAGTATAAAGGCAAAAAGAGAGAAGACTGGAATATCCAGCTCATGTATGAAAGTCATACAAGCTATTGATGTATAGAAGGCTGGTCAAAGAAATAGTTCTTGGGAATTATGATTAAACATGTGAATCACTGATTCTTGGGTATTGTGAGTTGATCACAGAGATACCCGCTCGATTGCATTCTGTTGCGACTCGATGCAAGAACTACTATGGCCTAAAAGACTTGCCGGGAATGAGGTTTAGATACGCGCTGGGAACATAGTAAATGTTACTATACCTTCCATCGATGTATTACCTATGTATTTATTTTCATAATTCATTTTGGAGTTTCATACACTCTAGCCCATTGCATAAAGTATCTTGCAAGAAGGTTGTTCATAAGAGAACTTTTGATGTTCGGTGTTATGAATAACATAAGGGCCATACTTTCATTATGAATGAGATGTATGTTATGAATGTTAGTAATAATACATTACCTCTGTATTTACTTTCATAATTCATTTTAGAGTTTTATACACTCTAGCCCATTTGCATAATGTTTGTTGCAAGAGTGTTGTTCATAAAAGAACAATTGTTGTTCAGTATTATGAATAACATAAGGGCCATACTTCCATCATGGATGGGATGTATGTTATGAATATTGATGGTAATATGATACATCCATAACACTGATGCTAAATGTCGCAAGACTAAAAGAATACCACACATGTGTGGCACTGCATTTGGTCACATTGGAGAAACCCGCACGGAGAAATTCCATAATGATGGATTTTGAAGTCGTTTGATTATGAATCATCTGACACTTGCAACTTTCCTCCAAAAAGTGAAGTGACTAAAATACCATTCACAGGCCATAAGGAACGAGCAAAGAACTTATTGGTGATCATACATCATGATGTGTGTAGTCCGATAAATGTTGTTGCTGGTAGTGGATTTGTCTATCTTCTGAAATTACTCAAGTAGATATATGGATATTTACTTGATGAGACGTAAGTCTGGATCTTTTGAAATCATTCAAAAGGTTTTCAAAATGAAGAAGAAATTATTGTAACAAGAAAATTATGTTTCTGCAATTGGATTGCGGAAAGAAATTTTGAGTTACAAGTTTAGCGAATGTCTGATGAGTTGTGAAAAGAGTTTCATAACTTACACCTCCCGGAGCACCACTGTGAGTGGAATGTCCGTGAAGATGCAATGAAACCATTTATGACATGGTAAGATCAAAGATGACATAAATCAATTTGCCATTATCCCTTTTAAAATAATGCTTTAGAGACTGTGACTTTTACACTGAAAAGAGCGCCATCAAATCTGTTGAAATGACGCCATGGTATGGTACACTCAACCATGTTATGTCTTTTCTTGACATTTGGAATATGGGGCTTGTGTAAAATATTTACAAACATATTCCAAATCAGACAAGTGCTACTTTGTAGGTTATCCTGATTTATTGGGTATTCCTCCATCACTATACCGAGGCAAAAATGTTTGCCACTAAGAGCGGTATGATTTTGAAGAAAATGGTTCTTACAAAAAGGTGAGTGGGAGGACAGTGCAACTCGACGAGATAACATTATCTTCGTCATCAGGTCAAGGGAAAGAAACCTTGGAAGTGATTCCAGAGTTTCCTACTGCGACTGATACGGAAGCCTCCACATGAGATGTATGGACTTCGGTCGAACTTGCAGCTGAACCACGTAGGCAAAACTCGTGCAAACCTCTCAGGTGCGCAGACGAGATATTGTTGATAGACAACAGTATACCTACGATACACAAAGAAGCGTTGATGGGCCCTGACTCCGGAATTGGCTAAAATGCCAATATAATCCGAGATAATTTCCATATAAATGATTCAAGATTTGATCTTGATAAACCCTTTGAAAGACTTGAAGTCTAACGAATATTAATGGAACTATAAACTGATACGGATAAAAATGTTTTAACCATAAAGCTCGACTTGTTGCTTATAACAAATTCAAGGAATTAACTGCGATGAGATTGTCTCACCGTAGCGATGCTTAAAGTCGGTTCGGGTTAAACTAGCAATTAATACATATTTCAATGATGAGATATGATACCTGGATGCCAAAAGGATTTCCATGTGATGGAAATACTACCTAGGACTTGCATGTGATACAGTCCAAGATATTTTGTCTATCCAGAGGATGCTAGTGAGTATGCAAACTTCAGAGTTCCAGCAATGGACAGAAGAGAGCAAAATGGAGTTGGAATCTTCGTTTTTGATGAAATAGTCAAAAGAGTTTGATTTCATCAATGGATAACGAAGATGCTTGTGGTTACGAGAAAGTAAGTGGGAGCATAATAATATTTCTAAAAACCTTGTGTGCTTGACACATTGTTGATTGGAAATAATATAAATTTCTTGACACAAATTAGGACTTCATTGAAAATTAGTTTGTCGATGAAGTACTTGGCCTGAGTAGCCTTGATATTAGGCATATTTATCTACGGAGACAGAATTGCCTAATTGGGCTAAGCAAAAATACAAATTGACAAGATGCTGAAACAGTTTAGCATTAAAAACGCCAAGGAGTGATTCTTGCCGAAGTCACATGGAAAGAGTTTTTGCAAGACTCGGTGTCCCAAAACACTGATTAGCAAAATACATGATGGAATTTCCACACACTTTTTTGTTTGGATTAATCATGTATTCCATGGTATGTAAAACAACCAGATATGTCCGGTACTCCCAAGGAGTTGCGAGTAAAGATACCAAAGTGATCAAAATACTGATCATAGGACAACAGTGAAAAATGTCGTTGAGTGCTAAAGTAGCACTGATAACATGTTTTCTCGCAAACTGAGATTATGAAGTACTCGTTGTAATGCAATACATCGATACAGTCTTCATCAATTCTCCAAGCGATTTTTGATTTAAGTTAAGGGTTTTGTGTAATAAACGATATGGTGGCACGGTAGTTGGAAATTGTTCCAAACAGATTACTGTGGCGAATTCTATAACAAAGGCTAAGTATGTTGACGCTTTGAAAGCGACAAAGAAGATGTTGAATCATATAGGTCATTTATGAACTTAGTATGGTTTCAAGGTGGCTTTGGTCAATGGGACACTATTGCAGATAGTTGCTCCATAGCTCAGTCTGAGGAATCAAGGTTTGACCTGTGATTCACATATATACAAAGTCAAGTCCACACAAAATATGTATTTTGTGAAAGCATGAAAACGCGAGGATATGCAAAGATACACACGGAACTGAAGATGTCAGGTCCGTTAGATGTAGACTATACCACATGGCAAAACATATTTTACACCGGTATGCCATAGGTGTAAAGTGCATTAGCATTGACTAGATTATTGACTCTAGTGCAAGTGGGAGTC
Source organism: Elymus sibiricus (assembly GCA_039707655.1). Classification (NCBI taxonomy): domain Eukaryota; kingdom Viridiplantae; phylum Streptophyta; class Magnoliopsida; order Poales; family Poaceae; genus Elymus; species Elymus sibiricus. The sequence goes on along the minus strand of CM077670.1, from coordinate 366,695,096 downwards.
TGTAGGAGATATGCCCTAGAGGCAATAATAAATGTTATTATTTATCCCCATGTTCCTAATTAAGTTTATGTTCCATGCTATAACTGCTATGGTTCCCGAGCCCGTATATCCATAAAGGCTCTGAGGAAAACCCATGTGCATGTGTGGAATAATAAACAGTAAAAAGTATTCGTAGTCAAGCCTCTAAGACTGGCTCAAGTATTGCATGATGATCACGTTTTCCTGATCATGGGCATGTCTATGCTGGCAACTTTGAGGGCACAATGTTAGGAGAACACTTGTGTTGAATCGACCCGATTGATGTTATGCTATGAGATACATTCGTCACAAGTTAATGGTTAATAACACAGAGAAAGTTAACGTTTGCATAATTCCTTAGACCATGAGAGTATCGAGTTTCTTCATGCATGCTTCATGAACTTTGGGGTTTGTTAAACGTCATCCGTAAATGGGTGGCTATTACGGCGGCTTACGGGTTCATGGAAAAGTATGTCAAGGGACTTGATAGCTCAAGATTGGGATTTGCTCCTCTGACGATGGAGAGATATTCTTTGGGACCTCTCGGTGTTATGGTATTCATCATCGTCTGGCCAGACACATTGTGATTTGATCACAGGGATGCCGGAACACGGGAACGAGGAAAGAGAACAAAACCGGTAACGAAGTAACTGCCATAGTGGACAAGTTGTTGATTCACGGGGATGCCGATAAATCTCACCTCGGGTATTTGTAACATATCGCGAAGCAACAGGAATAGCACACGGCAACTGGAGGTTCACTGGAATATTTATTCGTGTGGGTATAGGGGTCAATATGGGTGTCCACGACTCCGATGTTGATCATTGATCGGAAAGTGTTCCGGTCATGTCTATACTTCACCGAACCTATAGGGTCACACACTTAAGGGTCATCCATATGCTTAATGCTAGACAGGGAGTCTGAGAGAAAGTCACCGGAAAAGTTTCGGAGACAACGGAAGAGTTCCGGAGAGAGAACACCGGAAGAGTTTCGGTAAAACTGAAAAGTTATTTCGGGGTATACCATTAAATCAAATTGGTTTCGTCACACGCCTGGAAATTCTTGGAGGTTGCCAGAATTGTTCTGAGAACTTCTGGGATTTTTCCGGAGAAAAAACCCGGAAATGTTTTGGAGCTGCCGGAACCGCTTTGGTTGCTTTTCGCAGATGAAAATCACTAATCCGGAATTGTTTCGGAACGCGTCCAAAATTATTTTAGTGGGTACTGAAAATGTTCTAAGACCTACAGAAATATTTTCGGATTTAACGGTCGTGGAAAAATGTTTTCGTGAATAGTGAAAATCACTTCATGGTTACTTTATGGAAAGCCACCTTTTTGGGCTTTGTTCCAAAATATCTTAGGGATGACATGGATGGATGAGAGCCACCCTACCCCTTGGGTTTTCCTATAAATAGAGGTAGAGAGGCACTCTCCACACTCACTCTTTCTCACATACAAATGACATGCATGATCTGGCCTTCTCTCTCCCTCCCCGCGAAATAGTTTCGTAGAGCCGAAAGGCTGTCTGGGTTCCGGTGGGAACTAGTTCTGGATGGCGAAGCCCTGCCGGATAGATGACACCGTATGTGTGCAACCCCGTAGAGAGGTCGCAGGTTCGATCTTTTTGCCCGAGGGGCTGTTCGAGAGTGCCTCCCGAAGGGCTGTCCGAGTGACCGTCCGAGATTCTGTGAGTGCCTCCCGAAGGGCTGTCCGTGACTCCGTCCGGGGGACTGTCTGACCGCCTCCCGAAGGGCTATCCGAGGGGCTGACGAGGGAGTACATCCTCGCAGTTGGGAGGTTGTAAATCCTAGCTGCGGGGATCTGCACCGACGATCAACATCGACTCTACTTCCGCTGCGCTACGAGTCGGTAACGATCAGATCAAACCCTGTATGCATCTCCATAGTGATTCTGGGCGTGCTCGCAGTACCGGAAATTTTTGTTGTCTGCTGCGTTCCCCTACAAGCACCTCATTAAATTGTTCTGCAAACCTTGATTTAGGGCAGGAGAGGTAACCTTGATTTGGTTGCTCTGACTAAGATTGAGTTTGTAAAACTTTTTATCTCAAAACTATAAGAGCTATGAATATGCAACATCGCAGAACTCTTCGATTAATAGACAATAGCTAGACGAGTAGTATAAATACATATGTAGACAGTTCATAGATTGCACGAAATCTTGAGAGAGGAAAAATGCTAGACAAATGGATTTTCTATTATCGCTATCTCTAATTATTAAAGATAGCATGCTGCTAAAAAAGTAGTGTGATTGAAATAAAACTAGAAACTGTGAAATTATAAGAAGGCATCTCATACAATAGGAAAAAATTGCCTTATGTTTCTTACCAGGAGATCTTTTTTTTTTTCAAAACTCAGCACCGGAGGATCTCAATTTCTTAAAAAAGAAGAATGTGCGGTTAATTTGCACAAAACCGAGTGAAAACTATCACAATACGCCCAGAAAGAAAGGCACCCCTGCCGACATGGCACCCACAAGACCCACACACACCGCCGAGGAGAGGACACCGTCCAAATTGCCTGCAATGTCATCGTCATCACCTCTCCATGATTAAGCAACTCCGATTTCGCCGTGGACGACCTATAGAGACCCCTCCGAACAAACGAGACATGAGGACCCTACCGGCCAAAGCTAAACAATCAGCCCCCGGCACCAAGGACCGGGCACCTCCGACTTTGATGACGAGCCTCACAGGAGAAAAGGAGCACACCTGACACCGATAGGGTTTGAACTGCCTATCGCCTGGCACCGTCGCCACCGTGTCGCCCCGCAACACTGTAGCTCCGACTTCATGCTCAGGAACAAGTCCGACTGTCAACAAGAAAGGCAAGTTGCGACCCTTGCATATCTTGCCACCATCATCATCACCACAAGGTCGCAATGCCACCAAGCACCGCTGGTTGGGCACCGGCCAATCGCGGTGATGCACGCGTCCAACCCCTCGGGAAGTGTGTAGGAGACCATGACCTTCAAGGCAACGCTCCCAAGGGATTAGTGACGTGGAAGCAACACCATCGCCTGACTCATGCCGGACTTGAGCTTTCACACAAAGGACATGGCTAAGGGTGGAGGAGGGAGAGCTCCATGACAACCCTCCAATGAGGAGAGCGACGCCCAAGGGCTACGCGTCGTTGGCACCGACAAAGCCGGGCAGATTCTGCCTAGAAGTAGTCCAATCCTCCAACCCAAGCAGTCGGTGACCTAGAATAGCCACTGCCCCGTGCACCTCAAGCGTGAAGACGGTGCCATCCCACGCAAAAGCCACCAGCTCGCCGCCGGCAGCCACCGACAAGCTGAACCCGGAGAAGACCAGATCCGGTGACCACCTGCCGCAGCACCGAGCAGAAGCCACTAGAGGTTGGGAAGCAGCCGGCCCACGCATGAAGGAGCCTCCAAGCATAGTTTTAAAAACCGAACCGGTGAGGCTGTCGGTTCAGGTTTTTACTGGTCGGACCGCTGGTTCATTTTCGACAAAACGAAATATTTAAGGTAATTTCTCAAAATTTTGACATCACATCAAATGAATACACACAATATTGGATGTAAACCATTAATAAATCACAAAGTGTTATTAGACTAGTTGGTTATTGAGCCTTTAGCATGCCTTGACTAAAGGTTAGATGTTCAATTCCTTGTTGATGCACCTTCTAGAATATTTTTTGGTTTTTTTTACTAAAAGATCGGTACACCTTAAAAACCGGGAAAGGCACTGGTTTGGGGGATTTCCGGACGGACCGCTAGTCCGGTTCGATTTTAAAACTATGCTCCAAAGGCAGGAAGGGGGCCACCACCCCACCCCAACTCGCCGGCTGGATCACCAGGTTGCAACCCCACGTGAACGCAGCCATGGAGATCACGGATGTAGCAGCCGCCGCCACGCACTGCAGAAAGGGCGAGTCTCCCTCCACCCGGGAAATCCTGCCGCAGAATAGGGGGTGTCCCGCCATCGCCATCCGCCGCGTGGACTAAGTCCAGCGACCTCATCCGGCGACGGCGAGGGGAGGTAGGAGATGGGAAGGGCGGCTGGCAGCGACCCGATCTAGGGTTCCGCAGAGGCGAGGTGGGTTAAGGATGTTGGTCCCTCCCTTACTACTACTAAGAGATCATCTCTTAACTAAGAGAAGACAAACCTCTTTTTTCATTCATCTCCCATTCCAACTCAATAATCACCCTACATGACATTGGTAAGCTGTCGCCGTTGTACATGTACATGCTCATAGATTCTGGCAGTTGTTGTTGGTTGGAGCAACATCTGCGTGAGATAACTTGCTTGGAGTGCTGACGCTTGCTCTCGCGAGAATGTGTACGGGACCATGGTTCATCCTAACCTATACTCAACGCCACTGATATCTGGACACCACTTTTCGGGATATGCGCATGGCCGGAACAGTTTATGCGGGATGGCGGGAAGAGATATGTGCATGGAGTCCTACATTGTTAAATAAGCCCACTTGATGCTCACATCATACAGTAGATAGTAAAAAAGTCGTGTTGTTTTAGGCATTGCAGTGATGGTCATCAGTTAAACAGAGCCCTGTATGCATCTATTAATTGGTCGTTCGTAACAGCGAACTGCTTGCTGGCTTCGTAATTCTCCTGATGAAATAGCTAGCATTGTAATATCCAAATGTAACCATTTGGTTTGATTAATGAAAATTTCTTTCCCCAAGAAAATATAGAACCATGTATACATGTATACAAACATTGTTCATCACTGTTTATTGCCTCGTTATGTGCATCAGCTCTCTCCCCAAGACATGCATTGAGCCGGCTCAGGGAATCCCGTGCAATTGATTCTCAACATGGGCATCTTATTTTCAGCTGGACATTTTTTAAACAACTCTGCTTGTCACAAGCTTTAAAGATAATTGTTTGTAATCGCTGGTATATCTACAACTCCTATTTCCTAAATACTGTGCTACATGATATGTCACCTTTTTTTTATACCTTTCATGTATAGTTTGATGTCCTACTGATCATGCGTCCAAAAAAAAAAAACAGTTAGACAATTATTATTTGTGACATTACATCAGTACAGATTCTCGCAAACATCGATGAATATGTTGTATAATTTGTACAAAAGATTTACAGTCTGCGAAACGAGTTTGAGAAGGTCTTTTTGGCCAGAAATCCAATTCGGCTCTTGGGAGCATATACTCCTGCCCATCAGACTTTTTTTTTTTTGCAAATGTTAAAAATAAATAAATAAATGTGTTATCCTCCCCTCTTACATGTAGCTTTGTGATAAGCAACAACGATGTATCTTAACTGCGGTAGGACAAGCCAAGTTCATAAGACCTCGCACATCTCTTCCATTAAGAGGCGCCGGCTAGAGAAGCAGTATAAATACGGATCCATTATGCATTGCAAAACATCTAGAGAAGACAAAAAATATGTTGTACAACATGGGTTATCTCTTATTGCTATCTCTAACTTTTAATGGTAGCTAGCATGCTCCTAAAAATATAGTCTGACTAAAATTAAACTAGAAAATATGTAAATAAAGGAAAAATAATAATCTCATACACTAGGAAAATCTCTCTCTCTCTCTCATTCCAACTCAATAACCACCCTATGGGACACTGCTAAGCTAGCGCCATTGTACATGCCCATGCTCATAGGCTTCTGGCAGTTGTTGCTGGGTGGAGCATTGTCTGCGCTAGATAACCTGCTTGGAGTGCTCGCACTGCCCAAGGTGTCGTTGCTCACTAGCGGGCTCTTTGACAATGGGTATGGCGTGACAAGAAATAATGCGCCGATGAATTTTGATCCAAAGAGATATCGCTTTTGCAAAGTGTAATAACCAAACTAACACGCGATATTTTTTTACCTTTCTTTTCGCTTCTCTAAGAATCGGGCGAGAGATGCTTTCCGAGATTGATGGACAGCTGAACCAAGAGCACGAATCAATACTATAACAAAACACTTTCCTAGCTAGGTAGGCACCACCTCTCAAGTCTCAATACGAATTGAAGTGCAGAACTAGTAAACTATCACTGTAGTATGTACCAATTGGCTTAATAGCTGATGCGACAGCAGTAGATGCTTGTTGCATCCGTTGAGCTGAGGATGCCTGACTTGGTGGTGGAACAACTTTGTCGGAGCTGGGGTGTAATTTTGGTAGCCTGGTATGCTCTTGGAGATCGTCGGAGCTTGTGAGGCGGCGGGGATTGGACTTGAAATGATTGATACACGAGGTGCAATGGTCTCTCCTGGTTTCTGAAATATAATCTTCCTCGCCCCGGGCACCGGAAATCTTGCAGTATTGGTGAGGACTGGAGATTCAGATTTGTGGACTGCACTGGGTGGGCTTGAAACAGAAGCCCTGCTTGCTAAAACCATAATCTCCCGAGCCTGCCATCTATCTATCTATCTATTATCTACTAAAAGGAAAATACGGATGAAAAATAGAGGAATTAGCTAGAAAATCCCACGTTAATCAGAAATATCTGACCGTCAATTTAATATCTAAAAAAATGACAACCAACGGATCTATTGGAAAGAAATTACCCACCAATGCCACTAAAATAGTTTTTTCATGAACATATCTCTCTCCTATTCTACAACCAGATCGTCTCTATTAGTTGAAAAGAAAAAAAGGATAAAAATCACCAGATCGGAGACATCAGCCGGCGGCGTAACCAGACGCACAATCCACTCGCACCAGGGTGGAAGCACGTACTTTAATCTCGAGGTAGCAGCTCAAATCCACCATCGAATCTCTCTCTATCTCATGTGACATGGTAGATCATGAAGATGTAGCCGGGGCTCACCAACAATTAATGGTATAGATACTTGATTACCTCAATTTCTCCATGCCACGTTATGTGCCTTCGGCATACACATGAACACATGATGGATCCTCTCCGGTGTTAACTAGCTACGGCCGGAATCAGCTGTACATAATCCATCGACCTTACTTGAGCTAATTTCTGAAGATCGATCATCCCAGGGATATCAAGCTAGCTGTGCATAGCATCGGGCTAATCAGCCGGCCGTTGATCGCCCCTTGCTCCTTCCCTACGATGGAGCACTAACCATTGTACCCGCTTGTGTGATACGAATATGATAGCATAGCGTGGATGCAACTTGCAGGCAAGGGAGTGGAGGCCCTTAGCAGGCTACCGGGACATGGAGTTGGAGATGGAGACAGAGAATTGAGCAACAAAATACGGCCGACTGCGGGCATTGCCTAGCGTAATGGTTTGATTCTAATTGTAAAGTATTTATCTATGAATTTAGTTAAATTTGCTAGAAAGTTATTTCTTAGTGTCGATGATTACTGCACACTAATTATTTCTCCTATTTTTTTGGATCTTCCGACACTTTGTTCAAACTGAAGCCAAACGTACATTAGTCATCTATATGTCGTACGTATACTCGACGACCCTCCTTCAGTTTGGACGTTATGGAAAAAAAAAGGTATGCAGGCCATGCAGCGATTATTTCAAGGTGAGGGAGCATTATGGTTTCATGCTAATATTAAAAAGTACTTATCTATGTTCTTAGTTAAATTTGCTAGAAAGTTCTTTCTTACTATTGCTGATTACTGAAGACTGACTCTTTCTCCTATATTTTTCGATCTTTGGACACTTTGTTCAGAATGAAGCCTGACGTACATTGGTCAGCTATACCATACGTACTCGATGACCTGATGTTATGGAAAGGTATGCAGACCATGCACCGATTATTTCCAGGTGATGGAGATCTTAAACACATTTATTTATTATGTTCTATTTTACGTAGTTGATATAGCTGCCATAACATAATAGCAACAAGAAACATTTTTTTAGGTAAAGGCTGGCTCATTTCTTCAGAAACAAATTCGGAATTTACAATGTTCTGGATGCACCCAGGCATACAATTCACATAACTCACCCGGTCTTGCCAACACATGAGCCACCTCATTAGCAGTACGTCTTACATAAACAAAAGAAACACTACTACCGAAGGTTTTTGCGGTTTCATAGGCTTAAGGTTTCATTCACTTTCAGAAGCCCTTTATATGGGTTGTTTCATTTCTGTTAGTATATCAATATATAAGAGGTGCCAAGGTTGCTATGAGCATCTATCTAGGATGGTGTAATATGTAAAACAACATTGCACTCTTTTCTTTGGATTAGTCATTCCTTTGATTGATTGTGCAGAAGACATTGAAGATAAAAAAAGGAGCCAACTTTGTGTATATTCCAAACAATCATCATCCCATCCCTGTTCTTTAGTTCTTTTAATTTTTATATTAATTTAGTAATTAATAGTTGACCTCTAAGGTCTATCATTAATACTTAGGTTAATTCTTATTTATTTTACGTATTAATGTTTGGTACATTACACACTGTTGGACCACATGATCCCCATTTAGATATTTTATTGGTTCCCTTTATTTTACATGAAACTGACATTAGCTTTTATTTCCAATCAAACTACATCTTTTACCTTCAATTTTTTGATGCATTATTTCCATTCTTTGTGTGCTTTTTGGAAGAAAAACCTCTTTCATTTGGGTCCATCTCTTTTGGTACTAGCAACCGTTGTTTATAAATTCAGTAAAAATAGAAAGGCATTTATTGTATTATGAGTTTTAAACTGTATAGTATAAACAAGTTGCAGTACCGCAAATTATTGTGAGGACCAGTCAATCAAGTGTTTAAACTGGCTGTCTGAAAGGATTTTCATGTGGATATAATTTGAATGGATATACTAGATTTTTTTTTTTAAATCGCCAATGTTCTTCTTCATATTGTAATTAATTGTTGGGTATTCGATGGATCCAATTAGATCATCACAATCTTTTCAATCTTATGCTCAGGATCTACTATCTACTAAAAGCAAAATACGGGTCAAGAATAGAGAAATTAGCTAGAAAATCCCACGTTAATCAGAAACATCTGGCCTTTAACTTGATAGATCAATAAAATATAACAGTTAGATCTATTATTGCTTTTATAAGTTTGGTGGGCCCATATTAATTTGGTGGACTCTAGGTCTCGAACAAAAAAAAACTCTAGGCCTTCGTATCAGACCAAAACTCTAAATCCATGGAAAAGATTACCACGGATGCCTGGTGGCACATGGACCTTTTTCATTTAATGCAAGACGTGATGGCACATATGTCATTACAAAATTCTTTACCATACGTGCACCGTAGCTATCTTTACTAAAAAAACATATACTGTAGCGGAAACCCAACGGGTCCAACTCCATGCACAAACCCATATTCCCTCCGTCTCAAAATAAGTGTCGTAGATTTAGTATTAAATTAGTACAAATTTTATACTCGACACTTAATTTGGGACAGAGAGAGTATTATATTATGTACTAAATGTAAAATCTAGGGTTGTTTTTCGAGGCAGCATGTGAATCCACATCATCCCAATAATTTTAGGAAAAGGATTCTATTCACCCGGCCTATTTAGTGCGAGCATCCGCCTACTACAGCGCGCGACGTGTCACATGTGGGTTCAAATATCACTATCGCATCCATCCTTATCCGCAGCGAAACGATACCCACATATTTCTCACCACCGAGTCATCTTCTTCCCTGAAAAATGGCATCCAAATTTTCGTCCACTGTGCGCAAGCTACACCACTGGCCGTTGCACTGATTGTTGTGCGGGAAGCTAGCAACCTGGGGATAAGTGTCGGCCGTGCGTGCACTCAAAGCTATCTGTCAGCGTCCCAGCTACAGCCAAGTCAGCGACGGAGGAAGAGCTGGCAGCCAGGTGTACCAATCAGGGAGAAGACCGCGTCATCCGGAGGCCAGCCAGGATCCATCACATCAACAGACGTTTCGTGGGACCGGAGTGGATCAACAGTACTTAAAGCTAGGTGACCAGGAGAGGAGGACATCCGGGCTTGGATCACGGCACGGCACGGCACGGCTCATCCACTTTCCCCTTTTCCTTTCCTTCCTCCCTCGAGGAGTGCTTGTAACAGAAAGTGTATCATCCCAGCTACTCTCTAATAGAATTCTGATTTAGATCGAGATCGGGTACCTAACATCGTGGTATCAGATTAGCCACCCACTTCCCTTCCACCGCTGCCACTCTCTCACCACCGCCGCCGCCGCTTCATCACGCTGGAGACCCGCCGCAAGCAGCAAGCGCAGGAAGCTCTCGTCGCTGCGATGGATCCCGAGCTACGCGCCTACCTCGACCGCCTCGACTCCAACGCCAACGAGCGCGCCGCCATCGCCGACGCCCGATCCGCCTCCATCCTCAAGGCGCTCGACGCCCAGTCCGCGCGGATCGACGTCCTCGCCGCCTGGAGGCCCGACCTCGAGGCGCGCTTCACGCAGCTCGAGCAATCGGTCGCCGCGCTGCAGGCCGCGCCACCTACCGCGGCGACAGCATCAAGTGGAGCACCCCGCGTACAGTCCTCGTTCTCGACTCCGGGTGACCTCCACGGGCAATTAAGCCACGGCGCGGCGCATCTTCCCGGGGGATTTCCGTCGGTGACCACCGAGTCGCCGGCGGGGCCTCCGGTCACGGGTACGGTCGCTATCCCCCCTGTCATGTCTGCACCTCTCCTTACTACCATGGGTCAACAGCCACCCACCATGGCGTTTCCTGTCTTCTCCGGAGATAATCCTCAGTTATGGCGCACACTCTGCGAGCAGTACTTCAGCATGTTTGCCGTTCACGAATCATACTGGGTGCCCATGGCCATACTGAATTTCTCGGGCACTGCTGCAATTTGGTTGCAGTCAGTTCAGAAGAAGCTCACCGGCATGGGATGGGAATCATTTACTTCCCTCCTCTGTACACGATTTGGTCGCGACAAGCACCAGATGCTCATACGGCAGTTCTATGCCATCAAACAAACTTCAACTGTCGCTGATTTTATTGAACGATTTGAGACATTGATGAATCATATGATCTCCTACTCTGAACTGACACACCCTTATTTTTTCCTTACACGTTTCATCGAGGGGCTTCGTGCGGACATTCGAGCCGTGGTACTCATCCAGAGGCCGCCGGATTTGGATACTGCTTGTTCACTGGCGCTACTCCAGGAGGAGGTGGCCGATGAGGCTGCCTTGCGCGCGTCATCCAGTCGGCCGTCGGTACCACGCTGGTCACCGTCGAATCTGACTCCACCTTCAGTTACTCTGCCTCGTCCTGCGACACCTACAGTAACAGCTGAAGATCGGAGAGGCACAGATTCAGCAAGAGCATCTCAAGACACCAACAAGATCGCTGCCCTCAGAACATTCAGAAGAGCACGGGGGCTGTGTTTTAAATGTGGGGAACGATGGGGCAAGGATCACAAGTGCCCCCCTACAGTTCAGATGCATGTTGTTGAAGAACTTCTCGCTTTGATCGGCCCTGATGAGGATATCAATGAGGACAGAATGCCAGAGTTTACAGAACCAGAGGATGACAATCTCTGCATCTTGTCAAGCCATGCAGTAGCAGGGTCAGAGGGACCGGGTGTTATGCAGTTACACGCTTGGCTTCAGGGGCGAGAAGTCCTGCTACTGGTGGATTCTGGCAGCACATCTTCGTTTGTAGATCAGCGCCTCGCAGCTCGTCTGACAGGGGTTACTCCATTACTCAAGTCCTGCAAAGTGAAGGTGGCTGATGGTGGTACTTTGAGCTGCAATACTTTCATTCCTCAGTGTCAATGGGTCTGTCAAGGGCAGGAATTTGTGACAGATTTCAAAATCATCTCTCTAGGCGTTTATGATGCAATATTAGGCATGGATTGGCTTAAGAAACATAGTCCGATGTACATCGATTGGGAAAATCAACAGTTGTCAGTTACAAAAGCTGGTAGTGCCGTGGAACTACAAGCAGTCAATCACGATCTTCAGCAATGCGCGGCCATTTCCTCTCAAGAACTATTGAATTCATGCAAACAAGGAGCTGTGGCTTATGTCGTGCATCTCAACACTGTAGCAGATCAAGAACTTGCCGACAACAAAATTCCAACAGAAATTCTGCGGGTACTCGAGCAGTATACTGATGTGTTTGAGGCTCCCAGTACACTGCCACCCCGGCGTGCTTGCGACCACCGGATCCCACTCATGGAAGGGGCCCAGCCCGTCAACCTGCGACCCTATCGTCATAAACCTGAACTGAAAAACGAGATTGAAAGACAGGTCAAGGAACTGCTCGACGCGGGGATAATTCAGAAAAGCACTAGCCCGTTCTCCTCGCCCGCGCTCCTGGTAAAGAAGAAGGATGGAACATGGCGACTGTGTGTGGATTACCGTCACTTGAATGCCATGACCATCGTCAGCAAATATCCAGTACCAATCATCGATGAACTGTTAGACGAACTGGTCGGCGCCCGCTGGTTTTCCAAATTGGACTTACGCGCAGGCTATCACCAGATTCGCATGGCGGAAGGGGAGGAGTACAAAACAGCGTTCTCCACACACTCAGGACATTGGGAATTTCTGGTTATGTCATTCGGTTTGGCAGCAGGACCAGCCACCTTCAATGGCGCCATGACCACTACTCTGCATCCTCTGCTTCGTGTCTGTGTGCTTGTGTTCTTTGACGATATACTGGTTTTCAGTAAAACACTTGAGGATCATGTTTCACATCTCGAACAAGTGTTGCATCTTCTACGCAAAGATCACTGGCAGGTCAAACAATCCAAGTGCTCGTTCGGACAACAGCAGATTGCGTACTTGGGCCACGTGATCAATGCAGACGGGGTATCAACAGATCCCAGCAAAATTGAGACAATCAAGAACTGGCCCGTGCCCAGTAATGCTAAGGAGGTGCGCAGCTTCTTGGGCTTAGCAGGGTATTACCGGAAATTTGTTAAGCACTTTGGCATTCTGGCTCGACCTCTTTTCAACCTCCTGAAGAAACACCAACCGTTTGTTTGGACAGCGGACACTCAAAGGGCTTTCACACTGTTGCAACAAGGCTTGATCTCTGCTCCTGTCTTACAATTGCCAGATTTCTCCAAGCAGTTCGTGATCGACACAGATGCGTGCGACTCCGGCGTGGGTGCGGTACTGCAACAAGGGGGACACCCAATTGCTTACATGAGCAAGCCATTGGGACCCAAACACAGAGGATTATCCACTTACGAGAAAGAATGCCTCGCAATTTTGATGGCTGTGGAACAATGGCGCCCCTACCTCCACCATGATGAATTTTTGATCCGTACCGATCAACGCAGCCTAGTGCACCTCGATGATCAGCGACTGTCGACAGTGTGGCAACAGAAAGCTTTCACGAAGCTGCTGGGACTACGGTACAAAATCTGTTATCGCCCGGGCGTCACGAACAATGCTGCAGATGCCCTTTCCCGGCGCTCTCATCAGATTCAGCAAGTACACGCCATGTCTGTGTGTCAGCCCACTTGGATCGACGACATCCGTCTCAGCTATGCCACCAATGATCAAGCGCAACAACTGTTGAAAACCTTCTCGCAGCACCCTGACGAGAAGCAGCGTTTCTCGGTCTCTGACGGACTGCTCTATTTTCGCAACAGACTCTGGCTGGGTGGCTCACCAGCACTGCAACAACGCATCCTCCGCGCTTTCCATGACAGTACAGTGGGCGGCCACTCCGGATTCCCAGTAACTTACCGACGGGTGCGCCGCTTGTTTGCTTGGCCAAAAATGAAAGACGCTATTCGACAGTATGTCAACACTTGCTCTGTCTGTCAACAAGCCAAGCCGGAGCGTGTTAAGTACCCTGGACTACTGGCTCCCCTCCCACTCCCTGAAGGCGCATGGGAGGTTGTGACTATGGATTTCATCGACGGTCTGCCGCAGTCCAACAGAGCTAATTGCATTTTGGTGGTAGTCGACAAGTTCACAAGATACGCTCACTTTCTACCTCTGCAACACCCGTTTACTGCTGCTAAGGTTGCGAGAGCTTACCTGGATAACGTCTACAAGCTGCATGGCCTCCCCAAGGTGATCATATCTGACCGTGATCCCATTTTCACAAGCAAATTTTGGCGTGAGCTGTTTCAGATCATCGGAACTGAACTCAATATGAGCACACCGTACCACCCTCAGACAGATGGGCAGTCCGAGCGGGTAAATCAGTGCCTGGAGATCTACTTACGCTGCTTTATTCATGCTTGCCCGAATCATTGGAGCCAGTTTCTTTCACTAGCTGAATTCTGGTACAATTCTAGTCACCATTCAGCGCTAGACATGTCACCTTTTCAAGCTCTGTATGGCCATGAACCACGCCACTGGGGCATTGAAGCTGCATCAACATGTAAAGTGCCGGATCTGAAGGAATGGCTGGAGGAGAGGAAGACCATGCAACAAGTGTTGAGACAACATCTCCATCGCGCTCGCCACATCATGAAAGTGCAAGCTGACAAGAAACGCACTGCTCGCTCCTTTCAACCTGGAGATGCCGTATACATCAAATTACAACCATACGTGCAAAGTTCAGTCGACCGCCGAGCCAACCACAAGCTATCCTTCAAGTACTTCGGCCCTTTCAAAGTGCTGCGCGCCATCAACCCAGTTGCTTATGAACTCGAGTTACCTTCAGGTTCGAAAATCCACCCTGTTTTTCATGTTTCCCAAATGAAACAGGCTCTGTCGCCCGGTACACCTTCATCTACAGAGCTGCCGATACCTTCGGCTGAAGAATTACTACCAGTCGAGATCCTGCGCAACCGCTGGCGGCAAACTTCTTCCGGTCGCCGCGAGCAGATATTGGTACGCTGGTCTGACAATGCAGGTGTGGACGCTACTTGGGAAGACGCTGTTGCCATGAAACACCGATTTCCTCAATTACCGGCTTGGGGACAAGCCGCATGTCAAGGAGGAGGGGATGTCAGCGTCCCAGCTACAGCCAAGTCAGCGACGGAGGAAGAGCTGGCAGCCAGGTGTACCAATCAGGGAGAAGACCGCGTCATCCGGAGGCCAGCCAGGATCCATCACATCAACAGACGTTTCGTGGGACCGGAGTGGATCAACAGTACTTAAAGCTAGGTGACCAGGAGAGGAGGACATCCGGGCTTGGATCACGGCACGACACGGCACGGCTCATCCACTTTCCCCTTTTCCTTTCCTTCCTCCCTCGAGGAGTGCTTGTAACAGAAAGTGTATCATCCCAGCTACTCTCTAATAGAATTCTGATTTAGATCGAGATCGGGTACCTAACACTATCGGTCTGCACAAGCCGTCTGCGAAGCATGCCATTGTGCGAGCCGCGTCCGCCATCGCCCCATTCCACATCGCCGCCGTCCCGGAGTAGCACCGGAGTCCACGGTTGTCGCCTCCTCGAGCTGAGTCGCAACCGCCCAGGCGGTGCCTGCAACATAATTTCCGTTGCAAAACAAATCTGCAACATGACCTTTGTTGCAAAAAACTCACACACATTTCTGCAACATGATCTCTATTGTAGAAATTTTTTGTTGTGAAAGCTTCTAGAACATTAGTTATGTTGCAACGATGGAGGAAAATTGCCAGCCGCTCGATGGCATCAAATCTGACGGCTCACGACTTAGCTGATTTTATAAAAAAGATCAAACGACGGACGTGTAGCACGTCCCATAATTTTATCCATGCACAAACCAAGATTCTACTTGAAGGAGCAATTTTCCTTGCTGAATATATGTATCGTATATTATATTATATTATGTACCAAAGTAAAATCTGGGCTTATTTTTGGAGACACCCTGTCAATCCCCATCATCCCAATAATTTAAGACAGTTCGATATCTGATATGTGATTTGGATTTAACAATCCCAGCCATTCCATGTGTGATGACACGGTTTAAGGTGTGGCAGGACAACCTCAAATATTTTTTATTCTACAAAGGTTGTGAGGGGAATTTTCACAGTATCACCTAAGACTCGGGAGCACCAGATATTTTCCCCAGGCTGTGCTCGGTAAACCCTCAATAAAAAGGTTGTGATCGGTACATCACGCACGTTGAGGCAGGAACATGCAAAAATTGGTTGCGACAAATAGTTTTTATGAGATTTGGTTGTATGAGATTTTGTTGTTCAATTTGATTATGTGACTAAAGATTAGAAATACATATAATTTTTGTATTTCATTATATATAATTATAAACTAAATATTGAGTAGTATCTCTCATGCATGTTGAGAGAAATAAAACTGGTGGAGTTGATAGAGTGGGATGTGTGCATGTTGAGGGAATTAGTGTAGATAGAATTTTCATGCATGCATGTTAAAATAAATAAATGTAGTGGAGTTGATGAGGTGGCATGCGTGTTGATGTGGCATGTGTGCATGTTGAGATAACTAAGGTAGTAAGGATGAACTTCTTAGGTATATAGGATTCCTATTACCGGCAACGTATAAAATTCCTAGGGTTGATATGAAAAAAATTGGTTCAGTGGTTTGGACCAACATAAGCAACGTTGTAGGAGGGCTTGAGAGTTTTTTTGATCATTTTTTGGTTACGTTTTTTTGTTTTAGAAAAATATGGAGTCATTTGTGGATGCGTGGATGTAGTAAAGAAGAAGGTTGGATAGGGACAACCGTTTGTTCTATTTGGCCATACAAAAAATGATAACATAACATATAATTAAAACCATACTCCAATAACATACGACAACTGAAGTACCAAATGCACATATTGCGGGCTTAATTTGGTTGGTGCCCGTGTACCTCAGCGCCCGACCGTTATATCAAAGCCACATAAATAATTCAATTATGTTAATATTTTGCATCTAATCCGATATTCATATAAAAATAATATCAAAGTTACGCCTTCTTAAATGTACCAGTGTCTACAACATTGTGTATTATATAATAAAAGAGGGTAAATAAGAGTATACAAATATGTGGATGAGACAAAAAAAATAAAGAATTGACACTTTCAATGCACTAAAGATCTAGCCCTCGCATTTGCGAAGGCCACCTTGCTAGTGGTTCAAAAGAGATAATCAATAACCCATATCTAAGCAAATGTAGACATGACACTACCAAAATAAGTCACGTTCCCGACGGCCCATACTATGCCGACGGGGGCCGTCGGCATAGATGGCGGTATGCCGACGGCCTAAGGCAAACCGTCGGCGTAGTTCGGCCGTCGGGCAGACACGGAGGGAATCTTGCGGTGGGTTGTGCCCGGACCTTGATCCGAAGTGTACCTACGGGCTGGCCTATCATAGCCAGGTGAAAATGTCCATCGGTCAAACCCCGTCCGGTGAAAGTCAAAGGCCTACATCCGCCCGGTCAACAGTGCCTGGGTTAGACGGGACGGGGTACTAAGGGGGTAGCTATACCGCCAGGTCTTGAGCTGGGCCCTCTTACACGTCTGGATGTGTGGTGGCAGGTGCAAGCACCCGGCACGCGGCTCCGTAGTGTGACCCCCTCACGGACGTCGCTGCCGCCGTCGCACGGAGGGGGGAAACGGCCACGTCGGGCAGACACGGAGGGAATCTTGCGGTGGGTTGTGCCCGAACCTTGATCCGAAGTGTACCTATGGGCTGGCCTATCATAGCAAGGTGAAAATGTCCATCGGTCAAACCCCGTCCGGCGAAAGTCAAAGGCCTAGATCCATTCGGTCAACAGTGCCTGGGTTAGACGGGACGGGGTACTTGGGGGGGGGAGCTATGCCGCCAGGTCTTGCGCTGGGTCCTCTTACACGTCTAGAAGTGTGGTGGCAGGTGCAAGCACCCGGCACGCGGCTCCGTAGTGTGACCCCCCTCATGGACGTCGCTGGCGCCGTCGCACGGAGGGGGGAAACGGCCACGTCGGGCGGACACGGAGGGAATCTTGCGGTGGGTTGTGCCCGGACCTTGATCCGAAGTGTACCTACGGGTTGGCCTATCATAGCCAGGTGAAAATGTACATCGGTCAAACCCCGTCCGGTGAAAGTGAAAGGCCTAGATCCGCCCGGTCAACAGTGCCTGGGTTAGACGGGACGGGGTACTTGGGGGGTAGCTATGCCGCCAGGTCTTGCGCTGGGCCCTCTTACACGTCTGGAAGTGTGGTGGCAGGTGCAAGCACCCGGCACGTGGCTCCGTAGTGTGACCCCCTCACGGACGTTGCTGCCGCCGTCGCACGGAGGGGGGAAACGGCCACGTCGGGCAGACACGGAGGGAATCTTGCGGTGGGTTGTGCCCGAACCTTGATCCGAAGTGTACCTATGGGCTGGCCTATCATAGCCAGGTGAAAATGTCCATCGGTCAAATCCTGTCCGGCGAAAGTCAAAGGCCTAGATCCGCCCGGTCAATAGTGCCTGGGTTAGACGGGACGGGGTACTTGGGGGGTAGCTATGCCGCCAGGTCCTACGCTGGGCCCTCCTACATGTCTGGAAGTGTGGTGGCAGGTGCAAGCACCCGGCACGCGGCTCCGTAGTGTGACCCCACTCACGGACGTCGCTGCCACCGTCGCACGGAGGGGGGAAACGGCCACGTCGGGGAGACACGGAGGGAATCTTGTGGTGGGTTGCGCCCGGACCTTGATCCGAAGTGTACCTACGGGCTGGCCTATCATAGCCAGGTGAAAATGTCCATCGGTCAAACCCCGTCCGGCGAAAATCAAAGGCCTAGATCCGCCCGGTCAACAGTGCCTGGGTTAGACGGGACGGGGTACTTGGGGGGGGGGGTCGCTATGCCGCCAGGTCTTGCGCTGGGCCCTTTTACACGTCTGGAAGTGTGGTGGCAGGTGCAAGCACCCGGCACGCGGCTCCGTAGTGTGACCCCCCCTCATGGACGTCGTGGCGCCGTCGCACGGAGGGGGGAAACGGCCACGTCGGGCGGACACGGAGGGAATCTTGCGGTGGGTTGTGCCCGGACCTTGATCCGAAGTGTACCTATGGGCTGGCCTATCATAGCCAGGTGAAAATGTCCATCGGTGAAACCCCGTCCGGTGAAAGTCAAAGGCCTAGATCCGCCGGGTCAACAGTGCCTGGGTTAGACGGGACGGGGTACTTGGGGGGTAGCTATGCCGCCAGGTCTTGCGCTGGGCCCTCTTACACGTCTGGAAGTGAGGTGGCAGGTGCAAGCACCCGGCACGCGGCTCCGTAGTGTGACCCTCTCACGGACGTCGCTGCCGCCGTCGCACGGAGGGGGGAAACGGCCAAGTCGGGCAGACACGGAGGGAATCTTGCGGTGGGTTGTGCCCGGACCTTGATCCGAAGTGTACCTATGGGCTGGCCTATCATAGCCAGGTGAAAATGTCCATCGGTCAAAGCCCGTCCGGCGAAAGTCAAAGGCCTAGATCCGCCCGGTGAATAGTGCCTGGGTTAGACGGGACGGGGTACTTGGGGGGTAGCTATGCCGCCAGGTCTTACGCTGGGCCCTCCTACACGTATGTAAGTGTGGTGGCAGGTGCAAGCACCCGGCACGCGGCTCCGTAGTGTGACCCCCCTCACGGACGTCGCTGCCGCCGTCGCACGGAGGGGGGAAACGGCCACGTCGGGCAGACACGGAGGGAATCTTGTGGTGGGTTGTGCCCAGACCTTGATCCGAAGTTTACCTACGGGCTGGCCTATCATAGCCAGGTGAAAATGTCCATCGGTCAAACCCCGTCCGGCGAAAGTTAAAGGCCTAGATCTGCCCGGTCAATATTGCCTGGGTTAGACGGGACGGGGTACTTGGGGGGGGGTCGCTATGCCGCCAGGTCTTGCGCTGGGCCCTCTTACACGTCTGGAAGTGTGGTGGCAGGTGCAAGTACCCGGCACGCGGCTCCGTAGTGTGACCCCCCTCAGGGACGTCGCTGCCGCCATCGCACGGAGGGGGGAAACGGCCATGTCGGGCAGACATGAAGGGAATCTTGCGGTGGGTTGTGCCCGGACCTTGATTCGAAGTGTACATATGGGCTGGCCTATCATAGTCAGGTGAAAATGTCCATCGGTCAAACCCCATCCGGCGAAAGTCAAAGGCCTAGATCCGCCCGGTCAACAATGCCTGGGTTAGACGGGACGGGGTACTTGGGGGGGTAGCTATGCAGCCAGGTCTTGCGCTGGGCCCTCTTACACGTCTGGAAGTGTGGTGGCAGGTGCAAGCACCCGGCACGCGGCTCCGTAGTGTGACCCCCCTCATGGACGTCGCTGGCGCCGTCGCACGGAGGGGGGAAACGGCCATGTCGGGCGGACACGGAGGGAATCTTGCGGTGGGTTGTGCCCGGACCTTGATCCGAAGTGTACCTACGGGCTGGCCTATCATAGCCAGGTGAAAATGTCCATCGGTCAAACCCCGTCCGGTGAAAGTCAAAGGCCTAGATCCGCCCGGTCAACAGTGCCTGGGTTAGACGGGACGGGGTACTAAGGGGGTAGCTATGCCGCCAGGTCTTGAGCTGGGCCCTCTTACACGTCTGGATGTGTGGTGGCAGGTGCAAGCACCCGGCACGCGGCTCCGTAGTGTGACCCACTCACGGACGTCGCTGCCGCCGTCGCACGGAGGGGGGAAATGGCCTCGTCGGGCAGACACGGAGGGAATCTTGCGGTGGGTTGTGCCCGAACCTTGATCCGAAGTGTACCTATGGGCTGGCCTATCATAGCCAGGTGAAAATGTCCATCGGTCAAACCCCGTCCGGCGAAAGTCAAAGGCCTAGATCCATTCGGTCAACAGTGCCTGGGTTAGACGGGACGGGGTACTTGGGGGGGGGGAGCTATGCCGCCAGGTCTTGCGCTGGGTCCTCTTACACGTCTAGAAGTGTGGTGGCAGGTGCAAGCACCCGGCACGCGGCTCCGTAGTGTGACCCCCCTCATGGACGTCGCTGGCGCCGTCGCACGGAGGGGGGAAACGGCCACGTCGGGCGGACACGGAGGGAATCTTGCGGTGGGTTGTGCCCGGACCTTGATCCGAAGTGTACCTACGGGTTGGCCTATCATAGCCAGGTGAAAATGTCCATCAGTCAAACCCCGTCCGGTGAAAGTCAAAGGCCTAGATCCGCCCGGTCAACAGTGCCTGGGTTAGACAGGACGGGGTACTTGGGGGGTAGCTATGCCGCCAGGTCTTGCGCTGGGCCCTCTTACACGTCTGGAAGTGTGGTGGCAGGTGCAAGCACCCGGCACGTGGCTCCGTAGTGTGACCCCCTCACGGACGTCGCTGCCGCCGTCGCACGGAGGGGGGAAACGGCCACGTCGGGCAGACACGGAGGGAATCTTGCGGTGGGTTGTGCCCGAACCTTGATCCGAAGTGTACCTATGGGCTGGCCTATCATAGCCAGGTGAAAATGTCCATCGGTCAAATCCTGTCCGGCGAAAGTCAAAGGCCTAGATCCGCCCGGTCAATAGTGCCTGGGTTAGACGGGATGGGGTACTTGGGGGGTAGCTATGTCGCCAGGTCTTACGCTGGGCCCTCCTACACGTCTGGAAGTGTGGTGGCAGGTGCAAGCACCCGGCACGCGGCTCCGTAGTGTGACCCCACTCACGGACGTCGCTGCCGCCGTCGCACGGAGGGGGGAAACGGCCACGTCGGGGAGACACGGAGGGAATCTTGTGGTGGGTTGTGCCCGGACCTTGATCCGAAGTGTACCTACGGGCTGGCCTATCATAGCCAGGTGAAAATGTCCATCGGTCAAACCCCGTCCGGCGAAAATCAAAGGCCTAGATCCGCCCGGTCAACAGTGCCTGGGTTAGACGGGACGGGGTACTTGGGGGGGGGGTCGCTATGCCGCCAGGTCTTGCGCTGGGCCCTTTTACACGTCTGGAAGTGTGGTGGCAGGTGCAAGCACCCGGCACGCGGCTCCGTAGTGTGACCCCCCCTCATGGACGTCGTGGCGCCGTCGCACGGAGGGGGGAAACGGCCACGTCGGGCGGACACGGAGGGAATCTTGCGGTGGGTTGTGCCCGGACCTTGATCCGAAGTGTACCTATGGGCTGGCCTATCATAGCCAGGTGAAAATGTCCATCGGTGAAACCCCGTCCGGTGAAAGTCAAAGGCCTAGATCCGCCGGGTCAACAGTGCCTGGGTTAGACGGGACGGGGTACTTGGGGGGTAGCTATGCCGCCAGGTCTTGCGCTGGGCCCTCTTACACGTCTGGAAGTGAGGTGGCAGGTGCAAGCACCCGGCACGCGGCTCCGTAGTGTGACCCTCTCACGGACGTCGCTGCCGCCATCGCACGGAGGGGGGAAACGGCCAAGTCGGGCAGACACGGAGGGAATCTTGCGGTGGGTTGTGCCCGGACCTTGATCCGAAGTGTACCTACGGGCTGGCCTATCATAGCCAGGTGAAAATGTCCATCGGTCAAAGCCCGTCCGGCGAAAGTCAAAGGCCTAGATCCGCCCGGTGAATAGTGCCTGGGTTAGACGGGACGGGGTACTTGGGGGGTAGCTATGCCGCCAGGTCTTACGCTGGGCCCTCCTACACGTATGTAAGTGTGGTGGCAGGTGCAAGCACCCGGCACGCGGCTCCGTAGTGTGACCCCCCTCACGGACGTCGCTGCCGCCGTCGCACGGAGGGGGGAAACGGCCACGTCGGGCAGACACGGAGGGAATCTTGTGGTGGGTTGTGCCCAGACCTTGATCCGAAGTTTACCTACGGGCTGGCCTATCATAGCCAGGTGAAAATGTCCATCGGTCAAACCCCGTCCGGCGAAAGTCAAAGGCCTAGATCTGCCCGGTCAATAGTGCCTGGGTTAGACGGGACGGGGTACTTGGGGGGGGGGTCGCTATGCCGCCAGGTCTTGCGCTGGGCCCTCTTACACGTCTGGAAGTGTGGTGGCAGGTGCAAGTACCCGGCACGCGGCTCCGTAGTGTGACCCCCCTCAGGGACGTCGCTGCCGCCATCGCACGGAGGGGGGAAACGGCCATGTCGGGCAGACATGAAGGGAATCTTGCGGTGGGTTGTGCCCGGACCTTGATTCGAAGTGTACATATGGGCTGGCCTATCATAGTCAGGTGAAAATGTCCATCGGTCAAACCCCATCCGGCGAAAGTCAAAGGCCTAGATCCGCCCGGTCAACAATGCCTGGGTTAGACGGGACGGGGTACTTGGGGGGGTAGCTATGCAGCCAGGTCTTGCGCTGGGCCCTCTTACACGTCTGGAAGTGTGGTGGCAGGTGCAAGCACCCGGCACGCGGCTCCGTAGTGTGACCCCCCTCATGGACGTCGCTGGCGCCGTCGCACGGAGGGGGGAAACGGCCATGTCGGGCGGACACGGAGGGAATCTTGCGGTGGGTTGTGCCCGGACCTTGATCCGAAGTGTACCTACGGGCTGGCCTATCATAGCCAGGTGAAAATGTCCATCGGTCAAACCCCGTCCGGTGAAAGTCAAAGGCCTAGATCCGCCCGGTCAACAGTGCCTGGGTTAGACGGGACGGGGTACTAAGGGGGTAGCTATGCCGCCAGGTCTTGAGCTGGGCCCTCTTACACGTCTGGATGTGTGGTGGCAGGTGCAAGCACCCGGCACGCGGCTCCGTAGTGTGACCCACTCACGGACGTCGCTGCCGCCGTCGCACGGAGGGGGGAAATGGCCTCGTCGGGCAGACACGGAGGGAATCTTGCGGTGGGTTGTGCCCGAACCTTGATCCGAAGTGTACCTATGGGCTGGCCTATCATAGCCAGGTGAAAATGTCCATCGGTCAAACCCCGTCCGGCGAAAGTCAAAGGCCTAGATCCATTCGGTCAACAGTGCCTGGGTTAGACGGGACGGGGTACTTGGGGGGGGGGAGCTATGCCGCCAGGTCTTGCGCTGGGTCCTCTTACACGTCTAGAAGTGTGGTGGCAGGTGCAAGCACCCGGCACGCGGCTCCGTAGTGTGACCCCCCTCATGGACGTCGCTGGCGCCGTCGCACGGAGGGGGGAAACGGCCACGTCGGGCGGACACGGAGGGAATCTTGCGGTGGGTTGTGCCCGGACCTTGATCCGAAGTGTACCTACGGGTTGGCCTATCATAGCCAGGTGAAAATGTCCATCAGTCAAACCCCGTCCGGTGAAAGTCAAAGGCCTAGATCCGCCCGGTCAACAGTGCCTGGGTTAGACAGGACGGGGTACTTGGGGGGTAGCTATGCCGCCAGGTCTTGCGCTGGGCCCTCTTACACGTCTGGAAGTGTGGTGGCAGGTGCAAGCACCCGGCACGTGGCTCCGTAGTGTGACCCCCTCACGGACGTCGCTGCCGCCGTCGCACGGAGGGGGGAAACGGCCACGTCGGGCAGACACGGAGGGAATCTTGCGGTGGGTTGTGCCCGAACCTTGATCCGAAGTGTACCTATGGGCTGGCCTATCATAGCCAGGTGAAAATGTCCATCGGTCAAATCCTGTCCGGCGAAAGTCAAAGGCCTAGATCCGCCCGGTCAATAGTGCCTGGGTTAGACGGGATGGGGTACTTGGGGGGTAGCTATGTCGCCAGGTCTTACGCTGGGCCCTCCTACATGTCTGGAAGTGTGGTGGCAGGTGCAAGCACCCGGCACGCGGCTCCGTAGTGTGACCCCACTCACGGACGTCGCTGCCGCCGTCGCACGGAGGGGGGAAACGGCCACGTCGGGGAGACACGGAGGGAATCTTGTGGTGGGTTGTGCCCGGACCTTGATCCGAAGTGTACCTACGGGCTGGCCTATCATAGCCAGGTGAAAATGTCCATCGGTCAAACCCCGTCCGGCGAAAATCAAAGGCCTAGATCCGCCCGGTCAACAGTGCCTGGGTTAGACGGGACGGGGTACTTGGGGGGGGGGGGTCGCTATGCCGCCAGGTCTTGCGCTGGGACCTCTTACATGTCTGGAAGTATGGTGGCAGGTGCAAGCACCCGGCACGCAGCTCCGTAGTGTGACCCCCCTCACGGACGTCGCTGCCGCCGTCGCACGGAGGGGGGAAACGGCCACGTCGGGCAGACACGGAGGGAATTTTGCGGTGGGTTGTGCCCGGACCTTGATCCGAAGTGTACCTATGGGCTGGCCTATCATAGCCAGGTGAAAATGTCCATCGGTCAAACCCCATCCGGCGAAAGTCAAAGGCCTAGATCCATCCGGTCAACAGTGCCTGGGTTAGACGGGACGGGGTACTTTGGGGGGGGGGTAGCTATGCCGCCAGGTCTTGCGCTGGGCCCTCTTACATGTCTGGAAGTGTGGTGGCAGGTGCAAGCACCCGGCACGCGGCTCCGTAGTGTGACCCCCCCTCATGGACGTCGTGGCGCCGTCGCACGGAGGGGGGAAACGGCCACGTCGGGCGGACACGGAGGGAATCTTGCGGTGGGTTGTGCCCGGACCTTGATCCGAAGTGTACCTATGGGCTGGCCTATCATAGCCTGGTGAAAATGTCCATCGGTGAAACCCCGTCCGGCGAAAGTCAAAGGCCTAGATCCGCCCGGTCAATAGTGCCAGGGTTAGACGGGACGGGGTACTTGGGGGGGGTCGCTATGCCGCCAGGTCTTGCGCTGGGCCCTCTTACACGTCTGGAAGTGTGGTGGCAGGTGCAAGCACCCGGCACGCGGCTCCGTAGTATGACCCCCTCACGGACGTCGCTGCCGCCGTCGCACGGAGGGGGGAAACGGCCACGTCTGGCAGACACAGAGGGAATCTTGCGGTGGGATGTGCCCGGACCTTGATCCGAAGTGTACCTATGGGCTGGCCTATCATAGCCAGGTGAAAATGTCCATCGGTCAAACCCGGCCGGCGAAAGTCAAAGCCCTAGATCCGCCCGGTCAACAGTGTCTGGGTTAGATGGGACGGGGTACTTTGGGGGGGGGGGGGTAGCTGTGCCGCCAGTTCTTGCGTTGGGCCATCTTACACGTTTCAAAGTGTGGTGGTAGGTGCAAGCACCCGGCACGCGGCTCCGTAGTGTGAATCGCCACACGGACGTCGCTGCCGCCGTCGCGCGGAGGGGGGAAACGGCCACGTCGAGCAGACACGGAGGGAATCTTGCGGTGGGTTGTGCCAGGACCTTGATCCGAAGTGTACCTACGGGTGGCCTATCATAGCCAAGTGAAAATGTCCATCGGTCAAACCCCGTCCGGCGAAAGTCAAAGGCCTAGATCCGCCCGGTCAACAGTGCCTGGGTTAGACGGGACGGGGTACTTGGGGGGGGGGTATCTATGCCGCCAGGTCTTGTGCTGGGCCCTCTTACACATTTGGAAGTGTGGTGGCAGGTGCAAGCACCCGGCATGCGGCTCCGTAGTGTGACCCTCCTCACGGACGTCGCTGCCGCCGTCGTACGGAGGGGGGAAACGGCCACGTCGGGCAGACACGGAGGGAATCTTGCGGTTGGTTGTGCCCGGACATTGATGCGAAGTGTACCTATGGGCTGGCCTATCATAGCCAGGTGAAAATGTCCATCGGTCAAACCCCGTCCAGCGAAAGTCAAAGGCCTAGATCCGCCCGGTCAACAGTGCCTGGGTTAGACGGGACGGGGTACTTGGGGGGTAGCTATGCCGCCAGGTCTTGCGCAAGGCCCTCTTACACGTTTGGAAGTGTGGTGGCAGGTGCAAGCACCCGACACGCAGCTCCGTAGTGTGACCCCCATCACGGACGTCGCTGCCGCCGCCGCACGGAGGGAGGAAACGGCCACGTCGGGCAGACACGGAGGGAATCTTGCGATGGGTTGTGCCCAGACCTTGATCCGAAGTGTACCTATGGGCTGGCCTATCATAGCCAGGTGAAAATGTCCATCGGTCAAACCCCATCCGGCGAAAGTCAAAGGCCTAGATCCGCTCGGTCAACAGTGCCTGGCTTAGACGGGACGGGGTACTTGGGGGGTAGCTATGCCGCCAGGTCTTGCGCTGGGCCCTCTTACACGTCTGGAAGTGTGGTGGCAGGTGCAAGCACCCGGCACGCGGCTCCGTAGTGTGACCCCCCTCACGAACGTCGCTGCCGCCGTCGCACGGAGGGGGGAAATGGCCACGTCTGGCAGACACAGAGGGAATCTTGCGGTGGGATGTGCCCGGACCTTGATCCGAAGTGTACCTATGGGCTGGCCTATCATAGCCAGGTGAAAATGTCCATCGGTCAAACCCCGTCCGGCGAAAGTCAAAGCCCTAGATCCGCCCGGTCAACAGTGTCTGGGTTAGACGGGATGGGGTACTTTGGGGGGGGGGGTAGCTGTGCCGCCAGTTCTTGCGTTGGGCCATCTTACACGTTTCAAAGTGTGGTGGTAGGTGCAAGCACCCGGCACGCGGCTCCGTAGTGTGACCCGCCACACGGACGTCGCTGCCGCCGTCGCGCGGAGGGGGGAAACGGCCACGTCAAGCAGACACGGAGGGAATCTTGCGGTGGGTTGTGCCAGGACCTTGATCCGAAGTGTACCTACGGGCTGGCCTATCATAGCCAGGTGAAAATGTCCATCGGTCAAACCCCGTCCGGCGAAAGTCAAAGGCCTAGATCTGCCCGGTCAACAGTGCCTGGGTTAGACGGGACGGGGTCCTTGGGGGGGGGTAGCTATGCCGCCAGGTCTTACGCTGGGCCCTCCTACACGTCTGGAAGTGTGGTGGCAGGTGCAAGCACCCGGCAGGCGGCTCCGTAGTTTGACCCCCCTCACGGACGTCGCTGCCGCCATCGCACGAGGGGGGAAACGGCCACGTCGGGCAGACATGGAGGGAATCTTGCGGTGGGTTGTGCCCGGACCTTGATCCGAAGTGTACCTATGGGCTGGCCTATCATAGCCAGGTGAAAATGTCCATCGGTCAAACCCCGTCCGGCGAAAGTCAAAGGCCCAGATCCATCCGGTCAACAGTGTCTGGGTTAGGCGGGACGGGGTACTTGGGAGGGGGGGGTAGCTATGCTGCCAGGTCTTGCGCTGGGCCCTCTTACACGTCTGGAAGTGTGGTGGCAGGTGCAAGCACCCGGCACGTGGCTCCGTAGTTTGACCCCCCTCACGGACGTCGCTGCCGCCGTCGCACGGAGAGGGTAAATGGCCACGTCGGGCAGACACGGAGGGAATCTTGTGGTGGGTTGTGCCCGGACCTTGATTCGAAGTGTACCTATGGGCTGGCCTATCATAACAAGGTGAAAATGTCCATCGGTCAAACCCCGTCCGGCGAAAGTCAAAGGCCTAGATCCATCCGGTCAACAGTGCCTGGGTTAGACGGGACGGGGTACTTGGGGGGGGGGGTCGCTATGCCGCCAGGTCTTGCGCTGGGCCCTCTTACACGTCTGGAAGTGTGGTGGCAGGTGCAAGCACCCGGCACGCGGCTCCGTAGTGTGACCCCCCTCATGGACGTCGCTGGCGCCGTCGCACGGAGGGGGAAACGGCCACGTCGGGCGGACACGGAGGGAATCTTGCGGTGGGTTGTGCCCGGACCTTGATCCGAAGTGTACCTACGGGTTGGCCTATCATAGCCAGGTGAAAATGTCCATCGGTCAAACCCCGTCCGGTGAAAGTCAAAGGCCTAGATCCGCCCAGTCAACAGTGCCTGGGTTAGACGGGACGGGGTACTTGGGGGGTAGCTATGTCGCCAGGTCTTGCGCTGGGCCCTCTTACACGTCTGGAAGTGTGGTGGCAGGTGCAAGCACCCGACACGTGGCTCCGTAGTTTGACCCCCTCACGGACGTTGCTGCCGCCGTCGCACGGAGGGGGGAAACGGCCACGTCGGGCAGACACGGAGGGAATCTTGCGGTGGGTTGTGCCCGAACCTTGATCCGAAGTGTACCTATGGGCTGGCCTATCATAGCCAGGTCAAAATGTCCATCGGTCAAATCCTGTCCGGCGAAAGTCAAAGGTCTAGATCCGCCCGGTCAATAGTGCCTGGGTTAGACGGGACGGGGTACATGGGGGGGTAGCTATGCCGCCAGGTCTTGCGCTGGGCCCTCTTACACGTCTGGAAGTGTGGTGGCAGGTGCAAGCACGCGGCACGTGGCTCCGTAGTTTGACCCCCCTCACGGACGTCGCTGCCGCCGTCGCACAGAGAGGGTAAACGGCCACGTCGGGCAGACACGGAGGGAATCTTGCGGTGGGTTGTGCCCGGACCTTGATCCGAAGTGTACCTATGGGCTGGCCTATCATAACAAGGTGAAAATGTCCATCGGTCAAACCCCGTCCGGCGAAAGTCAAAGGCCTAGATCCATCCGGTCAACAGTGCCTGGGTTAGACGGGACGGGGTACTTGGGGGGGGGGGGGTAGCTATGCCGCCAGGTCTTGCGCTGGGCCCTCTTACACGTCTGGAAGTGTGGTGGCAGGTGCAAGCACCCGGCACGCGGCTCCATAGTGTGACCCCCCTCATGGACGTCGCTGGCACCGTCGCACGGAGGGGGAAACGGCCACGTCGGGCGGACACGGAGGGAATCTTGCGGTGGGTTGTGCCCGGACCTTGATCCGAAGTGTACCTACGGGTTGGCCTATCATAGCCAGGTGAAAATGTCCATCGGTCAAACCCCGTCCGGTGAAAGTCAAAGGCCTAGATCCGCCCGGTCAACAGTGCCTGGGTTAGACGGGACGGGGTACTTGGGGGGTAGCTATGCCGCCAGGTCTTGCGCTGGGCCCTCTTACACGTCTTGAAGTGTGGTGGCAGGTGCAAGCACCCGACACGTGGCTCCGTAGTGTGACCCCCTCACGGACGTCGCTGCCGCCGTCGCACGGAGGGGGGAAACGGCCACGTCGGGCAGACACGGAGGGAATCTTGCGGTGGGTTGTGCCCGAACCTTGATCCGAAGTGTACCTATGGGCTGGCCTATCATAGCCAGGTCAAAATGTCCATCGGCCAAATCCTGTCCGGCGAAAGTCAAAGGCCTAGATCCGCCCGGTCAATAGTGCCTGGGTTAGACGGGACGGGGTACATGGGGGGGTAGCTATGCCGCCAGGTCTTGCGCTGGGCCCTCTTACACGTCTGGAAGTGTGGTGGCAGGTGCAAGCACCCGGCACGTGGCTCCGTAGTTTGACCCCCCTCACGGACGTCGCTGCCACCGTCGCACAGAGAGGGTAAACGGCCACGTCGGGCAGACACGGAGGGAATCTTGCGGTGGGTTGTGCCCGGACCTTGATCCGAAGTGTACCTATGGGCTGGCCTATCATAACAAGGTGAAAATGTCCATCGGTCAAACCCCGTCCGGCGAAAGTGAAAGGCCTAGATCCATCCGGTCAACAGTGCCTGGGTTAGACGGGACGGGGTACTTGGGGGGGGGTAGCTATGCCGCCAGGTCTTGCGCTGGGCCCTCTTACACGTCTGGAAGTGTGGTGGCAGGTGCAAGCACCCGCCATGCGGCTCCGTAGTGTGACCCCCCTCATGGACGTCGCTGGCGCCGTCGCACGGAGGGGGAAACGGCCACGTCGGGCGGACACGGAGGGAATCTTGCGGTGGGTTGTGCCCGGACCTTGATCCGAAGTGTACCTACGGGTTGGCCTATCATAGCCAGGTGAAAATGTCCATCGGTGAAACCCCGTCCGGTGAAAGTCAAAGGCCTAGATCCGCCCAGTCAACAGTGCCTGGGTTAGACGGGACGGGGTACTTGGGGGGTAGCTATGCCGCCAGGTCTTGCGCTGGGCCCTCTTACACGTCTGGAAGTGTGGTGGCAGGTGCAAGCACCCGACACGTGGCTCCGTAGTGTGACCCCCTCACGGACGTCGCTGCCGCCGTCGCACGGAGGGGGGAAACGGCCACGTCGGGCAGACACGGAGGGAATCTTGCGGTGGGTTGTGCCCGAACCTTGATCCGAAGTGTACCTATGGGCTGGCCTATCATAGCCAGGTCAAAATGTCCATCGGTCAAATCCTGTCCGGCGAAAGTCAAAGGCCTAGATCCGCCCGGTCAATAGTGCTTGGGTTAGACGGGACGGGGTACATGGGGGGGTAGCTATGCCGCCAGGTCTTGCGCTGGGCCCTCTTACACGTCTGGAAGTGTGGTGGCAGGTGCAAGCACGCGGCACGTGGCTCCGTAGTTTGACCCCCCTCACGGACGTCGCTGCCGCCGTCGCACAGAGAGGGTAAACGGCCACGTCGGGCAGACACGGAGGGAATCTTGCGGTGGGTTGTGCCCGGACCTTGATCCGAAGTGTACCTATGGGCTGGCCTATCATAACAAGGTGAAAATGTCCATCGGTCAAACCCCGTCCGGCGAAAGTCAAAGGCCTAGATCCATCTGGTCAACAGTGCCTGGGTTAGACGGGATGGGGTACTTGGGGGGGGGTAGCTATGCCGCCAGGTCTTGCGCTGGGCCCTCTTACACGTCTGGAAGTGTGGTGGCAGGTGCAAGCACCCGGCACGCGGCTCCGTAGTGTGACCCCCCTCATGGACGTCGCTGGCGCCGTCGCACGGAGGGGGAAACGGCCACGTCGGGCGGACACGGAGGGAATCTTGCGGTGGGTTGTGCCCGGACCTTGATCCGAAGTGTACCTACGGGTTGGCCTATCATAGCCAGGTGAAAATGTCCATCGGTCAAACCCCGTCCGGTGAAAGTCAAAGGCCTAGATCCGCCCGGTCAACAATGCCTGGGTTAGACGGGACGGGGTACTTGGGGGGTAGCTATGCCGCCAGGTCTTGCGCTGGGCCCTCTTACACGTCTTGAAGTGTGGTGGCAGGTGCAAGCACCCGACACGTGGCTCCGTAGTGTGACCCCCTCACGGACGTCGCTGCCGCCGTCGCACGGAGGGGGGAAACGGCCACGTCGGGCAGACACGGAGGGAATCTTGCGGTGGGTTGTGCCCGAACCTTGATCCGAAGTGTACCTATGGGCTGGCCTATCATAGCCAGGTCAAAATGTCCATCGGTCAAATCCTGTCCGGCGAAAGTCAAAGGCCTAGATCCGCCCGGTCAATAGTGCCTGGGTTAGACGGGACGGGGTACATGGGGGGGTAGCTATGCCGCCAGGTCTTGCGCTGGGCCCTCTTACACGTCTGGAAGTGTGGTGGCAGGTGCAAGCACCCGGCACGTGGCTCCGTAGTTTGACCCCCCTTACGGACGTCGCTGCCACCGTCGCACAGAGAGGGTAAACGGCCACGTCGGGCAGACACGGAGGGAATCTTGCGGTGGGTTGTGCCCGGACCTTGATCCGAAGTGTACCTATGGGCTGGCCTATCATAACAAGGTGAAAATGTCCATCGGTCAAACCCCGTCCGGCGAAAGTCAAAGGCCTAGATCCATCCGGTCAACAGTGCCTGGGTTAGACGGGACGGTGTACTTGGGGGGGGGGTAGCTATGCCGCCAGGTCTTGCGCTGGGCCCTCTTACACGTCTGGAAGTGTGGTGGCAGGTGCAAGCACCCGCCACGCGGCTCCGTAGTGTGACCCCCCTCATGGACGTCGCTGGCGCCGTCGCACGGAGGGGGAAACGGCCACGTCGGGCGGACACGGAGGGAATCTTGCGGTGGGTTGTGCCCGGACCTTGATCCGAAGTGTACCTACGGGTTGGCCTATCATAGCCAGGTGAAAATGTCCATCGGTCAAACCCCGTCCGGTGAAAGTCAAAGGCCTAGATCCGCCCGGTCAACAGTGCCTGGGTTAGACGGGACGGGGTACTTGGGGGGTAGCTATGCCGCCAGGTCTTGCGCTGGGCCCTCTTACACGTCTGGAAGTGTGGTGGCAGGTGCAAGCACCCGACACGTGGCTCCGTAGTGTGACCCCCTCACGGACGTCGCTGCCGCCGTCGCACGGAGGGGGGAAACGGCCACGTCGGGCAGACACGGAGGGAATCTTGCGGTGGGTTGTGCCCGAACCTTGATCCGAAGTGTACCTATGGGCTGGCCTATCATAGCCAGGTCAAAATGTCCATCGGTCAAATCCTGTCCGGCGAAAGTCAAAGGCCTAGATCCGCCCGGTCAATAGTGCCTGGGTTAGACGGGACGGGGTACTTGGGGGGTAGCTATGCCGCCAGGTCTTACGCTGGGCCCTCCTACACGTCTGGAAGTGTGGTGGCAGGTGCAAGCACCCGGCACGCGGCTTCGTAGTGTGACCCCACTCACGGACGTCGTTGCCACCGTCGCACGGAGAGGGGAAACGGCCACGTCGGGCAGACACGGAGGGAATCTTGTGGTGGGTTGTGCCCGGACCTTGATCCGAAGTGTACCTACGGGCTGGCCTATCATAGCCAGGTGAAAATGTCCATCGGTCAATCCCCGTCCGGCGAAAATCAAAGGCCTAGATCCGCCCGGTCAACAGTGCCTAGGTTAGACGGGACGGGGTACTTGGGGGGGGGTCGCTATGCCGCCAGGTCTTGCGCTGGGACCTCTTACACGTCTGGAAGTGTGGTGGTAGGTGCAAGCACCCGGCACGCGGCTCCGTAGTGTGACCCCCCTCACGGACGTCGCTGCCGCCGTCGCACGGAGGGGGGAAACGGCCACGTCGGGCAGACACGGAGGGAATCTTGTGGTGGGTTGTGCCCGGACCTTGATCCGAAGTGTACCTATGGGCTGGCCTATCATAGCCAGGTGAAAATGTCCATCGGTCAAACCCCATCCGGCGAAAGTCAAAGGCCTAGATCCGCCCGTTCAACAGTGCCTGGGTTAGACGGGACGGGGTACTTGGGGGGGTAGCTATGCCGCCAGGTCTTGCGCTGGGCCCTCATACACGTCTAGAAGTGTGGTGGCAGGTGCAAGCACCCGGCACGCGGCTCCGTAGTGTGACCCCCCTCACGTATGTCGCTGCCGCCGTCACACGGAGGGGGGAAACGCCCACGTCGGGCAGACACGGAGGGAATCTTGTGGTGGGTTGTGCCCGGACCTTGATCCGAAGTGTACCTACGGGCTGGCCTATCATAGCCAAGTGAAAATGTCCATCGGTCAAAACCCGTCCCGCGAAAGTCAAAGGCCTAGATCCGCTCGGTCAACAGTGCCTGGGTTAGACGGGACGGGGTACTTGGGGGGGGGGGGGTAGCTATGCAGCCAGGTCTTGCGCTGGGCCCTCTTACACGTCTGGAAGTGTGGTGGCAGGTGCAAGCACCCGGCACGCGGCTCCGTAGTTTGACCCCCCTCACGGACGTCGCTGCCGCCGTCGCACGGAGGGGGGAAACGGCCACGTCGGGCAGACACGGAGGGAATCTTTCGGTGGGTTGTGCCCGGACCTTGATCCGAAGTGTACCTATGGGCTGGCCTATCATAGCTAGGTGAAAATGTCCATCGGTCAAACCCCATCCGGCGAAAGTCAAAGGCCTAGATCCATCCGGTCAACAGTGCCTGGGTTAGACGGGACGGGGTTCTTGGGGGGGGGGGGTAGCTATGCCGCCAGGTCTTGCGCTGGACCCTCTTACACGTCTGGAAGTGTGGTGGCAGGTGCAAGCACCCGACACGCGGCTCCGTAGTGTGACCCCCCCTCATGGACGTCGTGGCGCCGTCGCACGGAGGGGGGAAACGGCCACGTCGGGCGGACACGGAGGGAATCTTGCGGTGGGTTGTGCCCGGACCTTGATCCGAAGTGTACCTATGGGCTGGCCTAGCATAGCCAGGTGAAAATGTCCATCGGTCAAACCCCGTCCGGTGAAAGTCAAAGGCCTAGATCCGCCCGGTCAATAGTGCCTGGGTTAGACGGGACGGGGTACTTGGGGGGTAGCTATGCCGCCAGGTCTTGCGCTGGGCCCTCTTACACGTCTGGAAGTGTGGTGGCAGGTGCAAGCACCCGGCACGCGGCTCCGTAGTGTGACCCCCTCACGGACGTCGCTGCCACCGTCGCACGGAGGGGGGAAACGGCCACGTCGGGCAGACACGGAGGGAATCTTGCGGTGTGTTGTGCCCGGACCTTGATCCGAAGTGTACCTATGGGATGGCCTATCATAGCTAGGTGAAAATGTCCATCGGTCAAACCCCGTCCGGCGAAAGTCAAAGGCCTAGATCCGCCCGGTGAATAGTGCCTGGGTTAGACGGGACGGGGTACTTGGGGGGTAGCTATGCCGCCAGGTCTTACGCTGGGCCCTCCTACACGTCTGGAAGTGTGGTGGCAGGTGCAAGCACCCGGCACGCGGCTCCGTAGTGTGACCCCCCTCACGGACGTCGCTGCCGCCGTCGCACGGAGGGGTGAAACGGCAACGTCGGGCAGACACGGAGGGAATCTTGTGGTGGGTTGTGCCCGGACCTTGATCCGAAGTTTACCTACGGGCTGGCCTATCATAGCCAGGTGAAAATGTCCATCGGTCAAATCCCATCCGGCGAAAGTCAAAGTCCTAGATCCGCCCGGTCAATAGTGCCCGGGTTAGACGGGACGGGGTACTTGGGGGGGGGGGTCGCTATGCCGCCAGGTCTTGCGCTGGGCCCTCTTACACGTTTGGAAGTGTGGTGGCAGGTGCAAGCACCCGGCACGCGGCTCCGTAGTGTGACCCCCCTCATGGACGTCGCTGCCGCCGTCGCACGGAGGGGGGAAACGGCCACGTCGGGCAGTCACGGAGGTAATCTTGTGGTGGGTTGTGCCCGGACCTTGATCCGAAGTGTACCTATTGGCTGGCCTATCATACTCAGGTGAAAATGTCCATCGGTCAAACCCCATCCGGCGAAATTCAAAGGCCTAGATCCGCCCGGTCAACAGTGCCTGGGTTAGACGGGACGGGGTACTTGGGGGGGGGGTAGCTATGCAGCCAGGTCTTGCGCTGGGCCCTCTTACACGTCTGGAAGTGTGGTGGCAGGTGCAAGCACCCGACACGCGGCTCCGTAGTGTGACCCCCCACAAGGACGTCGTTGCCGCCGTCGCACGGAGGGGGGAAACGGCCACGTCGGGCAGACACGGAGGGAATCTTGCGGTGGGTTGTGCCAGGACCTTGATCCGAAGTGTACTTACGGGCTGCCCTATCATAGCCAGGTGAAATGTCCATCGGTCAAACCAAGTCCGATGAAAGTCAAAGGCCTAGATCCGCCCGGTCAACAGTGCCTGGGTTAGACGGGACGGGGTACTTGGGGGGGTAGCTATGCTGCCAGGTCTTGCGCTGGGCCCTCTTACAAGTCTGGAAGTGTGGTGGCAGGTGCAAGCTCCCGGCACGCGGCTCCGTAGTTTGACCACCCTCACGGACGTTGCTGCCGCTGTCGCACGGAGGGGGGAAACGGCCACGTTAGGCAGACACGGAGGGAATCTTGCGGTGGGTTGTGCCCGGACCTTGATCCGAAGTGTACCTATGGGCTGGCCTATCATAGCCAGGTGAAAATGTCCATCGGTCAAACCCCGTCCGGCGAAAGTCAAAGGCCTAGATCCATCCGGTCAACAGTGCCTGGGTTAGACGGGACGGGGTACTTGGGGGGGGGGGGTAGCTATGCCGCCAGGTCTTGCGCTGGGCCCTCTTACACGTCTGGAAGTGTGGTGGCAGGTGCAAGCACCCGGCACGCGGCTCCGTAGTGTGACCCCCTCACGGACGTCGCTGCCGCCGTCGCACGGAGGGGGGAAACGGCCACGTCGGGCAGACACGGAGGGAATCTTGCGGTGGGTTGTGCCCGAAACTTGATCCGAAGTGTACCTATAGGCTGGCCTATCATAGCCAGGTCAATAGTGCCTGGGTTAGACGGGACAGGGTACTTGGGGGGTAGCTATGCCGCCAGGTCTTACGCTGGGCCCTCCTACACGTCTGGAAGTGTGGTGGCAGGTGCAAGCACGCGGCACGCGGCTCCGTAGTGTGACCCCCCTCACGGACGTCGCTGCCGCCGTCGCACGGAGGGGGGAAACGGCCACGTCGGGCAGACACGGAGGGAATCTTGTGGTGGGTTGTGCCCGGACCTTGATCCGAAGTGTACCTATGGGCTGGCCTATCATAGCCAGGTGAAAATGTCCATCGGTCAAACCCTGTCCGGCGAAAGTCAAAGGCCTAGATCCGCCCGGTCAACAGTGCCTGGGTTAGACGGGACGGGGTACTTGGGGGGTAGCTATGCCGCCAGGTCTTACGCTGGGCCCTCCTACACGTCTGGAAGTGTGGTGGCAGGTGCAAGCACCCGGCACGCGGCTCCGTAGTGTGACCCCCCTCACGGACGTCGCTGCCGCCGTCGCACGGAGGGGGGAAACGGCCACGTCGGGCAGACACGGAGGGAATCTTGTGGTGGGTTGTGCCCGGACCTTGATCCGAAGTGTACCTACGGGCTGGCCTATCATAGCCAGGTGAAAATGTCCTTCGGTCAAACCCCGTCAGGCGAAAGTCAAAGGCCTAGATCCGCCCGGTCAACAGTGCCTGGGTTAGACGGGACGGGGTACTTGGGGGGGGGGGTCGCTATGCCGCCAGGTCTTGCGCTGGGACCTCTAACACGTCTGGAAGTGTGGTGGCAGGTGCAAGCACCCGGCACGCGGCTCCGTAGTGTGACCCCCCCTCACGGACGTCGCTGCCACCGTCGCACGGAGGGGGGAAACGGCCACGTCGGGCAGACACGGAGGGAATCTTGCGGTGGGTTGTGCCCGGACCTTGATCCGAAGTGTACCTATGGGCTGGCCTATCATAGCCAGGTGAAAATGTCCATCCGTCAAATCCCATTCGGCGAAAGTCAAAGGCCTAGATCCGCCCGGTCAACAGTGCCTGGGTTAGATGGGACGGGGTACTTGGGGGGGGGGGGTAGCTATGCCGCCAGGTCTTGCGCTGGGCCCTCTTACACATCTGGAAGTGTGGTGGCAGGTGCAAGCACCCGGCATGCGGCTCCGTAGTGTGACCGCCCACACGGACGTCGCTGCCGCCGTCGCACGGAGGGGGGAAATGGCCATGTCTAGCAGACACGGAGGGAATCTTGCGGTGGGTTGTGCCAGGACCTTGATCCGAAGTGTACCTACGGGCTGGCCTATCATAGCCAGGTGAAAATGTCCATCGGTCAAACCCCGTCAGGCGAAAGTCAAAGGCCTAGATCCGCCCGGTCAACAGTGCCTGGGTTAGACGGGACGGGGTACTTGGGGGGGGGGGGGGGTGGTCGCTATGCCGCCAGGCCTTGCGCTGGGCCCTCTAACACGTCTGGAAGTGTGGTGGCAGGTGCCAGCACCCGGCACGCGGCTCCGTAGTGTGACCCCCCTCACGGACGTCGCTGCCACCGTCGCACGGAGGGGGGAAACGGCCACGTCGGGCAGACACGGAGGGAATCTTGTGGTGGGTTGTGCCCGGACCTTGATCCGAAGTTTACCTACGGGCTGGCCTATCATAGCCAGGTGAAAATGTCCATCGGTCAAACCCCGTCCGGCGAAAGTCAAAGGACTAGATCCGCCCGGTCAACAGTGCCTGGGTTAGACGGGACGGGGTACATGGGGGGGTAGCTATGCCGCCAGGTCTTGCGCTGGGCCCTCTTACACGTCTGGAAGTGTGGTGGCAGGTGCAAGCACCCGGCACGCGGCTCCGTAGTGTGACCCCCCTCATGGACGTCGCTGGCGCCGTCGCACGGAGGGGGGAAACGGCCACGTCGGGCGGACACGGTGGGAATCTTGCGGCGGGTTGTGCCCGGACCTTGATCCAAAGTGTACCTACGGGCTGGCCTATCATAGCCAGGTGAAAATGTCCATCGGTCAAACCCCGTCCGGTGAAAGTCAAAGGCCTAGATCCGCCCGGTCAACAGTGCCTGGGTTAGACGGGACGGGGTACTTGGGGGGTAGCTATGCCGCCAGGTCTTGCGCTGGGCCCTCTTACACGTCTGGAAGTGTGGTGGCAGGTGCAAGCACCCGGCACGCGGCTCCGTAGTGTGACCCCCTCATGGACGTCGCTGCCGCCATCGCACGGAGGGGGGAAACGGCAACGTCGGGCAGACACGGAGGGAATCGTGCGGTGGGTTGTGCCCGAACCTTGATCCGAAGTGTACCTATGGGCTGGCCTATCATAGCTAGGTGAAAATGTCCATCGGTCAAACCCCATCCGGCGAAAGTCAAAGGCCTAGATCCGCCCGGTCAATAGTGCCTGGGTTAGACGGGACGGGGTACTTGGGGGGTAGCTATGCCGCCAGGTCTTACGCTGGGCCCTCCTACACGTCTGGAAGTGTGGTGGCAGGTGCAAGCACCCGGCACGCGGCTCCGTAGTTTGACCTCCCTCACGGACGTCGCTGCCGCCATCGCACGGAGGGGGGAAACGGCCACGTCGGGCAGACATGGAGGGAATCTTGCGGTGGGTTGTGCCCGGACCTTGATCCGAAGTGTACCTATGGGCTGGCCTATCATAGCCAGGTGAAAAAGTCCATCGGTCAAACCCTGTCCGCCGAAAGTCAAAGGCCTAGATCCATTCGGTCAACACTGCCTGGGTTACACGGGACGGGGTACTTGGGGGGGGGGGGGGGGTAGCTATGCCGCCAGGTCTTGCGCTGGGCCCTCTTACACGTCTGGAAGTGTGGTGGCAGGTGCAAGCACCCGGCACGCGGCTCCGTAGTGTGACCCCCCTCATGGACGTCGCTGGCGCCGTCGCACGGAGGGGGGAAACGGCCACGTCGGGCGGACACGGTGGGAATCTTGCGGCGGGTTGTGCCCGGACCTTTATCCAAAGTGTACCTACGGGCTGGCCTATCATAGCCAGGTGAAAATGTCCATCGGTCAAACCCCGTCCGGTGAAAGTCAAAGGACTAGATCCGCCCGGTCAACAGTGCCTGGGTTAGACGGGACGGGGTACTTGGGGGGGTAGCTATGCCGCCAGGTCTAGCGCTGGGCCCTCTTACACATCTGGAAGTGTGGTGGCAGGTGCAAGCACCCGGCACGCGGCTCCGTAGTGTGACCCCCCACACGGACGTCGCTGCCGCCGTCGCACGGAGGGGGGAAATGGCCACGTCGAGCAGACACGGAGGGAATCTTGCGGTGGGTTATGCCAGGACCTTGATCTGAAGTGTACCCACGGGCTGGCCTATCATAGCCAGGTGAAAATGTCCATCGGTCAAACCCCGTCCGGTGAAAGTCAAAGGCCTAGATCCGCCCGGTCAACAGTGCCTGGGTTAGACGGGA
The DNA here is from genome assembly GCA_039707655.1 of Elymus sibiricus. Classification (NCBI taxonomy): domain Eukaryota; kingdom Viridiplantae; phylum Streptophyta; class Magnoliopsida; order Poales; family Poaceae; genus Elymus; species Elymus sibiricus. The sequence goes on along the minus strand of CM077670.1, from coordinate 366,655,496 downwards.
CGGGGTACATGGGGGGGTAGCTATGCCGCCAGGTCTTGCGCTGGGCCCTCTTACACGTCTGGAAGTGTGGTGGCAGGTGCAAGCACCCGGCACGCGACTCCGTAGTTTGACCCCCCTCACGGACGTCGCTGCCGCCGTCGCACGGAGGGGGGAAACGGCCACGTCGGGGAGACACGAAGGGAATCTTGCGGTGGGTTGTGCCCGGACCTTGATCCGAAGTGTACCTATGGGCTGGCCTATCATAGCCCGGTGAAAATGTCCATCGGTCAAACCCCGTCCGGCGAAAGTCAAAGGCCTAGATCCATCCGGTCAACAGTGCCTGGGTTAGACGGGACGGGGTACTTGGGGGGGGGGCATAGCTATGCCACCAGGTCTTGCGCTGGGCCCTCTTACACGTCTGGAAGTGTGGTGGCAGGTGCAAGCACCCGGCACGCGGCTCCGTAGGGTGACCCCCCTCATGGACGTCGCTGGCGCCGTCGCACGGAGGGGGGAAACGGCCACGTCGGGCGGACACGGTGGGAATCTTGCGGTGGGTTGTGCCCGGACCTTGATCCGAAGTGTACCTATGGGCTGGCGTATCATAGCCAGGTGAAAAAGTCCATCGGTCAAACCCTGTCCGGCGAAAGTCAAAGGCCTAGATCCATTCGGTCAACAGTGCCTGGGTTACACGGGACGGGGTACTTGGGGGGGGGGGGTAGCTATGCCGCCAGGTCTTGCGCTGGGCCCTCTTACACGTCTGGAAGTGTGGTGGCAGGTGCAAGCACCCGGCACGCGGCTCCGTAGTGTGACCCCCCTCATGGACGTCGCTGGCGCCGTCGCACGGAGGGGGGAAACGGCCACGTCGGGCGGACACGGTGGGAATCTTGCGGCGGGTTGTGCCCGGACCTTGATCCAAAGTGTACCTACGGGCTGGCCTATCATAGCCAGGTGAAAATGTCCATCGGTCAAACCCCGTCCGGTGAAAGTCAAAGGACTAGATCCGCCCGATCAACAGTGCCTGGGTTAGACGGGACGGGGTACTTGGGGGGGTAGCTATGCCGCCAGGTCTAGCGCTGGGCCCTCTTACACATCTGGAAGTGTGGTGGCAGGTGCAAGCACCCGGCACGCGGCTCCGTAGTGTGACCCCCCACACGGACGTCGCTGCCGCCGTCGCACGGAGGGGGGAAATGGCCACGTCGAGCAGACACGGAGGGAATCTTGCGGTGGGTTATGCCAGGACCTTGATCCGAAGTGTGCCTACGGGCTGGCCTATCATAGCCAGGTGAAAATGTCCATCGGTCAAACCCGGTCCGGTGAAAGTCAAAGGCCTAGATCCGCCCGGTCAACAGTGCCTGGGTTAGACGGGATGGGGTACTTGGGGGGTAGCTATGCCGCCAGGTCTTGCGCTGGGCCCTCTTACACGTCTGGAAGTGTGGTGGCAGGTGCAAGCACCCGGCACGCGGCTCCGTAGTGTGACCCCCTCACAGACGTCGCTGCCGCCATCGCACGGAGGGGGGAAACGGCCACGTCGGGCAGACACGGAGGGAATCTTGCGGTGGGTTGTGCCCGAACCTTGATCCGAAGTGTACCTATGGGCTGGCCTATCATAGCCAGGTGAAAATGTCCATTGGTCAAACCCCGTCCGGCGAAAGTCAAAGGCCTAGATCCGCCCGGTCAATAGTGCCTGGGTTAGACGGGACGGGGTACTTGGGGGGTAGCTATGCCGCCAGGTCTTACGCTGGGCCCTCCTACACGTCCGGAAGTGTGGTGGCAGGTGCAAGCACCCGGCACGCGGCTCCGTAGTGTGACCCCCCTCACGGACGTCGTTGCCGCCGTCGCACGGAGGGGGGAAACGGCCACGTCGGGCAGACACGGAGGGAATCTTGTGGTGGGTTGTGACCGGACCTTGATCCGAAGTGTACCTACGGGCTGGCCTATCATAGCCAGGTGAAAATGTCCATCGGTCAAACCCCGTCCGGCGAAAGTCAAAGGCCTAGATCCGCCCGGTCAACAGTGCCTGGGTTAGACGGGACGGGGTACTTGGGGGGGGGGGTCGCTATGCCGCCAGGTCTTGCGCTGGGCCCTCTTACACGTCTGGAAGTGTGGTAGCAGGTGCAAGCACCCGGCACGCGGCTCCGTTGTGTGACCCCCCTCACGGACGTCGCTGCCGCCGTCGCACGGAGGGGGGAAATGGCCACGTCGGGCAGACACGGAGGGAATCTTGCGGTGGGTTGTTCCCGGACCTTGATCCGAAGTGTACCTATGGGCTGGCCTATGATAGCCAGGTGAAAATGTCCATCGGTCAAACCCCGTCCAGCGAAAGTCAAAGGCCTAGATCCGCCCGGTCAACAGTGCCTGGGTTAGATGGGACGGGGTACTTGGGTGGGGGTAGCTATGCCGCCAGGTCTTGCGCTGGGCCCTCTTAGATGTTTGGAAGTGTGGTGGCAGGTGCTAGCACCCGGCACGCGGCTCCGTAGTGTGACCCCCATCACGGACGTCGCTGCCGCCGTCGCACGGAGGGGGGAAATGGCCACGTCGGGCAGACACGGAGGGAATCTTGCGGTGGGTTGTGCCCGGACCTTGATCCGAAGTGTACCTACGGGCTGGCCAATCATAGCCAGGTGAAAATGTCCATCGGTCAAACCCCGTCCAGCGAAAGTCAAAGGCCTAGATCCGCCCGGTCAACAGTGCCTGGGTTAGACGGGACGGGGTACTTGGGGGGTAGCTATGCCGCCAGGTCTTGCGCTGGGCCCTCTTACACGTCTGGAAGTGTGGTGGCAGGTGCAAGCACCCGGCACGCGGCTCCGTAGTGTGACCCCCCTCACGGACGTCGCTGCCGCCGTCGCACGGAGGGGGGAAACGGCCACGTCGGGCAGACACGGAGGGAATCTTGCGGTGGGTTGTTCCCTGACCTTGATCCGAAGTGTACCTATGGGCTGGCCTATGATAGCTAGGTGAAAATGTCCATCGGTCAAACCCCGTCCAGCGAAAGTCAAAGGCCTAGATCCGCCCGGTCAACAGTGCCTGGGTTAGATGGGACGGGGTACTTGGGGGGGGGGTAGCTATGCCGCCAGGTCTTGCGCTGGGCCCTCTTAGACGTTTGGAAGTGTGGTGGCAGGTGATAGCTCCCGGCACGCGGCTCCGTAGTGTGACCCCCCTCACGGACGTCGCTGCCGCTGTCGCACGGAGGGGGGAAACGGCCACGTCGGGCAGAGATGGAGGGACTCTTGGGGTGGGTAGTGCCCGGACCTTGATCCGAAGTGTACCTACGGGCTGGCCTATCATAGCCAGGTGAAAATGTCCATCGGTCAAACCCCGTCCGGCGAAAGTCAAAGGCCTAGATCCGCCCGGTCAACAGTGCCTGGCTTAGACAGGACGGGGTACTTGGGGGGTAGCTATGCCGCCAGGTCTTGCGCTGGGCCCTCTTACACGTCTCGAAGTGTGGTGGCAGGTGCAAGCACCCGGCACGCGGCTCCGTAGTGTGACCCCCCTCACGAACATCGCTGCCGCCGTCGCACGGAGGGGGGAAACGGCCACGTCGGGCAGACATGGAGGGAATCTTGTGGTGGGTTGTGCCCGGACCTTGATCCGAAGTGTACCTACGGGCTGGCCTATCATAGCCAGGTGAAAATGTCCATCGGTCAAACCCCGTCCGGCGAAAGTCGAAGGCCTAGATCCGCCCGGTCAACAGTGCCTGGCTTAGACGGGACGGGGTACTTGGGGGGGGGGGGGTAGCTATGCTGCCAGGTCTTGCGCTGGGCCCTCTTACACGTTTGGAAGTGTGGTGGCAGGTGCAAGCACCCGGCACGCGGCTCCGTAGTGTGACCCCCCTCACGGACATCGCTGCCGCCGTCGCACGGAGGGGGGAAACGACCACGTCGGGCAGACACGGAGGGAATCTTGCGGTGGGTTGTGCCAGGATCTTGATCCGAAGTGTACCTACGGGCTGGCCTATCATAGCAAGGTGAAAATGTCCATCGGTCAAACCCCGTCCGGCGAAAGTCAAAGGCCTAGATCCGCCCGGTTAACAGTGCCTGGCTTAGACGGGACGGTGTACTTGGGGGGGTAGCTATGCCGCCAGGTCTTGCGCTGGGCGCTCTTACACGTCTGGAAGTGTGGTGGCAGCTGCAAGCTCCCGGCACGCGGCTCCGTAGCGTGACCCCCCTCACGGACGTCGCTGCCGCCGTCGCACGGAGGGGGGAAACGGCCACGTCGGGCAGAGATGGAGGGAATCTTAGGGTGGGTAGTGCCCGGACCTTGATCCGAAGAGTACCTACGGGCTGGCCTATCATAGCAAGGTGAAAATGTCCATCGGTCAAACCCCCTCCGGCGAAAGTCAAAGGCCTAGATCCGCCCGGTCAACAGTGCCTAGCTTAGACAGGATGGGGTACTTGGGGGGTAGCTAGGCCGCCAGGTCTTGCGCTGGGCCCTCTTACACATCTGGAAGTGTGGTGGCAGGTGCAAGCACCCGGCACGCGGCTCCATAGTGTGACCCCCCTCACGGACGTCGCTGCCGCCGTCGCATGGAGGGGCGAAACGGCCACGTCGGGCAGACACGGAGGGAATCTTGCGGTGGGTTGTGCCCAGACCTTGATCCGAAGTGTACCTACGGGCTGGCCTATCATAGCCAGGTGAAAATGTCCATCGGTCAAACCCCGTCCAGAGAATGTCAAAGGCCTAGATCCACCCGGTCAACAGTTCCTGTCTTAGACGGCACGGGGTAATTTGGGGGGGGGGGTAGCTATGCCGCCAGGTCTTGCGCTGGGCCCTCTTACACGTTTGGAAGTGTGGTGGCAGGTGCAAGCACCCGGCACGCGGCTCCGTAGTGTGACCCCACGGACGTCGCTGCCGCCGTCGCATGGAGGGGGGAAACGGCCACGTCGGGCAGACACGGAGGGAATCTTGGGGTGGGTTGTGCCTGGACCTTGATCCGAAGTGTACCTACGGGCTGGCCTATCATAGCCAGGTGAAAATGTCCATCGGTCAAACCCCGTCCGGCGAAAGTCAAAGGCCTAGATCCGCTCGGTCAATAGTGCCTGGGTTAGACGGGACGGGGTACTTGGGGGGGTAGCTATGACGCCAGGTCTTGCGCTGGGCCCTCTTACACGTCTGGAGGTGTGGTGGCAGGTGCAAGCACCCGGCACGCGGCTCCGCAGTGTGACCCCCCTCACGGACGTCGCTGCCGCCGTCGCACGGAGGGAGGAAACGGCCACGTCGGGCAGACACGGAGGGAATCTTGTGGTGGGTTGTGCCCGGACCTTGATCCGAAGTGTACCTACGGGTGGCCTATCATAGCCAAGTGAAAATGTCCATCGGTGAAACCCCGTCCGGCGAAAGTCAAAGGCCTAGATCCGCCCGGTCAACAGTGCCTGGGTTAGACGGGATGGGGTACTTGGGGTGGGGGGGTAGCTATGCCACCAGATCTTGTGCTGGGCCCTCTTACACGTTTAGAAGTGTGGTGGCAGGTGCAAGCACCCGGCACGCGGCTCTGTAGTATGACCCTCCTCACGGACGTCGCTGCCGCCGCCGAACGGAGGGGGGAAACGGCCACGTCGGGCAGACACGGAGGGAATCTTGCGGTGGGTTGTGCCAGGACTTTGATCCGAAGTGTACCTACGGGCTGGCCTATCATAGCCAGGTGAAAATGTCCATCGGTCAAACCCCGTCCGTCGAAAGTCAAAGGCCTAGATCCGCCCGGTCAACAGTGCCTGGGTTAGACGGGACGGGGTACTTGGGGGGGTAGCTATGCCGCCAGGTCTTGTGCTGGGCCCTCTTACACGTCTGGAAGTGTGGTGGCAGGTGCTAGCACCCGGCACGCGGCTCCGTAGTGTGACCCCCATCACGGACGTCGCCGCCGCCGTCGCACGGAGGGGGGAAATGGCCACGTCGGGTAGACACGGAGGGAATCTTGCGGTGGGTTGTGCCCGGACCTTGATCCGAAGTGTACCTACGGGCTGGCCTATCATAGCCAGGTGAAAATGTCCATCGGTCAAATCCCGTCCAGCGAAAGTCAAAGGCCTAGATCCGCCTGGTCAACAGTGCCTGGGTTAGACGGGACGGGGTACTTGGGGGGGTAGCTATGCTGCCAGGTCTTGCGCTGGGCCCTCTTACACGTCTGGAAGTCTGGTGGCAGGTGCAAGCACCCGGCACGCGGCTCCGTAGTGTGACCCCCCTCACGGACGTCGCTGGCGCCGTCGCACGGAGGGGGGAAACGGCCACGTCGGGCAGACACGGAGGGAATCTTGTGGTGGGTTGTGCCCGGACCTTGATCCGAATTGTACCTACGGGCTAGCCTATCATAGCCAGGTGAAAATGTCCATCGGTCCAACCCCGTCCGTCGAAAGTCAAAGGCCTAGATCGGCCCGGTCAACAGTGCCTGGCTTAGACGGGACGGGGTATTTTGGGGGGGTAGCTATGCCGCCAGGTCTTGCGCTGGGCCCTCTTACACGTCTAGAAGTGTGGTGGAAGGTGCAAGCACCCGGCACGCGGCTCCGTAGTGTGACCCCCCTCACGGACATCGCTGCCGCCATCGCACGGAAGGGGGAAACGGCCACGTCGGGCAGACACGGAGGGAATCTTGCGGTGAGTTGTGCCCGGACCTTGATCCGAAGTGTACCTACGGGCTGGCCTATCATAGCCAGGTGAAAATGTCCAATGGTCAAACCCCGTCCGGCGAAAGTCAAAGGCCTAGATCCGCCCGGTTAACAGTGCCTGGCTTAGACGGGACGGGGTACTTGGGGGGGGGGGTAGCTATGCCGCCAGGTCTTGCGCTGGGCCGTCTTGCACGTCTGGAAGTGTGGTGGCAGGTGCAAGCACCCGGCACGCGGCTCCATAGTGTGACCCCCCTCACGGACGTCGCTGCCGCCGTCGCACGGAGGGGGGAAACGGCCACGTCGGGCAGAGATGGAGGGAATCTTGGGGTGGGTAGTGCCCGGACCTTGATCCGAAGTGTACCTACGGGCTGGCCTATCATAGCCACGTGAAAATGTCCATCGGTCAAACCGCGTCCGGCGAAAGTCAAAGGCCTAGATCCGCCCGGTCAACAGTGCCTGGCTTAGACAGGACGGGGTACTTGGGGGGTAGCTATGCCGCCAGGTCTTGCGCTGGGCCCTCTTACACGTCTGGAAGTGTGGTGGCAGGTGCAAGCACCCGGCACGCGGCCCCGTAGTGTGACCCCCCTCACGAACATCGTTGCCGCCGTCGCACGGAGGGGGGAAACGGCCACGTCGGGCAGACACGGAGGGAATCTTGCGGTGGGATGTGCCCGGACCTTGATCCGAAGTGTACCTATGGGCTGGCCTATCATAGCCAGGTGAAAATGTCCATCGGTCAAACCCCGTCCGGCGCAAGTCAAAGGCCTAGATCCGCCCGGTCAACAGTGTTTGGGTTAGACGGGACGGTGTACTTGGGGGAGGGGGGTAGCTATGCCGCCAGGTGTTGCGCTGGGCCCTCTTACACGTCTGGAAGTGTGGTGGCAGGTGCAAGCACCCGGCACGCGGCTCCGTAGTGTGACCCCCCACACGGACGTCGCTGCCGCCGTCGCACGGAGGGGGGAAACGGCCACGTCAGGCAGACACGGAGGGAATCTTGCGGTGGGTTGTGCCAGGACCTTGATCCGAAGTGTACCTACGGGCTGGCCTATCATAGCCAGGTGAAAATGTCCATCGGTCAAACCCCGTCCGGCGAAAGTCAAAGGCCTAGATCCGCCCGGTCAACAGTGCCTGGGTTAGACGGGACGGGGTACTTGGGGGGTAGCTATGCCGCCAGATCTTGCGCTGGGCCCTCTTGCACGTCTGGAAGTGTGGTGGCAGGTGCTAGCACGTGGCACGCAGCTCCGTAGTGTGACCCCCATCACGGAAGTCGCTGCCGCCGTCGCACGGAGGGGGGAAATGGCCACGTCGGGCAGACACAGAGGGAATCTTGAGGTGGGTTGTGCCCGGACCTTGATCCGAAGGGTACCTACGGGCTGGCCTATCATAGCCAGGTGAAAATGTCCATCGGTCAAATCCCGTCCAGCGAAAGTCAAAGGCCTAGATCCGACTGGTCAACAGTGGCTGGGTTAGACGGGACGGGGTACATGCGGGGGTAGCTATGCCGCCAGGTCTTGCGCTGGGCCCTCTTACACGTCTGGAAGTGTGGTGGCAGGTGCAAGCACCCGGCACGCGGCTCCGTAGTGTGACCCCCCTCACGGACGTCGCTGGCGCCGTCGCACGGAGGGGGGAAACGGCCACGTCGGGCAGACACGGAGGGAATCTTGTGGGGGGTTGTGCCCGGACCTTGATCCGAAGTGTACGTACGGGCTGGCCTATCATAGCTAGGTGAAAATGTCCATCGGTCAAACCCCGTCCGTCGAAAGTCAAAGGCCTAGATCCACCCGGTCCACAGTGCCTGGGTTAGACGGGACGGGGTACTTGGGGGGGTAGCTATGCCGCCAGGTCTTGCGCTGGGCCCTCTTACACGTCTGGAAGTGTGGTGGCAGGTGCAAGCACCCGGCACGCGCCTCCGTAGTGTGACCCCCCTCACGGACGTCGCTACCGCCTTCGCATGGAGGGGGAAACGGCCACGTCGGGCAGACACGGAGGGAATCTTGCGGTGGGTTGTGCCCGGACCTTGATCCGCAGTGTACCTACGGGCTGGCCTATCATAGCCAGGTTAAAATGTCCATCGGTCAAACCCCGTCCGGAGAATGTCAAAGGCCTAGATCCGCCCGGTCAACAGTGCCTGGCTTAGACGGCACGGGGTACTTGGGGGGGGGGTAGCTATGCCGCCAGGTCTTGCGCTGGGCCCTCTTACACGTCTGGAAGTGTGGTGGCAGGTGCAAGCACCCGACACGTGGCTCCATAGTGTGACCCCCTCACGGACGTCGCTGCCGCCGTCGCACGGAGGGGGAAACGACCACGTCGGGCAGACACGGGGGGAATCTTGCGGTGGGTTGTGCCTAGACCTTGATCCGAAGTGTACATACGGGCCGGCCTATCATAGCCAGGTGAAAATGTCCATCGGTCAAACCCCGTCCGGCGAAAGTTAAAGGCCTAGATCCACCCGGTCAACAGTGCCTGGGTTAGACGGGACGGGGTACTTGGGGGGGGGGTAGCTATGTCGCCAGGTCTTGCGCTGGGCCCTCTTACACGTCTGGAAGTGTGGTGGCAGGTGCAAGCACCCGGCACGTGGCTCCGTAGTGTGACCCCCCTCATGGCCGTCGCTGCCGCCGTCGCACGGAGGGCGGAAACGGCCACGTCGGGCAGACATGGAGGGAATCTTGTGGTGGGTTGTGCCCGGACCTTGATCCGAAGTGTACCTACGGGTGGCCTATCATAGCCAAGTGAAAATGTCCATCGGTCAAACCCCGTCCGGCGAAAGTCAAAGGCCTAGATCCGCCCGGTCAACAGTGCCTGGGTTAGACAGGATGGGGTACTTGGGGGGTAGCTATGCCGCCAGGTCTTGCGCTGGGCCCTCTTACACGTCTGGAAGTGTGGTGGCAGGTGCAAGCACCCGGCACGCGGCTCCGTAGTGTGATCCCCCTCATGGCCGTCGCTGCCGCCGTCACACGGAGGGGGGAAACGGCCACGTCGGGCAGACATGGAGGGAATCTTGTGGTGGGTTGTGCCCGGACCTTGATCCGAAGTGTACCTACGTGTGGCCTATCATAGCCAAGTGAAAATGTCCATCGGTCAAACCCCGTCCGGCGAAAGTCAAAGGCCTAGATCCGCCCGGTCAACAGTGCCTGGGTTAGACGGGACGGGGTACTTGGGGGGGGGGTAGCTATGCCGCCAGGTCTTGTGCTGGGCCCTCTTACACATTTGGAAGTGTGGTGGCAGGTGCAAGCACCCGGCACGCGGCTCCATAGTGTGACCCTCCTCACGGACGTCACTGCCGCCGTCGCACGGAGGGGGGAAACGGCCATGTTGGGCAGACACGGAGGGAATCTTGCGGTGGGTTGTGCCCGGACCTTGATCCGAAGTGTACCTATGGGCTAGCCTATCATAGCAAGGTGAAAATGTCCATCGGTCAAACCCCGTATGGCGAAAGTCAAAGGCCTAGATCCGCCCGGTCAACAGTGCCTGGGTTAGACGAGACGGGGTACTTGGGGGGTAGCTATGCCGCCAGGTCTTGCGCTGGGCCCTCTTACACGTCTGGAAGTGTGGTGGCAGGTGCAAGCACCCGGCACGCGGCTCCGTAGTGTGACCCCCCTCATGGCCGTCGCTGCCGCCGTCGCACGGAGGGCGGAAACGGCCACGTCGGGCAGACATGGAGGGAATCTTGTGGTGGGTTGTGCCCGGACCTTGATCCGAAGTGTACCTACGGGTGGCCTATCATAGCCAAGTGAAAATGTCCATCGGTCAAACCCCGTCCGGCGAAAGTCAAAGGCCTAGATCCGCCCGGTCAACAGTGCCTGGGTTAGACAGGATGGGGTACTTTGGGGGTAGCTATGCCGCCAGGTCTTGCGCTGGGCCCTCTTACACGTCTGGAAGCGTGGTGGCAGGTGCAAGCACCCGGCACGCGGCTCCGTAGTGTGACCCCCCTCACGGACGTCGCTGGCGCCGTCGCACGGAGGGGGGAAACGGCCACGTCGGGCAGACACGGAGGGAATCTTGTGGGGGGTTGTGCCCGGACCTTGATCCGAAGTGTACGTACGGGCTGGCCTATCATAGCCAGGTGAAAATGTCCATCGGTCAAACCCCGTCCGTCGAAAGTCAAAGGCCTAGATCCACCCGGTCCACAGTGCCTGGGTTAGACGGGACGGGGTACTTGGGGGGGGTAGCTATGCCGCCAGGTCTTGCGCTGGGCCCTCTTACACGTCTGGAAGTGTGGTGGCAGGTGCAAGCACCCGGCACGCGCCTCCGTAGTGTGACCCCCCTCACGGACGTCGCTGCCGCCTTCACATGGAGGGGGAAACGGCCACGTCGGGCAGACACGGAGGGAATCTTGCGGTGGGTTGTGCCCGGACCTTGATCCGAAGTGTACCTACGGGCTGGCCTATCATAGCCAGGTTAAAATGTCCATCGGTCAAACCCCGTCCGGAGAATGTCAAAGGCCTAGATCCGCCCGGTCAACAGTGCCTGGCTTAGACGGCACGGGGTACTTGGGGGGGGGGGGGTAGCTATGCCGCCAGGTCTTGCGCTGGGCCCTCTTACACGTCTGGAAGTGTGGTGGCAGGTGCAAGCACCCGACACGTGGCTCCATAGTGTGACCCCCTCACGGACGTCGCTGCCGCCGTCGCACGGAGGGGGAAACGACCACGTCGGGCAGACACGGGGGGAATCTTGCGGTGGGTTGTGCCTAGACCTTGATCCGAAGTGTACATACGGGCCGGCCTATCATAGCCAGGTGAAAATGTCCATCGGTCAAACCCCGTCCGGCGAAAGTCAAAGGCCTAGATCCACCCGGTCAACAGTGCCTGGGTTAGACGGGACGGGGTACTTGGGGTGGTAGCTATGTCGCCAGGTCTTGCGCTGGGCCCTCTTACACGTCTGGAAGTGTGGTGGCAGGTGCAAGCACCCGGCACGCGGCTCCGTAGTGTGACCCCCCTCATGGCCGTCGCTGCCGCCGTCGCACGGAGGGCGGAAACGGCCACGTCGGGCAGACATGGAGGGAATCTTGTGGTGGGTTGTGCCCGGACCTTGATCCGAAGTGTACCTACGGGTGGCCTATCATAGCCAAGTGAAAATGTCCATCGGTCAAACCCCGTCCGGCGAAAGTTAAAGGCCTAGATCCGCCCGGTCAACAGTGCCTGGGTTAGACAGGATGGGGTACTTGGGGGGTAGCTATGCCGCCAGGTCTTGCGCTGGGCCCTCTTACACGTCTGGAAGTGTGGTGGCAGGTGCAAGCACCCGGCACGCGGCTCCGTAGTGTGATCCCCCTCATGGCCGTCGCTGCCGCCGTCACACGGAGGGGGGAAACGGCCACGTCGGGCAGACATGGAGGGAATCTTGTGGTGGGTTGTGCCCGGACCTTGATCCGAAGTGTTCCTATGGGTGGCCTATCATAGCCAAGTGAAAATGTCCATCGGTCAAACCCCGTCCGGCGAAAGTCAAAGGCCTAGATCCGCCCGGTCAACAGTGCCTGGGTTAGACGGGACGGGGTACTTGGGGGGGGGGTAGCTATGCCGCCAGGTCTTGTGCTGGGCCCTCTTACACATTTGGAAGTGTGGTGGCAGGTGCAAGCACCCGGCACGCGGCTCCATAGTGTGACCCTCCTCACGGACGTCACTGCCGCCGTCGCACGGAGGGGGGAAACGGCCATGTTGGGCAGACACGGAGGGAATCTTGCGGTGGGTTGTGCCCGGACCTTGATCCGAAGTGTACCTATGGGCTAGCCTATCATAGCAAGGTGAAAATGTCCATCGGTCAAACCCCGTATGGCGAAAGTCAAAGGCCTAGATCCGCCCGGTCAACAGTGCCTGGGTTAGACGAGACGGGGTACTTGGGGGGTAGCTATGCCGCCAGGTCTTGCGCTGGGCCCTCTTACACGTCTGGAAGTGTGGTGGCAGGTGCAAGCACCCGGCACGCAGCTCCGTAGTGTGACCCCCCTCACGGACGTCGCTGCCGCCGTCGCACGGAGGGGGGAAACGGCCACGTCGGGCAGACACGGAGGGAATCTTGTGGTGGGTTGTGCCCGGACCTTGATCCGAAGTGTACCTACGGGTGGCCTATCATAGCCAAGTGAAAATGTCCATCGGTCAAACCCCGTCCAGCGAAAGTCAAAGGCCTAGATCCGCCAGGTCAACAGTGCCTGGGTTAGACGGGACGTGGTACTGGGGGGGGGGGTAGCTATGCCGCCAGGTCTTGTGCTGGGCCCTCTTACACATTTGGAAGTGTGGTGGCAGGTGCAAGCACCCAGCACGCGGCTCCATAGTGTGACCCTCCTCACGGACGTCGCTGCCGCCGTCGCACGGAGGGGGGAAACGGCCACGTTGGGCAGACACGGAGGGAATCTTGCGGTGGGTTGTGCCCGGACCTTGATCCGAAGTGTACCTATGGGCTGGCCTATCATAGCCAGGTGAAAATGTCCATCGGTCAAACCCCGTCCGGCGAAAGTCAAAGGCCTAGATCCGCCCGGTCAATAGTGCTTGGCTTAGACAGGACGGGGTACTTGGGGGGTAGCTATGCCGCCAGGTCTTGCGCTGGGCCCTCTTACACGTCTGGAAGCGTGGTGGCAGGTGCAAGCACCCGGCACGCGGCCCCATAGTGTGACCCCCCTCACGAACATCGCTGCCGCCGTCGCACGGAGGGGGGAAACGGCCACGTCGGGCAGACACGGAGGGAATCTTGCGGTGGGATGTGCCCGGACCTTGATCCGAAGTGTACCTATGGGCTGGCCTATCATAGCCAGGTGAAAATGTCCATCGGTCAAACCCCGTCCGGCGCAAGTCAAAGGCCTAGATCCGCCCGGTCAACAGTGTCTGGGTTAGACGGGACGGGGTACTTGGGGGGGGGTAGCTATGCCGCCAGGTCTTGCGCTGGGCGCTCTTACACGTCTGGAAGTGTGGTGGCAGGTGCAAGCACCCGACACGCGGCTCCGTAGTGTGACCCCCCACATGGACGTCGCTGCCGCCATCGCACGGAAGGGGAAAACGGCCACGTCGGGCAGACACGGAGGGAATCTTGCGGTGGGTTGTGCCAGGACGTTGATCCGAATTGTACCTACGGGCTGGCCTATCATAGCCAGGTGAAAATGTCCATCGGTCAAACCCCGTCCGGCGAAAGTCAAAGGCCTAGATCCGCCCCGTCAACAGTGCCTGGGTTAGACGGGACGGGGTACTTGGGGGGGTAGCTATGCCGCCAGGTCTTGCGCTGGGCCCTCTTGCACGTCTGGAACTGTGGTGGCAGGTGCTAGCACCCGGCACGCGGCTCCGTAGTGTGACCCCCATCACGGACGTCGCTGCCGCCGTCGCACGGAGGGGGGAAATGGCCACGTCGGGCAGACACGGAGGGAATCTTGCGGTGGGTTGTGCCCGGACCTTGATCCGAAGTGTACCTACGGGCTGGCCTATCATAGCCAGGTGAAAATGTCCATCGGTCAAATCCCGTCCACCAAAAGTCAAAGGCCTAGATCCGCCTGGTCAACAGTGCCTGGGTTAGACGGGACGGGGTACTTGGGGGGTAGCTATGCCGCCAGGTCTTGCGCTGGGCCCTCTTACACGTTTGGAAGTGTGGTGGCAGGTGCAAGCACCCGACACGCGGCTCCGTAGTGTGACCCCCCTCACGGACGTCGCTGGCGCCGTCGCACGGAGGGGGGAAACGGCCACGTCGAGCAGACACGGAGGGAATCTTGTGGTGGGTTGTGCCCAGCCCTTGATCCGAAGTGTACCTACGGGCTGGCCTATCATAGCCAGGTGAAAATGTCCATCGGTCAAACCCCGTCCGTCGAAAGTCAAAGGCCTAGATCCGCACGGTCAACAGTGCCTGGCTTAGATGGGACAGGGTACTTGGGGGGGGGGGTAGCTATGCCGCCAGGTCTTGCGCTGGGCCCTCTTACACGTCTGGAAGTGTGGTGGCAGGTGCAAGCACCCGCCACGCGGCTCCGTAGTGTGGCCCCCCTCACGGACATCGCTGCCGCCGTCGCACGGAGGGGGGAAACGGCCACGTCGGGCAGACAGGGAGGGAATCTTGCGGTGGGTTGTGCCCGGACCTTGATCCGAAGTGTACCTACGGGCTGGCCTATCTTAGCCAGGTGAAAATATCCATCGGTCAAACCCCGTCCGGCGAAAGTTAAAAGGCCTAGATCCGCCCGGTCAACAGTGCCTGGCTTAGACAGGACGGGGTACTTTGGGGGTAGCTATGCCGCCAGGTCTTGCGCTGGGCCCTCTTACACGTCTGGAAGTGTGGTGGCAGGTGCAAGCACCCGGCACGCAGCTCCGTAGTGTGACCCCCCTCATGGACGTCGCTGTCGCCGTCGCATGGAGGGGGAAACGGCCACGTCGGGCAGACACGGAGGGAATCTTGCGGTGGGTTGTGCCCGGACCTTGATCCGAAGTGTACCTACGGGCTGGCCTATGATAGCCAGGTGAAAATGTCCATCGGTCAAACCCCGTCCGGAGAATGTCAAAGGCCTAGATCCACCCGGTCAACAGTGCCTGGCTTAGACGGCACGGGGTACTTGGGGGGGGGGGGTAGCTATGCCGCCAGGTCTTGCGCTGGGCCCTCTTACACGTCTGGAAGTGTGGTGGCAGGTGCAAGCACCCGGCCCGTGGCTCCGTAGTGTGACCCCCTCACGGACGTCGCTGCCGCCGTCGCATGGAGGGGGGAAACGACCACGTCGGGCAGACACGGGGGAATCTTGCGGTGGGTTGTGCCTGGACCTTGATCCGAAGTGTATGTACGGGCTGGCCTATCATAGCCAGGTGAAAATGTCCATCGGTCAAACCCCGTCCGACGAAAGTCAAAGGCCTAGATCCGCCCGGTCAACAGTGCCTGGGTTAGACGGGACGGGGTACTTGGGGGGGTAGCTATGTCGCCAGGTTTTGCGCTGGGCCCTCTTACACGTCTGGAAGTGTGGTGGCAGGTGCAAGCACCCGGCACGCGGCTCCGTTGTGTGACCCCCCTCACGGACGACGCTGCCGCCGTCGCACGGAGGGGGGAAACGGCCACGTCGGGCAGGGATGGAGGGAATCTTAGGGTGGGTAGTGCCCGGACCTTGATCCGAAGTGTACCTACGGGCTAGCCTATCATAGCCAGGTGAAAATGTCCATCGGTCAAACCCCGTCCGGCGAAAGTCAAAGGCCTAGATCCGCCCGGTCAACAGTGCCTGGCTTAGACAGGACGGGGTACTTTGTGGGTAGCTATGCAGCCAGGTCTTGCGCTGGGCCCTCTTACACGTCTGGAAGTGTGGTGGCAGGTGCAAGCACCCGGCACGCGGCTCCGTAGTGTGACCCCCCTCACGGACGTCGCTGTCTCCGTCGCATGGAGGGGGAAACGGCCACGTCGGGCAGACACGGAGGGAATCTTGCGTTGGGTTGTGCCCGGACCTTGATCCGAAGTGTACCTACGGGCTGGCCTATCATAGCCAGGTGAAAATGTCCATCGGTCAAACCCCGTCCGGAGAATGTCAAAGGCCTAGATCCGCCCGGTCAACAGTGCCTGGCTTAGACGGCACGGGGTACTTGGGGGGGGGGGGGTAGCTATGCCGCCAGGTCTTGCGCTGGGCCCTCTTACACGTCTGGAAGTGTGGTGGCAGGTGCAAGCACCCGGCCCGTGGCTCCGTAGTGTAACCCCCTCACGGACGTCGCTGCCGCCGTCGCACGGAGGGGGGAAACGACCACGTCGGGCAGACACGGGGGAATCTTGCGGTGGGTTGTGCCTGGACCTTGATCCGAAGTGTACGTACGGGCTGGCCTATCATAGCCAGGTGAAAATGTCCATCGGTCAAACCCCGTCCGGCGAAAGTCAAAGGCCTAGATCCGCCCGGTCAACAGTGCCTGGGTTAGACGGGACGGGGTACTTGGGGGGTAGCTATGTCACCAGGTCTTGCGCTGGGCCCTCTTACACGTCTGGAAGTGTGGTTTCAGGTGCAAGCACCCGGCACGCGGCTCCGTAGTGTTACCCCCCTCACTGCCGTCGCTGCCGCCGTCGCACGGAGGGGGGCAACGGCCACGTCGGGCAGACACGGAGGGAATCTTGTGGTGGGTTGTGCCCGGACCTTGATCCGAAGTGTACCTACGGGTGGCCTATCATAGCCAAGTGAAAATGTCCATCGGTCAAACCCCGTCCGGCGAAAGTCAAAGGCCTAGATCTGCCCGGTCAACAGTGCCTGGGTTAGACAGGACGGGGTACTTGAGGGGGGGGGGTAGCTATGCCGCCAGGTCTTGTGCTGGGCCCTTTTACACATTTGGAAGTGTGGTGGCAGGTGCAAGCACCCGGCACGCGGCTCCGTAGTGTGACCCTCCTCACGGACGTCGCTGCCGCCGTCGCACGGAGGGGGGAAACGGCCACGTCGGGCAGACACGGAGGGAATCTTGCGGTGGGTTGTGCCCGGACCTTGATCCGAAGTGTACCTATGGGCTAGCCTATCATAGCCAGGTGAAAATGTCCATCGGTCAAACCCCGTCCGGCGAAAGTCAAAGGCCTAGATCCTCCCGGTCAACAGTGCCTGGGTTAGACGGGACGGTGTACTTGGGGGGGTAGCTATGCCGCCAGGTCTTGCGCTGGGCCCTCTTACACGTCTGGAAGTGTGGTGGCAGGTGCAAGCACCCGGCACGCAGCTCCGTAGTGTGACCCCGCTCACGGACGTCGCTGCCGCCGTCGCACGGAGGGGGTAAACGGCCACGTCGGGCAGACAAGGAGGGAATCTTGCGATGGGTTGTGCCCGGACCTTGATCCGAAGTTTACCTACGGGCTGGCCTATCATAGCAAGGTGAAAATGTCCATCGGTCAAACCCCGTCCGGCGAAAGTCAAAGGCCTAGATCCGCCCGGTCAACAATGCCTGGCTTAGACGGGACGGGGTACTTGGGGGGGTAGCTATGCCGCCAGGTCTTGCGCTGGGCCCTCTTACACGTCTGGAAGTGTGGTGGCAGGTGCAAGCACCCGGCACGCGGCTCCGTAGTGTGACCCCCCTCACGGACATCGCTGCCGCCGTCGCACGGAGGGGGAAACGGCTACGTCGGGCAGACACGGAGGGAATCTTGCGGTGGGATGTGCCCGGACCTTGATCCGAAGTGTACCTATGGGCTGGCCTATCATAGCCAGGTGAAAATGTCCATCGGTCAAACCCCGTCCGGCGCAAGTCAAAGGCCTAGATCCGCCCGGTCAACAGTGTCTGGGTTAGATGGGACGGGGTACTTGGGGGGGGGGGTGGTAGCTATGCCGCCAGGTTTTGGGATGGGCGCTCTTACACGTCTGGAAGTGTGGTGGCAGGTGCAAGCACCCGACACGCGGCTCCGTAGTGTGAGCCCCCACACGGACGTCGCTGCCGCCATCGCACGGAGGGGGGAAACGGCCACGTCGGGCAGACACGGAGGGAATCTTGCGGTGGGTTGTGCCAGGACCTTGATCCGAAGTGTATCTACGGGCTGGCCTATCATAGCCAGGTGAAAATGTCCATCGGTCAAGCCCCGTCGGGCGAAAGTCAAAGGCCTAGATCCGCCCGGTCAACAGTGCCAGGGTTAGACGGGACGGGGTACTTGGGGGGGTAGCTATGGCGCCAAATCTTGCGCTGGGCCCTCTTACACGTCTGGAAGTGTGGTGGTAGGTGCAAGCACCCGGCACGCGGCTCCGTAGTTTGACACCCCTCACGGATGTCGCTGCCGCCGTCGCACGGAGGGGGGAAACGGCCACGTCGGGAGACACGGAGGGAATCTTGCAGTGGGTTGTGCCCGGACCTTGATCCGAAGTGTACCTATGGGCTGGCCTATCATAGCCAGGTGAAAATGTCCATCGGTCAAACCCCGTCCGGCGAAAGTCAAAGGCCTAGATCCGTCCGGTCAACAGTGCCTGGGTTAGACGGGACGGGGTACTTGGGGGGGGGGGGTAGCTATGCCGCCAGGTCTTGCGCTGGGCCTTCTTACACGTTTGGAAGTGTGGTGGCAGGTGCAAGCACCCGGCACGCGGCTCCGTAGTGTGACCCCCCTCACGGACGTCGCTGCCGCCGTCGCACGGAGGGGGAAACGGCCACGTCGGGCAGACACGGAGGGAATCTTGCGGTGGGATGTGCCCGGACCTTGATCCGAAGTGTACCTATGGGCTGGCCTATCATAGCCAGGTGAAAATGTCCATCAGTCAAACCCCGTCTGGCGCAAGTCAAAGGCCTAGATCCGCCCGGTCAACAGTGCCTGGGTTAGACGGGACGGGGTACTTGGGGGGGTAGCTATGCCGCCAGGTCTTGCGCTGGGCCCTCTTACACGTCTGGAAGTGTGGTGGCAGGTGCAAGCACCCGGCACGCAGCTCCGTAGTGTGACCCCCCTCACGGACGTCGCTGCCGCCGTCGCACGGAGGGGGGAAACGGCCACGTCGGGCAGACACGGAGGGAATCTTGCGATGGGTTGTGCCCGGACCTTGATCCGAAGTTTACCTACGGGCTGGCCTATCATAGCAAGGTGAAAATGTCCATCGGTCAAACCCCGTCCGGCGAAAGTCAAAGGCCTAGATCCGCCCAGTCAACAGTGCCTGGCTTAGACGGGACGGGGTACTTGGGGGGGTAGCTATGCCGCCAGGTCTTGCGCTGGGCCCTCTTACACGTCTGGAAGTGTGGTGGTAGGTGCAAGCACCCGGCACGCGGCTCCGTAGTGTGACCCCCCTCACGGACATCGCTGCCGCCGTCGCACGGAGGGGGAAACGGCCACGTCGGGCAGACACAGAGGGAATCTTGCGGTGGGATGTGCCCGGACCTTGATCCGAAGTGTACCTATGGGCTGGCCTATCATAGCCAGGTGAAAATGTCCATCGGTCAAACCCCGTCCGGCGCAAGTCAAAGGCCTAGATCCGCCCGGTCAACAGTGTCTGGGTTAGATGGGACGGGGTACTTGGGGGGGGTAGCTATGCCGCCAGGTCTTGCGCTGGGCGCTCTTACACGTCTGGAAGTGTGGTGGCAGGTGCAAGCACCCGACACGCGGCTCCGTAGTGTGAGCCCCCACACGGACGTCGCTGCCACTGTCGCACGGAGGGGGGAAACGGCCACGTCGGGCAGACACGGAGGGAATCTTGCGGTGGGTTGTGCCAGGACCTTGATCCGAAGTGTACCTACGGGCTGGCCTATCATAGCCAGGTGAAAATGTCCATCGGTCAAACCCCGTCGGGCGAAAGTCAAAGGCCTAGATCCGCCCGGTCAACAGTGCCAGGGTTAGACGGGACGGGGTACTTGGGGGGGTAGCTATGCCGCCAAGTCTTGCGCTGGGCCCTCTTACACGTCTGCAAGTTAGGTGGCAGGTGCAAGCACCCGGCACGCGGCTCCGTAGTGTGACCCCCCTCACGGACATCGCTGCCGCCGTCGCACGGAGGGGGAAACGGCCACGTCGGGCAGACAAGGAGGGAATCTTGCGGTGGGATGTGCCCGGACCTTGATCCGAAGTGTACCTATGGGCTGGCCTATCATAGCCAGGTGAAAATGTCCATCGGTCAAACCCCGTCCGGCGCAACTCAAAGGCCTAGATCCGCCCGGTCAACAGTGTCTGGGTTAGATGGGACGGGGTACTTGGGGGGGTAGCTATGCCGCCAGGTCTTGCGCTGGGCGCTCTTACACGTCTGGAAGTGTGGTGGCAGGTGCAAGCACCCGACACACGGCTCCGTAGTGTGAGCCCCCACACGGACGTCGCTGCCGCCGTCGCACGGAGGGGGGAAACGGCCACGTCGGGCAGACACGGAGGGAATCTTGCGGTGGGTTGTGCCAGGACCTTGATCCGAAGTGTACCTACGGGCTGGCCTATCATAGCCAGGTGAAAATGTCCATCGGTCAAACCCCGTCGGGCGAAAGTCAAAGGCCTAGATCCGCCCGGTCAACAGTGCCAGGGTTAGACGGGACGGGGTACTTGGGGGGGTAGCTATGCCGCCAAGTCTTGCGCTGGGCCCTCTTACACGTCTGCAAGTTAGGTGGCAGGTGCAAGCACCCGGCACGCGGCTCCGTAGTGTGACCCCCCTCACGGACATCGCTGCCGCCGTCGCACGGAGGGGGAAACGGCCACGTCGGGCAGACAAGGAGGGAATCTTGCGGTGGGATGTGCCCGGACCTTGATCCGAAGTGTACCTATGGGCTGGCCTATCATAGCCAGGTGAAAATGTCCATCGGTCAAACCCCGTCCGGCGCAACTCAAAGGCCTAGATCCGCCCGGTCAACAGTGTCTGGGTTAGATGGGACGGGGTACTTGGGGGGGTAGCTATGCCGCCAGGTCTTGCGCTGGGCGCTCTTACACGTCTGGAAGTGTGGTGGCAGGTGCAAGCACCCGACACACGGCTCCGTAGTGTGAGCCCCCACACGGACGTCGCTGCCGCCGTCGCACGGAGGGGGGAAACGGCCACGTCGGGCAGACACGGAGGGAATCTTGCGGTGGGTTGTGCCAGGACCTTGATCCGAAGTGTACCTACGGGCTGGCCTATCATAGCCAGGTGAAAATGTCCATCGGTCAAACCCCGTCGGGCAAAAGTCAAAGGCCTAGATCCGCCCGGTCAACAGTGCCAGGGTTAGACGGGACGGGGTACTTGGGGGGGTAGCTATGCCGCCAAGTCTTGCGCTGGGCCCTCTTACACGTCTGGAAGTGTGGTGGTAGGTGCAAGCACCCGGCACGCGGCTCCGTAGTTTGACACCCCTCACGGACGTCGCTGCCGCCATCGCACGGAGGGGGGAAACGGCCAGGTCGGGCAGACACGGAGGGAATCTTGCGGTGGGTTGTGCCCGGACCTTGATCCGAAGTGTACCTATGGGCTGGCCTATCATAGCCAGGTGAAAATGTCCATCGGTCAAACCCCGTCCGGCGAAAGTCAAAGGCCTAGATCCGTCCGGTCAACAGTGCCTGGGTTAGACGGGACGGGGTACTTGGGGGGGGGGGTAGCTATGCCGCCAGGTCTTGCGCTGGGCCCTCTTACACATCTGGAAGTGTGGTGGCAGGTGCAAGCACCCGGCACGCGGCTCCGTAGTGTGACCCCCCTCATGGACGTCGTTGCCGCCGTCGCACGGAGGGGGGAAACGGCCACGTCGGGCGGACACGGAGGGAATCTTGCGGTGGGTTGTGCCCGGACCCTGATCCGAAGTGTACCAACGGGCTGGCCTATCATAGCCAGGTGAAAATGTCCATCGGTCAAACCCCGTCCGGTGAAAGTCAAAGGCCTAGATCCGCCCGGTCAACAGTGCCTGGGATAGACGGGACGGGATACTTGGAAGCTAGCTATGCCGCCAGGTCTTGCGCTCGGACCTCTTACACGTCTGGTAGTGTGGTGGCAGGTGCAAGCACCCGGCACGCGGCTCCGTAGTGTGACACCCTCACGGACGTCGCTGCCGCCGTCGCACGGAGGGGGGAAACGGTCACGTCGGGAAGACACGGAGGGAATCTTGCGGTGGGTTGTGCCCGGACCTTGTTCCGAAGTGTTCCTATGGGCTGGCCTATCATAGCCAGGTGAAAATGTCCATCGGTCAAACCCCGTTCGGCGAAAGTCAAAGGCCTAGATCCGCCCGGTCAATAGTGCCTGGGTGAGACGGGACGGGGTACTTGTGGGGTAGCTATGCCGCCAGGTCTTACGCTGGGCCCTCCTACAAGTCTGGAAGTGTGGTGGCAGGTGCAAGCACCCGGCACGCGGCTCCGTAGTGTGACCCCCCTCATGGACGTCGCTGCCGCCGTCGCACGGAGGGGGGAAACGGCCACGTCGGGCAGACACGGAGGGAATCTTGTGGTGGGTTGTGCCCGGACCTTGATCCGAAGTTTACCTACGGGCTGGCCTATCATAGCTATGTGAAAATGTCCATCGGTCAAACCCCGTCCGGCGAAAGTCAAAGGCCTAGATCCGCCCGGTCAACAGTGCCTGGGTTAGACGGGACGGGGTACTTGGGGGGGGTCGCTATGCCGCCAGGTCTTGCGCTGGGCCCTCTTACACGTTTGGAAGTGTGGTGGCAGGTGCAAGCACACGGCACGCGGCAACGTAGTGTGCCCCCCTCACGTACGTCGCTGCCGCCGTCGCACGGAGGTGGGAAACGGCCACGTCGGGCAGACACGGAGGGAATCTTGCGTTGGGTTGTGCCCGGACCTTGATCCGAAGTGTACCTACGGGCTGGCCTATCATAGCCAGGTGAAAATGTCCATCGGTCAAACCCCGCCCGGCGAAAGTCAAAGGCCTAGATCCGCCCGGTCAAAAGTGCCTGGCTTAGACGGGACGGGGTACTTGGGGGGGTAGCTATGCAGCCAGGTCTTGTGCTGGGCCCTCTTACACGTCTGGAAGTGTGGTGGCAGGGGCAAGCACCCGACACGCGGCTCCGTAGTGTGACCACCCTCACGGACGTCGCTGCCGCAGTCGCACGGAGGGGGGAAACGCCCACGTCGGGCAGACACGGAGGGAATCTTGCGGTGGGTTGTGCCCGGATCTTGATCCGAAGTGTACCTATGGGGTGGCCTATGATAGCCAGGTGAAAATGTCCATCGGTCAAACCCCGTCCGGCGAAAGTCAAAGGCCTAGATCCGCCCGGTCAACAGTGCCTAGGTTAGATGGGACGGGGTACTTGGGGGGGGTAGCTATGCCGCCAGGTCTTGCGCTGGGCCCTCTTACACGTTTGGAAGTGTGGTGGCAGGTGCTAGAACCCGGCACGCGGCTCCGTAGTGTGGCCCCCATCACGGACGTCGCTGCCGCCGTCGCACGGAGGGGGGAAATGGCCACGTCGGGCAGACATGGAGGGAATCTTGCGGTGTGTTGTGCCCGGACCTTGATCCGAAGTGTACCTACGGGCTGGCCTATCATAGCCAGGTGAAAATGTCCATCGGTCAAACCCCGTCCAGCGAAAGTCAAAGGCCTAGATCCGCCCGGTCAACAGTGCCTGGGTTAGACGGGACGGGGTACTTGGGGGGGGGTAGCTATGCCGCCAGGTCTTGCGCTGGGCCCTCTTACACGTCTGGAGGTGTGGTGGCAGGTGCAAGCACCCGGCACGCGGCTCCGTAGTGTGACCCCCCTCATGGACGTCGCTGTCGCCGTCGCACGGAGGGGGGAAACGGCCACATCGGGCAGACACGGAGGGAATCTTGTGGTGGGTTGTGCCCGGACCTTGATCTGAAGTGTACCTACGGGCTGGCCTATCATAGCCAGGTGAAAATGTCCATGGGTCAAACCAAGTCCGGTGAAAGTCAAAGGCCTAGATCCGCCCGGTCAACAGTGCCTGGCTTAGACGGGACGGGGTACAAGGGGGGGGTAGCTATGCCGCCAGGTCTTGCGCTGGGCCATCTTACACGTCTGGAAGTGTGGTGGCAGGTGCAAGCACCCGGCACGCGGCTCCGTAGTGTGACCCCCCTCACGGACGTCGCTGCCGCCGTGGCACGGAGGGGGGAAACGGCCACGTCGGGCAGACACGGAGGGAATCTTGCGGTGGGTAGTGCTCGGACCTTGATCCGAAGTGTACCTACGGGCTGGCCTATCATAACCAGGTGAAATTCTCCATCGGTCATACCCCGTCCGGCGAAAGCCAAAGGCCTAGATCCGCCCGGTCAACAGTGCCTGGCTTAGACGGGATGGGGTACTGGGGGGGGTAGCTATGCCGCCAGGTCTTGCGCTGGGCCCTCTTACACGTCTGGAAGTGTGGTGGCAGGTGCAAGCACCCGGCATGCAGCTCCGTAGTGTTACCCCCTCACGGACGTCGCTGCCGCCGTCGCACGGAGGGGGGAAACGGCCATGTCGGGCAGACACTGAGGGAATCTTGCGGTGGGTTGTGCCCGGACCATGATACGAAGTGTTCCCATGGGCTGGCCTATCATAGCCAGGTGAAAATGTCCATCGGTCAAACCCCGTCCGGCGAAAGTCAAAGGCCTAGATCCCCCCGGTCAATAGTGCCTGGGTTAGACGGGATGGGGTACTTGGGTGGTAGCTATGCCGCCAGGTCTTACGCTGGGCCTTCCTACACGTCTGGAAGTGTGGTGGCAGGTGCAAGCACCCAGCACGCGGCTCCGTAGTGTGACCCCCCTCAAAGACGTCGCTGCCACCGTCGCACGGAGGGGGGAAACGGCCACGTCGGGCAGACACGGAGGGAATCTTGCGGTGGGTTGTGCCCGGACCTTGATCCGAAGTGTACCTACGGGCTGGCCTATCAATGCCAGGTGAAACTGTCCATCGGTCAAACCCCGCCCGGCGAAAGTCAAAGGCCTAGATCCGCCCGGTCAAAAGTGCCTGGCTTAGACGGGACGGGGTACTTGGGGGGGGGGGGGGTAGCTATGCCGCCAGGTCTTGCGCTGGGCCCTCTTACACGTCTGGAAGTGTGGTGGCAGGGGCAAGCACCCGACACGTGGCTCCGTAGTGTGACCCCCCTCACGGACGTCGCTGCCGCAGTCGCACGGAGGGGGGAAACGCCCACGTCGGGCAGACACGGAGGGAATCTTGCGGTTGGTTGTGCCCGGACCTTGATCCGAAGTGTACCTATGGGCTGGCCTATGATAGCCAGGTGAAAATGTCCATCGGTCAAACCCCGTCCAGCGAAAGTCAAAGGCCTAGATCTGCCCGGTCAACAGTGCCTGGGTTAGACGAGACGGGGTACTTGGGGGGGGGGGGGGTAGCTATGCCGCCAGGTCTTGCGCTGGGCCCTCTTACACGTCTGGAGGTGTGGTGGCAGGTGCAAGCACCCGGCACACGGCTCCGTAGTGTGACCGCCCTCACGGACGTCGCTGCCGCCGTCGCACGGAGGGGGGAAACGGCCACGTCGGGCAGACACGGAGGGAATCTTGCGGTGGGTTGTGCCCGGACCTTGATCCGAAGTGTACCTACGGGCTGGCCTATCAATGCCAGGTGAAACTGTCCATCGGTCAAACCCCGCCCGGCGAAAGTCAAAGGCCTAGATCCGCCCGGTCAAAAGTGCCTGGCTTAGACGGGACAGGGTACTTGGGGGGGGGGGGGGGGGGTAGCTATGCCGCCAGGTCTTGCGCTGGGCCCTCTTACACGTCTGGAAGTGTGGTGGCAGGGGCAAGCACCCGACACGCGGCTCCGTAGTGTGACCCCCCTCACGGACGTCGCTGCCGTAGTCGCACGGAGGGGGGAAACGCCCACGCCGGGCAGACACGGAGGGAATCTTGCGGTGGGTTGTGCCCGGACCTTGATCCGAAGTGTACCTATGGGCTGGCCTATGATAGCCAGGTGAAAATGTCCATCGGTCAAACCCCGTCCAGCGAAAGTCAAAGGCCTAGATCCGCCCGGTCAACAGTGCCTGGCTTAGACGAGACGGGGTACTTGGGGGGGGGTAGCTATGCCGCCAGGTCTTGCGCTGGGCCCTCTTACACGTCTGGAGGTGTGGTGGCAGGTGCAAGCACCCGGCACACGGCTCCGTAGTGTGACCGCCCTCAGGGACGTCGCTGCCGCCGTCGCACGGAGGGGGGAAACGGCCACATCGGGCAGACACGGAGGGAATCTTGTGGTGGGTTGTGCCCGGACCTTGATCCGAAGTGTACCTACGGGCTGGCCTATCATAGCCAGGTGAAAATGTCCATGGGTCAAACCAGTCCGGCGAAAGTCAAAGGCCTAGATCCGCCCGGTCAATAGTGCCTGGCTTAGACGGGACGGGGTACAAGGGGGGGGGGGTAGCTATGCCGCCAGGTCTTGCGCTGGGCCCTCTTACACGTCTGGAAGTGTGGTGGCAGGTGCAAGCACCCGGCACGCGGCTCCGTAGTGTGAGCCCCCTCAAGAACGTCGCTGCCGCCGTCGCACGGAGGGGGGAAACGGCCACGTCGGGCAGACACGGAGGGAATCTTTCGGTGGGTTGTGCCCGGACCTTGATCCGAAGTGTACCTACGGGCTGGCCTATCATAACCAGGTGAAATTGTCCATCCGTCAAACCCCGTCCAGCGAAAGTCAAAGGCCTAGATCCGCCCGGTCAACAGTGCCTGGCTTAGACGGGACGGGGTACTGGGGGGGGGGTAGCTATGCCGCCAGGTCTTGCGCTGGGCCCTCTTACACGTCTGGAAGTGTGGTGGCAGGTGCAAGCACCCGGCATGCGGCTCCGTAGTGTGACCCCCCTCACGGACGTCGCTGCCGCCGTCGCACGGAGGGGGGAAACGGCCATGTCGGGCAGACACTGAGGGAATCTTGCGGTGGGTTGTGCTCGGACCTTGATCCGAAGTGTACCCTTGGCTGGCCTATCATAGCCAGGTGAAAATGTCCATCGGTCAAACCCCGTCCGGCGAAAGTCAAAGGCCTAGATCCGCCCGGTCAACAGTGCCTGGGTTAGACGGGACGGGGTACTTTGGGGGGGGGTAGCTATGCCGCCAGGTCTTGCGCTGGGCCCTGTTACATGTCTGGAAGTGTGGTGGCAGGTGCGAGCACCTGGCACGCGGCACCGTAGTGTGACCCCCCTCACGGACGTCGCTGCCGCCATCGCATGGAGGGGGGAAACGGCCACGTCGGGCAGACACGGAGGGAATCTTGTGGTGGGTTGTGCCCGGACCTTAATGCGAAGTGTACCTACGGGCTGGCCTATCGTAGCCAGGTGAAAATGTACATCGGTGAAACCCTGTCCGGCGAAAGTGAAAGGCCTAAATCCGCCCGGTCAACAGTGCCTGGGTTAGACGGCACGGGGTACTTGGGGGGTAGCTATGCCGCCAGGTCTTGCGCTGGGCCCTCTTACACGTCTGGAAGTGTGGTGGCAGGTGCAAGCACCCGGCACGCGGCTCCGTAGTGTGACACCCCTCACGGACGTCGCTGCCGCCGTGGCACGGAGGGGGGAAACGGCCATGTCGGGCAGACACTGAGGGAATCTTGCGGTGGGTTGTGCCCGGACCTTGATCCGAAGTGTACCATTGGCTGGCCTATCATAGCCAGGTGAAAATGTTCATCCGTCAAACCCCGTCCGGCGAAAGTCAAAGGCCTAGATCCACTCGGTCAACAGTGCCTGGGTTAGACGGGAAGGGGTACTTGGGGGGGGGGTAGCTATGCCGCCAGGTCTTGCGCTGGGCCCTCTTACACGTCTGGAAGTGTGCTGGCAGGTGCTAGCACCTGGCACGCGGCTCCGTAGTGTGACCCCCATCACGGACGTCGCTGCCGCCGTCGCACGGAGGAGGGAAACGGCCACGTTAGGCAGACACGGACGGAATCTTGCGGTGGGTTGTGCCCGGACCTTGATCCGAAGTGTACCTATGGGCTGGCGTATCATAGCCAGGTGAAAATGTCCATCAGTCAAACCCCGTCCGGTGAAAGTCAAAGGCCTAGATCCGCCCGGTCAACAGTGCCTGGGTTAGACGGGAAGGGGTACTTGGGGGGGGGGGCTAGCTATGCCGCCAGGTCTTGCACTGGGCCCTCTTACACGTCTGGACGTGTGGTGGCAGGTGCTAGCACCCGGCACGCGGCTCCGTAGTGTGACCCCCATCACGGACGTCGCTGCCGCCGTCGCACGGAGAGGGGAAATGGCCACGTCGGGCAGACACGGAGGGAATCTTGCGGTGGGTTGTGCCCGGACCTTGATCCGAAGTGTACCTACGGGCTGGCCTATCATAGCCAGGTGAAAATGTCCATCGGTCAAACCCCGTCCGGCGAAAGTCAAAGGCCTAGATCCGCCCGGTCAACAGTGCCTGGGTTACACAGGACGGGGTACTAGGGGGGTAGCTATGCCGCCAGGTCTTGCGCTGGGCCCTCTTACACATCTGGAAGTGTGGTGGCACGTGCAAGCACCCGGCACGCGGCTCCGTAGTGTGACCCCCCTCACGGACGTCGCTGCCGCCGTCGCACGGAGGGGGGAAACGGCCACGTCGGGCAGACACGGAAGGAATCTTGCGGTGGGTTGTGCCCGGACCTTGATCCGAAGTGTACCTATGGGCTGGCCTATCATAGCCAGGTGAAAATGTCCATCGGTCAAACCCCGTCCGGCGAAATTCAAAGGCCTAAATCCGACCGGTCAACAGTGCCTGGGTTAGACGGGACGGGGTACTTGGGGGGGTAGCTTAGCTATGCTGCCAGGTCTTGCGCTGGGCCCTCTTACACGTTTGGAAGTGTGGTGGCAGGTGCAAGTACCCGGCATGCGGCTCCGTAATGTTACCCCCCTCATGGACGTCGCTGCCGCCGTCGCACGGAGGGGGAAAACGGCCACGTCGGGCAGACCCGGAGGGAATCTTGCGGTGGGTTGTGCCCGGACCTTGATCCGTAGTGTACCTACGGGCTGGCCTATCATAGCCAGGTGAAAATGTCCATCGGTACAACCCCGTCCGGCGAAAGTCAAAGGCCTAGATCCGCCCGGTCAACAGTGCCTGGCTTAGACGGGACGGGGTACTTGGGGGGGGTAGCTATGCCGCCAGGTCTTGCGCTGGGCCCTCTTACACGTCTGGAAGTGTGGTGGCAGGTGCAAGCACCCGGCACGCGGCTCCGTAGTGTGACCCCCCTCACGGACGTCGCTGTCGCCGTCGCACGGAGGGGGGAAACGGCCACGTCGGGCAGACACGGAAGGAATCTTGCGGTGGGTTGTGCCCGGACCATGATCCGAAGTGTACCTACGGGCTGGCCTATCATAGCCAGGTGAGAATGTCCATCGGTCAAACCCCGTCCGGCACAAGTCAAAGGCCTAGATCCGCCCGGTCAACAGTGCCTGGGTTAGACGGGACGGGGTACTTGGGGGGGTAGCTATGCCGCCAGGTCCTGCGTTGGGCCCTCTTACACGTCCGGAAGTGTGGTGGCAGGTGCAAGCACCCGGCACGTGGCTCCGTAGTGTGACCCCCCTCACGGACGTCGCTGCCGCCGTCACACGGAGGGAGGAAACGGCCACGTCGGGCAGACACGGAGGGAATCTTGTGGTGGGTTGTGCCCGGACCTTGATCCGAAGTGTACCTATGGGCTGGCCTATCATAGCCAAGTGAAAATGTCCATCGGTCAAACCCTGTCCGGCGAAAGTCAAAGGCCTAGATCCGCCCGGTCAACAGTGCCTGGGTTAGACGGGACGGGGTACTTGGGGGGGGTAGCTATGCCGCCAGGTCTCTCGCTGGGCCCTCTTACACGTCTGGAAGTGTGGTGGCAGGTGCAAGCACCCGGCAGGCGGCTCCGTAGTGTGACCCCCCTCACGGATGTCGCTGCCGCCGTCGCACGGAGGGGGGAAACGGCCACGTCGGGAAGACACGGAGGGAATCTTGCGGTGGGTTGTGCCCGGACCTTGATCCGAAGTGTACCTACGGGCTGGCCTATCATAGCCAGGTGAAAATATGCATCGGTCAAACCCCGTCCGGCGGAAGTCAAAGGAATAGATCCGCCCGGTCAACAGTGCCTGGGTTAGACGGGACGGGGTACTTGGGGGGGTAGCTATGCCGCCAGGTCTTACGCTGGGCCCTCTTACACGTCTGGAAGTGTGGTGGCAGGTGCAAGCACCCGGCACGCGACTCCGTAGTGTGACCCCCCTCACGGACGTCGCTGCCGCCGTCGCACAGAGGGGGGAAACGGCCACGTCGGGTAGACACGTAGGGAATCTTGCGGTGGGTTGTGCCCGGACCATGATCCGAAGTGTACCTACGGGCTGGCCTATCATAGCCTGGTGAAAATGTCCATCGGTCAAACCCCGTCCGGCGAAAGTCAAAGCCCTAGATCCGCCCGGTCAACAGTGCCAGTGTTAGACGGGACGGGGTACTTGGGGGGGTAGCTATGCCGCCAGGTCTTGCGCTGGGCCCTCTTACACGTCTGGAAGTGTGGTGGCAGGTGTAAGCACCCGGCACGCGGCTCCGTAGTCTGACCCCCTGACGGTCGTCGCTACCGCCGTCGCACGGAGGGGGGAAATGGCCACGTCAGGCAGACACGGAGGGAATCTTGCGGTGGGTTGTGCCCGGACCTTGATCCGAAGTGTACCTACGGGCTGGCCTATCATAGCCAGGTGAAAATGTCCATCGGTCAAACCCCGTCCGACGAAAGTCAAAGGCCTAGATCCGCCCGGTCAACAGTGCCTGGGTTAGACGGGACGGGTACTTGGGGGTTGGGGAGTAGCTTTGCCGCCAGGTCTTGCACTGGGCCCTCTTACACGTCTGGAAGTGTGGTGGCAGGTGCAATCACCCGGCACACGGCTCCGTAGTGTGACCCCCCTCATGGACGTCGCTGCCGCCGTTGCACGGAGGGGGGAAATGGCCACGTCGGGCAGACATGGAGGGAATCTTGCGGTGGGTTGTGCCCGGACCTTGATCCGAAATTTACCTACGGGCTGGCCTATCATAGCCAGGTGAAAATGTCCATCGGTCAAACCCCGTCCGGCGAAAGTCAAAGGCCTAGATCCGCCCGGTCAACAGTGCCTGGGTTTTATGGGACGGGGAACTTCGGGGGGTAGCTATGCCGCCAGGTCTTGCGTTGGGCCCTCTTACACGTCTGGAAGTGTGGTGGCAGGTGCAAGCACCCGACACGCGGCTCCGTAGTGTGACCCCCCTCACGGAAGTCAATGCTGCCGTCGCACGGAGGGGCGAAACGGCCACGTCGGGCAGACACGGAGGGAATCTTGCGGTGGGTTGTGCCCGGACCTTGATCCGAAGTGTACCTATGGGCTGGCCTATCATAGCCAGGTGAAAATGTCCATCGGTCAAACCCCGTCCGGCGAAACTCAAAGGCCTAGATCCGCCCGGTCAATAGTGCCTGGGTTAGACGGGACGGGGTACTTGGGGGTTGGGGGGTAAATTTGCCGCCAGGTCTTGCGCTGGGCCCTCTTACACGTCTGGAAGTGTGGTGGCAGGTGGAAGCACCCGGCACGCGGCTCCGTAGTGTGACCCCCCTCATGGACGTCGCTGCCGCCATCGCACGGAGGGGGGAAATGGCCACGTCGGGCAGACACGGTGGGAATCTTGCGGTGGGTTGTGCCCGGACCTTGATCCGAAGTGTACCTACGGGCTGGCCTATCATAGCCAGGGAAGAATGTCCATCGGTCAAACCCCGTCCGGCACAAGTCAAAGGCCTAGATCCGCCCGGTCAACAGTGCATGGGTTAGACGGGACGGGGTACTTGGGGGGTAGCTATGCCACCAGGTCTTGCGCTATGCCCTCTTACACGTCCGGAAGTGTGGTGGCAGGTGCAAGCACCCGGCACGCGGCTCCGTAGTGTGACCCCCCTCACGGACGTCGCTGCCGCCGTCGCACGGAGGGAGGAAACGGCAACATCGGGCAGACACGGAGGGAATCTTGCGGTGGGTTGTGCCCGGACCTTGATCCGAAGTGTACCTATGGGCTGGCCTATCATAGCCAAGTGAAAATGTCCATCGGTCAAACCCCGTCCGGCAAAAGTCAAAGGCCTAGATCCGCCCGGTCAACAGTGCCTGGGTTAGACTGGACGGGGTACTTGGGGGGGGGGGGGGGTAGCTATGCCGCCAGGTCTCTCGCTGGGCCCTCTTACACGTCTGGAAGTGTGGTGGCAGGTGCAAGCACCCGGCACGCGGCTCCGTAGTGTGACCCCCCTCACGGACGTCGCTGCCGCCGTCGCACGGAGGGAGGAAACGGCCACGTTGGGCAGACACGGAGGGAATCTTGCCGTGGGTTGTGCCTGGACCTTGATCCGAAGTGTACCTACGGGCTGGCCTATCATAGCCAAGTGAAAATATCCATCGGTCAAACCCCGTCCGGCGAAAGTCAAAGGCCTAGATCCGCCCGGTTAATAGTGCCAGGGTTAGACGGGACGGGGTACTTGGGGGGGGGGTATCTATGCCGCCAGGTCTTGCGCTGGGCCCTCTTACACGTCTGGAAGTGTGGTGGCAGGTGCAAGCTCCCGGCACGTGGTTCCGTAGTCTGACCCCCTCACGGACGTCGCTGCCGCCGTCGCACGGAGGGGGGAAATGGCCACGTCGGGCAGACACGGAGGGAATCTTGCGTTGGGTTGTGCTCGGACCTTGATCCGAAGTGTACCTATGGGCTGGCCTATCATAGCCAGGTGAAAATGGCCATCGGTGAAACCCCGTCCGGCGAAATTCAAAGGCCTAGATCCGCCCGGTCAACAGTGCCTGGCTTAGACGGGACGGGGAACTTGGGGGGGTAGCTATGCCGCCTGGTCTTGCGCTGGGCCCTCTTACACGTCTGGAAGTGTGGTGGCAGGTGCAAGCACCCGGCACGCGGCTCCGTAGTGTGACCCCCCTCACGGGCGTCGCTGCCGCCGTCGCACCGAGGGAGGAAACGGCCACGTCGGGCAGACACGGAGGGAATCTTGCGGTGGGTTGTGCCCGGACCTTGATCCGAAGTGTACCTATGGGCTGGCCTATCATAGCCAGGTGAAAATGTCCATCGGTCAAACCCCGTCCGGCAAAAGTCAAAGGCCTAGATCCGCCCGGTCAACAGTGCCTGGGTTAGACGGGACGGGGTACTTGGGGGAGGGCGTAGCTATGCCGCCAGGTCTTGCGCTTGGCCCTCTTACACATCTAGAAGTGTGGTGGCAGGTGCAAGCACCCGGCACGCGGCTCTGTAGTGTGACCCCCCTCACGGACGTCGCTGCCGCCGTCGCACGGAGGGGGAAACGGCCACATCGGGCAGACACGGAGGGAATCTTGAGGTGGGTTGTGCCCGGATCTTGATCCGAAGTGTACGTACGGGTTGGCCTATCATAGCCAGGTGAAAATGTCCATCGGTCAAACCCCGTCCGGCGAAAGTCAAAGGCCTAGAACCGCCCGGTCAACAGTGCCTGGGTTAGACGGGATGGGGTACTTGGGGGGTAGGGTAGCTATGCCGCCAGGTCTCTCGCTGGGCCCTCTTACACGTCTAGAAGTGTGGTGGTAGGTGCAAGCACCCGCCACGCGGCTCCGTAATGTGACCCCCCTCAGGGACGTCGCTGCCGCCGTCGCACGGAGGGGGGAAACGGCCAGGTCGGGAAGACACGGAGGGAATCTTGCGGTGGGTTGTGCCCGGACCTTGATCCGAAGTGTACCTACGGGCTGGCCTATCATAGCGAGGTGAGAATGTCCATCGGTCAAACCCCGTCCGGCGAAAGTCAAAGGCCTAGATCCGCCCGGTCAACAGTGCCTGGGTTAGACGGGACGGGGTACTTGGGGGGTAGCTATGCCGCCAGGTCTTGCGCTGGGCCCTCTTACACATCTGGAAGTGTGGTGGCAGGTGCAAGCACTCGGCACGCGGCTCCGTAGTGTGACCCCCCTTACGGACGTCGCTGCCGCCGTCGCACGGATGGAGGAAACGGCCACGTCGGGCAGACACGGAGGGAATCTTGCGGTGGGTTGTGCCCGGACCTTGATCCGAAGTGTACCTATGGCCTGACCTATCATAGCCAAGTGAAAATGTCCATCGGTCAAACCCCGTCCGGCGAAAGTCAAAGGCCTTGAACCGCCCGGTCAATAGTGCCTGGGTTAGACGGGACGGGGTACTTGGGGGGGGGGGGGTAGCCATGCCGCCAGGTCTTGCGGTGGGCTCTCTTACACGTCTGGAAGTGTGGTGGCAGGTGCAAGCACCCAGCACGCGGCTCCGTAGTATGACCCCCCTCATGGACGTCGCTGCCGCCGTCGCCCAGAGGGGGGAAACGGCCACGTCGGGCAGACACGGAGGGAATCTTGCGGTGGGTTGCGCCCGGACCATGATCCGAAGTGTACCTACGGGCTGGCCTATCATAGCCAGGTCAAAATGTCCATCGGCCAAACCCCGTCCAGCGAAAGTCAAAGGCCTAGATCCGCCCGGTCAACAGTGCCTGGGTTAGACGGGACGGGGTACTTGGGGGGGTAGCTATGGCGCCAGGTCTTGCGCTGGGCCCTCTTACACGTCTGGAAGTGTGGTGGCAGGTGCAAGCACCCGGCACGCGGCTCCGTAGTGTGAACCCCCTCACGGACGTCGCTGCCGCCGTCGCACGGAGGGGGGAAACGGCCACGTCGGGTAGACACGGAGGGAATCTTGCGGTGGGTTGTGCCCGGACCATGATCCGAAGTGTACCTACGGGCTGGCCTATCATAGCATGGTGAAAATGTCCATCGGTCAAACCCCGTCTGGCGAAAGTCAAAGGCCTAGATCTGCCCGGTCAACAGTGCCAGGGTTAGACGGGACGGGGTACTTGGGGGGGGGGTAGCTATGCCGCCAGGTCTTGCGGTGGGCGCTCTTACATGTCTGGAAGTGTGGTGGCAGGTGCAAGCACTCGGCACGCGGCTCCGTAGTGTGACCCCCTCACGGACGTCGCTGCCGCCGTCGCATGGAGGGGGGAAATGGCCACGTCGGGCAGACACGGAGGGAATCTTGCGGTGGGTTGTGCCCGGACCTTGATCCGAAGTGTACCTACAGGCTGGCCTGTCATAGCCAGGTGAAAATGACCATCGGTCAAACCCCGTCCGGCGAAATTCAAAGGCCTAGATCCGCCCGGTCAACAGTGCCTGGCTTAGACGGGACGGGGAACTTGGGGGGGTAGCTATGCCGCCAGGTCTTGCGCTGGGCCCTCTTACATGTTTGGAAGTGTGGTGGCAGGTGGAAGCACCCGGCACGCGGCTCCGTAGTGTGACCCCCCTCACAGACGTCAATGCCGCCGTCGCACGGAGGGGCGAAACGGCCACGTCGGGCAGACACGGAGGGAATCCTGCGGTGGGTTGTGCCCGGACCTTGATCCGAAGTGTACCTATGGGCTGGCCTATCATAGCCAGGTGAAAATGTCCATCGGTCAAACCCCGTCCGGCGAAAGTCAAAGGCCTAGATCCGCCCGGTCAACAGTGCCTGGGTTAGATGGGATGGGGTACTTGGGGGGGGTAGCTATGCCGCCAGGTCTTGCGCTGGGCCCTCTTACATGTTTGGAAGTGTGGTGGCAGGTGGAAGCACCCGGCACGCGACTCCGTAGTGTGACCCCCCTCACAGACGTCAATGCCACCGTCGCACGGAGGGGCAGAACGGCCACGTCGGGCAGACATGGAGGGAATCCTGCGGTGGGTTGTGCCCGGACCTTGATCCGAAGTGTACCTATGGGCTGGCCTATCATAGCCAGGTGAAAATGTCCATCGGTCAAACCCCGTCCGGCAAAAGTCAAAGGCCTAGATCCGCCCGGTCAACAGTGCCTGGCTTAGACGGGACAGGGTACTTGGGGGGGGGGTAGCTATGCCGCCAGGTCTTGCGCTGGGCCCTCTTACACGTCTGGAAGTGTGGTGGCAGGTGCAAGCACCCGGCACGCGGTTCCGTAGTGTGACCCCCCTCACGGACGTCACTACCGCCGTCGCACGGAGAGGGGAAACGGCCACGTCGGGCAGACACGGAGGGAATCTTGCGGTGGATTGTGCCCGGACCTTGATCCGAAGTGTACCTATGGGCTGGCCTATCATAGCCAGGTGAAAATGTCCATCGGTCAAACCCCGTCAGGCGAAAGTCAAAGGCCTAGATCCACCCGGTCCAGAGTGCCTGGGTTAGACGGGACGGGGTACTTGGGGGGGTAGCTATGCCGCCAGGTCATGCGCTGGGCCCTCTTACATGTCTGGAAGTGTGGTGGCAGGTGCAAGCACCCGGCACGCGGCTCCGTAGTGTGACCCCCCTCACGGACGTCGCTGCCACCGTCGCACGGAGGGGGGAAACGGCCACGTCGGGCAGACACGGAGGGAATCTTGCGGTGGGTTGTGCCCGGACCTTGATCTGAAGTGTACCTATGGGCTGGCCTATCATAGCCAGGTGAAAATGTCCATCGGTCAAACCCCGTCCGGCAAAAGTCAAAGGCCTAGATCCGCCCGGTCAACAGTGCCTGGGTTAGACGGGACGGGGTACTTGGGGGGGGTAGCTATGCCGCCAGGTCTTGCGCTGGGCCCTCTTACACGTCTGGAAGTGTGGTGGCAGGTGCAAGCACCCGGCATGCGGCTCTGTAGTGTAACCCCCCTCACGGACGTCGCTGCCGCCGTCTCACGGAGGGGGAAATAGCCGCGTCGGGCAGACACGGAGGGAATCTTAAGGTGGGTTGTGCCCGGATCTTGATCCGAAGTGTACGTACGGGCTGGCCTATCATAGCCAGGTGAAAATGTCCATCGGTCAAACCACGTCCGGCGAAAGTCAAAGGCCTAGAACCGCCCGGTCAACAGTGCCTGGGTTAGACGGGACGGGGTACTTGGGGGGTAGGGTAGCTATGCCGCCAGGTCTCTCGCTGGGCCCTCTTACACGTCTAGAAGTGTGGTGGTAGGTGCAAGCACCCGCCACGCGGCTCCGTAATGTGACCCCCCTCACGGACGTCGCTGCCGCCGTCTCACGGAGGGGGGAAACGGCCACGTCGGGAAGACACGGAGGGAATCTAGCGGTGGGTTGTGCCCGGACCTTGATCCGAAGTGTACCTACGGGCTGGCCTATCATAGCGAGGTGAGAATGTCCATCGGTCAAACCCCGTCCGGCAAAAGTCAAAGGCCTAGATCCGCCCGGTCAACAGTGCCTGGGTTAGACGGGACGGGGTACTTGGGGGGTAGCTATGCCGCCAGGTCTTGCGCTTGGCCCTCTTACACATCTGGAAGTGTGGTGGCAGGTGCAAGCACTCGGCACGCGGCTCCGTAGTGTGACCCCCCTCATGGACATCGCTGCCGCCGTCGCACGGATGGAGGAAACGGCCACGTCGGGCAGACACGGAGGGAATCTTGCGGTGGGTTGTGCCCGGACCTTGATCCGAAGTATACCTATGGCCTGGCCTATCATAGCCAAGTGAAAATGTCCATCGGTCAAACCCCGTCCGGCGAAAGTCAAAGGCCTAGAACCGCCCGGTCAACAGTGCCTGGGTTAGACAGGACGGGGTACTTGGGGAGGGGGGGTAGCTATGCCGCCAGGTCTCTCGCTGGGCCCTCTTACACGTCTAGAAGTATGGTGGTAGGTGCAAGCACCCGCCACGCGGCTCCGTAGTGTGACCCCGATCACGGACGTCGCTGCCGCCGTCGCACGGAGGGGGCAAACGGCCACGTCGGGAAGACACAGAGGGAATCTTGCGGTGGGTTGTGCCCGGACCATGATCCGAAGTGTACCTACGGGCTGGCCTATCATAGCCAGGTCAAAATGTCCATTGGCCAAACCCCGTCCAGCGAAAGTCAAAGGCCTAGATCCGCCCGGTCAACAGTGCCTGGGTTAGACGGGACGGGGTACTTAGGGGGGTAGCTATGGCGCCAGGTCTTGCGCTGGGCCCTCTTACACATCTGGAAGTGTGGTGGCAGGTGCAAGCACCCGGCACGCGGCTCCGTAGTGTGACCCCCCTCACGGACGTCGCTGCCGCCGTCGCACGGAGGGGGGAAACGGCCACGTCGGGTAGACACGGAGGGAATCTTGCGGTGGGGTGCCCGGACCATGATCCGAAGTGTACCTATGGGCTGGCCTATCATAGCATGGTGAAAATGTCCATCGGTCAAACCCCGTCCGGCGAAAGTCAAAGGCCTAGATCTGCCCGGTCAACAGTGCCAGGGTTAGACGGGACGGGGTACTTGGGGGGGGGTAGCTATGCCGCCAGGTCTTGCGCTGGGCCCTCTTACACGTCTGGAAGTGTGGTGGCAGGTGCAAGCACCCAGCACGCGGCTCCGTAGTGTGACCCCCTCACAAACGTCGCTGCCGCCGTCGCATGGAGGGGGGAAATGGCCACGTCGGAGAGACACGGAGGGAATCTTGCAGTGGGTTGTGCCCGGACCTTGATCCGAAGTGTATCTACGGGCTGGCCTGTCATAGCCAGGTGAAAATGTCCATCGGTCAAACCCCGTCCGGCGAAATTCAAAGGCCTAGATCCGCCCGGTCAACAGTGCCTGGCTTAGACGGGACGGGGAACTTGGGGGGGGGTAGCTATGCCGCCAGGTCTTGCGCTGGGCCCTCTTACATGTTTTGAAGTGTGGTGGCAGGTGGAAGCACCCGGCACGCTGCTCCGTAGTGTGAGACCCCTCACAGACGTCAATGCCGCCGTCGCACGGACGGCGAAACTTCCACGTCGGGCTGACACGGAGGGAATCCTGCGGTGGGTTGTGCCCGGACCTTGATCCGAAGTGTACCTATGGGCTGGCCCATCATAGCCAGGTGAAAATGTCCATCGGTCAAACCCCGCCCGGCGAAAGTCAAAGGCCTTGATCCGCCCGATCAACAGTGCCTGGCTTAGACGGGACAGGGTACTTGGGGGGGGGGTAGCTATGCCGCCAGGTCTTGCGCTGGGCCCTCTTACACGTTTGAAAGTGTGGTGGCAGGTGCAAGCACCCGGCACGCGGCTCCGTAGTGTGACCCCCCTCACGGAGGTCGCTGCCGCCGTCGCACGGAGGGGGGAAACGGCCACATCGGGCAGACACGGAGGGAATCTTGCGGTGGGTTGTGCCCGGACCTTGATACGAAGTGTACCTATGGGCTGGCCTATCATAGCCAGGTGAAAATGTCCATCGGTCAAACCCCGTCCGGCGAAAGTCAAAGGCCTAGATCCACCCGGTCCACAGTGCCTGGGTTAGACGGGACGGGGTACTTGGGGGGGTAGCTATGCCGCCAGGTCATGCACTGGGCCCTCTTACATGTCTGGAAGTGTGGTGGCAGGTGGAAGCACCCGGCACGCGGCTCCGTAGTGTTACCCCCCTCACAGACGTCGTTGCCGCCGTCGCACGGAGGGGGGAAACGGCCACGTCGGGCAGACACGGAGGGAATCTTGCGGTGGGTTGTGCCCGGACCTTGATCCGAAGTGTACCTATGGGCTGGCCTATCATAGCCAGGTGAAAATGTCCATCTGTCAAACCCCGTCCGGCAAAAGTCAAAGGCCTAGATCCGCCCGGTCAACAGTGCCTGGGTTAGACGGGACGGGGTACTTGGGGGGGGGCAGCTATGCCGCCAGGTCTTGCGCTGGGCCCTCTTACACGTCTAGAAGTGTGGTGGCAGGTGCAAGCACCCGGCACGCGGCTCTGTAGTGTGACCCCCCTCACGGACGTCGCTGCCGCCGTCTCACGGAGGGGGAAATGGCCACGTCGGGCAGACACGGAGGGAATCTTGAGGTGGGTTGTGCCCGGATCTTGATCCGAAGTGTACGTACGGGCTGGCCTATCATAGCCAGGTGAAAATGTCCATCGGTCAAACCCCGTCCGGCGAAAGTCAAAGGCCTAGATCCGCCCGGTCAATAGTGCCTGGGTTAGACGGGACGGGGTACTTGGGGGGGGGGGTAGATATGCCGCCAGGTCTTGCGCTGGGCCCCCTTACACGTCTGGAAGTGTGGTGGCAGGTGCAAGCACCCGGCACGCGGCTCCGTAGTGTGACCCCCCTCATGGACGTCGCCGCCGCCATCGCACGGAGGGGCGAAACGGCCACGTCGGGCGGACACGGAGGGAATCTTGCGGTGGGTTGTGCCCGGACCTTGATCCGAAGTGTACCTACGGGCTGGCCTATCATAGCCAGGTGAAAATGTCCATCGGTTAAACCCCGTCTGGCGAAAGTCAAAGGCCTAGATCCGCCCGGTCCACAGTGCCTGGGTTAGACGGGACGGGGTACTTGGGGGGTAGCCATGCCGCCAGGTCTTGCGGTGGGCTCTCTAACTCGTTTGGAAGTGTTGTGGTAGGTGCAAGCACCCAGGACGCGGCTCCGTAGTATGACCCCCCTCATGGACGTCGCTGTCGCCATAGCACGGAGGGGGGAAACGGCCACGTCGGGAAGACACGGAGGGAATCTTGCGGTTGGTTGTGCCCGGACCTTGATCCGAAGTGTACCTACGGGTTGGCCTATCATAGCCAGGTGAAAATGTCCATCGGTCAAACCCCGTCCGGCGAAAGTCAAAGGCCTAGATCCGCCCGGTCAACTGTGCCTGGGTTAGACGGGACGGGGTACTTGGGGGGGGGGTAGCTATGCCGCCAGGTCTTGCGCTGGGCCCTCTTACACGTCTGGAAGTGTGGTGGCAGGTGCAAGCACCCGGGACGCGGCTCCGTAGTGTGACCCCCCTCATGGATGTCGCTGCCGTCGTCGCACGGAGGGGGGAAACGGCCATGTCGGGCAGACACGGAGGGAATCTTGTGGTGGGTTGTGCCCGGACCTTGATCCGAAGTGTACCTATGGGCTGGCCTATCATAGCCAGGTGAAAATGTCCATCGGTCAAACCCCGTCCGGCGAAAGTAAAAGGCCTAGATCCGCCCGGTCAACAGTGCCTGGGTTAGACAGGACGGGGTACCTGGGGGGGTAGCTATGCCGCCAGGTCTTGCGCTGGGCCCTCTTACACGTCTGGAAGTGTGGTGGCAGGTGCAAGCACACGGCACGCAGCTCCGTAGTGTGACCCCCCTCACGGACGTTGCTGCCGCCGTCGCACGGAGGGGGGAAACGGCCACGTCGGGCAGACACGGAGGGAATCTTGCGGTGGGTTGTGCCCGGACCTTGATCCGAAGTGTACCTACGGGCTGGCCTATCATAGCTAGGTGAAAATGTCCATTGGTCAAACCCCGTCCGGCGAAAGTCAAAGGCCTAGATCCGCCCGGTCAACAATGCCTGGCTTAGATGGGACGGGGTACTTGGGGGGTAGCTATGCCGCCAGGTCTTGCGCTATGCCCTCTTACACGACTGGAAGTGTGGTGGCAGGTGCTAGCACCCGGCACGCGGCTCCGTAGTGTGACCCCCCTCACGGACGTCGCTGCCGCCGTCGCACGGAGGGGTGAAACGGCCACGTCGGACGGACACGGAGGGAAAATTGCGGTGGGTTGTGCCCGGACCTTGATCCGAAGTGTACCTACGGGCTGGCCTATCATAGCCAGGTGAAAATGTCCATCAGTCAAACCCCGTCCGGTGAAAGTCAAAGCCCTAGATCCGCCCGGTCAAAAGTGCCTGGGTTAGACGGGACGGGGTACTTGGGGGGGGGGGGGGTAGCCATGCCGCCAGGTCTTGCGGTGGGCTCTCTTACACGTCTGCAAGTGTGGTGGCATTTGCAAGCACCCAGCACGCGGCTCCGTAGTATGACCCCCCTCATGGACGTCGCTGTCGCCATTGCACGGAGGGGGGAAACGGACACATCGGGCAGACACGGAGGGAATCTTGCGGTGGGTTGTGCCCGAACCTTGATCCGAAGTGTACCTACGGGCTGGCCTATCATAGCCAGGTGAAAATGTCCATCGGTCAAACCCCGTCCGGCGAAAGTCAAAGGCCTAGATCCGCCCGGTCAACAGTGCCTGGGTTAGACGGGACGGGGTACCTGGGGGGGTAGCTATGCCGCCAAGTCTTGCGCTGGGCCCTCTCACACGTCTGGAAGTGTGGTGGCAGGTGCAAGCACACGGCACGCAGCTCCGTAGTGTGACCCCCCTCACGGACGTCGCTGCCGCCGTCGCACGGAGGGAGGAAACGGCCACGTCGGGCAGACACGGAGGGAGTCTTGCGGTGGGTTGTGCCCGGACCTTGATCCGAAGTGTACCTACGGGATGGCCTATCATAGCCAGGTGAAAATGTCCATTGGTCAAACCCCGTCCGGCGAAAGTCAAAGGCCTAGATCCGCCCGGTCAACAGTGCCTGGCTTAGACGGGACGGGGTACTTGGGGGGTAGCTATGCCGCCAGGTCTTGCGCTGGGCCCTCTTACACGTCTGGAAGTGTGGTGGCAGGTGCAAGCACCCGGCACGCGGCTCCGTAGTGTGACCCCCCTCACGGACGTCGCTGCCGCCGTCGCACGGAGGGGTGAAACGGCCACGTCGGACGGACACGGAGGGAAAATTGCGGTGGGTTGTGCCCGGACCTTGATCCGAAGTGTACCTACGGGCTGGCCTATCATAGCCAGGTGAAAATGTCCATCGGTCAAACCCCGTCCGGCGAAAGTCAAAGGCCTAGATCCGCCCGGTCAAAAGTGCCTGGGTTAGACGGGACGGGGTACTTGGGGGGGGTAGCCATGCCGCCAGGTCTTGCGGTGGGCTCTCTTACACGTCTGGAAGTGTGGTGGCAGGTGCAAGCACCCAGCACGCGGCTCCGTAGTATGACCCCCCTCATGGACGTCGCTGTCGCCATCGCACGGAGGGGGGAAACGGCCACGTCGGGCAGACACGGAGGGAATCTTGCGGTGGGTTGTGCCCGGACCTTGTTCCGAAGTGTACCTACGAGCTGGCCTATCATAGCCAGGTGAAAATGTCCATTGGTCAAACCACGTCCGGCGAAAGTCAAAGGCCTAGATCCGCCCGGTCAACTGTGCCTGGGCTAGACGGGACGGGGTACTTGGGGGGGTAGCTATGCCACCAGGTCTTGCGCTGGGCCCTCTTACAC
This sequence comes from Elymus sibiricus, assembly GCA_039707655.1. Classification (NCBI taxonomy): domain Eukaryota; kingdom Viridiplantae; phylum Streptophyta; class Magnoliopsida; order Poales; family Poaceae; genus Elymus; species Elymus sibiricus. The sequence goes on along the minus strand of CM077670.1, from coordinate 366,612,857 downwards.
GTTTGGAAGTGTGGTGGCAGGTGCAAGCACCCGGCACGCGGCTCCGTAGTGTGACCCCCCTCACGGACGTCGCTGCCGCCGTCGCACGGAGGGGTGAAACGGCCACGTCGGACGGACACGGAGGGAAAATTGCGGTGGGTTGTGCCCGGACCTTGATCCGAAGTGTACCTACGTGCTGGCCTATCATAGCCAGGTGAAAATGTCCATCGGTCAAACCCCGTCCGGCGAAAGTCAAAGGCCTAGATCCGCCCGGTCAAAAGTGCCTGGGTTAGACGGGACGGGGTACTTGGGGGGGGTGGGGGTAGCCATGCCGCCAGGTCTTGCGGTGGGCTCTCTTACACGTCTGGAAGTGTGGTGGCAGGTGCAAGCACCCAGCACGCGGCTCCGTAGTATGACCCCCCTCATGGACGTCGCTGTCGCCATCGCACGGAGGGGGGAAACGGCCACGTCGGGCAGACACGGAGGGAATCTTGCGGTGGGTTGTGCCCGGACCTTGATCCGAAGTGTACCTACGGGCTGGCCTATCATAGCCAGGTGAAAATGTCCATCGGTCAAACCCCGTCCGGCGAAAGTCAAAGGCCTAGATCCGCCCGGTCAACTGTGCCTGGGTTAGATGGGACGGGGTACTTGGGGGGGTAGCTATGCCGCCAGGTCTTGCGCTGGGCCCTCTTACACGTCTGGAAGTGTGGTGGCAGGTGCAAGCACCCGGGACGCGGCTCCGTAGTGTGACCCCCCTCATGGACGTCGCTGCCGTCGTCGCACGGAGGGGGGAAACGGCCACATCGGGCAGACACGGAGGGAACCTTGTGGTGGGTTGTGCCCGGACCTTGATCCGAAGTGTACCTATGGGCTGGCCTATCATAGCCAGGTGAAAATGTCCATCGGTCAAACCCCGTCCGGCGAAAGTAAAAGGCCTACATCCGCCCGGTCAACCGTGCCTGGGTTAGACGGGACGGGGTACCTGGGGGGGTAGCTATGCCGCCAAGTCTTGCGCTGGGCCCTCTTACACGTCTGGAAGTGTGGTGGCAGGTGCAAGCACACGGCACGTAGCTCCGTAGTGTGACCCCCCTCACGGACGTCACTGCCGCCGTCGCACGGAGGGGGGAAACGGCCACTTCGGGCGGACACGGAGGGAAAATTGCGGTGGGTTGTGCCCGGACCTTGATCCGAAGTGTACCTACGTGCTGGCCTATCATAGCCAGGTGAAAATGTCCATCGGTCAAACCCCGTCCGGCGAAAGTCAAAGGCCTAGATCCGCCCGGTCAAAAGTGCCTGGGTTAGACGGGACGGGGTACTTGGGGGGGGGGGTAGCCATGCCGCCAGGTCTTGCGGTGGGCTCTCTTACACGTCTGGAAGTGTGGTGGCAGGTGCAAGCACCCAGCACGCGGCTCCGTAGTATGACCCCCCTCATGGACGTCGCTGTCGCCATCGCACGGAGGGGGGAAACGGCCACGTCGGGCAGACACGGAGGGAATCTTGCGGTGGGTTGTGCCCGGACCTTGTTCCGAAGTGTACCTACGGGCTGGCCTATCATAGCCAGGTGAAAATGTCCATCGGTCAAACCCCGTCCGGCGAAAGTCAAAGGCCTAGATCCGCCCGGTCAACTGTGCCTGGGTTAGACGGGACGGGGTACTTGGGGGGGTAGCTATGCCGCCAGGTCTTGCGCTGGGCCCTCTTACACGTTTGGAAGTGTGGTGGCAGGTGCAAGCACCCGGCACGCGGCTCCGTAGTGTGACCCCCCTCACGGACGTCGCTGCCGACGTCGCACGGAGGGGGGAAACGGCCACGTCGGGCAGACACGGAGGGCATCTGGCGGTGGGTTGTGCCCGGACCTTGATCCGAAGTGGACCTACGTGCTGGCCTATCATAGCCGGGTGAAAATGTCCATCGGTCAAACCCCGTCCGGCGAAAGTCAAAGGCCTAGATCCGCCCGGTCAAAAGTGCCTGGGTTAGACGGGACGGGGTACTTGGGGGGGGGGGTAGCCATGCCGCCAGGTCTTGCGCTGGGCCCACTTACACGTCTGGAAGTGAGGTCGCAGGTGCAAGCACCCGGCACGCGGCTCCGTAGTGTGACCCCCCTCACGGACGTCGCTGCCGCCGTCGCACGGAGGGGTGAAACGGCCACGTCGGACGGACACGGAGGGAAAATTGCGGTCGGTTGTGCCCGGACCTTGATCCGAAGTGTACCTACGGGCTGGCCTATCATAGCCAGGTGAAAATGTCCATCGGTCAAACCCCGTCCGGCGAAAGTCAAAGGCCTAGATCCGCCCGGTCAACAGTGCCTGGGTTAGACGGGACGGGGTACTTGGGGGGTAGCTATGCCTCCGGGTCTTGCGCTGGGCCCTCTTACACGTCTGGCAGTGTGGTGGCAGGTGCAGCACCCGGCATGTGGCTCCATAGTGTGACCCCCCTCACGGACGTCGCTGCCGCCGTCGCACGGAGGGGGGAAACGGCCACGTCGGGCAGACACGAAGGGAATCTTGTGGTGGGTTGTGCCCGGACCTTGATCCGAAGTGTACCTATGGGCTGGCCTATCATAGCCAGGTGAAAATGTCCATCGGTCAAACCCCGTCCGGCGAAAGTCAAAGGCCTAGATCCGCCCGGTCAACAGTGCCTGGGTTAGACGGGACGGGGTACTTGGGGGGTAGCTATGCCGCCAGGTCTTACGCTGGGCCCTCTTACATGTCTGGAAGTGTGGTGGCAGGTGCAAGCACCCGGCACGCGGCTCCGTAGTGTGACCCCCCTCACGGAAGTCGCTGCCGCCGTCGCACGGAGGGGGGAAACGGCCACGTCGGGCAGACACGGAGGGAATCTTGTGGTGGGTTGTGCCCGGACCTTGATCCGAAGTGTACCTATGGGCTGGCCTATCATAGCCAGGTGAAAATGTCCATCGGTCAAACCCCGTCCGGCGAAAGTAAAAGGCCTAGATCCGCCCGGTCAACAGTGCCTGGGTTAGACGGGACGGGGTACCTGGGGGGGTAGCTATGCCGCCAAGTCTTGCGCTGGGCCCTCTTACACGTCTGGAAGTGTGGTGGCAGGTGCAAGCACACGGCACGCAGCTCCGTAGTGTGACCCCACTCACGGACGTCGCTGCCGCCGTCGCACGGAGGGGGGAAAAGCCACGTCGGTCAGACACGGAGGGAATCTTGCGATGGGTTGTGCCCGGACCTTGATCCGAAGTGTACCTACGGGCTGGCCTATCATAGCCAGGTGAAAATGTCCATTGGTCAAACCCCGTCCGGCGAAAGTCAAAGGCCTAGATCCGCCCGGTCAATAGTGCCTGGCTTAGACGGGACGGGGTACTTGTGGGGTAGCTATGCCGCCAGGTCTTGCGCTGGGCCCTCTTACACGTCTGGCACTGTGGTCGCAGGTGCAAGCACCCGGCACGCGGCTCCGTAGTGTGACCCCCCTCACGGACGTCGCTGCCGCCGTCGCACGGAGGGGTGAAACGGCCACGTCGGACGGACACGGAGGGAAAATTGCGGTGGGTTGTTCCCGGACCTTGATCCGAAGTGTACCTACGGGCTGGCCTATCATAGCCAGGTGAAAATGTCCATCGGTCAAACCCCGTCCGGCGAAAGTCAAAGGCCTAGATCCGCCCGGTCAACAGTGCCTGGGTTAGACGGGACGGGGTACTTGGGGGGTAGCTATCCCGCCAGGTCTTGCGCTGGGCCCTCTTACACGTCTGGCAGTGTGGTGGCAGGTGCAGCACCCGGCACGTGGCTCCGTAGTGTGACCCTCCTCACGGACGTCGCTGCCGCCGTCGCACGGAGGGGGGAAACGGCCACGTCGAGCACACACGAAGGGAATCTTGTGGTGGGTTGTGCCCGGACCTTGATCCGAAGTGTACCTATGGACTGGCCTATCATAGCCAGGTGAAAATGTCCATCGGTCAAACCCCGTCCGGCGAAAGTAAGAGGCCTAGATCCGCCCGGTCAACAGTGCCTGGGTTAGACGGGACGGGGTACCTGGGGGGGTAGCTATGCCGCCAAGTCTTGCGCTGGGCCCTCTTACACGTCTGGAAGTGTGGTGGCAGGTGCAAGCACACGGCACGCAGCTCCGTAGTGTGACCCCCTCACGGACGTCGCTGCCGCCGTCGCACGGAGGGGGGAAACGGCCACGTCGGACGGACAAGGAGGGAAAATTGCGGTGGGTTGTGCCCGGACCTTGATCCAAAGTGTACCTACCGGCTGGCCTATCATAGCCAGGTGAAAATGTCCATCGGTCAAACCCCGTCCGGCGAAAGTCAAAGGCCTAGATCCGCCCGGTCAACAGTGCCTGGGTTAGATGGGACGGGGTACTTGGGGGTAGCTATGCCGCCAGGTCTTGCGCTGGGCCCTCTTACACGTCTGGCAGTGTGGTGGCAGGTGCAGCACCCGGCACGTGGCTCCGTAGTGTGACCCCCCTCACGGACGTCTCTGCCGCCGTCGCACGGAGGGGGGAAACGTCCACGTCGGGCAGACACGAAGGGAATCTTGTGGTGGGTTGTGCCCGGACCTTGATCCGAAGTGTACCTATGGGCTGGCCTATCATAGCCAGGTGAAAATGTCCATCGGTCAAACCCCGTCCGGCGAAAGTCAAAGGCCTAGATCCGCCCGGTCAACAGTGCCTGGGTTAGACGGGACGGGGTACTTGGGGGGTAGCTATGCCGCCAGGTCTCATGCTGTGCCCTCTTACATGTCTGGAAGTGTGGTGGCAGGTGCAAGCACCCGGCACGCGGCTCCGTAGTGTGACCCCCCTCACGGACGTCGCTGCCTCCGTCGCACGGAGGAGAGAAACAGCCACGTCGGGCAGACACGGAGGGAATCTTGTTGTGGGTTGTGCCCGGACCTTGATCCGAAGTGTACCTACGGCCTGGCCTATCATAGCCAGGTGAAAATGTCCATCGGTCAAACCCCGTCCGGCGAAAGTCAAAGGCCTAGATCCGCCCGGTCAAAAGTGCCTGGGTTAGACGGGACGGGGTACTTGGGGGGGGGTAGCCATGCCGCCAGGTCTTGCGGTGGGCTCTCTTACACGTCTGGAAGTGTGGTGGCAGGTGCAAGCACCCAGCACGCGGCTCCGTAGTATGACCCCCCTCATGGACGTCGCTGTCGCCATCGCACGGAGGGGGGAAACGGCCACGTCGGGCAGACACGGAGGGAATCTTGCGGTGGGTTGTGCCCGGACCTTGTTCCGAAGTGTACCTACGGGCTGGCCTATCATAGCCAGGTGAAAATGTCCATCGGTCAAACCCCGTCCGGCGAAAGTCAAAGGCCTAGATCCGCCCGGTCAACTGTGCCTGGGTTAGACGGGACGGGGTACTTGGGGGGGTAGCTATGCCGCCAGGTCTTGCGCTGGGCCCTCTTACACGTTTGGAAGTGTGGTGGCAGGTGCAAGCACCCGGCACGCGGCTCCGTAGTGTGACCCCCCTCACGGACGTCGCTGCCGACGTCGCACGGAGGGGGGAAACGGCCACGTCGGGCAGACACGGAGGGCATCTGGCGGTGGGTTGTGCCCGGACCTTGATCCGAAGTGTACCTACGTGCTGGCCTATCATAGCCAGGTGAAAATGTCCATCGGTCAAACCCCGTCCGGCGAAAGTCAAAGGCCTAGATCCGCCCGGTCAAAAGTGCCTGGGTTAGACGGGACGGGGTACTTGGGGGGGTGGGGGTAGCCATGCCGCCAGGTCTTGCGGTGGGCTCTCTTACACGTCTGGAAGTGTGGTGGCAGGTGCAAGCACCCAGCACACGGCTCCGTAGTATGACCCCCCTCATGGACGTCGCTGCCACCGTCGCACGGAGGGGGGAAACGGCCACGTCGGGCAGACACGGAGGGAATTTTGCGGTGGGTTGTGCCCGGACCTTGATCCGAAGTGTACCTACGGGCTGGCATATCATAGCCAGGTGAAAATGTCCATCGGTCAAACCCCGTCCGGCGAAAGTCAAAGGCCTAGATCCGCCCGGTCAACAGTGCCTGGGTTAGACGGGACGGGGTACTTGGGGGGTAGCTATGCCGCCAGGTCTTATGCTGGGCCCTCTTACATGTCTGGAAGTGTGGTGGCAGGTGCAAGCACCCGGCACGCGGCTCCGTAGTGTGACCCCCCTCACGGACGTCGCTGCCGCCGTCGCACGGACGAGAGAAACAGCCACGTCGGGCAGACACGGAGGGAATCTTGTTGTGGGTTGTGCCCGGACCTTGATCCGAAGTGTACCTACGGCCTGGCCTATCATAGCCAGGTGAAAATGTCCATCGGTCAAACCCCGTCCGGCGAAAGTCAAAGGCCTAGATCCGCCCGGTCAACAGTGCCTGGGTTAGACGGCACGGGGTACTTGGGGGTGGGGTAGCTATGCCGCCAGGTCTTGCGGTGGGCTCTCTTACACGTCTGGAAGTGTGGTGGCAGGTGCAAGCACCCAGCACGCGGCTCCGTATTGTGACCCCCCTCATGGACGTCGCTGCCACCGTCGCACGGAGGGGGGAAACGGCCACGTCGGGCAGACACGGATTGAATCTTGCGGTGGGTTGTGCTCGGACCTTGATCCGAAGTGTACCTACGGGCTGGCCTATCATAGCCAGGTGAAAATATCCATCGGTCAAACCCCGTCCGGCGAAAGTCAAAGGCCTTGATCCGCACGGTCAACAGTCCCTGGGTTAGACGGGACGGGGTACTTGGGGGGCTAGCTATGCCGCCAGGTCTTGCGCTGGGCCCTCTTACACGTCTGGAAGTGTGGTGGCAGGTGCAAGCACCCGGTACGCGGCTCCGTAGTGTGACCCCCCTCACGGACGTCGCTGCCGCCGTCGCACGGAGGGGGGAAACGGCCACGTCGGGCAGACACGGAGGGCATCTTGCGGTGGGTTCTGCCCGGACCTTGATCCGAAGTGTACCTACGGGCTGGCCTAGCATAGCCAGGTGAACATGTCCATCGGTCAAACCCCGTCCGGCGAAAGTCAAAGGCCTAGATCCGCCCGGTCAACAGTGCCTGGGTTAGACGGGACGGAGTACTTGGGGGCGGGGTAGCTATGCCGCCAGGTCTTGCGCTGGGCCCTCTTACACGTCTGGAAGTGTGGTGGGTGCAAGCACCCCGCACGCGGCTCCGTAGTGTGACCCCCCTCATGGACATCGCTGCCACCGTCGCACGGAGGGGGGAAACGGCCACGTCGGGCAGACACGGAGGGAATTTTGCGGTGGGTTGTGCCCGGACCTTGATCCGAAGTGTACCTACGGGCTGGCATATCATAGCCAGGTGAAAATGTCCATCGGTCAAACCCCGTCCGGCGAAAGTCAAAGGCCTAGATCCGCCCGGTCAACAGTGCCTGGGTTAGACGGGACGGGGTACTTGGGGGGTAGCTATGCCGCCAGGTCTTGCGCTGCGCCCTCTTACACGTTTGGCAGTATGGTGGCAGGTGCAAGCACCCGGCACGCGGCTCCGTAGTGTGACCCCCCTCACGGACGTCGCTGCCGCCGTCGCACGGAGGGGGGAAACGGCCACGTCGGGCAGACACGGAGGGAATCTTGCGGTGGGTTGTGCCCGGACCTTCATCCGAAGTGTACCTGTGGGCTGGCCTATCATAGCCAGGTGAAAATGTCCATCGGTCAAACCCCGTCCGACGAAAGTCAAAGGCCTAGATCCGCCCAGTCAACAGTGCCTGGGTTAGACGGGACGGGGTACTTGGGGGGTAGCTATGCCGCCAGGTCTTATGCTGGGCCCTCTTACATGTCTGGAAGTGTGGTGGCAGGTGCAAGCACCCGGCACGCAGCTCCGTAGTGTGACCCCCCTCACGGACGTCGCTGTCGCCATCGCACGGAGGAGGGAAACGGCCACGTCGGGCAGACACGGAGGGAATCTTGCGGTGGGTTGTGCCCGGAGGTTGATCCGAAGTGTACCTATGGGCTGGCCTATCATAGCCAGGTGAAAATGTCCATCGGTCAAACCCCGTCCGGCGAAAGTCAAAGGCCAAGATCCGCCCGGTCAACAGTGCCTAGGTTAGACGTGACGGGGTACTTGGGGGGAGGGGGTAGCTATGCCGCCAGGACTTGCGGTGGGCCCTCTTACACGTCTGGAAGTGTGGAGGCAGGTGCAAGCACCCGGCACGCGGCTCCGTAGTGTGACCCCCATCACGTTCGTCGCTGCCGCCGTCGCACGAAGGGGGGAAACGGCCACGTCGGGCAGACACGGAGGGATTCTAGCGGTGGGTTGTGCCCGGACCTTGATCCGAAGTGTACCTACGGGCTGGCCTATCATAGCCAGGTGAAAATATCCATCGGTCAAACCCCGTCCGGTGAAAGTCAAAGGCCTAGATCCGCCCGGTCAACAGTGCCTGGGTTAGACGGGACGGGGTACTTGGGGGGGTAGCAATGCCGCCAGGTCTTGCGCTGGGCCCTCTTACACGTCTGGCAGTGTGGTGGCAGGTGCAAGCACCCGACACGTGGCTCCGTAGTGTGACCTCCCTCACGGACGTCGCTGCCGCCGTCGCACGGAGGGGGAAACGGCCAAGTCGGGCAGACACGGAGGGAATCTTGCGGTGGGTTGTGCCCGGACCTTGATCCGAAGTGTACCTACGGGCTGGCCTATCATAGCCAGGTGAAAATGTCCATCAGTCAAACCCCGTCCGGCGAAAGTCAAAGGCCTAGATCCGCCCGGTCAAAAGTGCCTGGGATAGACGGGACGGGGTACTTGGGGGGGGGGGGGGGTAGCCATGTCGCCAGGTCTTGCGGTGGGCTCTCTTACACGTCTGGAAGTGTGGTGGCAGGTGCAAGCACCCAGCACGCGGCTCCGTAGTATGACCCCCCTCATGGACGTCGCTGTCGCCATCGCACGGAGGGGGGAAACGGCCACGTCGGGCAGACACGGAGGGAATCTTGCGGTGGGTTGTGCCCGGACCTTGATCCGAAGTGTACCTACGGGCTGGCCTATCATAGCCAGGTGAAAATGTCCATCGGTCAAACCCCGTCCGGCGAAAGTCAAAGGCCTAGATCCGCCCGGTCAACTGTGCCTAGGTTAGATGGGACGGGGTACTTGGGGGGGTAGCTATGCCGCCAGGTCTTGCGCTGGGCCCTCTTACACGTCTGGAAGTGTGGTGGCAGGTGCAAGCACCCGGGACGCGGCTCCGTAGTGTGACCCCCCTCATGGACGTCGCTGCCGTCGTCGCACGGAGGGGGGAAACGGCCACGTCGGGCAGACACGGAGGGAATCTTGTGGTGGGTTGTGCCCGGACCTTGATCCGAAGTGTACCTATGGGCTGGCCTATCATAGCCAGGTGAAAATGTCCATCGGTCAAACCCTGTCCGGCGAAAGTAAAAGGCCTACATCCGCCCGGTCAACCGTGCCTGGGTTAGACGGGACGGGGTACCTGGGGGGGTAGCTATGCCGCCAAGTTTTGCGCTGGGCCCTCTTACACGTCTGGAAGTGTGGTGGCAGGTGCAAGCACACGGCACGTAGCTCCGTAGTGTGACCCCCCTCACGGACGTCACTGCCGCCGTCGCACGGAGGGGGGAAACGGCCACTTCGGGCAAACACGGAGGGAATCTTGCGGTGGGTTGTGCCCGGACCTTGATCCGAAGTGTACCTACGGGCTGGCCTATCATAGCCAGGTGAAAATGTCCATTGGTCAAACCCCGTCCGGCGAAAGTCAAAGGCCTAGATCCGCCCGGTCAACAGTGCCTGGCTTAGACGGGACGGGGTACTTGTGGGGTAGCTATGCCGCCAGGTCTTGCGCTGGGCCCACTTACACGTCTGGAAGTGAGGTCGCAGGTGCAAGCACCCGGCACGCGGCTCCGTAGTGTGACCCCCCTCACGGACGTCGCTGCTGCCGTCGCACGGAGGGGGGAAACGGCCACGTCGGGCAGACACGAAGGGAATCTTGTGGTGGGTTGTGCCCGGACCTTGATCCGAAGTGTACCTATGGGCTGGCCTATCATAGCCAGGTGAAAATGTCCATCGGTCCAACCCCGTCCGGCGAAAGTCAAAGGCCTAGATCCGCCCGGTCAACAGTGCCTGGGTTAGACGAGACGGGGTACTTGGGGGGTAGCTATGCCACCAGGTCTTACGCTGGGCCCTCTTACATGTCTGGAAGTGTGGTGGCAGGTGCAAGCACCCGGCACGCGGCTCCGTAGTGTGACCCCCCTCACGGAAGTCGCTGCCGCCGTCGCACGGAGGGGGGAAACGGCCACGTCGGGCAGACACGGAGGGAATCTTGTGGTGGGTTGTGCCCGGACCTTGATCCGAAGTGTACCTATGGGCTGGCCTATCATAGCCAGGTGAAAATGTCCATCGGTCAAACCCCGTCCGGCGAAAGTAAAAGGCCTAGATCCGCCCGGTCAACAGTGCCTGGGTTAGACGGGACGGGGTACCTGGGGGGGTAGCTATGCCGCCAAGTCTTGCGCTGGGCCCTCTTACACGTCTGGAAGTCTGGTGGCAGGTGCAAGCACACGGCACGCAGCTCCGTAGTGTGACCCCACTCACGGACGTCGCTGCCGCCGTCGCACGGAGGGGGGAAAAGCCACGTCGGTCAGACACGGAGGGAATCTTGCGATGGGTTGTGCCCGGACCTTGATCCGAAGTGTACCTACGGGCTGGCCTATCATAGCCAGGTGAAAATGTCCATTGGTCAAACCCCGTCCGGCGAAAGTCAAAGGCCTAGATCCGCCCGGTCAATAGTGCCTGGCTTAGACGGGACGGGGTACTTGTGGGGTAGCTATGCCGCCAGGTCTTGCGCTGGGCCCTCTTACACGTCTGGCAGTGTGGTCGCAGGTGCAAGCACCCGGCACGCGGCTCCGTAGTGTGACCCCCCTCACGGACGTCGCTGCCGCCGTCGCACGGAGGGGTGAAACGGCCACGTCGGACGGACACGAAGGGAAAATTGCGGTGGGTTGTGCCCGGACCTTGATCCGAAGTGTACCTACGGGCTGGCCTATCATAGCCAGGTGAAAATGTCCATCGGTCAAACCCCGTCCGGCGAAAGTCAAAGGCCTAGATCCGCCCGGTCAACAGTGCCTGGGTTAGACGGGACGGGGTACTTGGGGGGTAGCTATCCCGCCAGGTCTTGCGCTGGGCCCTCTTACACGTCTGGTAGTGTGGTGTCAGGTGCAGCACCCGGCCCGTGGCTCCGTAGTGTGACCCCCCTCACGGACGTCGCTGCCGCCGTCGCACGGAGGGGGGAAACGGCCACGTCGGGCAGACACGAAGGGAATCTTGTGGTGGGTTGTGCCCGGACCTTGATCCGAAGTGTACCTATGGACTGGCCTATCATAGCCAGGTGAAAATGTCCATCGGTCAAACCCCGTCCGGCGAAAGTAAGAGGCCTAGATCCGCCCGGTCAACAGTGCCTGGGTTAGACGGGACGGGGTACCTGGGGGGGTAGCTATGCCGCCAAGTCTTGCGCTGGGCCCTCTTACACGTCTGGAAGTGTGGTGGCAGGTGCAAGCACACGGCACGCAGCTCCGTAGTGTGACCCCCTCACGGACGTCGCTGCCGCCGTCGCACGGAGGGGGGAAACGGCCACGTCGGACGGACAAGGAGGGAAAATTGCGGTGGGTTGTGCCCGGACCTTGATCCAAAGTGTACCTACCGGCTGGCCTATCATAGCCAGGTGAAAATGTCCATCGGTCAAACCCCGTCCGGCGAAAGTCAAAGGCCTAGATCCGCCCAGTCAACAGTGCCTGGGTTAGATGGGACGGGGTACTTGGGGGGTAGCTATGCCGCCAGGTCTTGCGCTGGGCCCTCTTACACGTCTGGCAGTGTGGTGGCAGGTGCAGCACCCGGCACGTGGCTCCGTAGTGTGACCCCCCTCACGGACGTCTCTGCCGCCGTCGCACGGAGGGGGGAAACGTCCACGTCGGGCAGACACGAAGGGAATCTTGTGGTGGGTTGTGCCCGGACCTTGATCCGAAGTGTACCTATGGGCTGGCCTATCATAGCCAGGTGAAAATGTCCATCGGTCAAACCCCGTCCGGCGAAAGTCAAAGGCCTAGATCCGCCCGGTCAACAGTGCCTGGGTTAGACGGGACGGGGTACTTGGGGGGTAGCTATGCCGCCAGGTCTTATGCTGGGCCCTCTTACATGTCTGGAAGTGTGGTGGCAGGTGCAAGCACCCGGCACGCGGCTCCGTAGTTTGACCCCCCTCACGGACGTCGCTGCCGCCGTCGCACGGAGGAGAGAAACAGCCACGTCGGGCAGACACGAAGGGAATCTTGTTGTGGGTTGTGCCCGGACCTTGATCCGAAGTGTACCTACGGCCTGGCCTATCATAGCCAGGTGAAAATGTCCATCGGTCAAACCCCGTCCGGCGAAAGTCAAAGGCCTAGATCCGCCCGGTCAACAGTGCCTGGGTTAGACGGCACGGGGTACTTGGGGGGGGGGGGGGGTAGCGATGCCGCCAGGTCTTGCGGTGGGCTCTCTTACACGTCTGGAAGTGTGGTGGCAGGTGCAAGCACCCAGCACGCGGCTCCGTATTGTGACCCCCCTCACGGACGTCGCTGTCGCTGTCGCACGGAGGGGGGAAACGGCCACGTCGGGCAGACACGGATTGAATCTTGCGGTGGGTTGTGCTCGGACCTTGATCCGAAGTGTACCTACGGGCTGGCCTATCATAGCCAGGTGAAAATATCCATCGGTCAAACCCCGTCCGGCGAAAGTCAAAGGCCTTGATCCGCCCGGTCAACAGTCCCTGGGTTAGACGGGACGGGGTACTTGGGGGGCTAGCTATGCCGCCAGGTCTTGCGCTGGGCCCTCTTACACGTCTGGAAGTGTGGTGGCAGGTGCAAGCACCCGGTACGCGGCTCCGTAGTGTGACCCCCCTCACGGACGTTGCTGCCGCCGTCGCACGGAGGGGGGAAACGGCCACGTCGGGCAGACACGGAGGGCATCTTGCGGTGGGTTCTGCCCGGACCTTGATCCGAAGTGTACCTACGGGCTGGCCTAGCATAGCCAGGTGAACATGTCCATCGGTCAAACCCCGTCCGGCGAAAGTCAAAGGCCTAGATCCGCCCGGTCAACAGTGCCTGGGTTAGACGGGACGGAGTACTTGGGGGCGGGGTAGCTATGCCGCCAGGTCTTGCACTGGGCCCTCTTACACGTCTGGAAGTGTGGTGGCAGGTGCAAGCACCCCGCACGCGGCTCCGTAGTGTGACCCCCCTCATGGACATCGCTGCCACCGTCGCACGGAGGGGCGAAACGGCCACGTCGGGCAGACACGGAGGGAATTTTGCGGTGGGTTGTGCCCGGACCTTGATCCGAAGTGTACCTACGGGCTGGCATATCATAGCCAGGTGAAAATGTCCATCGGTCAAACCCCGTCCGGCGAAAGTCAAAGGCCTAGATCCGCCCGGTCAACAGTGCCTGGGTTAGACGGGACGGGGTACTTGGGGGGTAGCTATGCCGCCAGGTCTTGCGCTGGGCCCTCTTACACGTTTGGCAGTATGGTGGCAGGTGCAAGCACCCGGCACGCGGCTCCGTAGTGTGACCCCCCTCACGGACGTCGCTGCCGCCGTCGCACGGAGGGGGGAAACGACCACGTCGGGCAGACACGGAGGGAATCTTGCAGTGGGTTGTGCCCGGACCTTCATCCGAAGTGTACCTGTGGGCTGGCCTATCATAGCCAGGTGAAAATGTCCATCGGTCAAACCCCGTCCGACGAAAGTCAAAGGCCTAGATCCGCCCAGTCAACAGTGCCTGGGTTAGACGGGACGGGGTACTTGGGGGGTAGCTATGCCGCCAGGTCTTATGCTGGGCCCTCTTACATGTCTGGAAGTGTGGTGGCAGGTGCAAGCACCCGGCACGCAGCTCCGTAGTGTGACCCCCCTCACGGACGTCGTTGTCGCCATCGCACGGAGGAGGGAAACGGCCACGTCGGGCAGACACGGAGGGAATCTTGAGGTGGGTTGTGCCCGGAGGTTGATCCGAAGTGTACCTATGGGCTGGCCTATCATAGCCAGGTGAAAATGTCCATCGGTCAAACCCCGTCCGGCGAAAGTCAAAGGCCAAGATCCGCCCGGTCAACAGTGCCTAGGTTAGACGGGACGGGGTACTTGGGGGGAGGGGGTAGCTATGCCGCCAGGACTTGCGGTGGGCCCTCTTACACGTCTGGAAGTGTGGAGGCAGGTGCAAGCACCCGGCACGCGGCTCCGTAGTGTGACCCCCATCACGTTCGTCGCTGCCGCCGTCGCACGAAGGGGGGAAACGGCCACGTCGGGCAGACACGGAGGGATTCTAGCGGTGGGTTGTGCCCGGACCTTGATCCGAAGTGTACCTACGGGCTGGCCTATCATAGCCAGGTGAAAATATCCATCGGTCAAACCCCGTCCGGTGAAAGTCAAAGGCCTAGATCCGCCCGGTCAACAGTGCCTGGTTTAGACGGGACGGGGTACTTGGGGGGGTAGCTATGCCGCCAGGTCTTGCGCTGGGCCCTCTTACACGTCTGGCAGTGTGGTGGCAGGTGCAAGCTCCCGACACGTGGCTCCGTAGTGTGACCTCCCTCACGGACGTCGCTGCCGCCGTCGCACGGAGGGGGAAACGGCCAAGTCGGGCAGACACGGAGGGAATCTTGCGGTGGGTTGTGCCCGGACCTTGATCCGAAGTGTACCTACGGGCTGGCCTATCATAGCCAGGTGAAAATGTCCATCAGTCAAACCCCGTCCGGCGAAAGTCAAAGGCCTAGATCCGCCCGGTCAAAAGTGCCTGGGATAGACGGGACGGGGTACTTGGGGGGGGGGGTAGCCATGCCGCCAGGTCTTGCGGTGGGCTCTCTTACACGTCTGGAAGTGTGGTGGCAGGTGCAAGCACCCAGCACGCGGCTCCGTAGTATGACCCCCCTCATGGACGTCGCTGTCGCCATCGCACGGAGGGGGGAAACGGCCACGTCGGGCAGACACGGAGGGAATCTTGCGGTGGGTTGTGCCCGGACCTTGATCCGAAGTGTACCTACGGGCTGGCCTATCATAGCCAGGTGAAAATGTCCATCGGTCAAACCCCGTCCGGCGAAAGTAAAAGGCCTAGATCCGCCCGGTCAACTGTGCCTGGGTTAGACGGGACGGGGTACTTGGGGGGGTAGCTATGCCGCCAGGTCTTGCGCTGGGCCCTCTTACACGTCTGGAAGTGTGGTGGCAGGTGCAAGCACCCCGCACGCGGCTCCGTAATGTGACCCCCCTCACGGACGTCGCTGCCGCCGTCGCACGGAGGGGGGAAACGGCCACGTCGGGCAGACACGAAGGGCATCTTGCGGTGGGTTGTGCCCGGACCTTGATCCGAAGTGTACCTACGTGCTGGTCTATCATAGCCAGGTGAAAATGTCCATCGGTTAAACCCCGTCCGGCGAAAGGCAAAGGCCTAGATCCGCCCGGTCAACAGTGCCTGGGTTAGACGGGACGGGGTACTTGGGGGGGGGGGTAGCTATGCCGCCAGGTCTTGCGCTGGGCCCTCTTACACGTCTGGAAGTGTGGTGGCAGGTGCAAGCACCCGGGACGCGGCTCCGTAGTGTGACCCCCCTCATGGACGTCGCTGCCGCCGTCGCACGGAGGGGGGAAACGGCCACGTCGGGCAGACACGGAGGGAATCTTGTGGTGGGTTGTGGCCGGACCTTGATCCGAAGTGTACCTATGGGCTGGCCAATCATAGCCAGGTGAAAATGTCCATCGGTCAAACCCCGTCCGGCGAAAGTAAAAGGCCTAGATCCGCCCGGTCAACAGTGCCTGGGTTAGACGGGACGGGGTACCTGGGGGGGTAGCTATGCCGCCAGGTCTTGCGCTGGGCCCTCTTACACGTCTGGAAGTGTGGTGGCAGGTGCAAGCACACGACACGCAGCTCCGTAGTGTGACCCCCCTCACGGACGTCGCTGCCGCCATCGCACGGAGGGGGGAAACGGCCACGTCGGGCAGACACGGAGGGAATCTTGCGGTGGGTTGTGCCCGGACCTTGATCCGAAGTGTACCTACGGGCTGGCCTATCATAGCCAGGTGAAAATGTCCATTGGTCAAACCCCGTCCGGCGAAAGTCAAAGGCCTAGATCCGCCCGGTCAACAGTGCCTGGCTTAGACGGTACGGGGTACTTGGGGGGTAGCTATGCCGCCAGGTCTTGCGCTGGGCCCTCTTACACGTCTGGAAGTGTGGTGGCAGGTGCAAGCACCTGGCACGCGGCTCCGTAGTGTGATCCCCCTCACGGACGTCGCTGCCGCCGTCGCACGGAGGGGTGAAACGGCCACGTCGGACGGACACGGAGGGAAAATTGCGGTGGGTTGTGCCCGAACCTTGATCCGAAGTGTACCTACGGGCTGGCCTATCATAGCCAGGTGAAAATGTCCATCGGTCAAACCCCGTCCGGCGAAAGTCAAAGGCCTAGATCCGCCCGGTCAACAGTGCCTGGGTTAGACGGGACGGGGTACTTGGGGGGTAGCTATGCCGCCAGGTCTTGTGCTGGGCCCTCTTACACGTCTGGCAGTGTGGTGGCAGGTGCAGCACCCGGCACGTCGCTCCGTAGTGTGACCCCCCTCACGGACGTCGCTGCCGCCGTCGCACGGAGGGGGGAAACGGCCACGTCGGGCAGACACGAAGGGAATCTTGCGGTGGGTTGTGCCCGGACCTTGATCCGAAGTGTACCTATGGGCTGGCCTATCATAGCCAGGTGAAAATGTCCATCGGTCAAACCCCGTCCGGTGAATGTCAAAGGCCTAGATCGGCCCGGTCAACAGTGCCTGGGTTAGACGGGACGGGGTACTTGGGGGGTAGCTATGCCGCCAGGTCTTATGCTGGGCCCTCTTACATGTCTGGAAGTGTGGTGGCAGGTGCAAGCACCCGGCACGCGGCTCCGTAGTGTGACCCCCCTCACAGACGTCGCTGCCGCCGTCGCACGGAGGGGGGAAACGGCCACGTCGGGCAGACACGGATGGAATCTTGCGGTGGGTTGTGCCCGGACCTTGATCCGAAGTGTACCTACGGCCTGGCCTATCATAGCCAAGTGAAAATGTCCATCGGTCAAACCCCGTCCGGCGAAAGTCAAAGGCCTAGATCCGCCTGGTCAAAAGTGCCTGGGTTAGACGGGACGGGGTACTTGAGGGGGGGGGGGGGTAGCCATGCCGCCAGGTCTTGCGGTGGGCTCTGTTACATGTCTGGAAGTGTGGTGGCAGGTGCAAGCACCCAACACGCGACTCCGTAGTATGACCCCCTCATGGACGTCGCTGTCGCCATCGCACGGAGGGGGGAAACGGCCACGTCGGGCAGACACGGAGGGAATCTTGCGGTGGGTTGTGCCCGGACCTTGATCCGAAGTGTACCTACTGGCTGGCCTATCATAGCCAGGTGAAAATGTCCATCGGTCAAACCCCGTCCGGCGAAAGTAAAAGGCCTAGATCCGCCCGGTCAACTGTGCCTGGGTTAGACGGGACGGGGTACTTGGGGGGTAGCTATGCCGCCAGGTCTTGCGCTGGGCCCTCTTACACGTCTGGAAGTGTGGTGGCAGGTGCAAGCACCCCGCACGCGGCTCCGTAGTGTGACCCCCCTCACGGACGTCGCTGCCGCCGTCGCATGGAGGGCGAAAACGGCCACGTCGGGCAGACACGGAGGGCATCTTGCGGTGGGTTGTGCCCGGACCTTGATCCGAAGTGTACCTACGTGCTGGCCTATCATAGCCGGGTGAAAATGTCCATCGGTCAAACCCCGTCCGGCGAAAGTCAAAGGCCTAGATCCGCCCGGTCAACAGTGCCTGGGTTAGACGGGACGGGGTACTTGGGGGGGGGGGGTAGCTATGCCGCTAGGTCTTGCGCTGGGCCCTCTTACACGTCTGGAAGTGTGGTGGCCGGTGCAAGCCCCCGGGACGCGGCTCCGTAGTGTGACCCCCCTCATGGACGTCGCTGCCACCGTCGCACGGAGGGGGGAAACGGCCACGTCGGGCAGACACGGAGGGAATCATTCAGTGGGTTGAGCCCGGACCTTGATCTGAAGTGTACCTATGGGCTGGCCTATCATAGCCAGGTGAAAATGTCCATCGGTCAAACCCGTTAGGCGAAAGTCAAAGGCCTAGATCCGCTCGGTCAACAGTGCCTGGGTTAGACGGGACGGGGTACCTGGGGGGGTAGCTATGCCGCCAGGTCTTGCGCTGGGCCCTCTTACACGTCTGGAAGTGTGGTGGCAGGTGCAAGCACACGGCACGTAGCTCCGTAGTGTGACCCCCCTCACGGACGTCGCTGCCGCCGTCGCACGGAGGGGGGAACGGCCACGTCGGGCAGACACGGAGGGAATCTTGCAGTGGGTTGTGCCCGGACCTTGATCCGAAGTGTACCTACGGGCTGGCCTATCATAGCCAGGTGAAAATGTCCATTGGTCAAACCCCGTCTGGCGAAAGACAAAGGCCTAGATCCGCCCGGTCAACAGTGCCTGGCTTAGACAGGACGGGGTACTTGGGGGGTAGCTATGCCGCCAGGTCTTGCGCTGGGCCCTCTTACACGTCTGGAAGTGTGGTGGCAGGTGCAAGCACCCGGCACGCGGCTCCGTAGTGTGACCCCCCTCACGGACGTCGCTGCCGCCGTCGCACGGAGGGGTGAAACGGCCACGTCGGACGGACACGGAGGGAAAATTGCGGTGGGTTGTGCCCGGACCTTGATCCGAAGTGTACCTACGGGCTGGCCTATCTTAGCCAGGTGAAAATGTCCATCGGTCAAACCCCGTCCGGCTAAAGTCAAAGGCCTAGATCCGCCCGGTCAACAGTGCCTGGGTTAGACGGGACGGGGTACTTGGGGAGTAGCTATGCCGCCAGGTCTTGCGCTGGGCCCTCTTACACTTCTGGCAGTGTGGTGGCAGGTGCAGCACCCGGCACGTGGCTCCGTAGTGTGACCCCCCTCACGGACGTCGCTGCCGCCGTCGCACGGAGGGGCGAAACGGCCACGTCGGGCAGACACGAAGGGAATCTTGCGGTGGGTTGTGCCCGGACCTTCATCCGAAGTGTACCTATGGGCTGGCCTATCATAGCCAGGTGAAAATGTCCATCGGTCAAACCCCGTCCGGTGAAAGTCAAAGGCCTAGATCGGCCCGGTCAACAGTGCCTGGGTTAGACGGGACGGGGTACTTGGGGGGTAGCTATGCCGCCAGGTCTTACGCTGGGCCCTCTTACATGTCTGGAAGTGTGGTGGCAGGTGCAAGCACCCGGCACGCGGCTCCGTAGGGTGACCCCCCTCACGGACGTCGCTACCGCCGTCACACGGAGGGGGGAAATGGCCACGTCGGGCAGACACGGAGGGAATCTTGCGGTGGGTTGTGCCCGGACCTTGATCCGAAGTGTACCTACGGCCTGGCCTATCATAGCCAGGTGAAAATGTCCATCGGTCAAACCCCGTCCGGCAAAAGTCAAAGGCCTAGATCCGCCCGGTCAACAGTGCGTGGGTTAGACGGCACGGGGTACTTGGGGGGGGGGGTAGCTATGCCGTCAGGTCTTGCGGTGGGCTCTCTTACACGTCTGGAAGTGTGGTGGCAGGTGCAAGCACCCAGCACGCAGCTCCGTAGTGTGACCCCCTCACGGACGTCGCTGTCGCCGTCGCACGGAGGGGGGAAACGGCCACGTCGGGCAGACACGGAGGGAAGCTTGCGGTGGCTTGTGCTCGGACCTTGATCCGAAGTGTACCTACGGGCTGGCCTATCATAGCCAGGTGAAAATATCCATCGGTCAAACCCCGTCCGGCGAAAGTCAAAGGCCTTGATCCGCCCGGTCAACAGTGCCTGGGTTAGACGGGACGGGGTACTTGGGGGGGTAGCTATGCCGCCAGGTCTTGCGCTGGGCCCCCTTACACGTCTGGAAGTGTGGTGGCAGGTGCAAGCACCCAGTACGCGACTCCGTAGTGTGACCCCCCTCACGGACGTCGCTGCCGCCGTCGCACGGAGGGGGGAAACGGCCACGTCGGGCAGACACGGAGGGCATCTTGCGGTGGGTTGTGCCCGGACCTTGATCCGAAGTGTACCTACGGGCTGGCCTATCATAGCCAGGTGAAAATGTCCATCGGTCAAACCCCGTCCGGCGAAAGTCAAAGGCCTAGATCCGCCCGGTCAACAGTGCCTAGGTTAGATGGGACGGAGTACTTGGGGGCGGGGTAGCTATGCCCCCAGGTCTTGCGCTGGGCCCTCTTACACGTCTGGAAGTGTGGTGGCAGGTGCAAGCACCCCGCACGCGGCTCCGTAGTGTGACCCCCCTCACGGACGTCGCTGCCGCCGTCGCACGGATGGGTGAAACGGCCACGTCGGGCAGACACGGAGGGAATTTTGCGGTGGGTTGTGCCCGGACCTTGATCCGAAGTGTACCTACGGGCTGGCATGTCATAGCCAGGTGAAAATGTCCATCGGTCAAACCCCGTCCGGCGAAAGTCAAAGGCCTAGATCCGCCTGGTCAACAGTGCCTGGGTTAGACGGGACGGGGTACTTGGGGGGTAGCTATGCCGCCAGGTCTTGCGCTGGGCCCTCTTACACGTCTGGAAGTGTGGTGGCAGGTGCAAGCACCCGGCACGCGGCTCCGTAGTGTGACCCCCCTCACGGACGTCGCTGCGGCCGTCGTACGGAGGGGGGAAACGGCCACGTCGGGCAGACACGGAGGGAATCTTCTGGTGGGTTGTGCCCGGACCTTGATCCGAAGTGTACCTATGGGCTGGCCTATCATAGCCAGGTGAAAATGTCCATCGGTCAAACCCCGTCCGGCGAAAGTCAAAGGCCGAGATCCGCCCAGTCAACAGTGCCTGGGTTAGACGGGACGGGGTACTTGGGGGGTAGCTATGCCGCCAGGTCTTATGCTGGGCCCTCTTACATGTCTGGAAGTGTGGTGGCAGGTGCAAGCACCCGGCACGCATCTCCGTAGTGTGACCCTCCTCACGGACGTCGCTGTCGCCATCGCACGGAGGAGGGAAACAGCCACGTCGGGCAGACACGGAGGGAATCTTGCAGTGGGTTGTGCCCGGAGCTTGATCCGAAGTGTACCTATGGGCTGGCCTATCATAGCCAGGTGAAAATGTCCATCGGTCAAACCCCGTCCGGCGAAAGTCAAAGGCCTAGATCCGCCCGGTCAACAGTGCCTAGGTTAGACGGGACGGGGAACTTGGGGGGGGGGTAGCTATGCCGCCAGGTCTTGTGGTGGGCCCTCTTACACGTCTGGAAGTGTGGTGGCAGGTGCAAGCACCCGGCACGCGGCTCCGTAGTGTGACCCCCCTCACGTTCGTCGCTGCCGCCGTCGCACGGAGGGGGGAAACGGCCACGTCGGGCAGACACGGAGGGAATCTTGCGGTGGGTTGTGCCCGGACCTTGATCCGAAGTGTACCTACGGGCTGGCCTATCATAGCCAGGTGAAAATCTCCATCGGTCAAACCCCGTCCGGCGAAAGTCAAAGGCCTAGATCCGCCCGGTCAACAGTGCCTGGGTTAGACGGGACGGGGTATATACTTGGGGGGGTAGCTATGCCGCCAGGTCTTGCGCTGGGCCCTCTTACACGTCTGGAAGTGTGGTGGCAGGTGCAAGCACCCGGTACGCGGCTCCGTAGTGTGACCCCCCTCACGGACGTCGCTGCCGCCGTCGCACGGAGGGGGGAAACGGCCACGTCGGGCAGACACGGAGGGCATCTTTTGGTGGGTTGTGCCCGGACCTTGATCCGAAGTGTACCTACGGGCTGGCCTATCATAGCCAGGTGAAAATGTCCATCGGTCAAACCCCGTCTGGCGAAAGTCAAAGGCCTAGATCCGCCCGGTCAACAGTGCCTGGGTTAGACGGGACGGGGTACTTGGGGGGTAGCTATGCCGCCAGGTCTTGCGCTGGGCCCTCTTACACGTCTGGAAGTATGGTGGCAGGTGCAAGCACCCGGCACGCGGCTCCGTAGTGTGACCCCCCTCACGGACGTCGCTGCCGCCGTCGCACGGAGGGGGGAAACGGCCACGTCGGGCAGACACGGAGAGAATATTGCGGTGGGTTGTGCCCGGACCTTCATCCGAAGTGTACCTATGGGCTGGCCTATCATAGCCAGGTGAAAATGTCCATCGATCAAACCCCGTCAGTCGAAAGTCAAAGGCCTAGATCCGCCCAGTCAACAGTGCCTGGGTTAGACGGGACGGGGTACTTGGGGGGTAGCTATGCCGCTAGGTCTTATGTTGGGCCCTCTTACATGTCTGGAAGTATGGTGGCAGGTGCAAGCACCCGGCACGCGGCTCCGTAGTGTGACCCCCCTCACAGACGTCGCTGTCGCCATCGTACGGAGGAGGGCAACGGCCACGTCGGGCAGACACGGAGGGAATCTTGCGGTTGGTTGTGCCCGGAGCTTGATCCGAAGTGTACCTATGGGCTGGCCTATCATAGCCAGGTGAAAATGTCCATCGGTCAAACCCCGTCCGGCGAAAGTCAAAGGCCTAGATCCGCCCGGTCAACAGTGCCTAGGTTAGACAGGACGGGGTACTTGGGGGGGGGGGGGGGTAGCTATGCCGCCAGGTCTTGCGGTGGGCCCTCTTACACGTCTGGAAGTGTGGTGGCAGGTGCAAGCACCCGGCACGCGGCTCCGTAGTGTGACCCCCCTCACGTTCGTCACTGCCGCCGTCGCACGGAGGGGGGAAACGGCCACGTCGGGCAGACATGGAGGGAATCTTGCGGTGGGTTGTGCCCGGACCTTGATCCGAAGTGTACCTACGGGCTGGCCTATCATAGCCAGGTGAAAATATCCATCGGTCAAACCCCGTCCGGCGAAAGTCAAAGGCCTAGATCCGCCCGGTCAACAGTGCCTGGGTGAGACGGGACGGGGTACTTGGGGGGGGGGGTAGCTATGCCGCCAGGTCTTGCGCTGGGCCCTCTTACACATCTGGAAGTGTGGTGGCAGGTGCAAGCACCCGGTACGCGGCTCCGTAGTGTGACCCCCCCTCACAGACGTCGCTGCCGCCGTCGCACGGAGGGGGGAACCGGCCACGTCAGGCAGACACGGAGGGCATCTTGCGGTGGGTTGTGCCCGGACCTTGATCCGAAGTGTACCTACGGGCTGGCCTATCATAGCCAGGTGAAAATGTCCATCGGTCAAACCCCGTCCGGCGAAAGTCAAAGGCCTAGATCCGCCCGGTCAACAGTGCCTGGGTTAGACGGGACGGGGTACTTGGGGGGTAGCTATGCCGCCAGGTCTTGCGCTGGGCCCTCTTACACGTCTGGAAGTATGGTGGCAGGTGCAAGCACCCGGCACGCGGCTCCGTAGTGTGACCCCCCTCACGGACGTCGCTGCCGCCGTCGCACGGAGGGGGCAAACGGCCACATCGGGCAGACACGGAGGGAATCTTGCGGTGGGTTGTGCCCGGACCTTCATCCAAAGTGTACCTATGGGCTGGCCTATCATAGCCAGGTGAAAATGTCCATCGGTCAAACCCCGTCCGGCGAAAGTCAAAGGCCTAGATCCGCCCAGTCAACAGTGCCTGGGTTAGACGGGACGGGGTACTTGGGGGGTAGCTATGCCGCCAGGTCTTATGTTGGGCCCTCTTACATGTCTGGAAGTATGGTGGCAGGTGCAAGCACCCGGCACGCGGCTCCGTAGTGTGACCCCCCTCACGGACGTCGCTGTCGCCATCGCACGGAGGAGGGCAACGGCCACGTCGGGCAGACACGGAGGGAATCTTGCGGTGGGTTGTGCCCGGAGCTTGATCCGAAGTGTACCTATGGGCTGGCCTATCATAGCCAGGTGAAAATGTCCATCGGTCAAACTCCGTCCGGGGAAAGTCAAAGGCCTAGATCTGCCCGGTCAACAGTGCCTAGGTTAGACAGGACGGGGTACTTGGGGGGGGGGGGGGGGGTAGCTATGCCGCCAGGTCTTGCGGTGGGCCCTCTTACACGTCTGGAAGTGTGGTGGCAGGTGCAAGCACCCGGCACGCGGCTCCGTAGTGTGACCCCCCTCACGTTCGTCACTGCCACCGTCGCACGGAGGGGGGAAACGACCACGTCGGGCAGACACGGAGGGAATCTTGCGGTGGGTTGTGCCCGGACCTTGATCCGAAGTGTACCTACGGGTTGGCCTATCATAGCCAGGTGAAAATATCCATCGGTCAAACCCCGTCCGGCGAAAGTCAAAGGCCTAGATCCGCCCGGTCAACAGTGCCTGGGTGAGACGGGACGGGGTACTTGGGGGGGTAGCTATGCCGCCAGGTCTTGCGCTGGGCCCTCTTACACGTCTGGAAGTGTGGTGGCAGGTGCAAGCACCCGGTACGCGGCTCCGTAGTGTGACCCCCCTCACAGACGTCGCTGCCGCCGTCGCACGGAGGGGGGAAACGACCACGTTGGGCAGACACGGAGGGCATCTTGTGGTGGGTTGTGCCCGGACCTTGATCCGAAGTGTACCTACGGGCTGGCCTATCAAAGCCAGGTGAAAATGTCCATCGGTCAAACCCCGTCCGGCGAAAGTCAAAGGTCTAGATCCGCCCGGTCAACAGTGCCTGGGTTAGACGGGACGGGGTACTTGGGGGCAGGGTAGCTATGCCGCCAGGTCTTGCGCTAGGCCCTCTTACACGTCTGGAAGTGTGGTGGCAGGTGCAAGCACCCGGCACGCGGCTCCGTAGTGTGACCCCCCTCACGGACGTTGCTGCCGCCATCACACGGAGGGGGGAAACGGCCACGTCGGGCGGACACGGAGGGAATCTTGCGGTGGGTTGTGCCCGGACCTTGATCCGAAGTGTACCTACGGGCTGGCCTATCATAGCCAGGTGAAAATATCCATCGGTCAATCCCCGTCCGGCGAAAGTCAAAGGCCTAGATCCGCCCGGTCAATAGTGCCTGGGTTAGACGGGACGGGGTACTTGGGGGGGTAGCTATGCCGTCAGGTCTTGCGCTGGGCCCTCTTACACGTCTGGAAGTGTGGTGGCAGGTGCAAGCACCCGGTACGCGGCTCCGTAGTGTGACCCCCCTCACGGCCGTCGCTGCCGCCGTCGCACGGAGGGGGGAAACGGCCACGTCGGGCAGACATGGAGGGCATCTTGCGGTGGGTTGTGCCCGGACCTTGATCTGAAGTGTACCTACGGGCTGGCCTATCATAGCCAGGTGAAAATGTCCATCGTTCAAACCCCGTCCGGCGAAAGTCAAAGGCCTAGATCCGCCCGGTCAACAGTGCCTGGGTTAGACGGGACGGAGTACTTGGGGGCGGGGTAGCTATGCCGCCAGGTCTTGCGCTGGGCCCTCTTACATGTCTGGAAGTGTGGTTGCAGGTGCAAGCACCCCGCACGCGGCTCCGTAGTGTGACCCCCCTCACGGACGTCGCTGCCGCCGTCGCACGGAGGGGGGAAACGGCCACGTCGGGCAGACACGGAGGGAATCTTGCGGTGGGTTGTGCCAGGACCTTGATCCGAAGTGTACCTACGGGCTGGCCTATCATAGCCAGGTGAAAATGTCCATCGGTCAAACCCCGTCCGGCGAAAGTCAAAGGCCTAGATCCGCCCGGTCAACAATGCCTAGGTTAGACAGGACGGGGTACTTGGGGGGGGGGGGTAGCTATGCCGCCAGGTCTTGCGGTGGGCCCTCTTACACGTCTGGAAGTGTGGTGGCAGGTGCAAGCACCCGGCACGTGGCTCCGTAGTGTGACCCCCCTCACGTTCGTCGCTGCCGCCGTCGCACGGAGGGGGGAAACGGCCACGTCGGGCAGACACGGAGGGAATCTTGCGGTGGGTTGTGCCCGGACCTTGATCCGAAGTGTACCTACGGGCTGGCCTATCATAGCCAGGTGAAAATATCCATCGGTTAAACCCCGTCCGGCGAAAGTCAAAGGCCTAGATCCGCCCGGTCAACAGTGCCTGGGTGAGACGGGACGGGGTACTTGGGGGGGTAGCTATGCCGCCAGGTCTTGCGCTGGGCCCTCTTACACGTCTGGAAGTGTGGTGGCAGGTGCAAGCACCCGGTACGCGGCTCCGTAGTGTGACCCCCCTCACGGACGTCGCTGCCGCCGTCGCACGGAGGGGGGAAACGGCCATGTCGGGCAGACACGGAGGGCATCTTGCGGTGGGTTGTGCCCGGACCTTGATCCGAAGTGTACCTACGGGCTGGCCTATCAAAGCCAGGTGAAAATGTCCATCGGTCAAACCCCGTTCGGCGAAAGTCAAAGGTCTAGATCCGCCCGGTCAACAGTGCCTGGGTTAGACGGGACGGGGTACTTGGGGGCGGGGTAGCTATGCCGCCAGGTCTTGCGCTGGGCCCTCTTACACGTCTGGAAGTGTGGTGGCAGGTGCAAGCACCCGGCACGCAGCTCCGTAGTGTGACCCCCCTCACGGACGTCGCTGCCGCCGTCGCACGGAGGGGGGAAACGGCCACGTCGGGGAGACACGGAGGGCATCTTGCGGTGGGTTGTGCCCGGACCTTGATCCGAAGTGTACCTACGGGCTGGCCTATCATAGCCAGGTGAAAATGTCCATCGGTCAAACCCCGTCCAACGAAAGTCAAAGGCCTAGATCCGCCCGGTCAACAGTGCCTGGGTTAGACGGGACGGAGTACTTGGGGGCGGGGTAGCTATGCCGCCAGGTCTTGCGCTGGGCCCTCTTACACGTCTGGAAGTGTGGTGGCAGGTGCAAACACCCCGCACGCGGCTCCGTAGTGTGACCCCCCTCACGGACGTCGCTGCCGCCGTCGCACGGAGGGGGGAAACGGCCACGTCGGGCAGACACGGAGGGAATCTTGCGGTGGGTTGTGCCAGGACCTTGACCCGAAGTGTACCTACGGGCTGGCCTATCATAGCCAGGTGAAAATGTCCATCGGTCAAACCCCGTCCGGCGAAAGTCAAAGGCCTAGATCCGCCCGGTCAACAGTGCCTGGGTTAGACGGGACGGGGTACTTGGGGGGTAGCTATGCCGCCAGGTCTTGCGCTGGGCCCTCTTACACGTCTGGCAGTATGGTGGCAGGTGCAAGCACCTGGCACGCGGCTCCGTAGTGTGACCCCCCTCACGGACGTCGCTGCCGCCGTCGCACGGAGGGGGGAAACGGCCACGTCGGGCAGACACGGAGGGAATCTTTCGGTGGGTTGTGCCCGGACCTTCATCCGAAGTGTACCTATGGGCTGGCCTATCATAGCCAGGTGAAAATGTCCATCGGTCAAACCCCGTCCGGCGAAAGTCAAAGGCCTAGATCCGCCCAGTCAACAGTGCCTGGGTTAGACGGGACGGGGTACTTGGGGGGTAGCTATGCCACCAGGTCTTTTGTTGGGCCCTCTTACATGTCTGGAAGTGTGGTGGCAGGTGCAAGCACCCGACACGCAGCTCCGTACTGTGACCCCCCTCACGGACGTCGCTGTCGCCATCGCACGGTGGAGGGAAACGGCCACGTCGGGCAGACACGGAGGGAATCTTGCGGTGGGTTGTGCCCGGAGCTTGATCCGAAGTGTACCTATGGGCTGGCCTATCATAGCCAGGTGAAAATGTCCATCGGTCAAACCCCGTCCGGCGAAAGTCAAAGGCCTAGATCCGCCCGGTCAACAGTGCCTAGGTTAGACGGGACGGGGTACTTGGGGGGGGGGTAGCTATGCCGCCAGGTCTTGCGGTGGGCCCTCTTACACGTCTGGAAGTGTGGTGGCAGGTGCAAGCACCCGGCACGCGGCTCCGTAGTGTGACCCCCCTCACGTTCGTCGCTGCCGCCGTCGCACGGAGGGGGAAACGGCCACGTCGGGCAGACACGGAGGGAATCTTGCGGTGGGTTGTTCCCGGACCTTGATCCGAAGTGTACCTACGGGCTGGCCTATCATAGCCAGGTGAAAATGTCCATCGGTCAAACCCCGTCCGGGGAAAGTCAAATGCCTAGATCCGCCCGGTCAACAGTGCCTGGGTGAGACGGGACGGGGTACTTGGGGGGGTAGCTATGCCGCCAGGTCTTGCGCTGGGCCCTCTTACACGTCTGGAAGTGTGGTGGCAGGTGCAAGCACCCGGTACGCGGCTCCGTAGTGTGACCCCCCTCACGGACGTCGCTGCCACCGTCGCACGGAGGGGGGAAACGGCCACGTCAGGAAGACACGGAGGGCATCTTGCGGTGGGTTGTGCCCGGACCTTGATCCGAAGTGTACCTACGGGCTGGCCTATCATAGCCAGGTGAAAATGTCCATCGGTCATACCCCGTCCGGCGAAAGTCAAAGGCCTAGATCCGCCCGGTCAACAGTGCCTGGGTTAGACGGGACGGGGTACTTGGGGGCGGGGTAGCTATGCCGCCAGGTCTTGCACTGGGCCCTCTTACACGTCTGGAAGTGTGGTGGCAGGTGCAAGCACCCGGCACGCGGCTCCATAGTGTGACCCCCCCCACGGACGTCGCTGTCGCCGTCACACGAAGGGGGGAAACGGCCACGTCGGGCGGACACGGAGGGAATCTTGCGGTGGGTTGTGCCCGGACCTTGATCCGAAGTGTACCTACGGGCTGGCCTATCATAGCCAGGTGAAAATGTCCATCGGTCAAACCGCGTCCGGCGAAAGTCAAAGGCCTAGATCCGCCCGGTCAATAGTGCCTGGGTTAGACGGGACGGGGTAATTGGGGGGGGTAGCAATGCCGCCAGGTCTCTCACTGGGCCCTCTTACACGTCTGGAAGTGTGGTGGCAGGTGCAAGCACCCGGCACGCGGCTCCGTAGTGTGACCCCCTTCACGTTCGTCGCTGCCGCCGTCACACGGAGGGGGGAAACGGCCACGTCGGGCGGACACGGAGGGAATCTTGAGGTGGGTTGTGCCCGGACCTTGATCCGAAGTGTACCTACGGGCTGGCCTATCATAGCCAGGTGAAAATGTCCATCGGTCAAACCCCGTCCGGCGAAAGTGAAAGGCCTAGATCCGCCCAGTCAACAGTGCCTGGGTTAGACGGGACGGGGTACTTGGGGGGTAGCTATGCCGCCAGGTCTTATGTTGGGCCCTCTTACATGTCTGGAAGTATGGTGGCAGGTGCAAGCACCCGGCACGCGGCTCCGTAGTGTGACCCCCCTCACAGACGTCGCTGTCGCCATCGCACGGAGGAGGGCAACGGCCACGTCGGGCAGACACGGAGGGAATCTTGCGGTGGGTTGTGCCCGGAGCTTGATCCGAAGTGTACCTATGGGCTGGCCTATCATAGCCAGGTGAAAATGTCCATCGGTCAAACCCCATCCGGCGAAAGTCAAAGGCCTAGATCCGCCCGGTCAACAGTGCCTAGGTTAGACAGGATGGGGTACTTGGGGGGGGGGGGGTAGCTATGCCGCCAGGTCTTGCGCTGGGCCCTCTTACACGTCTGGATGTGTGGTGGCAGGTGGAAGCACCCGGTACGCGGCTCCGTAGTGTGACCCCCCTCACGGACGTCGCTGCCGCCGTCGCACGGAGGGGGGAAACAGCCACGTCGGGCAGACACG
Source organism: Elymus sibiricus (assembly GCA_039707655.1). Classification (NCBI taxonomy): domain Eukaryota; kingdom Viridiplantae; phylum Streptophyta; class Magnoliopsida; order Poales; family Poaceae; genus Elymus; species Elymus sibiricus. Next base: position 366,583,588 of record CM077670.1, on the reverse strand, counting down.
GAGGGCATCTTGCGGTGGGTTGTGCCCGGACCTTGATCCGAAGTGTACCTACGGGCTAGCCTATCATAGCCAGGTGAAAATGTCCATCGGTCAAACCCCGTCCGGCGAAAGTCAAAGGCCTAGATCCGCCCGGTCAACAGTGCCTGGGTTAGACGGGACGGAGTACTTGGGGGCGGGGTAGCTATGCCGCCAGGTCTTGCGCTGGGCTCTCTTACAAGTCTGGAAGTGTGGTGGCAGGTGCAAGCACCCCGCACGCGGCTCCGTAGTGTGACCCCCCTCACGGACGTCGCTGCCGCCGTCGCACGTAGGGCGGAAACGGCCACGTCGGGCAGACACGGAGGGAATCTTGCGGCGGGTTGTGCCAGGACCTTGATCCGAAGTGTACCTACGGGCTGCCTATCATAGCCAGGTGAAAATGTCCATCGGTCAAACCCCGTCCGGCGAAAGTCAAAGGCCTAGATCCGCCCGGTCAACAATGTCTAGGTTAGACAGGACGGGGTACTTGGGGGGGTAGCTATGCCGCCAGGTCTTGCGGTGGGCCCTCTTACACGTCTGGAAGTGTGGTGGCAGGTGCAAGCACTCGGCACGCGGCTCCGTAGTGTGACCCCCCTCACGTTCGTCACTGCCGCCGTCGCACGGAGGGGGGAAACGGCCACGTCGGGCAGACACGGAGGGAATCTTGCGGTGGGTTGTGCCCGGACCTTGATCCGAAGTGTACTTACGGGCTGGCCTATCATAGCCAGGTGAAAATATCCATCGGTCAAACCCCGTCCGGCGAAAGTCAAAGGCCTAGATCCGCCCGGTCAACAGTGCCTGGGTGAGACGGGACGGGGTACTTGGGGGGGTAGCTATGCCGCCAGGTCTTGCGCTGGGCCCTCTTACACGTCTGGAAGTGTGGTGGCAGGTGCAAGCACCCGGTACGCGGCTCCGTAGTGTGACCCCCCTCACGGACGTCGCTGCCGCCGTCGCACGGAGGGGGGAAACGGCCACGTCGGGCAGACACGGAGGGCATCTTGCGGTGGGTTGTGCCCGGACCTTGATCCGAAGTGTACCTACGGGCTGGCCTATCAAAGCCAGGTGAAAATGTCCATCGGTCAAACCCCGTTCGGCAAAAGTCAAAGGTCTAGATCCGCCCGGTCAACAGTGCCTGGGTTAGACGGGACGGGGTACTTGGGGGCGGGGTAGCTATGTCGCCAGGTCTTGCGCTGGGCCCTCTTACACGTCTGGAAGTGTGGTGGCAGGTGCAAGCACCCGGCACGCGGCTCTGTAGTGTGACCCCCCTCACCGACGTCGCTGCCGCCGTCACACGGAGGGGGGAAACAGCCACGTCGGGCGGACACGGAGGGAATCTTGCGGTGGGTTGTGCCCGGACCTTGATCCGAACTGTACCTACGGGCTGGCCTAACATAGCCAGGTGAAAATATCCATCGGTCAAACCCCGTCCTGCGAAAGTCAAAGGCCTAGATCCGCCCGGTCAATAGTGCCTGGGTTAGACGGGACGGGGTACTTGGGGGGGTAGCTATGCCGCCAGGTCTTGCGTTGGGCCCTCTTACACGTCTGGAAGTGTGGTGGCAGGTGCAAGCACCCGGTACACGGCTCCGTAGTGTGACCCCCCTCACGGACGTCGCTGCCGCCGTCGCACGGAGGGGGGAAACGGCCACGTCGGGCAGACACGGAGGGCATCTTGCGGTGGGTTGTGCCCGGACCTTGATCCGAAGTGTACCTACGGGCTGGCCTATCATAGCCAGGTGAAAATGTCCATCGGTCAAACCCCGTCCGGCGAAAGTCAAAGGCCTAGATCCGCCTGGTCAACAGTGCCTGGGTTAGACAGGACGGAGTACTTGGGCGCGGGGTAGCTATGCCGCCAGGTCTTGCGCTGGGCCCTCTTACACGTCTGGAAGTGTGGTGGCAGGTGCAAGCACCCCGCACGCGGCTCCGTAGTGTGACCCCCCTCACGGACGTCGCTGCCGCCGTCGCACGGAGGGGGGAAACGGCCACGTCGGGCAGACACGGAGGGAATCTTGCGGTGGGTTGTGCCAGGACCTTGATCCGAAGTGTACCTACGGGCTGGCCTATCATAGCCAGGTGAAAATGTCCATCGGTCAAACCCCGTCCGGCGAAAGTCAAAGGCCTAGATCCGCCCGGTCAACAGTGCCTGGGTTAGACGGGACGGGGTACTTGGGGGGTAGCTATGCCGCCAGGTCTTGCGCTGGGCCCTCTTACACGTCTGGCAGTATGGTGGCAGGTGCAAGCACCTGGCACGCGGCTCCGTAGTGTGACCCCCCTCACGGATGTCGCTGCCGCCGTCGCACGGAGGGGGGAAACGGCCACGTCGGGTAGACACGGAGGGAATCTTTCGGTGGGTTGTGCCCGGACCTTCATCCGAAGTGTACCTATGGGCTGGCCTATCATAGCCAGGTGAAAATGTCCATCGGTCAAACCCCGTCCGGCGAAAGTCAAAGGCCTAGATCCGCCCAGTCAACAGTGCCTGGGTTAGACGGGACGGGGTACTTGGGGGGTAGCTATGCCGCCAGGTCTTATGTTGGGCCCTCTTACATGTCTGGAAGTGTGGTGGCAGGTGCAAGCACCCGACACGCAGCTCCCTAGTGTGACCCCCCTCACGGACGTCGCTGTCGCCATCGCACGGTGGACGCAAACGGCCACGTCGGGCAGACACGGAGGGAATCTTGCGGTGGGTTGTGCCCGGAGCTTGATCCGAAGTGTACCTATGGGCTGGCCTATCATAGCCAGGTGAAAATGTCCATCGGTCAAACCCCGTCCGGCGAAAGTCAAAGGCCTAGATCCGCCCGGTCAATAGTGCCTAGGTTAGACGGGACGGGGTACTTGGGGGGGGGGGGTAGCTATGCCGCCAGGTCTTGCGGTGGGCCTTCTTACACGTCTGGAAGTGTGGTGGCAGGTGCAAGCACCCGGCACGCGGCTCCGTAGTGTGACCCCCCTCACGTTCGTCGCTGCCGCCGTCGCACGGAGGGGGGAAACGGCCACGTCGGGCAGACACGGAGGGAATCTTGCGGTGGGTTGTGCCCGGACCTTGATCCGAAGTGTACCTACGGGCTGGCCTATCATAGCCAGGTGAAAATGTCCCTCGGTCAAACCCCGTCCGGCGAAAGTCAAAGGCCTAGATCCGCCCGGTCAACAGTGCCTGGGTGAGACGGGACGGGGTACTTGGGGGGGTAGCTATGCCGCCAGGTCTTGCGCTGGGCCCTCTTACACGTCTGGAAGTGTGGTGGCAGGTGCAAGCACCCGGCACGCGGCTCCGTAGTGTGACCCCCCTCACGTTCGTCGCTGCCGCCGTCGCACGGAGGGGGAAACGGCCACGTCGGGCAGACACGGAGGGAATCTTGCGGTGGGTTGTGCCCGGACCTTGATCCGAAGTGTACCTACGGGCTGGCCTATCATAGCCAGGTGAAAATGTCCATCGGTCAAACCCCGTCCGGGGAAAGTCAAATGCCTAGATCCGCCCGGTCAACAGTGCCTGGGTGAGACGGGACGGGGTACTTGGGGGGGTAGCTATGCCGCCAGGTCTTGCGCTGGGCCCTCTTACACGTCTGGAAGTGTGGTGGCAGGTGCAAGCACCCGGTACGCGGCTCCGTAGTGTGACCCCCCTCACGGACGTCGCTGCCACCGTCGCACGGAGGGGGGAAACGGCCACGTCAGGAAGACACGGAGGGCATCTTGCGGTGGGTTGTGCCCGGACCTTGATCCGAAGTGTACCTACGGGCTGGCCTATCATAGCCAGGTGAAAATGTCCATCGGTCATACCCCGTCCGGCGAAAGTCAAAGGCCTAGATCCGCCCGGTCAACAGTGCCTGGGTTAGACGGGACGGGGTACTTGGGGGCGGGGTAGCTATGCCGCCAGGTCTTGCACTGGGCCCTCTTACACGTCTGGAAGTGTGGTGGCAGGTGCAAGCACCCGGCACGCGGCTCCATAGTGTGACCCCCCCCACGGACGTCGCTGCCGCCGTCACACGAAGGGGGGAAACGGCCACGTCGGGCGGACACGGAGGGAATCTTGCGGTGGGTTGTGCCCGGACCTTGATCCGAAGTGTACCTACGGGCTGGCCTATCATAGCCAGGTGAAAATGTCCATCGGTCAAACCGCGTCCGGCGAAAGTCAAAGGCCTAGATCCGCCCGGTCAATAGTGCCTGGGTTAGACGGGACGGGGTAATTGGGGGGGGGGTAGCAATGCCGCCAGGTCTCTCACTGGGCCCTCTTACACGTCTGGAAGTGTGGTGGCAGGTGCAAGCACCCGGCACGCGGCTCCGTAGTGTGACCCCCTTCACGTTCGTCGCTGCCGCCGTCACACGGAGGGGGGAAACGGCCACGTCGGGCGGACACGGAGGGAATCTTGAGGTGGGTTGTGCCCGGACCTTGATCCGAAGTGTACCTACGGGCTGGCCTATCAAAGCCAGGTGAAAATGTCCATCGGTCAAACCCCGTTCGGCGAAAGTCAAAGGTCTAGATCCGCCCGGTCAACAGTGCCTGGGTTAGACGGGACGGGGTACTTGGGGGCGGGGTAGCTATGCCGCCAGGTCTTGCGCTGGGCCCTCTTACACGTCTGGAAGTGTGGTGGCAGGTGCAAGCACCCGGCACGCAGCTCCGTAGTGTGACCCCCCTCACGGACGTCGCTGCCGCCGTCGCACGGAGGGGGGAAACGGCCACGTCGGGGAGACACGGAGGGCATCTTGCGGTGGGTTGTGCCCGGACCTTGATCCGAAGTGTACCTACGGGCTGGCCTATCATAGCCAGGTGAAAATGTCCATCGGTCAAACCCCGTCCAGCGAAAGTCAAAGGCCTAGATCCGCCCGGTCAACAGTGCCTGGGTTAGACGGGACGGAGTACTTGGGGGCGGGGTAGCTATGCCGCCAGGTCTTGCGCTGGGCCCTCTTACACGTCTGGAAGTGTGGTGGCAGGTGCAAACACCCCGCACGCGGCTCCGTAGTGTGACCCCCCTCACGGACGTCGCTGCCGCCGTCGCACGGAGGGGGGAAACGGCCACGTCGGGCAGACACGGAGGGAATCTTGCGGTGGGTTGTGCCAGGACCTTGATCCGAAGTGTACCTACGGGCTGGCCTATCATAGCCAGGTGAAAATGTCCATCGGTCAAACCCCGTCCGGCGAAAGTCAAAGGCCTAGATCCGCCCGGTCAACAGTGCCTGGGTTAGACGGGACGGGGTACTTGGGGGGTAGCTATGCCGCCAGGTCTTGCGCTGGGCCCTCTTACACGTCTGGCAGTATGGTGGCAGGTGCAAGCACCTGGCACGCGGCTCCGTAGTGTGACCCCCCTCACGGACGTCGCTGCCGCCGTCGCACGGAGGGGGGAAACGGCCACGTCGGGCAGACACGGAGGGAATCTTTCGGTGGGTTGTGCCCGGACCTTCATCCGAAGTGTACCTATGGGCTGGCCTATCATAGCCAGGTGAAAATGTCCATCGGTCAAACCCCGTCCGGCGAAAGTCAAAGGCCTAGATCCGCCCAGTCAACAGTGCCTGGGTTAGACGGGACGGGGTACTTGGGGGGTAGCTATGCCACCAGGTCTTTTGTTGGGCCCTCTTACATGTCTGGAAGTGTGGTGGCAGGTGCAAGCACCCGACACGCAGCTCCGTACTGTGACCCCCCTCACGGACGTCGCTGTCGCCATCGCACGGTGGAGGGAAACGGCCACGTCGGGCAGACACGGAGGGAATCTTGCGGTGGGTTGTGCCCGGAGCTTGATCCGAAGTGTACCTATGGGCTGGCCTATCATAGCCAGGTGAAAATGTCCATCGGTCAAACCCCGTCCGGCGAAAGTCAAAGGCCTAGATCCGCCCGGTCAACAGTGCCTAGGTTAGACGGGACGGGGTACTTGGGGGGGGGTAGCTATGCCGCCAGGTCTTGCGGTGGGCCCTCTTACACGTCTGGAAGTGTGGTGGCAGGTGCAAGCACCCGGCACGCGGCTCCGTAGTGTGACCCCCCTCACGTTCGTCGCTGCCGCCGTCGCACGGAGGGGGAAACGGCCACGTCGGGCAGACACGGAGGGAATCTTGCGGTGGGTTGTGCCCGGACCTTGATCCGAAGTGTACCTACGGGCTGGCCTATCATAGCCAGGTGAAAATGTCCATCGGTCAAACCCCGTCCGGGGAAAGTCAAATGCCTAGATCCGCCCGGTCAACAGTGCCTGGGTGAGACGGGACGGGGTACTTGGGGGGGTAGGTATGCCGCCAGGTCTTGCGCTGGGCCCTCTTACACGTCTGGAAGTGTGGTGGCAGGTGCAAGCACCCGGTACGCGGCTCCGTAGTGTGACCCCCCTCACGGACGTCGCTGCCACCGTCGCACGGAGGGGGGAAACGGCCACGTCAGGAAGACACGGAGGGCATCTTGCGGTGGGTTGTGCCCGGACCTTGATCCGAAGTGTACCTACGGGCTGGCCTATCATAGCCAGGTGAAAATGTCCATCGGTCATACCCCGTCCGGCGAAAGTCAAAGGCCTAGATCCGCCCGGTCAACAGTGCCTGGGTTAGACGGGACGGGGTACTTGGGGGCGGGGTAGCTATGCCGCCAGGTCTTGCACTGGGCCCTCTTACACGTCTGGAAGTGTGGTGGCAGGTGCAAGCACCCGGCACGCGGCTCCATAGTGTGACCCCCCCCACGGACGTCGCTGTCGCCGTCACACGAAGGGGGGAAACGGCCACGTCGGGCGGACACGGAGGGAATCTTGCGGTGGGTTGTGCCCCGACCTTGATCCGAAGTGTACCTACGGGCTGGCCTATCATAGCCAGGTGAAAATGTCCATCGGTCAAACCGCGTCCGGCGAAAGTCAAAGGCCTAGATCCGCCCGGTCAATAGTGCCTGGGTTAGACGGGACGGGGTAATTGGGGGGGGTAGCAATGCCGCCAAGTCTCTCACTGGGCCCTCTTACACGTCTGGAAGTGTGGTGGCAGGTGCAAGCACCCGGCACGCGGCTCCGTAGTGTGACCCCCTTCACGTTCGTCGCTGCCGCCGTCACACGGAGGGGGGAAACGGCCACGTCGGGCGGACACGGAGGGAATCTTGAGGTGGGTTGTGCCCGGACCTTGATCCGAAGTGTACCTACGGGCTGGCCTATCATAGCCAGGTGAAAATGTCCATCGGTCAAACCCCGTCCGGCGAAAGTGAAAGGCCTAGATCCGCCCAGTCAACAGTGCCTGGGTTAGACGGGACGGGGTACTTGGGGGGTAGCTATGCCGCCAGGTCTTATGTTGGGCCCTCTTACATGTCTGGAAGTATGGTGGCAGGTGCAAGCACCCGGCACGCGGCTCCGTAGTGTGACCCCCCTCACAGACGTCGCTGTCGCCATCGCACGGAGGAGGGCAACGGCCACGTCGGGCAGACACGGAGGGAATCTTGCGGTGGGTTGTGCCCGGAGCTTGATCCGAAGTGTACCTATGGGCTGGCCTATCATAGCCAGGTGAAAATGTCCATCGGTCAAACCCCATCCGGCGAAAGTCAAAGGCCTAGATCCGCCCGGTCAACAGTGCCTAGGTTAGACAGGATGGGGTACTTGGGGGGGGGGGGGTAGCTATGCCGCCAGGTCTTGCGCTGGGCCCTCTTACACGTCTGGATGTGTGGTGGCAGGTGGAAGCACCCGGTACGCGGCTCCGTAGTGTGACCCCTCTCACGGACGTCGCTGCCGCCGTCGCACGGAGGGGGGAAACAGCCACGTCGGGCAGACACGGAGGGCATCTTGCGGTGGGTTGTGCCCGGACCTTGATCCGAAGTGTACCTACGGGCTAGCCTATCATAGCCAGGTGAAAATGTCCATCGGTCAAACCCCGTCCGGCGAAAGTCAAAGGCCTAGATCCGCCCGGTCAACAGTGCCTGGGTTAGACGGGACGGAGTACTTGGGGGCGGGGTAGCTATGCCGCCAGGTCTTGCGCTGGGCTCTCTTACAAGTCTGGAAGTGTGGTGGCAGGTGCAAGCACCCCGCACGCGGCTCCGTAGTGTGACCCCCCTCACGGACGTCGCTGCCGCCGTCGCACGTAGGGCGGAAACGGCCACGTCGGGCAGACACGGAGGGAATCTTGCGGCGGGTTGTGCCAGGACCTTGATCCGAAGTGTACCTACGGGCTGCACTATCATAGCCAGGTGAAAATGTCCATCGGTCAAACCCCGTCCGGCGAAAGTCAAAGGCCTAGATCCGCCCGGTCAACAATGTCTAGGTTAGACAGGACGGGGTACTTGGGGGGGGTAGATATGCCGCCAGGTCTTGCGGTGGGCCCTCTTACACGTCTGGAAGTGTGGTGGCAGGTGCAAGCACTCGGCACGCGGCTCCGTAGTGTGACCCCCCTCACGTTCGTCACTGCCGCCGTCGCACGGAGGGGGGAAACGGCCACGTCGGGCAGACACGGAGGGAATCTTGCGGTGGGTTGTGCCCGGACCTTGATCCGAAGTGTACTTACGGGCTGGCCTATCATAGCCAGGTGAAAATATCCATCGGTCAAACCCCGTCCGGCGAAAGTCAAAGGCCTAGATCCGCCCGGTCAACAGTGCCTGGGTGAGACGGGACGGGGTACTTGGGGGGGTAGCTATGCCGCCAGGTCTTGCGCTGGGCCCTCTTACACGTCTGGAAGTGTGGTGGCAGGTGCAAGCACCCGGTACGCGGCTCCGTAGTGTGACCCCCCTCACGGACGTCGCTGCCGCCGTCGCACGGAGGGGGGAAACGGCCACGTCGGGCAGACACGGAGGGCATCTTGCGGTGGGTTGTGCCCGGACCTTGATCCGAAGTGTACCTACGGGCTGGCCTATCAAAGCCAGGTGAAAATGTCCATCGGTCAAACCCCGTTCGGCAAAAGTCAAAGGTCTAGATCCGCCCGGTCAACAGTGCCTGGGTTAGACGGGACGGGGTACTTGGGGGCGGGGTAGCTATGTCGCCAGGTCTTGCGCTGGGCCCTCTTACACGTCTGGAAGTGTGGTGGCAGGTGCAAGCACCCGGCACGCGGCTCTGTAGTGTGACCCCCCTCACCGACGTCGCTGCCGCCGTCACACGGAGGGGGGAAACAGCCACGTCGGGCGGACACGGAGGGAATCTTGCGGTGGGTTGTGCCCGGACCTTGATCCGAACTGTACCTACGGGCTGGCCTAACATAGCCAGGTGAAAATATCCATCGGTCAAACCCCGTCCTGCGAAAGTCAAAGGCCTAGATCCGCCCGGTCAATAGTGCCTGGGTTAGACGGGACGGGGTACTTGGGGGGGTAGCTATGCCGCCAGGTCTTGCGCTGGGCCCTCTTACACGTCTGGAAGTGTGGTGGCAGGTGCAAGCACCCGGTACACGGCTCCGTAGTGTGACCCCCCTCACGGACGTCGCTGCCGCCGTCGCACGGAGGGGGGAAACGGCCACGTCGGGCAGACACGGAGGGCATCTTGCGGTGGGTTGTGCCCGGACCTTGATCCGAAGTGTACCTACGGGCTGGCCTATCATAGCCAGGTGAAAACGTCCATCGGTCAAACCCCGTCCGGCGAAAGTCAAAGGCCTAGATCCGCCTGGTCAACAGTGCCTGGGTTAGACAGGACGGAGTACTTGGGCGCGGGGTAGCTATGCCGCCAGGTCTTGCGCTGGGCCCTCTTACACGTCTGGAAGTGTGGTGGCAGGTGCAAGCACCCCGCACGCGGCTCCGTAGTGTAACCCCCCTCACGGACGTCGCTGCCGCCGTCGCACGGAGGGGGGAAACGGCCACGTCGGGCAGACACGGAGGGAATCTTGCGGTGGGTTGTGCCAGGACCTTGATCCGAAGTGTACCTACGGGCTGGCCTATCATAGCCAGGTGAAAATGTCCATCGGTCAAACCCCGTCCGGCGAAAGTCAAAGGCCTAGATCCGCCCGGTCAACAGTGCCTGGGTTAGACGGGACGGGGTACTTGGGGGGTAGCTATGCCGCCAGGTCTTGCGCTGGGCCCTCTTACACGTCTGGCAGTATGGTGGCAGGTGCAAGCACCTAGCACGCGGCTCCGTAGTGTGACCCCCCTCACGGATGTCGCTGCCGCCGTCGCACGGAGGGGGGAAACGGCCACGTCGGGTAGACACGGAGGGAATCTTTCGGTGGGTTGTGCCCGGACCTTCATCCGAAGTGTACCTATGGGCTGGCCTATCATAGCCAGGTGAAAATGTCCATCGGTCAAACCCCGTCCGGCGAAAGTCAAAGGCCTAGATCCGCCCAGTCAACAGTGCCTGGGTTAGACGGGACGGGGTACTTGGGGGGTAGCTATGCCGCCAGGTCTTATGTTGGGCCCTCTTACATGTCTGGAAGTGTGGTGGCAGGTGCAAGCACCCGACACGCAGCTCCCTAGTGTGACCCCCCTCACGGACGTCGCTGTCGCCATCGCACGGTGGACGCAAACGGCCACGTCGGGCAGACACGGAGGGAATCTTGCGGTGGGTTGTGCCCGGAGCTTGATCCGAAGTGTACCTATGGGCTGGCCTATCATAGCCAGGTGAAAATGTCCATCGGTCAAACCCCGTCCGGCGAAAGTCAAAGGCCTAGATCCGCCCGGTCAATAGTGCCTAGGTTAGACGGGACGGGGTACTTGGGGGGGGGGGGGTAGCTATGCCGCCAGGTCTTGCGGTGGGCCTTCTTACACGTCTGGAAGTGTGGTGGCAGGTGCAAGCACCCGGCACGCGGCTCCGTAGTGTGACCCCCCTCACGTTCGTCGCTGCCGCCGTCGCACGGAGGGGGGAAACGGCCACGTCGGGCAGACACGGAGGGAATCTTGCGGTGGGTTGTGCCCGGACCTTGATCCGAAGTGTACCTACGGGCTGGCCTATCATAGCCAGGTGAAAATGTCCCTCGGTCAAACCCCGTCCGGCGAAAGTCAAAGGCCTAGATCCGCCCGGTCAACAGTGCCTGGGTGAGACGGGACGGGGTACTTGGGGGGGTAGCTATGCCGCCAGGTCTTGCGCTGGGCCCTCTTACACGTCTGGAAGTGTGGTGGCAGGTGCAAGCACCCGGCACGCGGCTCCGTAGTGTGACCCCCCTCACGTTCGTCGCTGCCGCCGTCGCACGGAGGGGGAAACGGCCACGTCGGGCAGACACGGAGGGAATCTTGCGGTGGGTTGTGCCCGGACCTTGATCCGAAGTGTACCTATGGGCTGGCCTATCATAGCCAGGTGAAAATGTCCATCGGTCAAACCCCGTCCGGGGAAAGTCAAATGCCTAGATCCGCCCGGTCAACAGTGCCTGGGTGAGACGGGACGGGGTACTTGGGGGGGTAGCTATGCCGCCAGGTCTTGCGCTGGGCCCTCTTACACGTCTGGAAGTGTGGTGGCAGGTGCAAGCACCCGGTACGCGGCTCCGTAGTGTGACCCCCCTCACGGACGTCGCTGCCACCGTCGCACGGAGGGGGGAAACGGCCACGTCAGGAAGACACGGAGGGCATCTTGCGGTGGGTTGTGCCCGGACCTTGATCCGAAGTGTACCTACGGGCTGGCCTATCATAGCCAGGTGAAAATGTCCATCGGTCATACCCCGTCCGGCGAAAGTCAAAGGCCTAGATCCGCCCGGTCAACAGTGCCTGGGTTAGACGGGACGGGGTACTTGGGGGCGGGGTAGCTATGCCGCCAGGTCTTGCACTGGGCCCTCTTACACGTCTGGAAGTGTGGTGGCAGGTGCAAGCACCCGGCACGCGGCTCCATAGTGTGACCCCCCCCCACGGACGTCGCTGCCGCCGTCACACGAAGGGGGGAAACGGCCACGTCGGGCGGACACGGAGGGAATCTTGCGGTGGGTTGTGCCCGGACCTTGATCCGAAGTGTACCTACGGGCTGGCCTATCATAGCCAGGTGAAAATGTCCATCGGTCAAACCGCGTCCGGCGAAAGTCAAAGGCCTAGATCCGCCCGGTCAATAGTGCCTGGGTTAGACGGGACGGGGTAATTGGGGGGGGGTAGCAATGCCGCCAGGTCTCTCACTGGGCCCTCTTACACGTCTGGAAGTGTGGTGGCAGGTGCAAGCACCCGGCACGCGGCTCCGTAGTGTGACCCCCTTCACGTTCGTCGCTGCCGCCGTCACACGGAGGGGGGAAACGGCCACGTCGGGCGGACACGGAGGGAATCTTGAGGTGGGTTGTGCCCGGACCTTGATCCGAAGTGTACCTACGGGCTGGCCTATCATAGCCAGGTGAAAATGTCCATCGGTCAAACCCCGTCCGGCGAAAGTGAAAGGCCTAGATCCGCCCAGTCAACAGTGCCTGGGTTAGACGGGACGGGGTACTTGGGGGGTAGCTATGCCGCCAGGTCTTATGTTGGGCCCTCTTACATGTCTGGAAGTATGGTGGCAGGTGCAAGCACCCGGCACGCGGCTCCGTAGTGTGACCCCCCTCACAGACGTCGCTGTCGCCATCGCACGGAGGAGGGCAACGGCCACGTCGGGCAGACACGGAGGGAATCTTGCGGTGGGTTGTGCCCGGAGCTTGATCCGAAGTGTACCTATGGGCTGGCCTATCATAGCCAGGTGAAAATGTCCATCGGTCAAACCCCATCCGGCGAAAGTCAAAGGCCTAGATCCGCCCGGTCAACAGTGCCTAGGTTAGACAGGACGGGGTACTTGGGGGGGGGGGGGGGGGTAGCTATGCCGCCAGGTCTTGCGCTGGGCCCTCTTACACGTCTGGATGTGTGGTGGCAGGTGGAAGCACCCGGTACGCGGCTCCGTAGTGTGACCCCCCTCACGGACGTCGCTGCCGCCGTCGCACGGAGGGGGGAAACAGCCACGTCGGGCAGACACGGAGGGCATCTTGCGGTGGGTTGTGCCCGGACCTTGATCCGAAGTGTACCTACGGGCTAGCCTATCATAGCCAGGTGAAAATGTCCATCGGTCAAACCCCGTCCGGCGAAAGTCAAAGGCCTAGATCCGCCCGGTCAACAGTGCCTGGGTTAGACGGGACGGAGTACTTGGGGGCGGGGTAGCTATGCCGCCAGGTCTTGCGCTGGGCTCTCTTACAAGTCTGGATGTGTGGTGGCAGGTGCAAGCACCCCGCACGCGGCTCCGTAGTGTGACCCCCCTCACGGACGTCGCTGCCGCCGTCGCACGTAGGGCGGAAACGGCCACGTCGGGCAGACACGGAGGGAATCTTGCGGCGGGTTGTGCCAGGACCTTGATCCGAAGTGTACCTACGGGCTGGCCTATCATAGCCAGGTGAAAATGTCCATCGGTCAAACCCCGTCCGGCGAAAGTCAAAGGCCTAGATCCGCCCGGTCAACAATGTCTAGGTTAGACAGGACGGGGTACTTGGGGGGGGTAGTTATGCCGCCAGGTCTTGCGGTGGGCCCTCTTACACGTCTGGAAGTGTGGTGGCAGGTGCAAGCACTCGGCACGCGGCTCCGTAGTGTGACCCCCCTCACGTTCGTCACTGCCGCCGTCGCACGGAGGGGGGAAACGGCCACGTCGGGCAGACACGGAGGGAATCTTGCGGTGGGTTGTGCCCGGACCTTGATCCGAAGTGTACTTACGGGCTGGCCTATCATAGCCAGGTGAAAATATCCATCGGTCAAACCCCGTCCGGCGAAAGTCAAAGGCCTAGATCCGCCCGGTCAACAGTGCCTGGGTGAGACGGGACGGGGTACTTGGGGGGGTAGCTATGCCGCCAGGTCTTGCGCTGGGCCCTCTTACACGTCTGGAAGTGTGGTGGCAGGTGCAAGCACCCGGTACGCGGCTCCGTAGTGTGACCCCCCTCACGGACGTCGCTGCCGCCGTCGCACGGAGGGGGGAAACGGCCACGTCGGGCAGACACGGAGGGCATCTTGCGGTGGGTTGTGCCCGGACCTTGATCCGAAGTGTACCTACGGGCTGGCCTATCAAAGCCAGGTGAAAATGTCCATCGGTCAAACCCCGTTCGGCAAAAGTCAAAGGTCTAGATCCGCCCGGTCAACAGTGCCTGGGTTAGACGGGACGGGGTACTTGGGGGCGGGGTAGCTATGTCGCCAGGTCTTGCGCTGGGCCCTCTTACACGTCTGGAAGTGTGGTGGCAGGTGCAAGCACCCGGCACGCGGCTCTGTAGTGTGACCCCCCTCACCGACGTCGCTGCCGCCGTCACACGGAGGGGGGAAACAGCCACGTCGGGCGGACACGGAGGGAATCTTGCGGTGGGTTGTGCCCGGACCTTGATCCGAACTGTACCTACGGGCTGGCCTAACATAGCCAGGTGAAAATATCCATCGGTCAAACCCCGTCCTGCGAAAGTCAAAGGCCTAGATCCGCCCGGTCAATAGTGCCTGGGTTAGACGGGACGGGGTACTTGGGGGGTAGCTATGCCGCCAGGTCTTGCGCTGGGCCCTCTTACACGTCTGGAAGTGTGGTGGCAGGTGCAAGCACCCGGTACACGGCTCCGTAGTGTGACCCCCCTCACGGACGTCGCTGCCGCCGTCGCACGGAGGGGGGAAACGGCCACGTCGGGCAGACACGGAGGGCATCTTGCGGTGGGTTGTGCCCGGACCTTGATCCGAAGTGTACCTACGGGCTGGCCTATCATAGCCAGGTGAAAATGTCCATCGGTCAAACCCCGTCCGGCGAAAGTCAAAGGCCTAGATCCGCCTGGTCAACAGTGCCTGGGTTAGACAGGACGGAGTACTTGGGCGCGGGGTAGCTATGCCGCCAGGTCTTGCGCTGGGCCCTCTTACACGTCTGGAAGTGTGGTGGCAGGTGCAAGCACCCCGCACGCGGCTCCGTAGTGTGACCCCCCTCACGGACGTCGCTGCCGCCGTCGCACGGAGGGGGGAAACGGCCACGTCGGGCAGACACGGAGGGAATCTTGCGGTGGGTTGTGCCAGGACCTTGATCCGAAGTGTACCTACGGGCTGGCCTATCATAGCCAGGTGAAAATGTCCATCGGTCAAACCCCGTCCGGCGAAAGTCAAAGGCCTAGATCCGCCCGGTCAACAGTGCCTGGGTTAGACGGGACGGGGTACTTGGGGGGTAGCTATGCCGCCAGGTCTTGCGCTGGGCCCTCTTACACGTCTGGCAGTATGGTGGCAGGTGCAAGCACCTGGCACGCGGCTCCGTAGTGTGACCCCCCTCACGGATGTCGCTGCCGCCGTCGCACGGAGGGGGGAAACGGCCACGTCGGGTAGACACGGAGGGAATCTTTCGGTGGGTTGTGCCCGGACCTTCATCCGAAGTGTACCTATGGGCTGGCCTATCATAGCCAGGTGAAAATGTCCATCGGTCAAACCCCGTCCGGCGAAAGTCAAAGGCCTAGATCCGCCCAGTCAACAGTGCCTGGGTTAGACGGGACGGGGTACTTGGGGGGTAGCTATGCCGCCAGGTCTTATGTTGGGCCCTCTTACATGTCTGGAAGTGTGGTGGCAGGTGCAAGCACCCGACACGCAGCTCCGTAGTGTGACCCCCCTCACGGACGTCGCTGTCGCCATCGCACGGTGGACGCAAACGGCCACGTCGGGCAGACATGGAGGGAATCTTGCGGTGGGTTGTGCCCGGAGCTTGATCCGAAGTGTACCTATGGGCTGGCCTATCATAGCCAGGTGAAAATGTCCATCGGTCAAACCCCGTCCGGCGAAAGTCAAAGGCCTAGATCCGCCCGGTCAATAGTGCCTAGGTTAGACGGGACGGGGTACTTGGGGGGGGTAGCTATGCCGCCAGGTCTTGCGGTGGGCCCTCTTACACGTCTGGAAGTGTGGTGGCAGGTGCAAGCACCCGGCACGCGGCTCCGTAGTGTGACCCCCCTCACGTTCGTCGCTGCCGCCGTCGCACGGAGGGGGAAAACGGCCACGTCGGGCAGACACGGAGGGAATCTTGCGGTGGGTTGTGCCCGGACCTTGATCCGAAGTGTACCTACGGGCTGGCCTATCATAGCCAGGTGAAAATGTCCCTCGGTCAAACCCCGTCCGGCGAAAGTCAAAGGCCTAGATCCGCCCGGTCAACAGTGCCTGGGTGAGACGGGACGGGGTACTTGGGGGGGTAGCTATGCCGCCAGGTCTTGCGCTGGGCCCTCTTACTCGTCTGGAAGTGTGGTGGCAGGTGCAAGCACCCGGTACGCGGCTCCGTAGTGTGACCCCCCTCACGGACGTCGCTGCCACCGTCGCATGGAGGGGGGAAACGGCCACGTCGGGTAGACACGGAGGGAATCTTGCGGTGGGTTGTGCCCGGACCTTGATCCGAAGTGTACCTACGGGCTGGCCTAACATAGCCAGGTGAAAATATCCATCGGTCAAACCCTGTCCGGCGAAAGTCAAAGGCCTAGATCCGCCCGGTCAACAGTGCCTGGGTGAGACGGGACGGGGTACTTGGGGGGGTAGCTATGCCGCCAGGTCTTGCCCTGGGCCCTCTTACACGTCTGGAAGTGTGGTGGCAGGTGCAAGCACCCGGTACGCGGCTCCGTAGTGTGACCCCCCTCACGGACGTCGCTGCCGCCGTCGCACGGAGGGGGGAAACGGCCACGTCGTGCAGACACGGAGGGCATCTTGCGGTGGGTTGTGCCCAGACCTTGATCCGAAGTGTACCTACGGGCTGGCCTATCATAGCCAGGTGAAAATGTCCATCGGTCATACCCCGTCCGACGAAAGTCAAAGGCCTAGATCCGCCCGGTCAACAGTGCCTGGGTTAGACGGGACGGGGTACTTGGGGGCGGGGTAGCTATGCCGCCAGGTCTTGCACTGGGCCCTCTTACACGTCTGGAAGTGTGGTGGCAGGTGCAACCACCCGGCACGCGGCTCCGTAGTGTGACCCCCCTCACGGACGTCGCTGCCGCCGTCACACGGAGGGGGGAAACGGCCACGTCGGGCGGACACGGAGGGAATCTTGCGGTGGGTTGTGCCCGGATCTTGATCCGAAGTGTACCTACGGGCTGGCCTATCATAGCCAGGTGAAAATGTCCATCGGTCAAACCCCGTCCGGCGAAAGTCAAAGGCCTAGATCCGCCCAGTCAACAGTGCCTGGGTTAGACGGGACGGGGTACTTGGGGGTAGCTATGCCGCCAGGTCTTATGTTGGGCCCTCTTACATGTCTGGAAGTATGGTGGCAGGTGCAAGCACCTGGCACGCGGCTCCGTAGTGTGACCCCCCTCACGGACGTCGCTGTCGCCATCGCACGGAGGAGGGCAACGTCCACGTCGGGCAGACACGGAGGGAATCTTGCGGTGGGTTGTGCCCGGAGCTTGATCCGAAGTGTACCTATGGGCTGGCCTATCATAGCCAGGTGAAAATGTCCATCGGTCAAACCCCGTCCGGCGAAAGTCAAAGGCCTAGATCCGCCCGGTCAACAGTGCCTAGGTTAGACAGGACGGGGTACTTGGGGGGGTAGCTATGCCGCCAGGTCTTGCGCTGGGCCCTCTTACACGTCTGGAAGTGTGGTGGCAGGTGCAAGCACCCGGCACGCGGCTCCGTAGTGTGACCCCCTTCACGTTCGTCGCTGCCGCCGTCACACGGAGGGGGGAAACGGCCACGTCGGGCGGACACGGAGGGAATCTTGCGGTGGGTTGTGCCCGGACCTTGATCCGAAGTGTACCTACGGGCTGGCCTATCATAGCCAGGTGAAAATGTCCATCGGTCAAACCCCGTCCGGCGAAAGTCAAAGGCCTAGATCCGCCCAGTCAACAGTGCCTGGGTTAGACGGGACGGGGTACTTGGGGGGTAGCTATGCCGCCAGGTCTTATGTTGGGCCCTCTTACATGTCTGGAAGTATGGTGGCAGGTGCAAGCACCTGGCACGCGGCTCCGTAGTGTGACCCCCCTCACGGACGTCGCTGTCGCCATCGCACGGAGGAGGGCAACGTCCACGTCGGGCAGACACGGAGGGAATCTTGCGGTGGGTTGTGCCCGGAGCTTGATCCGAAGTGTACCTATGGGCTGGCCTATCATAGCCAGGTGAAAATGTCCATCGGTCAAACCCCGTCCGGCGAAAGTCAAAGGCCTAGATCCGCCCGGTCAACAGTGCCTAGGTTAGACAGGACGGGGTACTTGGGGGGGTAGCTATGCCGCCAGGTCTTGCGCTGGGCCCTCTTACACGTCTGGAAGTGTGGTGGCAGGTGCAAGCACCCGGTACGCGGCTCCGTAGTGTGACCCCCCTCACGGACGTCGCTGCCGCCGTCGCACGGAGGGGGGAAACGGCCACGTCGGGCAGACACGGAGGGCATCTTGCGGTGGGTTGTGCCCGGACCTTGATCCGAAGTGTACCTACGGGCTGGCCTATCATAGCCAGGTGAAAATGTCCATCGGTCAAACCCCGTCCGGCGAAAGTCAAAGGCCTAGATCCGCCCGGTCAACAGTGCCTGGGTTAGACGGGACGGAGTACTTGGGGGCGGGGTAGCTATGCCGCCAGGTCTTGCGCTGGGCCCTCTTACACGTCTGGAAGTGTGGTGGCAGGTGCAAGCACCCCGCACGCGGCTCCGTAGTCTGACCCCCCTCACGGACGTCGCTGCCGCCGTCGCACGGAGGGGGGAAACGGCCACGTCGGGCAGACACGGAGGGAATCTTGCAGTGGGTTGTGCCAGGACCTTGATCCGAAGTGTACCTACGGGCTGGCCTATCATAGCCAGGTGAAAATGTCCATCGGTCAAACCCCGTCCGGCGAAAGTCAAAGGCCTAGATCCGCCCGGTCAACAATGCCTAGGTTAGACAGGACGGGGTACTTGGGGGGGGGTAGCTATGCCGCCAGGTCTTGCGGTGGGCCCTCTTACACGTCTGGAAGTGTGGTGGCAGGTGCAAGCACCCGGCACGCGGCTCCGTAGTGTGACCCCCCTCACGGACGTCGCTGCCGCCGTCACACGGAGGGGGGAAACGGCCACGTCGGGCGGACACGGAGGGAATCTTGCGGTGTGTTGTGCCCGGACCTTGATCCGAAGTGTACCTACGGGCTGGCCTATCATAGCCAGGTGAAAATATCCATCGGTCAAACCCCGTCCGGCGAAAGTCAAAGGCCTAGATCCGCCCGGTCAATAGTGCCTGGGTTAGACGGGACGGGGTACTTGGGGGGGGGGGTAGCTATGCCGCCAGGTCTTGCGCTGGGCCCTCTTACACGTCTGGAAGTGTGGTGGCAGGTGCAAGCACCCGGTACGCGGCTCCGTAGTGTGACCCCCCTCACGGACGTCGCTGCCGCCGTCGCACGGAGGGGGGAAACGGCCACGTCGGGCAGACACGGAGGGCATCTTGCGGTGGGTTGTGCCCGGACCTTGATCCGAAGTGTACCTACGGGCTGGCCTATCATAGCCAGGTGAAAATGTCCATCGGTCAAACCCCGTCCGGCGAAAGTCAAAGGCCTAGATCCGCCCGGTCAACAGTGCCTGGGTTAGACGGGACGGAGTACTTGGGGGCGGGGTAGCTATGCCGCCAGGCCTTGCGCTGGGCCCTCTTACACGTCTGGAAGTGTGGTGGCAGGTGCAAGCACCCCGCACGGGGCTCCGTAGTGTGACCCCCCTCACGGACGTCGCTGCCGCCGTCGAACGGAGGGGGGAAACGGCCACGTCGGGCAGACACGGAGGGAATCTTGCGGTGGGTTCTGCCAAGACCTTGATCCGAAGTGTACCTACGGGATGGCCTATCATAGCCAGGTGAAAATGTCCATCGGTCAAACCCCGTCCGGCGAAAGTCAAAGGCCTAGATCCGCCCGGTCAACAGTGCCTGGGTTAGACGGGACGGGGTACTTGGGGGGTAGCTATGCCGCCAGGTCTTGCGCTGGGCCCTCTTACACGTCTGGCAGTATGGTGGCAGGTGCAAGCACCTGGCACGCGGCTCCATAGTGTGACCCCCCTCACGGACGTCGCTGTCGCCGTCGCACGGAGGGGGGAAACGGCCACGTCGGGCAGACACGGAGGGAATCTTTCGGTGGGTTGTGCCCGGACCTTCATCCGAAGTGTACCTATGGGCTGGCCTATCATAGCCAGGTGAAAATGTCCATCGGTCAAACCCCGTCCGGCGAAAGTCAAAGGCCTAGATCCGCCCAGTCAACAGTGCCTGGGTTAGACGGGACGGGGTACTTGGGGGGTAGCTATGCCGCCAGGTCTTATGTTGGGCCCTCTTACATGTCTGGAAGTGTGGTGGCAGGTGCAAGCACCCGACACGCAGCTCCGTAGTGTGACCCCCCTGACGGACGTCGCTGCCGCCGTCGCACGGTGGAGGGAAACGGCCACGTCGGGCAGACACGGAGGGAATCTTGCGGTGGGTTGTGCCCGGAGCTTGATCCGAAGTATACCTATGGGCTGGCCTATCTTAGCCAGGTGAAAATGTCCATCGGTCAAACCCCGTCCGGCGAAAGTCAAAGGCCTAGATCCGCCCGGTCAACAGTGCCTAGGTTAGACGGGACGGGGTACTTGGGGGGGGGTAGCTATGCCGCCAGGTCTTGCGGTGGGCCCTCTTACACGTCTGGAAGTGTGGTGGCAGGTGCAAGCACCCGGCAGGCGGCTCCGTAGTGTGACCCCCCTCACGTTCGTCGCTGCCGCCGTCGCACGGAGGGGGGAAACGGCCACGTCGGGCAGACACGGAGTGAATCTTGCGGTGGGTTGTGCCCGGACCTTGATCCGAAGTGTACCTACGGGCTGGCCTATCATAGCCAGGTGAAAATGTCCATCGGTCAAACCCCGTCCGGCGAAAGTCAACGACCTAGATCCGCCCGGTCAACAGTGCCTGGGTGAGACGGGACGGGGTACTTGGGGGGGTGGCTATGCCGCCAGGTCTTGCGCTGGGCCCTCTTACACGTCTGGAAGTGTGGTGGCAGGTGCAAGCACCCGGTACGCGGCTCCGTAGTGTGACCCCCCTCACGGACGTCGCTGCCACCGTCGGACGGAGGGGGGAAACGGCCACGTCGGGCAGACACGGAGGGCATCTTGCGGTGGGTTGTGCCCGGACCTTGATCCGAAGTGTACCTACGGGCTGGCCTATCAAAGCCAGGTGAAAATGTCCATCGGTCAAACCCCGTTCGGCGAAAGTCAAAGGTCTAGATCCGCCCGGTCAACAGTGCCTGGGTTAGACGGGACGGGGTACTTGGGGGCGGGGTAGCTATGCCGCCAGGTCTTGCGCTGGGCCCTCTTACACGTCTGGAAGTGTGGTGGCAGGTGCAAGCACCCGGCACGCGGCTCCGTAGTGTGACCCCCCTCACGGACGTCGCTGCCGCCGTCGCACGGAGGGGGGAAACGGCCATGTCGGGCAGACACGGAGGGCATCTTGCGGTGGGTTGTGCCCGGACCTTGATCCGAAGTGTACCTACGGGCTGGCCTATCATAGCCAGGTGAAAATATCCATCGGTCAAACCCCGTTTGGCGAAAGTCAAAGGTCTAGATCCGCCCGGTCAACACTGCCTGGGTTAGACGGGACGGGGTACTTGGGGGCGGGGTAGCTATGCCGCCAGGTCTTGCGCTGGGCCCTCTTACACGTCTGGAAGTGCGGTGGCAGGTGCAAGCACCCGGCACACGGCTCCGTAGTGTGACCCCCCTCACGGACGTCGCTGCCACCGTCACACGGAGGGGGGAAACGGCCACGTCGGGCGGACACGGAGGGAATCTTGCGGTGGGTTGTGCCCGGACCTTGATCCGAAGTGTACCTACGGGCTGGCCTATCATAGCCAGGTGAAAATATCCATCGGTCAAACCCCGTCCGGCGAAAGTCAAAGGCCTAGATCCGCCCGGTCAATAGTGCCTGGGTTAGACGGGACGGGGTACTTGGGGGGGTAGCTATGCCGCCAGGTCTTGCGCTGGGCCCTCTTACACGTCTGGAAGTGTGGTGGCAGGTGCAAGCACCCGGTACGCGGCTCCGTAGTGTGACCCCCCTCACGGACGTCGCTGCCGCCGTCGCACGGAGGGGGGAAACGGCCACGTCGGGCAGACACGGAGGGCATCTTGCGGTGGGTTGTGCCCGGACCTTGATCCGAAGTGTACCTACGGGCTGGCCTATCATAGCCAGGTGAAAATGTCCATCGGTCAAACCCCGTCCGGCGAAAGTCAAAGGCCTAGATCCGCCCGGTCAACAGTGCCTGGGTTAGACGGGACGAAGTACTTGGGGCGGGGTAGCTATGCCGCCAGGTCTTGCGCTGGGCCCTCTTACACGTCTGGAAGTGTGGTGGCAGGTGCAAGCACCCCGCACGCGGCTCCGTAGTGTGACCCCCCTCACGGACGTCGCTGCCGCCGTCGCACGGAGGGGGGAAACGGCCACGTCGGGCAGACACGGAGGGAATCTTGCGGTGGGTTGTGCCAGGACCTTGATCCGAAGTGTACCTACGGGCTGGCCTATCATAGCCAGGTGAAAATGTCCATCGGTCAAACCCTGTCCGGCGAAAGTCAAAGGCCTAGATGCGCCCAGTCAACAGTGCCTGGGTTAGATGGGACGGGGTACTTGGGGGGTATCTATGCCGCCAGGTCGTGCGCTGGGCCCTCTTACACGTCTGGCAGTATGGTGGCAGGTGCAAGCACCTGGCACACGGCTCCGTAGTGTGACCCCCCTCACGGACGTCGCTGCCGCCGTCGCACGGAGGGGGGAAACGGCCACGTCGGGCAGACACGGAGGGAATCTTTCGGTGAGTTGTGCCCGGACCTTCATCCGAAGTGTACCTATGGGCTGGCCTATCATAGCCAGGTGAAAATGTCCATCGGTCAAACCCCGTCCGGCGAAAGTCAAAGGCCTAGATCCGCCCAGTCAACAGTGCCTGGGTTATACGGGACGGGGTACTTGGGGGGTAGCTATGCCGCCAGGTCTTATGTTGGGCCCTCTTACATGTTTGGAAGTGTGGTGGCAGGTGCAAGCACCCGACACGCAGCTCCATAGTGTGACCCCCCTCATGGACGTCGCTGTCGCCATCGCACGGTGGAGGGAAACGGCCACGTTGGGCAGACACGGAGGGAATCTTGCGGTGGGTTGTGCCCGGAGCTTGATCCGAAGTGTACCTATGGGCTGGCCTATCATAGCCAGGTGAAAATGTCCATCGGTCAAACCCCGTCCGGCGAAAGTCAAAGGCCTAGATCCGCTCGGTCAACAGTGCCTAGGTTAGACGGGACGGGGTACTTGGGGGGGGGGGGGTAGCTATGCCGCCAGGTCTTGCGGTGGGCCGTCTTACACGTCTGGAAGTGTGGTGGCAGGTGCAAGCACCCCGCACGCGGCTCCGTAATGTGACCCCCCTCACGTTCGTCGCTGCCGCCGTCGCACGGAGGGGGGAAACGGCCACGTCGGGCAGACACGGAGGGAATCTTGCGGTGGGTTGTGCCCGGACCTTCATCCGAAGTGTACCTACGGGCTGGCCTATCATAGCCAGGTGAAAATGTCCATCGGTCAAACCCCGTCCGGCGAAAGTCAAAGGCCTAGATCCGCCCGGTCAACAGTGCCTGGGTGAGACGGGACGGGGTACTTGGGGGGGTAGCTATGCCGCCAGGTCTTGCGCTGGGCCCTCTTACACGTCTGGAAGTGTGGTGGCAGGTGCAAGCACCCGGTACGCGGCTCCGTAGTGTGACCCCCCTCACGGATGTCGCTGCCACCGTCGCACGGAGGGGGGAAACGGCCACGTCGGGCAGACACGGAGGGCATCTTGCGGTGGGTTGTGCCCGGACCTTGATCCGAAGTGTACCTACGGGCTGGCCTATCATAGCCAGGTGAAAATGTCCATCGGTCATACCCCGTCCGGCGAAAGTCAAAGGCCTAGATCCGCCCGGTCAACAGTGCCTGGGTTAGACGGGACGGGGTACTTGGGGGCGGGGTAGCTATGCCGCCAGGTCTTGCACTGGGCCCTCTTACACGTCTGGAAGTGTGGTGGCAGGTGCAAGCACCCGGCACGCGGCTCCGTAGTGTGACCCCCCTCACGGACGTCGCTGCCGCCGTCGCACGGAGGGGGGAAACGGCCACGTCGGGCAGACACGGAGGGAATCTTGCGGTGGGTTGTGCCCGGACCTTGATCCGAAGTGTACCTACGGGCTGTCCTATCATAGCTAGGTGAAAATGTCCATCGGTCAAACCCCGTCCGGCGAAAGTCAAAGCCCTAGATCCGCCCGGTCAACAGTGCCTGGGTTAGAAGGGACGGGGTACTTCGGGGGGTAGCTATGCCGCCAGGTCTTGCGCTGGGCCCTCTTACATGTCTGGAAGTGTGGTGGCAAGTGCAAGCACCCGACACGCGGCTCCGTAGTGTGACCCCCCTCACGGACGTCGCTGCCACCGTCGCACGGAGGGGGGAAACGGCCACGTCAGGCAGACACGGAGGGAATCTTGTGGTGGGTTGTGCCCGGACCTTGATCCGAAGTGTACCTATGGGCAGGCATATCATAGCCAGGTGAAAATGTCCATCGGTCAAACCCCGTCCGGCGAAAGTCAAAGGCCTAGATCCGCCCGGTTAACAGTGCCAGGGTTAGACGGGACGGGGTACTTTGGGGGGGGGTAGCTATGCCACCAGGTCTTGCGCCGGGCCCTCTTACATGTCTGGAAGTGTGGTGGCAGGTGCAAGCACCCGACACGCGGCTCCGTAGTGTGACCCCCTCATGGCCGTCGCTGCCACCGTCGCACGGAGGGGGGAAACGGCCACGTCGGGCAGACACGGAGGGAATCTTCCAGTGGGTTGTGCCCGGACCTTGAGCCGAAGTGTACCTATGGGCTGGCCTATCATAGCCAGGTGAAAATGTCCATCGGTCAAACCCCGTCCGGCGAAAGTCAAAGGCCTAGATCCGCTCGGTCAACAGTGCCTGGGTTAGATGGGACGGGGTACTTGGGGGGTAGCTATGCTGCCAGGTCTTGCGCTGGGCCCTCTTACACGTCGAGAAGTGTGGTGCCAGATGCAAGCACCCGACACGCGGCTCCGTAGTGTGACCTTCCTCACGGACGTCGCTGCCGCCGCCGCACGGAGGGGCGAACGGCCACGTCGGGCAGACACGGAGGGAATCTTGCGGTGGGTTGTGCCCGGACCTTGATCCGAAGTGTACCTACGGGCTGGCCAATCATAGCCAGGTGAAAATGTCCATCGGTCAAACCCCGTCCGGCGAAAGTCAAAGGCCTAGATCCGACCGGTTAACAGTGCCAGGGTTAGACGGGACGGGGTACTTTGGGGGGGGGGGGGTAGCTATGCCACCAGGTCTTGCGTCGGGCCCTCTTACATGTCTGGAAGTGTGGTGGCAGGTGCAAGCACCCGGCACGCGGCTCCGTAGTGTGACCCCCTCACGGCCGTCGCTGCCGCCGTCGCACGGAGGGGGGAAACGGCCACGTCGGGCAGACACGGAGGGAATCTTGCAGTGGGTTGTGCCCGGACCTTGAGCCGAAGTGTACCTATGGGCTGGCCTATCATAGCCAGGTGAAAATGTCCATCGGTCAAACCCCGTCCGGTGAAAGTCAAAGGCCTAGATCCGCTCGGTCAACAGTGCCTGGGTTAGATGGGACGGGGTACTTGTGGGGTAGCTATGCTGCCAGGTCTTGCGCTGGGCCCTCTTACACGTCGAGAAGTGTGGTGCCAGATGCAAGCACCCGACACGTGGCTCCGTAGTGTGACCTTCCTCACGGACGTCGCTGCCGCCGCCACACGGAGGGGCGAACGGCCACGTCGGGCAGACACGGAGGGAATCTTGCGGTGGGTTGTGCCCGGACCTTGATCCGAAGTGTACCTACGGGCTGGCCTATCATAGCCAGGTGAAAATGTCCATCGGTCAAACCCCGTCCGGCGAAAGTCAAAGGCCTAGATCCGCCCGGTCAACAGTGCCTGGGTTAGATGGGACGGGGTACTTGGGGGGTAGCTATGCTGCCAGGTCTTGCGCTGGGCCCTCTTACACGTCTGGAAGTGTGGTGGCAGGTGGAAGCACCGGGCACGCGGCTCCGTAGTGTGACCCCCCTCACGGACGTCACTGCCGCCGTCGCACGGAGGGGGGAAATGGCCACGTCGAGCAGACACGGAGGGAATCTTGCGGTGGGTTGTGCACGGACCTTGATCCGAAGTGTACCTATGCGCTGGCCTATCATATCCAGGTGAAAATGTCCATCTGTCAAACCCCGTCCAGCGAAAGTTAAAGGCCTAGATCCGCCCGGTCAACAGTGCCTGGGTTAGACGGGGCGGGGTACTTGGGGGGGGGGGGGGTAGCTATGTCGCCAGGTCTTGCGCTGGGCCCTCTTACACGTCTGGAACTGTGGTGGCAGGTGCAAGCACCCGACACGCGGCTCCTTAGTGTGACCCCCCTCAAGGACGTCGCTGCCACCGTCGCACGGAGGGGGGAATGGCCACGTCAGGCAGACACAGAGGGGATCTTGCGGTGGGTTGTGCCCGGACCTTGATCCGTAGTGTACCTGTGGGCTGGCCTATCATAGCCAGGTGAAAATGTCCATCGGTCAAACCCCGTCCGGCGAAAGTCAAAGGCCTAGATCCGCCCGGTCAACAGTGCCTGGGTTAGACGGGACGGGGGTACTTGGGGGGGGGTAGATATCCCGCCAGGTCTTGCGCTGGGCCCTCTTACACGTCTGGAAGTGTGGAGGCAGGTGTATACACCCGGCACGTGGCTTCGTAGTGTGACCCCCCTCAAGGACGTCGCTGCCGCCGTCGCATGGAGGGGGGAAACGGCCACGTCGGGTAGACACGGAGGGAATCTTGCGGTGGGATGTGCCCGGACCTTGATCCGAAGTGTACCTACGGGCTGGCCTATCATAGCCAGGTGAAAATGTCCATCGGTCAAACCCCGTCCGGCGAAAGTCAAAGGCCTAGATCCGCCCGGTTAACAGTGCCAGGGTTAGACGGGACGGGGTACTTGGGGGGGGGGGGGGGTAGCTATGCCGCCAGGTCTTGCGCTGGGCCCTCTTACACGTCTGGAAGTGTGGTGGCAGGTGCAAGCACCCGGTACGCGGCTCCGTAGTGTGACCCCCCTCACGGACGTCGCTGCCGCCGTCGCACGGAGGGGGGAAATGGCCACGTTGGGCAGACACGGAGGGCATCTTGCGGTGGGTTGTGCCCGGACCTTGATCCGAAGTGTACCTACGGGCTGGCCTATCATAGCCAGGTGAAAATGTCCATCGGTCAAACCCCGTCCGGCGAAAGTCAAAGGCCTAGATCCGCCCGGTCAACAGTGCCTGGGTTAGACGGGACGGAGTACTTGGGGGCGGGGTAGCTATGCCGCCAGGTCTTGCGATGGGCCCTCTTACACGTCTGGAAGTGTGGTGGCAGGTGCAAGCACCCCGCACGCGGCTCCGTAGTGTGACCCCCCTCACGGACGTCGCTGCCGCCGTCGCACGGAGGGGGGAAACGGCCACGTCGGGCAGACACGGAAGGAATCTTGCGGTGGGTGGTGCCAGGACCTTGATCCGAAGTGTACCTACGGGCTGGCCTATCATAGCCAGGTGAAAATATCCATCGGTCAAACCCCGTCCGGCGAAAGTCAAAGGCCTAGATCCGCCCGGTCAACAATGCCTAGGTTAGGCAGGACGGGGTACTTGGGGGGGGGGGGGTAGCTATGCCGCCAGGTCTTGCGGTGGGCCCTCTTACACGTCTGGAAGTGTGGTGGCAGGTGCAAGCACCCGGCACGCGGCTCCGTAGTGTGACCCCCCTCACGTTCGTCGCTGCCGCCGTCGCACGGAGGGGGGAAACCGCCACGTCGGGCAGACACGGAGTGAATCTTGCGGTGGGTTGTGCCCGGACCTTGATCCGAAGTGTACCTACGTGCTGGCCTATCATAGCCAGGTGAAAATATCCACCGGTCAAACCCCGTCCGGCGAAAGTCAAAGGCCTAGATCCGCCCGGTCAACAGTGCCTGGGTGAGACGGGACGGTGTACTTGGGGGGTAGCTATGCCGCCAGGTCTTGCGCTGGGCCCTCTTACACGTCTGGAAGTGTGGTGGCAGGTGCAAGCACCCGGTACGCGGCTCCGTAGTGTGACCCCCCTCACGGACGTCGCTGCCGCCGTCGCACGGAGGGGGGAAACGGCCACGTCGGGCAGACACGGAGGGCATCTTGCGGTGGGTTGTGCCCGGACCTTGATCCGAAGTGTACCTACGGGCTGGCCTATCAAAGCCAGGTGAAAATGTCCATCGGTCAAACCCCGTTCGGCGAAAGTCAAAGGTCTAGATCCGCCCGGTCAACAGTGCCTGGGTTAGACGGGACGGGGTACTTGGGGGCGGGGTAGCTATGCCGCCAGGTCTTGCGCTGGGCCCTCTTACACGTATGGAAGTGTGGTGGCAGGTGCAAGCACCCGGCACGCGGCTCCGTAGTGTGACCCCCCTCACGGACGTCGCTGCCGCCGTCGCACGGAGGGGGGAAACGGCCACGTCGGGCAGACACGGAGGGCATCTTGCGGTGGGTTGTGCCCGGACCTTGATCCGAAGTGTACCTACGGGCTGGCCTATCATAGCCAGGTGAAAATATCCATCGGTCAAACCCCGTTCGGCGAAAGTCAAAGGTCTAGATCCGCCCGGTCAACAGTGCCTGGGTTAGACGGGACGGGGTACTAGGGGGCGGGGTAGCTATGCCGCCAGGTCTTGCGCTGGGCCCTCTTACACGTCTGGAAGTGCGGTGGCAGGTGCAAGCACCCGGCACACGGCTCCGTAGTGTGACCCCCCTCACGGACGTCGCTGCCACCGTCACACGGAGGGGGGAAACGGCCACGTCGGGCGGACACGGAGGGAATCTTGCGGTGGGTTGTGCCCGGACCTTGATCCGAAGTGTACCTACGGGCTGGCCTATCATAGCCAGGTGAAAATATCCATCGGTCAAACCCCGTCCGGCGAAAGTCAAAGGCCTAGATCCGCCCGGTCAATAGCGCCTGGGTTAGACGGGACGGGGTACTTGGGGGGGTAGCTATGCCGCCAGGTCTTGCGCTGGGCCCTCTTACACGTCTGGAAGTGTGGTGGCAGGTGCAAGCACCCGGTACGCGGCTCCGTAGTGTGACCCCCCTCACGGACGTCGCTGCCGCCGTCGCACGGAGGGGGGAAACGGCCACGTCGGGCAGACACGGAGGGCATCTTGCGGTGGGTTGTGCCCGGACCTTGATCCGAAGTGTACCTACGGGCTGGCCTATCATAGCCAGGTGAAAATGTCCATCGGTCAAACCCCGTCCGGCGAAAGTCAAAGGCCTAGATCCGCCCGGTCAACAGTGCCTGGGTTAGACGGGACGAAGTACTTGGGGCGGGGTAGCTATGCCGCCAGGTCTTGCGCTGGGCCCTCTTACACGTCTGGAAGTGTGGTGGCAGGTGCAAGCACCCCGCACGCGGCTCCGTAGTGTGACCCCCCTCAGGGACGTCGCTGCCGCCGTCGCACGGAGGGGGGAAACGGCCACGTCGGGCAGACACGGAGGGAATCTTGCGGTTGGTTGTGCCAGGACCTTGATCCGAAGTGTACCTACGGGCTGGCCTATCATAGCCAGGTGAAAATGTCCATCGGTCAAACCCTGTCCGGCGAAAGTCAAAGGCCTAGATGCGCCCAGTCAACAGTGCCTGGGTTAGATGGGACGGGGTACTTGGGGGGTATCTATGCCGCCAGGTCTTGCGCTGGGCCCTCTTACACGTCTGGCAGTATGGTGGCAGGTGCAAGCACCTGGCACACGGCTCCGTAGTGTGACCCCCCTCACGGACGTCGCTGCCGCCGTCGCACGGAGGGGGGAAACGGCCACGTCGGGCAGACACGGAGGGAATCTTTCGGTGAGTTGTGCCCGGACCTTCATCCGAAGTGTACCTATGGGCTGGCCTATCATAGCCAGGTGAAAATGTCCATCGGTCAAACCCCGTCCGGCGAAAGTCAAAGGCCTAGATCCGCCCAGTCAACAGTGCCTGGGTTAGACGGGACGGGGTACTTGGGGGGTAGCTATGCCGCCAGGTCTTATGTTGGGCCCTCTTACATGTCTGGAAGTGTGGTGGCAGGTGCAAGCACCCGACACGCAGCTCCATAGTGTGACCCCCCTCATGGACGTCGCTGTCGCCATCGCACGGTGGAGGGAAACGGCCACGTCGGGCAGACACGGAGGGAATCTTGCGGTGGGTTGTGCCCGGAGCTTGATCCGAAGTGTACCTATGGGCTGGCCTATCATAGCCAGGTGAAAATGTCCATCGGTCAAACCCCGTCCGGCGAAAGTCAAAGGCCTAGATCCGCTCGGTCAACAGTGCCTAGGTTAGATGGGACGGGGTACTTGGGGGGGGGGGGGGGTAGCTATGCCGCCAGGTCTTGCGGTGGGCCGTCTTACACGTCTGGAAGTGTGGTGGCAGGTGCAAGCACCCCGCACGCGGCTCCGTAATGTGACCCCCCTCACGTTCGTCGCTGCCGCCGTCGCACGGAGGGGGGAAACGGCCACGTCGGGCAGACACGGAGGGAATCTTGCGGTGGGTTGTGCCCGGACCTTCATCCGAAGTGTACCTACGGGCTGGCCTATCATAGCCAGGTGAAAATGTCCATCGGTCAAACCCCGTCCGGCGAAAGTCAAAGGCCTAGATCCGCCCGGTGAACAGTGCCTGGGTGAGACGGGACGGGGTACTTGGGGGGGTAGCTATGCCGCCAGGTCTTGCGCTGGGCCCTCTTACACGTCTGGAAGTGTGGTGGCAGGTGCAAGCACCCGGTACGCGGCTCCGTAGTGTGACCCCCCTCACGGATGTCGCTGCCACCGTCGCACGGAGGGGGGAAACGGCCACGTCGGGGAGACACGGAGGGCATCTTGCGGTGGGTTGTGCCCGGACCTTGATCCGAAGTGTACCTACGGGCTGGCCTATCATAGCCAGGTGAAAATGTCCATCGGTCATACCCCGTCCGGCGAAAGTCAAAGGCCTAGATCCGCCCGGTCAACAGTGCCTGGGTTAGACGGGACGGGGTACTTGGGGGCGGGGTAGCTATGCCGCCAGGTCTTGCACTGGGCCCTCTTACACGTTTGGAAGTGTGGTGGCAGGTGCAAGCACCCGGCACGCGGCTCCGTAGTGTGACCCCCCTCACGGACGTCGCTGCCGCCGTCGCACGGAGGGGGGAAACGGCCACGTCGGGCAGACACGGAGGGAATCTTGCGGTGGGTTGTGCCCGGACCTTGATCCGAAGTGTACCTACGGGCTGTCCTATCATAGCCATGTGAAAATGTCCATCGGTCAAACCCCGTCCGGCGAAAGTCAAAGGCCTAGATCCGCTCGGTCAACAGTGCCTGGGTTAGATGGGACGGGGTACTTGGGGGGTAGCTATGCTGCCAGGTCTTGCGCTGGGCCCTCTTACACGTCTGGAAGTGTGGTGGCAGGTGGAAGCACCCGGCACGCGGCTCCGTAGTGTGACCCCCCTCACGGACGTCGCTGCCGCCGTCGCAGGGAGGGGGGAAATGGCCACGTCGAGCAGACACGGAGGGAATCTTGCGGTGGGTTGTGCACGGACCTTGATCCGAAGTGTACCTATGCGCTGGCCTATCATAGCCAGGTGAAAATGTCCATCGGTCAAACCCCGTCCAGCGAAAGTTAAAGGCCTAGATCCGCCCGGTCAACAGTGCCTGGGTTAGACGGGGCGGGGTACTTGGGGGGGGGGGGGGTAGCTATGTCGCCAGGTCTTGCGCTGGGCCCTCTTACACGTCTGGAACTGTGGTGGCAGGTGCAAGCACCCTTCACGCGGCTCCTTAGTGTGACCCCCCTCAAGGACGTCGCTGCCACCGTCGCACGGAGGGGGAAATGGCCACGTCAGGCAGACACGGAGGGGATCTTGCGGTGGGTTGTGCCCGGACCTTGATCCGAAGTGTACCTGTGGGCTGGCCTATCATAGCCAGGTGAAAATGTCCATCGGTCAAACCCCGTCCGGCGAAAGTCAAAGGCCTAGATCCGCCCGGTCAACAGTGCCTGGGTTAGACGGGACGGGGGTACTTGGGGGGGGGGGGGTAGATACGCCGGCATGTCTTGCGCTGGGCCCTCTTACACGTCTGGAAGTGTGGTGGCAGGTGTATACACCCGGCACGTGGCTCCGTAGTGTGACCCCCCTCAAGGACGTCGCTGCCGCCGTCGCATGGAGGGGGGAAACGGCCACGTCGGGTAGACACGGAGGGAATCTTGCGGTGGGTTGTGCCCGGACCTTGATCCGAAGTGTACCTACGGGCTAGCCTATCATAGCCAGGTGAAAATGTCCATCGGTCAAACCCTGTCCGGCGAAAGTCAAAGGCCTAGATCCGCCCGGTCAACAGTGCCTGGGTTATACGGGACGGGGTACTAGGGGGGGGTAGCTATGCCGCCAGGTCTTGCGCTGGGCCCTCTTAAATGTCTGGAAGTGTGGTGGCAAGTGCAAGCACCCGACACGCGGCTCTGTAGTGTGACGCCCCTCACGGACGTCGCTGCCGATGTCGCACGGAGGGGGGAAACGGCCACGTCAGGCAGACACGGAGGGAATCTTGCGGTGGGTTGTGCCCGGACCTTGATCCGAAGTGTACCTACGGGCTGGCCTATCATAGCCAGGTGAAAATGTCCATCGGTCAAACCCCGTCCGGCGAAAGTCAAAGGCCTAGATCCGCCCGGTTAACAGTGCCAGGGTTAGACGGGACGGGGTACTTGGGGGGGGGGGGGTAGCTATGCCGCCAGGTCTTGCGCCGGGCCCTCTTACATGTCTGGAAGTGTGGTGGCAGGTGCAAGCACCCGGCACGCGGCTCCGTAGTGTGACCCCCTCACGGCCGTCGCTGCCGCCGTCGCACGGAGGGGGGAAACTGCCACGTCGGGCAGACACGGAGGGAATCTTGCAGTGGGTTGTGCCCGGACCTTGAGCCGAAGTGTACCTATGGGCTGGCCTATTATAGCCAGGTGAAAATGTCCATCGGTCAAACCCCGTCCGGCGAAAGTCAAAGGCCTAGATCCGCTCGGTCAACAGTGCCTGGGTTAGATGGGACGGGGTACTTGGGGGGTAGCTATGCTACCAGGACTTGCGCTGGGTCCTCTTACACGTCGAGAAGTGTGGTGCCAGATCCAAGCACCCGACACGCGGCTCCGTAGTGTGACCTTCCTCACGGACGTCGCAGCCGCCGCCGCACGGAGGGGCGTACGGCCACGTCGGGCAGACACGGAGGGAATCTTGCGGTGGGTTGTGCCCGGACCTTGATCCGAAGTGTACCTACGGGCTGGCCTATCATAGCCAGGTGAAAATGTCCATCGGTCAAACCCCGTCCGGCGAAAGTCAAAGGCCTAGATCCGCCCGGTCAACAGTGCCTGGGTTAGATGGGACGGGGTACTTGGGGGGTAGCTATGCTGCCAGGTCTTGCGCTGGGCCCTCTTACACGTCTGGAAGTGTGGTGGCAGGTGGAAGCACCCGGCACGCGGCTCCGTAGTGTGACCCCTCTCACGGACGTCGCTGCCGTCGTCGCAGGGAGGGGGGAAATGGCCACGTCGAGCAGACACGGAGGGAATCTTGCGGTGGGTTGTGCACGGACCTTGATCCGAAGTGTACCTATGCGCTGGCCTATCATAGCCAGGTGAAAATGTCCATTGGTCAAACCCCGTCCAGCGAAAGTTAAAGGCCTAGATCCGCCCGGTCAACAGTGCCTGGGTTAGACGGGGCGGCGTACTTGGGGGGGGGTAGCTATGTCGCCAGGACTTGCGCTGGGCCCTCTTACACGTCTGGAACTGTGGTGGCAGGTGCAAGCACCCTTCACGCAGCTCCTTAGTGTGACCCCCCTCAAGGACGTCGCTGCCACCGTCGCACGGAGGGGGAAATGGCCACGTCAGGCAGACACGGAGGGGATCTTGCGGTGGGTTGTGCCCGGACCTTGATCCGAAGTGTACCTGTGGGCTGGCCTATCATAGCCAGGTGAAAATGTCCATCGGTCAAACCCCGTCCGGCGAAAGTCAAAGGCCTAGATCCGCCCGGTCAACAGTGCCTGGGTTAGACGGGACGGGGGTACTTGGGGGGGTAGCTATGCCGCC
This sequence comes from Elymus sibiricus, assembly GCA_039707655.1. Lineage (NCBI taxonomy): Eukaryota > Viridiplantae > Streptophyta > Magnoliopsida > Poales > Poaceae > Elymus > Elymus sibiricus. The sequence goes on along the minus strand of CM077670.1, from coordinate 366,549,845 downwards.
AGGTCTTGCGCTGGGCCCTCTTAAATGTCTGGAAGTGTGGTGGCAAGTGCAAGCACCCAACACGCGGCTCTGTAGTGTGACGCCCCTCACGGACGTCGCTGCCGATGTCGCACGGAGGGGGAAACGGCCACGTCAGGCAGACAGGGAGGGAATATTGCGGTGGGTTGTGCCCGGACCTTGATCCGAAGTGTACCTATGGGCTGGCATATCATAGCCAGGTGAAAATGTCCAACGGTCAAACCCCGTCCGGCGAAAGTCAAAGGCCTAGATCCGCCCGGTCAACAGTGCCTGGGTTAGACGGGATGGGGTACTTGGGGGGGGGGGGGGTAGCTATGCCGCCAGGTCTTGCGCTGGGCCCTCTTACACGTCTGGAAGTGTGGTGGCAGGTGCAAGCACCCGGCACGTGGCTCCGTAGTGTGACCCCCCTCACGGACGTCGCTGCCGCCGTCGCACGGAGGGGGGAAACGGCCACGTCGGGCAGACACGGAGGGAATCTTGCGGTGGGTTGTTCCCGGACCTTGATCCGAAGTGTACCTATGGGCTGGCCTATCATAGCCAGGTGAAAATGTCCATCGGTCAAACCCCGTCCGGCGAAAGTCAAAGGCCTAGATCCGCCCGGTCAACAGTGCCTGGGTTAGACGGGACGGGGTACTTGGGGGGGGGGGGGTAGCTATGCCGCCAGGTCTTGCGCTGGGCCCTCTTACACGTTTGGAAGTGTGGTGGCAGGTGCAAGCACCCGACACGTGGCTTCTTAGTGTGACCCTCCTCAAGGACGTCGCTGCCGTCGTCACACGGAGGGGGGAAACGGCCACGTCGGGCAGACACGGAGGGAATCTTGCGGTGGGTTGTGCTCGGAACTTGATCCGAAGTGTTCCTACGGGCTGGCCTATCATAGCCACGTGAAAATGACCATCGGTCAAACCCCGTCCGGCGAAAGTCAAAGGCTTAGATCCGCCCGGTCAACAATGCCAGGGTTAGACGGGACGGGGTACTTGGGGGGGGGGGGGGTAGCTATGCCGCCAGGTCTTGCGCCGGGCCCTCTTACATGTCTGGAAGTGTGGTGGCAGGTGCAAGCACCCGGCACGCGGCTCCGTAGTGTGACCCCCTCACGGACGTCGCTGCCGCCATCGCAGGGAGGGGGGAAACGGCCACGTCGGGCAGACACGGAAGGAATCTTGCAGTGGGTTGTGCCCGGACCTTGATCCGAAGTGTACCTATGGGCTGGCCTATCATAGCCAGGTGAAAATGTCCATCGGTCAAACCCCGTCCGGCGAAAGTCAAAGGCCTAGATCCGCCCGGTCAACAGTGCCTGGGTTAGATGGGACGGGGTACTTGGGGGGTAGCTATGCTGCCAGGTCTTGCGCTGGGCCCTCTTACACGTCGGGAAGCGTGGTGCCAGATGCAAGCACCCGGCACGCGGCTCCGTAGTGTGACCCCCCTCACGGACGTCGCTGCCGCCGCCGCACGGAGGGGGGAACGGCCACGTCGGGCAGACACGGAGGGAATCTTGCGGTGGGTTGTGCCCGGACCTTGATCCAAAGTGTACCTACGGGCTGGCCTATCATAGCCAGGTGAAAATGTCCATCGGTCAAACCCCGTCCGGCGAAAGTCAAAGGCCTAGATCCGCCCGGTCAACAGTGCCTGGGTTAGATGGGACGGGGTACTTGGGGTGTAGCTATGCTGCCAGGTCTTGCGCTGAGGCCTCTTACACATTTGGAAGTTTGGTGGCAGGTGGAAGCACCCGGCACGCGGCTCCGTAGTGTGACCCCCCTCACGGACGTCGCTGCCGCCGTCGCACGGAGGGGGGAAACGACCACGTCGGGCAGACACGGAGGGAATCTTGCGGTGGGTTGTGCCCAGACCTTGATCCGAAGTGTACCGATGTGCTGGCCTATCATAGCCAGGTGAAAATGTCCATCGGTCAAACCCCGTCCGGGGAAAGTTAAAGGCCTAGATCCGCCCGGTCAACAGTGCCTGGGTTAGACGGGGTGGGGTACTTGGGGGGGGGGGTAGCTATGTCGCCAAGTCTTGCGCTGGGCCCTCTTACACGTCTGGAACTGTGGTGGCAGGTGCAAGCACCCGACACGCGTCTCCTTAGTGTGACCCCCCTCACGGACGTCGCTGCCACCGTCGCACGGAGGCGGGAAACGGCCACGTCAGGCAGACACGGAGGGGATCTTGCGGTGAGTTGTGCCCGGACCTTGATCCGAAGTGTACCTGTGGGCTGGCCTATCATAGCCAGGTGAAAATGTCCATCGGTCAAACCCCGTCCGGCGAAAGTCAAAGGCCTAGATCCGCCCGGTCAACAGTGCGTGGGTCAGACGGGACGGGGGTACTTGGGGGAGGGGTAGATATGCCGCCAGGTCTTGCGCTGGGCCCTCTTACACGTCTGGAAGTGTGGTGGCAGGTGTATGCACCCGGCACGCGGCTCCGTAGTGTGACCCCCCTCAAGGACGTCGCTGCCGCCGTCGCACAGAGGGGGGAAACGGCCACGTCAGGTAGACACGGAGGGAATCTTGCGGTGGGTTGTGCCCGGACCTTGATCCGAAGTGTACCTACGGGCTGGCCTATCATAGCCAGGTGAAAATGTCCATCGGTCAAACCCCGTCCGGCGAAAGTCAAAGACCTAGATCCGCCCGGTCAACAGTGCCTGGGTTACACGGGACGGGGTACTTAGGGGGGTAGCTATGCTGCCAGGTCTTGCGCTGGGCCCTCTTAAATGTCTGGACGTGTGGTGGCAAGTGCAAGCACCCGACACGCGGCTCTGTAGTGTGACGCCCCTCACGGACGTCGCTGCCGATGTCGCACGGAGGGGGGAAACGGCCACGTCAGGCAGACACGGAGGGAATCTCGCAGTGGGTTGTACCCGGACCATGATCCGAAGTGTACCTATGGGCTGGCATATCATAGCCAGGTGAAAATGTCCATCGGTCAAACCCCGTCCGGCGAAAGTCAAAGGCCTAGATCCGCCCGGTCAACAGTGCCTGGGTTAGACGGGACGGGGTACGTGGGGGGGGGGGGTAGCTATGCCGCCAGGTCTTGCGCTGGGCCCTCTTACACGTCTGGAAGTGTGGTGGCAGGTGCAAGCACCTGGCACGCGGCTCCGTAGTGTGACCCCCCTCACCGACGTCGCTACCGCCGTCGCACGGAGGGGGGAAACGGCCACGTCGGGCAGACACGGAGGGAATCTTGTGGTGGGTTGTGCCCAGACCTTGATCCGAAGTGTACCTATGGGCTGGCCTATCATAGCCGGGTGAAAATGTCCATCGGTCAAACCCCGTCCGGCGAAAGTCAAAGGCCTAGATCCGCCCGGTCAACAGTGCCTGGGATAGACGGGACGGGGTACTTGGGGTGGGGGGTAGCCATGCCGCAAGGTCTTGCGCTGGGCCCTCTTACACGTGTGGAAGTGTGGTGGCAGCTGCAAGTACCCAGCAGGTGGCTTTGTAGTGTGACCCCCCTCAAGGACGTCGTTGCCGTCGTCGCACGGAGGGGGGAAACGGCCACGTCGGGCAGACACGGAGGGAATCTTGCGGTGGGTTGTGCCAGGACCTTGATCCGAAGTGTACCTATGGGCTGGCCTATCATAGCGAGGTGAAAATGTCCATCGGTCAAACCCCGTCCGGCGAAAGTCATAGGCCTAGATCCGCCCGGTCAACAGTGCGTGGGTTAGACGGGACGGGGTACTTGGGGGGGGGGTAGCTATGCCGCCAGGTCTTGCGCTGGGCCCTCTTACACGTCTGGAAGTGTGGTGGCAGGTGCAAGCACCCGGCACGTGGCTCCGTAGTGTGACCCCCCTCACGGACGTCGCTGCCGCCGTCGCACGGAGGGGGGAAACGGCCACGTCGGGCAGACACGGAGGGAATCTTGCGGTGGGTTGTTCCCGGACCTTGATCCGAAGTGTACCTATGGGCTGTCCTATCATAGCCAGGTGAAAATGTCCATCGGTCAAACCCCGTCCGGCGAAAGTCAAAGGCCTAGATCCGCCCGGTCAACAGTGCCTGGGTTAGATGGGACGGGGTACTTGGGGGGTAGCTATGCTGCCAGGTCTTGCGCTGGGCCCTCTTACACGCCTGGAAGTGTGGTGGCAGGTGGAAGCACCGGGCACGCGGCTCCGTAGTGTGACCCCCATCACGGACGTCGCTGCCGCCGTCGCACGGAGGGGGGAAACGGCCACGTCGAGCAGACACGAAGGGAATCTTGCGGTGGGTTGTGCACGGACCTTGATCCGAAGTGTACCTATGCGCTGGCCTATCATAGCCAGGTGAAAATGTCCATCGGTCAAACCCCGTCCAGCGAAAGTTAAAGGCCTAGATCCGCCCGGTCAACAGTGCCTGGGTTAGACGGGGCGGGGTACTTGGGGGGGGGGGGTAGCTATGTCGCCAGGTCTTGCGCTGGGCCCTCTTACACGTCTGGAACTGTGGTGGCAGGTGCAAGCACCCGACACGCGGCTCCTTAGTGTGACCCCCCTCAAGGACGTCGCTGCCACCGTCGCATGGAGGGGGAAATGGCCACGTCAGGCAGACACGGAGGGGATCTTGCGGTGGGTTGTGCCCGGACCTTGATCCGAAGTGTACCTGTGGGCTGGCCTATCATAGCCAGGTGAAAATGTCCATCGGTCAATCCCCGTCCGGCGAAAGTCAAAGGCCTAGATCCGCCCGGTCAACAGTGCCTGGGTTAGACGGGACGGGGGTACTTGGGGGGGGGGGGGTAGATATGCCGCCAGGTCTTGCGCTGGGCCCTCTTACACGTCTGGAAGTGTGGTGGCAGGTGTATACACCCGGCACGTGGCTTCGTAGTGTGACCCCCCTCAAGGACGTCGCTGCCGCCGTCGCATGGAGGGGGGAAACGGCCACGTCGGGTAGACACGGAGGGAATCTTGCGGTGGGTTGTGCCCGGACCTTGATCCGAAGTGTACCTACGGGCTGGCCTATCATAGCCAGGTGAAAATGTCCATCGGTCAAACCCCGTCCGGCGAAAGTCAAAGGCCTAGATCCACCCGGTCAACAGTGCCTGGGTTAGATGGGACGGGGTACTTGGGGGGTAGCTATGCTGCCAGGTCTTGCGATGGGGCCTCTTACACGTCTGGAAGTGTGGTGGTAGGTGGAAGCACCCGGCACGCGGCTCCGTAGTGTGACCCCCCTCACGGACGTCGCTGCCGCCGTCGCACGGAGGGGGGAAACGACCACGTCGGGCAGACACGGAGGGAATCTTGCGGTGGGTTGTGCCTAGACCTTGATCCGAAGTGTACCGATGCGCTGGCCTATCATAGCCAGGTGAAAATGTCCATCGGTCAAACCCCGTCCGGCGAAAGTTAAAGGCCTAGATCCGCCCGGTCAACAGTGCCTGGGTTAGAAGGGGCGGGGTACTTGGGCGGGGTAGCTATGTCGCCAGGTCTTGCGCTGGGCCCTCTTACACATCTGGAACTGTGGTGGCAGGTGCAAGCACCCGACACGCGTCTCCTTAGTGTGACCCCCCTCACGGACGTCGCTGCCACCGTCGCACGGAGGCGGGAAACGGCCACGTCAGGCAGACACGGAGGGGATCTTGCGGTGGATTGTGCCCGGACCTTGATCCAAAGTGTACCTGTGGGCTGGCCTATCATAGCCAGGTGAAAATGTCCATCGGTCAAACCCCGTCCGGTGAAAGTCAAAGGCCTAGATCCGCCCGGTCAACAGTGCCTGGGTTAGACGGGACGGGGGTACTTCGGGGGGGGGGGGGGGGGGTAGATATGCCGCCAGGTCTTGCGTTGGGCCCTCTTACACGTCTGGAAGTGTGGTGGCAGGTGTATACACCAGGCACGCGGCTCCGTAGTGTGACCCCCCTCAAGGACGTCGCTGCCGCCGTCGCACGGAGGGGGGAAACGGCCACGTCAGGTAGACACGGAGGGAATCTTGCGGTGGGTTGTGCCCGGACCTTGATCCGAAGTGTACCTACGGGCTGGCCTATCATAGCCAGGTGAAAATGTCCATCGGTCAAACCCCGTCCGGCGAAAGTCAAAGGCCTAGATCCGCCCGGTCAACAGTGCCTGGGTTAGACGGAACGGGGTACTTAGGGGGGTAGCTATGCTGCCAGGTCTTGCGCTGGGCCCTCTTAAATGTCTGGACGTGTGGTGGCAAGTGCAAGCACCCGACACGCGGCTCTGTAGTGTGACCCCCCTGACGGACGTCGCTGCCGCCGTCGCACGGTGGAGGGAAACGGCCACGTCGGGCAGACACGGAGGGAATCTTGCGGTGGGTTGTGCCCGGAGCTTGATCCGAAGTATACCTATGGGCTGGCCTATCTTAGCCAGGTGAAAATGTCCATCGGTCAAACCCCGTCCGGCGAAAGTCAAAGGCCTAGATCCGCCCGGTCAACAGTGCCTAGGTTAGACGGGATGGGGTACTTGGGGGGGGGGTAGCTATGCCGCCAGGTCTTGCGGTGGGCCCTCTTACACGTCTGGAAGTGTGGTGGCAGGTGCAAGCACCCGGCAGGCGGCTCCGTAGTGTGACCCCCCTCACGTTCGTCGCTGCCGCCGTCGCACGGAGGGGGGAAACGGCCACGTCGGGCAGACACGGAGTGAATCTTGCGGTGGGTTGTGCCCGGACCTTGATCCGAAGTGTACCTACGGGCTGGCCTATCATAGCCAGGTGAAAATGTCCATCGGTCAAACCCCGTCCGGCGAAAGTCAACGACCTAGATCCGCCCGGTCAACAGTGCCTGGGTGAGACGGGACGGGGTACTTGGGGGGGTGGCTATGCCGCCAGGTCTTGCGCTGGGCCCTCTTACACGTCTGGAAGTGTGGTGGCAGGTGCAAGCACCCGGTACGCGGCTCCGTAGTGTGACCCCCCTCACGGACGTCGCTGCCACCGTCGGACGGAGGGGGGAAACGGCCACGTCGGGCAGACACGGAGGGCATCTTGCGGTGGGTTGTGCCCGGACCTTGATCCGAAGTGTACCTACGGGCTGGCCTATCAAAGCCAGGTGAAAATGTCCATCGGTCAAACCCCGTTCGGCGAAAGTCAAAGGTCTAGATCCGCCCGGTCAACAGTGCCTGGGTTAGACGGGACGGGGTACTTGGGGGCGGGGTAGCTATGCCGCCAGGTCTTGCGCTGGGCCCTCTTACACGTCTGGAAGTGTGGTGGCAGGTGCAAGCACCCGGCACGCGGCTCCGTAGTGTGACCCCCCTCACGGACGTCGCTGCCGCCGTCGCACGGAGGGGGGAAACGGCCACGTCGGGCAGACACGGAGGGCATCTTGCGGTGGGTTGTGCCCGGACCTTGATCCGAAGTGTACCTACGGGCTGGCCTATCATAGCCAGGTGAAAATATCCATCGGTCAAACCCCGTTTGGCGAAAGTCAAAGGTCTAGATCCGCCCGGTCAACACTGCCTGGGTTAGACGGGACGGGGTACTTGGGGGCGGGGTAGCTATGCCGCCAGGTCTTGCGCTGGGCCCTCTTACACGTCTGGAAGTGCGGTGGCAGGTGCAAGCACCCGGCACACGGCTCCGTAGTGTGACCCCCCTCACGGACGTCGCTGCCACCGTCACACGGAGGGGGGAAACGGCCACGTCGGGCGGACACGGAGGGAATCTTGCGGTGGGTTGTGCCCGGACCTTGATCCGAAGTGTACCTACGGGCTGGCCTATCATAGCCAGGTGAAAATATCCATCGGTCAAACCCCGTCCGGCGAAAGTCAAAGGCCTAGATCCGCCCGGTCAATAGTGCCTGGGTTAGACGGGACGGGGTACTTGGGGGGGTAGCTATGCCGCCAGGTCTTGCGCTGGGCCCTCTTACACATCTGGAAGTGTGGTGGCAGGTGCAAGCACCCGGTACGCGGCTCCGTAGTGTGACCCCCCTCACGGACGTCGCTGCCGCCGTCGCACGGAGGGGGGAAACGGCCACGTCGGGCAGACACGGAGGGCATCTTGCGGTGGGTTGTGCCCGGACCTTGATCCGAAGTGTACCTACGGGCTGGCCTATCATAGCCAGGTGAAAATGTCCATCGGTCAAACCCCGTCCGGCGAAAGTCAAAGGCCTAGATCCGCCCGGTCAACAGTGCCTGGGTTAGACGGGACGAAGTACTTGGGGCGGGGTAGCTATGCCGCCAGGTCTTGCGCTGGGCCCTCTTACACGTCTGGAAGTGTGGTGGCAGGTGCAAGCACCCCGCACGCGGCTCCGTAGTGTGACCCCCCTCACGGACGTCGCTGCCGCCGTCGCACGGAGGGGGGAAACGGCCACGTCGGGCAGACACGGAGGGAATCTTGCGGTGGGTTGTGCCAGGACCTTGATCCGAAGTGTACCTACGGGCTGGCCTATCATAGCCAGGTGAAAATGTCCATCGGTCAAACCCTGTCCGGCGAAAGTCAAAGGCCTAGATGCGCCCAGTCAACAGTGCCTGGGTTAGATGGGACGGGGTACTTGGGGGGTATCTATGCCGCCAGGTCGTGCGCTGGGCCCTCTTACACGTCTGGCAGTATGGTGGCAGGTGCAAGCACCTGGCACACGGCTCCGTAGTGTGACCCCCCTCACGGACGTCGCTGCCGCCGTCGCACGGAGGGGGGAAACGGCCACGTCGGGCAGACACGGAGGGAATCTTTCGGTGAGTTGTGCCCGGACCTTCATCCGAAGTGTACCTATGGGCTGGCCTATCATAGCCAGGTGAAAATGTCCATCGGTCAAACCCCGTCCGGCGAAAGTCAAAGGCCTAGATCCGCCCAGTCAACAGTGCCTGGGTTATACGGGACGGGGTACTTGGGGGGTAGCTATGCCGCCAGGTCTTATGTTGGGCCCTCTTACATGTTTGGAAGTGTGGTGGCAGGTGCAAGCACCCGACACGCAGCTCCATAGTGTGACCCCCCTCATGGACGTCGCTGTCGCCATCGCACGGTGGAGGGAAACGGCCACGTTGGGCAGACACGGAGGGAATCTTGCGGTGGGTTGTGCCCGGAGCTTGATCCGAAGTGTACCTATGGGCTGGCCTATCATAGCCAGGTGAAAATGTCCATCGGTCAAACCCCGTCCGGCGAAAGTCAAAGGCCTAGATCCGCTCGGTCAACAGTGCCTAGGTTAGACGGGACGGGGTACTTGGGGGGGGGGGGGGTAGCTATGCCGCCAGGTCTTGCGGTGGGCCGTCTTACACGTCTGGAAGTGTGGTGGCAGGTGCAAGCACCCCGCACGCGGCTCCGTAATGTGACCCCCCTCACGTTCGTCGCTGCCGCCGTCGCACGGAGGGGGGAAACGGCCACGTCGGGCAGACACGGAGGGAATCTTGCGGTGGGTTGTGCCCGGACCTTCATCCGAAGTGTACCTACGGGCTGGCCTATCATAGCCAGGTGAAAATGTCCATCGGTCAAACCCCGTCCGGCGAAAGTCAAAGGCCTAGATCCGCCCGGTCAACAGTGCCTGGGTGAGACGGGACGGGGTACTTGGGGGGGTAGCTATGCCGCCAGGTCTTGCGCTGGGCCCTCTTACACGTCTGGAAGTGTGGTGGCAGGTGCAAGCACCCGGTACGCGGCTCCGTAGTGTGACCCCCCTCACGGATGTCGCTGCCACCGTCGCACGGAGGGGGGAAACGGCCACGTCGGGCAGACACGGAGGGCATCTTGCGGTGGGTTGTGCCCGGACCTTGATCCGAAGTGTACCTACGGGCTGGCCTATCATAGCCAGGTGAAAATGTCCATCGGTCATACCCCGTCCGGCGAAAGTCAAAGGCCTAGATCCGCCCGGTCAACAGTGCCTGGGTTAGACGGGATGGGGTACTTGGGGGCGGGGTAGCTATGCCGCCAGGTCTTGCACTGGGCCCTCTTACACGTCTGGAAGTGTGGTGGCAGGTGCAAGCACCCGGCACGCGGCTCCGTAGTGTGACCCCCCTCACGGACGTCGCTGCCGCCGTCGCACGGAGGGGGGAAACGGCCACGTCGGGCAGACACGGAGGGAATCTTGCGGTGGGTTGTGCCCGGACCTTGATCCGAAGTGTACCTACGGGCTGTCCTATCATAGCTAGGTGAAAATGTCCATCGCTCAAACCCCGTCCGGCGAAAGTCAAAGCCCTAGATCCGCCCGGTCAACAGTGCCTGGGTTAGAAGGGACGGGGTACTTCGGGGGGTAGCTATGCCGCCAGGTCTTGCGCTGGGCCCTCTTACATGTCTGGAAGTGTGGTGGCAAGTGCAAGCACCCGACACGCGGCTCCGTAGTGTGACCCCCCTCACGGACGTCGCTGCCGCCGTCGCACGGAGGGGGGAAACGGCCACGTCAGGCAGACACGGAGGGAATCTTGTGGTGGGTTGTGCCCGGACCTTGATCCGAAGTGTACCTATGGGCTGGCATATCATAGCCAGGTGAAAATGTCCATCGGTCAAACCCCGTCCGGCGAAAGTCAAAGGCCTAGATCCGCCCGGTTAACAGTGCCAGGGTTAGACGGGACGGGGTACTTTGGGGGGGGTAGCTATGCCACCAGGTCTTGCGCCGGGCCCTCTTACATGTCTGGAAGTGTGGTGGCAGGTGCAAGCACCCGACACGCGGCTCCGTAGTGTGACCCCCTCATGGCCGTCGCTGCCACCGTCGCACGGAGGGGGGAAACGGCCACGTCGGGCAGACACGGAGGGAATCTTCCAGTGGGTTGTGCCCGGACCTTGAGCCGAAGTGTACCTATGGGCTGGCCTATCATAGCCAGGTGAAAATGTCCATCGGTCAAACCCCGTCCGGCGAAAGTCAAAGGCCTAGATCCGCTCGGTCAACAGTGCCTGGGTTAGATGGGACGGGGTACTTGGGGGGTAGCTATGCTGCCAGGTCTTGCGCTGGGCCCTCTTACACGTCGAGAAGTGTGGTGCCAGATGCAAGCACCCGACACGCGGCTCCGTAGTGTGACCTTCCTCACGGACGTCGCTGCCGCCGCCGCACGGAGGGGCGAACGGCCACGTCGGGCAGACACGGAGGGAATCTTGCGGTGGGTTGTGCCCGGACCTTGATCCGAAGTGTACCTACAGGCTGGCCTATCATAGCCAGGTGAAAATGTCCATCGGTCAAACCCCGTCCGGCGAAAGTCAAAGGCCTAGATCCGACCGGTTAACAGTGCCAGGGTTAGACGGGACGGGGTACTTTGGGGGGGGGGGGGTAGCTATGCCACCAGGTCTTGCGTCGGGCCCTCTTACATGTCTGGAAGTGTGGTGGCAGGTGCAAGCACCCGGCACGCGGCTCCGTAGTGTGACCCCCTCACGGCCGTCGCTGCCGCCGTCGCACGGAGGGGGGAAACGGCCACGTCGGGCAGACACGGAGGGAATCTTGCAGTGGGTTGTGCCCGGACCTTGAGCCGAAGTGTACCTATGGGCTGGCCTATCATAGCCAGGTGAAAATGTCCATCGGTCAAACCCCGTCCGGTGAAAGTCAAAGGCCTAGATCCGCTCGGTCAACAGTGCCTGGGTTAGATGGGACGGGGTACTTGTGGGGTAGCTATGCTGCCAGGTCTTGCGCTGGGCCCTCTTACACGTCGAGAAGTGTGGTGCCAGATGCAAGCACCCGACACGTGGCTCCGTAGTGTGACCTTCCTCACGGACGTCGCTGCCGCCGCCACACGGAGGGGCGAACGGCCACGTCGGGCAGACACGGAGGGAATCTTGCGGTGGGTTGTGCCCGGACCTTGATCCGAAGTGTACCTACGGGCTGGCCTATCATAGCCAGGTGAAAATGTCCATCGGTCAAACCCCGTCCGGCGAAAGTCAAAGGCCTAGATCCGCCCGGTCAACAGTGCCTGGGTTAGATGGGACGGGGTACTTGGGGGGTAGCTATGCTGCCAGGTCTTGCGCTGGGCCCTCTTACACGTCTGGAAGTGTGGTGGCAGGTGGAAGCACCGGGCACGCGGCTCCGTAGTGTGACCCCCCTCACGGACGTCACTGCCGCCGTCGCACGGAGGGGGGAAATGGCCACGTCGAGCAGACACGGAGGGAATCTTGCGGTGGGTTGTGCACGGACCTTGATCCGAAGTGTACCTATGCGCTGGCCTATCATATCCAGGTGAAAATGTCCATCTGTCAAACCCCGTCCAGCGAAAGTTAAAGGCCTAGATCCGCCCGGTCAACAGTGCCTGGGTTAGACGGGGCGGGGTACTTGGGGGGGGGGGGGGTAGCTATGTCGCCAGGTCTTGCGCTGGGCCCTCTTACACGTCTGGAACTGTGGTGGCAGGTGCAAGCACCCGACACGCGGCTCCTTAGTGTGACCCCCCTCAAGGACGTCGCTGCCACCGTCGCACGGAGGGGGGAATGGCCACGTCAGGCAGACACAGAGGGGATCTTGCGGTGGGTTGTGCCCGGACCTTGATCCGAAGTGTACCTGTGGGCTGGCCTATCATAGCCAGGTGAAAATGTCCATCGGTCAAACCCCGTCCGGCGAAAGTCAAAGGCCTAGATCCGCCCGGTCAACAGTGCCTGGGTTAGACGGGACGGGGGTACTTGGGGGGGGGTAGATATCCCGCCAGGTCTTGCGCTGGGCCCTCTTACACGTCTGGAAGTGTGGAGGCAGGTGTATACACCCGGCACGTGGCTTCGTAGTGTGACCCCCCTCAAGGACGTCGCTGCCGCCGTCGCATGGAGGGGGGAAACGGCCACGTCGGGTAGACACGGAGGGAATCTTGCGGTGGGATGTGCCCGGACCTTGATCCGAAGTGTACCTACGGGCTGGCCTATCATAGCCAGGTGAAAATGTCCATCGGTCAAACCCCGTCCGGCGAAAGTCAAAGGCCTAGATCCGCCCGGTTAACAGTGCCAGGGTTAGACGGGACGGGGTACTTGGGGGGGGGGGTAGCTATGCCGCCAGGTCTTGCGCTGGGCCCTCTTACACGTCTGGAAGTGTGGTGGCAGGTGCAAGCACCCGGTACGCGGCTCCGTAGTGTGACCCCCCTCACGGACGTCGCTGCCGCCGTCGCACGGAGGGGGGAAATGGCCACGTCGGGCAGACACGGAGGGCATCTTGCGGTGGGTTGTGCCCGGACCTTGATCCGAAGTGTACCTACGGGCTGGCCTATCATAGCCAGGTGAAAATGTCCATCGGTCAAACCCCGTCCGGCGAAAGTCAAAGGCCTAGATCCGCCCGGTCAACAGTGCCTGGGTTAGACGGGACGGAGTACTTGGGGGCGGGGTAGCTATGCCGCCAGGTCTTGCGATGGGCCCTCTTACACGTCTGGAAGTGTGGTGGCAGGTGCAAGCACCCCGCACGCGGCTCCGTAGTGTGACCCCCCTCACGGACGTCGCTGCCGCCGTCGCACGGAGGGGGGAAACGGCCACGTCGGGCAGACACGGAAGGAATCTTGCGGTGGGTGGTGCCAGGACCTTGATCCGAAGTGTACCTACGGGCTGGCCTATCATAGCCAGGTGAAAATATCCATCGGTCAAACCCCGTCCGGCGAAAGTCAAAGGCCTAGATCCGCCCGGTCAACAATGCCTAGGTTAGGCAGGACGGGGTACTTGGGGGGGGGGGTAGCTATGCCGCCAGGTCTTGCGGTGGGCCCTCTTACACGTCTGGAAGTGTGGTGGCAGGTGCAAGCACCCGGCACGCGGCTCCGTAGTGTGACCCCCCTCACGTTCGTCGCTGCCGCCGTCGCACGGAGGGGGGAAACCGCCACGTCGGGCAGACACGGAGTGAATCTTGCGGTGGGTTGTGCCCGGACCTTGATCCGAAGTGTACCTACGTGCTGGCCTATCATAGCCAGGTGAAAATATCCACCGGTCAAACCCCGTCCGGCGAAAGTCAAAGGCCTAGATCCGCCCGGTCAACAGTGCCTGGGTGAGACGGGACGGTGTACTTGGGGGGTAGCTATGCCGCCAGGTCTTGCGCTGGGCCCTCTTACACGTCTGGAAGTGTGGTGGCAGGTGCAAGCACCCGGTACGCGGCTCCGTAGTGTGACCCCCCTCACGGACGTCGCTGCCGCCGTCGCACGGAGGGGGGAAACGGCCACGTCGGGCAGACACGGAGGGCATCTTGCGGTGGGTTGTGCCCGGACCTTGATCCGAAGTGTACCTACGGGCTGGCCTATCAAAGCCAGGTGAAAATGTCCATCGGTCAAACCCCGTTCGGCGAAAGTCAAAGGTCTAGATCCGCCCGGTCAACAGTGCCTGGGTTAGACGGGACGGGGTACTTGGGGGCGGGGTAGCTATGCCGCCAGGTCTTGCGCTGGGCCCTCTTACACGTATGGAAGTGTGGTGGCAGGTGCAAGCACCCGGCACGCGGCTCCGTAGTGTGACCCCCCTCACGGACGTCGCTGCCGCCGTCGCACGGAGGGGGGAAACGGCCACGTCGGGCAGACACGGAGGGCATCTTGCGGTGGGTTGTGCCCGGACCTTGATCCGAAGTGTACCTACGGGCTGGCCTATCATAGCCAGGTGAAAATATCCATCGGTCAAACCCCGTTCGGCGAAAGTCAAAGGTCTAGATCCGCCCGGTCAACAGTGCCTGGGTTAGACGGGACGGGGTACTAGGGGGCGGGGTAGCTATGCCGCCAGGTCTTGCGCTGGGCCCTCTTACACGTCTGGAAGTGCGGTGGCAGGTGCAAGCACCCGGCACACGGCTCCGTAGTGTGACCCCCCTCACGGACGTCGCTGCCACCGTCACACGGAGGGGGGAAACGGCCACGTCGGGCGGACACGGAGGGAATCTTGCGGTGGGTTGTGCCCGGACCTTGATCCGAAGTGTACCTACGGGCTGGCCTATCATAGCCAGGTGAAAATATCCATCGGTCAAACCCCGTCCGGCGAAAGTCAAAGGCCTAGATCCGCCCGGTCAATAGCGCCTGGGTTAGACGGGACGGGGTACTTGGGGGGGTAGCTATGCCGCCAGGTCTTGCGCTGGGCCCTCTTACACGTCTGGAAGTGTGGTGGCAGGTGCAAGCACCCGGTACGCGGCTCCGTAGTGTGACCCCCCTCACGGACGTCGCTGCCGCCGTCGCACGGAGGGGGGAAACGGCCACGTCGGGCAGACACGGAGGGCATCTTGCGGTGGGTTGTGCCCGGACCTTGATCCGAAGTGTACCTACGGGCTGGCCTATCATAGCCAGGTGAAAATGTCCATCGGTCAAACCCCGTCCGGCGAAAGTCAAAGGCCTAGATCCGCCCGGTCAACAGTGCCTGGGTTAGACGGGACGAAGTACTTGGGGCGGGGTAGCTATGCCGCCAGGTCTTGCGCTGGGCCCTCTTACACGTCTGGAAGTGTGGTGGCAGGTGCAAGCACCCCGCACGCGGCTCCGTAGTGTGACCCCCCTCACGGACGTCGCTGCCGCCGTCGCACGGAGGGGGGAAACGGCCACGTCGGGCAGACACGGAGGGAATCTTGCGGTTGGTTGTGCCAGGACCTTGATCCGAAGTGTACCTACGGGCTGGCCTATCATAGCCAGGTGAAAATGTCCATCGGTCAAACCCTGTCCGGCGAAAGTCAAAGGCCTAGATGCGCCCAGTCAACAGTGCCTGGGTTAGATGGGACGGGGTACTTGGGGGGTATCTATGCCGCCAGGTCTTGCGCTGGGCCCTCTTACACGTCTGGCAGTATGGTGGCAGGTGCAAGCACCTGGCACACGGCTCCGTAGTGTGACCCCCCTCACGGACGTCGCTGCCGCCGTCGCACGGAGGGGGGAAACGGCCACGTCGGGCAGACACGGAGGGAATCTTTCGGTGAGTTGTGCCCGGACCTTCATCCGAAGTGTACCTATGGGCTGGCCTATCATAGCCAGGTGAAAATGTCCATCGGTCAAACCCCGTCCGGCGAAAGTCAAAGGCCTAGATCCGCCCAGTCAACAGTGCCTGGGTTAGACGGGACGGGGTACTTGGGGGGTAGCTATGCCGCCAGGTCTTATGTTGGGCCCTCTTACATGTCTGGAAGTGTGGTGGCAGGTGCAAGCACCCGACACGCAGCTCCATAGTGTGACCCCCCTCATGGACGTCGCTGTCGCCATCGCACGGTGGAGGGAAACGGCCACGTCGGGCAGACACGGAGGGAATCTTGCGGTGGGTTGTGCCCGGAGCTTGATCCGAAGTGTACCTATGGGCTGGCCTATCATAGCCAGGTGAAAATGTCCATCGGTCAAACCCCGTCCGGCGAAAGTCAAAGGCCTAGATCCGCTCGGTCAACAGTGCCTAGGTTAGATGGGACGGGGTACTTGGGGGGGGGGGTAGCTATGCCGCCAGGTCTTGCGGTGGGCCGTCTTACACGTCTGGAAGTGTGGTGGCAGGTGCAAGCACCCCGCACGCGGCTCCGTAATGTGACCCCCCTCACGTTCGTCGCTGCCGCCGTCGCACGGAGGGGGGAAACGGCCACGTCGGGCAGACACGGAGGGAATCTTGCGGTGGGTTGTGCCCGGACCTTCATCCGAAGTGTACCTACGGGCTGGCCTATCATAGCCAGGTGAAAATGTCCATCGGTCAAACCCCGTCCGGCGAAAGTCAAAGGCCTAGATCCGCCCGGTGAACAGTGCCTGGGTGAGACGGGACGGGGTACTTGGGGGGGTAGCTATGCCGCCAGGTCTTGCGCTGGGCCCTCTTACACGTCTGGAAGTGTGGTGGCAGGTGCAAGCACCCGGTACGCGGCTCCGTAGTGTGACCCCCCTCACGGATGTCGCTGCCACCGTCGCACGGAGGGGGGAAACGGCCACGTCGGGGAGACACGGAGGGCATCTTGCGGTGGGTTGTGCCCGGACCTTGATCCGAAGTGTACCTACGGGCTGGCCTATCATAGCCAGGTGAAAATGTCCATCGGTCATACCCCGTCCGGCGAAAGTCAAAGGCCTAGATCCGCCCGGTCAACAGTGCCTGGGTTAGACGGGACGGGGTACTTGGGGGCGGGGTAGCTATGCCGCCAGGTCTTGCACTGGGCCCTCTTACACGTTTGGAAGTGTGGTGGCAGGTGCAAGCACCCGGCACGCGGCTCCGTAGTGTGACCCCCCTCACGGACGTCGCTGCCGCCGTCGCACGGAGGGGGGAAACGGCCACGTCGGGCAGACACGGAGGGAATCTTGCGGTGGGTTGTGCCCGGACCTTGATCCGAAGTGTACCTACGGGCTGTCCTATCATAGCCATGTGAAAATGTCCATCGGTCAAACCCCGTCCGGCGAAAGTCAAAGGCCTAGATCCGCTCGGTCAACAGTGCCTGGGTTAGATGGGACGGGGTACTTGGGGGGTAGCTATGCTGCCAGGTCTTGCGCTGGGCCCTCTTACACGTCTGGAAGTGTGGTGGCAGGTGGAAGCACCCGGCACGCGGCTCCGTAGTGTGACCCCCCTCACGGACGTCGCTGCCGCCGTCGCAGGGAGGGGGGAAATGGCCACGTCGAGCAGACACGGAGGGAATCTTGCGGTGGGTTGTGCACGGACCTTGATCCGAAGTGTACCTATGCGCTGGCCTATCATAGCCAGGTGAAAATGTCCATCGGTCAAACCCCGTCCAGCGAAAGTTAAAGGCCTAGATCCGCCCGGTCAACAGTGCCTGGGTTAGACGGGGCGGGGTACTTGGGGGGGGTAGCTATGTCGCCAGGTCTTGCGCTGGGCCCTCTTACACGTCTGGAACTGTGGTGGCAGGTGCAAGCACCCTTCACGCGGCTCCTTAGTGTGACCCCCCTCAAGGACGTCGCTGCCACCGTCGCACGGAGGGGGAAATGGCCACATCAGGCAGACACGGAGGGGATCTTGCGGTGGGTTGTGCCCGGACCTTGATCCGAAGTGTACCTGTGGGCTGGCCTATCATAGCCAGGTGAAAATGTCCATCGGTCAAACCCCGTCCGGCGAAAGTCAAAGGCCTAGATCCGCCCGGTCAACAGTGCCTGGGTTAGACGGGACGGGGGTACTTGGGGGGGGGGTAGATACGCCGGCATGTCTTGCGCTGGGCCCTCTTACACGTCTGGAAGTGTGGTGGCAGGTGTATACACCCGGCACGTGGCTCCGTAGTGTGACCCCCCTCAAGGACGTCGCTGCCGCCGTCGCATGGAGGGGGGAAACGGCCACGTCGGGTAGACACGGAGGGAATCTTGCGGTGGGTTGTGCCCGGACCTTGATCCGAAGTGTACCTACGGGCTAGCCTATCATAGCCAGGTGAAAATGTCCATCGGTCAAACCCTGTCCGGCGAAAGTCAAAGGCCTAGATCCGCCCGGTCAACAGTGCCTGGGTTATACGGGACGGGGTACTAGGGGGGGGGGGGTAGCTATGCCGCCAGGTCTTGCGCTGGGCCCTCTTAAATGTCTGGAAGTGTGGTGGCAAGTGCAAGCACCCGACACGCGGCTCTGTAGTGTGACGCCCCTCACGGACGTCGCTGCCGATGTCGCACGGAGGGGGGAAACGGCCACGTCAGGCAGACACGGAGGGAATCTTGCGGTGGGTTGTGCCCGGACCTTGATCCGAAGTGTACCTACGGGCTGGCCTATCATAGCCAGGTGAAAATGTCCATCGGTCAAACCCCGTCCGGCGAAAGTCAAAGGCCTAGATCCGCCCGGTTAACAGTGCCAGGGTTAGACGGGACGGGGTACTTGGGGGGGGGGGGTAGCTATGCCGCCAGGTCTTGCGCCGGGCCCTCTTACATGTCTGGAAGTGTGGTGGCAGGTGCAAGCACCCGGCACGCGGCTCCGTAGTGTGACCCCCTCACGGCCGTCGCTGCCGCCGTCGCACGGAGGGGGGAAACTGCCACGTCGGGCAGACACGGAGGGAATCTTGCAGTGGGTTGTGCCCGGACCTTGAGCCGAAGTGTACCTATGGGCTGGCCTATTATAGCCAGGTGAAAATGTCCATCGGTCAAACCCCGTCCGGCGAAAGTCAAAGGCCTAGATCCGCTCGGTCAACAGTGCCTGGGTTAGATGGGACGGGGTACTTGGGGGGTAGCTATGCTACCAGGACTTGCGCTGGGTCCTCTTACACGTCGAGAAGTGTGGTGCCAGATCCAAGCACCCGACACGCGGCTCCGTAGTGTGACCTTCCTCACGGACGTCGCAGCCGCCGCCGCACGGAGGGGCGTACGGCCACGTCGGGCAGACACGGAGGGAATCTTGCGGTGGGTTGTGCCCGGACCTTGATCCGAAGTGTACCTACGGGCTGGCCTATCATAGCCAGGTGAAAATGTCCATCGGTCAAACCCCGTCCGGCGAAAGTCAAAGGCCTAGATCCGCCCGGTCAACAGTGCCTGGGTTAGATGGGACGGGGTACTTGGGGGGTAGCTATGCTGCCAGGTCTTGCGCTGGGCCCTCTTACACGTCTGGAAGTGTGGTGGCAGGTGGAAGCACCCGGCACGCGGCTCCGTAGTGTGACCCCTCTCACGGACGTCGCTGCCGTCGTCGCAGGGAGGGGGGAAATGGCCACGTCGAGCAGACACGGAGGGAATCTTGCGGTGGGTTGTGCACGGACCTTGATCCGAAGTGTACCTATGCGCTGGCCTATCATAGCCAGGTGAAAATGTCCATTGGTCAAACCCCGTCCAGCGAAAGTTAAAGGCCTAGATCCGCCCGGTCAACAGTGCCTGGGTTAGACGGGGCGGGGTACTTGGGGGGGGGTAGCTATGTCGCCAGGACTTGCGCTGGGCCCTCTTACACGTCTGGAACTGTGGTGGCAGGTGCAAGCACCCTTCACGCAGCTCCTTAGTGTGACCCCCCTCAAGGACGTCGCTGCCACCGTCGCACGGAGGGGGAAATGGCCACGTCAGGCAGACACGGAGGGGATCTTGCGGTGGGTTGTGCCCGGACCTTGATCCGAAGTGTACCTGTGGGCTGGCCTATCATAGCCAGGTGAAAATGTCCATCGGTCAAACCCCGTCCGGCGAAAGTCAAAGGCCTAGATCCGCCCGGTCAACAGTGCCTGGGTTAGACGGGACGGGGGTACTTGGGGGGGTAGCTATGCCGCCAGGTCTTGCGCTGGGCCCTCTTAAATGTCTGGAAGTGTGGTGGCAAGTGCAAGCACCCAACACGCGGCTCTGTAGTGTGACGCCCCTCACGGACGTCGCTGCCGATGTCGCACGGAGGGGGGAAACGGCCACGTCAGGCAGACAGGGAGGGAATATTGCGGTGGGTTGTGCCCGGACCTTGATCCGAAGTGTACCTATGGGCTGGCATATCATAGCCAGGTGAAAATGTCCAACGGTCAAACCCCGTCCGGCGAAAGTCAAAGGCCTAGATCCGCCCGGTCAACAGTGCCTGGGTTAGACGGGATGGGGTACTTGGGGGGGGGGGGTAGCTATGCCGCCAGGTCTTGCGCTGGGCCCTCTTACACGTCTGGAAGTGTGGTGGCAGGTGCAAGCACCCGGCACGTGGCTCCGTAGTGTGACCCCCCTCACGGACGTCGCTGCCGCCGTCGCACGGAGGGGGGAAACGGCCACGTCGGGCAGACACGGAGGGAATCTTGCGGTGGGTTGTTCCCGGACCTTGATCCGAAGTGTACCTATGGGCTGGCCTATCATAGCCAGGTGAAAATGTCCATCGGTCAAACCCCGTCCGGCGAAAGTCAAAGGCCTAGATCCGCCCGGTCAACAGTGCCTGGGTTAGACGGGACGGGGTACTTGGGGGGGGGGGTAGCTATGCCGCCAGGTCTTGCGCTGGGCCCTCTTACACGTTTGGAAGTGTGGTGGCAGGTGCAAGCACCCGACACGTGGCTCCTTAGTGTGACCCTCCTCAAGGACGTCGCTGCCGTCGTCACACGGAGGGGGGAAACGGCCACGTCGGGCAGACACGGAGGGAATCTTGCGGTGGGTTGTGCTCGGAACTTGATCCGAAGTGTTCCTACGGGCTGGCCTATCATAGCCACGTGAAAATGACCATCGGTCAAACCCCGTCCGGCGAAAGTCAAAGGCTTAGATCCGCCCGGTCAACAATGCCAGGGTTAGACGGGACGGGGTACTTGGGGGGGGGGGGTAGCTATGCCGCCAGGTCTTGCGCCGGGCCCTCTTACATGTCTGGAAGTGTGGTGGCAGGTGCAAGCACCCGGCACGCGGCTCCGTAGTGTGACCCCCTCACGGACGTCGCTGCCGCCATCGCAGGGAGGGGGGAAACGGCCACGTCGGGCAGACACGGAAGGAATCTTGCAGTGGGTTGTGCCCGGACCTTGATCCGAAGTGTACCTATGGGCTGGCCTATCATAGCCAGGTGAAAATGTCCATCGGTCAAACCCCGTCCGGCGAAAGTCAAAGGCCTAGATCCGCCCGGTCAACAGTGCCTGGGTTAGATGGGACGGGGTACTTGGGGGGTAGCTATGCTGCCAGGTCTTGCGCTGGGCCCTCTTACACGTCGGGAAGCGTGGTGCCAGATGCAAGCACCCGGCACGCGGCTCCGTAGTGTGACCCCCCTCACGGACGTCGCTGCCGCCGCCGCACGGAGGGGGGAACGGCCACGTCGGGCAGACACGGAGGGAATCTTGCGGTGGGTTGTGCCCGGACCTTGATCCAAAGTGTACCTACGGGCTGGCCTATCATAGCCAGGTGAAAATGTCCATCGGTCAAACCCCGTCCGGCGAAAGTCAAAGGCCTAGATCCGCCCGGTCAACAGTGCCTGGGTTAGATGGGACGGGGTACTTGGGGTGTAGCTATGCTGCCAGGTCTTGCGCTGAGGCCTCTTACACATTTGGAAGTTTGGTGGCAGGTGGAAGCACCCGGCACGCGGCTCCGTAGTGTGACCCCCCTCACGGACGTCGCTGCCGCCGTCGCACGGAGGGGGGAAACGACCACGTCGGGCAGACACGGAGGGAATCTTGCGGTGGGTTGTGCCCAGACCTTGATCCGAAGTGTACCGATGTGCTGGCCTATCATAGCCAGGTGAAAATGTCCATCGGTCAAACCCCGTCCGGGGAAAGTTAAAGGCCTAGATCCGCCCGGTCAACAGTGCCTGGGTTAGACGGGGTGGGGTACTTGGGGGGGGGGGGTAGCTATGTCGCCAAGTCTTGCGCTGGGCCCTCTTACACGTCTGGAACTGTGGTGGCAGGTGCAAGCACCCGACACGCGTCTCCTTAGTGTGACCCCCCTCACGGACGTCGCTGCCACCGTCGCACGGAGGCGGGAAACGGCCACGTCAGGCAGACACGGAGGGGATCTTGCGGTGAGTTGTGCCCGGACCTTGATCCGAAGTGTACCTGTGGGCTGGCCTATCATAGCCAGGTGAAAATGTCCATCGGTCAAACCCCGTCCGGCGAAAGTCAAAGGCCTAGATCCGCCCGGTCAACAGTGCGTGGGTTAGACGGGACGGGGGTACTTGGGGGAGGGGTAGATATGCCGCCAGGTCTTGCGCTGGGCCCTCTTACACGTCTGGAAGTGTGGTGGCAGGTGTATGCACCCGGCACGCGGCTCCGTAGTGTGACCCCCCTCAAGGACGTCGCTGCCGCCGTCGCACAGAGGGGGGAAACGGCCACGTCAGGTAGACACGGAGGGAATCTTGCGGTGGGTTGTGCCCGGACCTTGATCCGAAGTGTACCTACGGGCTGGCCTATCATAGCCAGGTGAAAATGTCCATCGGTCAAACCCCGTCCGGCGAAAGTCAAAGACCTAGATCCGCCCGGTCAACAGTGCCTGGGTTACACGGGACGGGGTACTTAGGGGGGTAGCTATGCTGCCAGGTCTTGCGCTGGGCCCTCTTAAATGTCTGGACGTGTGGTGGCAAGTGCAAGCACCCGACACGCGGCTCTGTAGTGTGACGCCCCTCACGGACGTCGCTGCCGATGTCGCACGGAGGGGGGAAACGGCCACGTCAGGCAGACACGGAGGGAATCTCGCAGTGGGTTGTACCCGGACCATGATCCGAAGTGTACCTATGGGCTGGCATATCATAGCCAGGTGAAAATGTCCATCGGTCAAACCCCGTCCGGCGAAAGTCAAAGGCCTAGATCCGCCCGGTCAACAGTGCCTGGGTTAGACGGGACGGGGTACGTGGGGGGGGGGGTAGCTATGCCGCCAGGTCTTGCGCTGGGCCCTCTTACACGTCTGGAAGTGTGGTGGCAGGTGCAAGCACCTGGCACGCGGCTCCGTAGTGTGACCCCCCTCACCGACGTCGCTACCGCCGTCGCACGGAGGGGGGAAACGGCCACGTCGGGCAGACACGGAGGGAATCTTGTGGTGGGTTGTGCCCAGACCTTGATCCGAAGTGTACCTATGGGCTGGCCTATCATAGCCGGGTGAAAATGTCCATCGGTCAAACCCCGTCCGGCGAAAGTCAAAGGCCTAGATCCGCCCGGTCAACAGTGCCTGGGATAGACGGGACGGGGTACTTGGGGTGGGGGGTAGCCATGCCGCAAGGTCTTGCGCTGGGCCCTCTTACACGTGTGGAAGTGTGGTGGCAGCTGCAAGTACCCAGCAGGTGGCTTTGTAGTGTGACCCCCCTCAAGGACGTCGTTGCCGTCGTCGCACGGAGGGGGGAAACGGCCACGTCGGGCAGACACGGAGGGAATCTTGCGGTGGGTTGTGCCAGGACCTTGATCCGAAGTGTACCTATGGGCTGGCCTATCATAGCGAGGTGAAAATGTCCATCGGTCAAACCCCGTCCGGCGAAAGTCATAGGCCTAGATCCGCCCGGTCAACAGTGCGTGGGTTAGACGGGACGGGGTACTTGGGGGGGGGGGGTAGCTATGCCGCCAGGTCTTGCGCTGGGCCCTCTTACACGTCTGGAAGTGTGGTGGCAGGTGCAAGCACCCGGCACGTGGCTCCGTAGTGTGACCCCCCTCACGGACGTCGCTGCCGCCGTCGCACGGAGGGGGGAAACGGCCACGTCGGGCAGACACGGAGGGAATCTTGCGGTGGGTTGTTCCCGGACCTTGATCCGAAGTGTACCTATGGGCTGTCCTATCATAGCCAGGTGAAAATGTCCATCGGTCAAACCCCGTCCGGCGAAAGTCAAAGGCCTAGATCCGCCCGGTCAACAGTGCCTGGGTTAGATGGGACGGGGTACTTGGGGGGTAGCTATGCTGCCAGGTCTTGCGCTGGGCCCTCTTACACGCCTGGAAGTGTGGTGGCAGGTGGAAGCACCGGGCACGCGGCTCCGTAGTGTGACCCCCATCACGGACGTCGCTGCCGCCGTCGCACGGAGGGGGGAAACGGCCACGTCGAGCAGACACGAAGGGAATCTTGCGGTGGGTTGTGCACGGACCTTGATCCGAAGTGTACCTATGCGCTGGCCTATCATAGCCAGGTGAAAATGTCCATCGGTCAAACCCCGTCCAGCGAAAGTTAAAGGCCTAAATCCGCCCGGTCAACAGTGCCTGGGTTAGACGGGGCGGGGTACTTGGGGGGGGGGGGGTAGCTATGTCGCCAGGTCTTGCGCTGGGCCCTCTTACACGTCTGGAACTGTGGTGGCAGGTGCAAGCACCCGACACGCGGCTCCTTAGTGTGACCCCCCTCAAGGACGTCGCTGCCACCGTCGCATGGAGGGGGAAATGGCCACGTCAGGCAGACACGGAGGGGATCTTGCGGTGGGTTGTGCCCGGACCTTGATCCGAAGTGTACCTGTGGGCTGGCCTATCATAGCCAGGTGAAAATGTCCATCGGTCAATCCCCGTCCGGCGAAAGTCAAAGGCCTAGATCCGCCCGGTCAACAGTGCCTGGGTTAGACGGGACGGGGGTACTTGGGGGGGGGTAGATATGCCGCCAGGTCTTGCGCTGGGCCCTCTTACACGTCTGGAAGTGTGGTGGCAGGTGTATACACCCGGCACGTGGCTTCGTAGTGTGACCCCCCTCAAGGACGTCGCTGCCGCCGTCGCATGGAGGGGGGAAACGGCCACGTCGGGTAGACACGGAGGGAATCTTGCGGTGGGTTGTGCCCGGACCTTGATCCGAAGTGTACCTACGGGCTGGCCTATCATAGCCAGGTGAAAATGTCCATCGGTCAAACCCCGTCCGGCGAAAGTCAAAGGCCTAGATCCACCCGGTCAACAGTGCCTGGGTTAGATGGGACGGGGTACTTGGGGGGTAGCTATGCTGCCAGGTCTTGCGATGGGGCCTCTTACACGTCTGGAAGTGTGGTGGTAGGTGGAAGCACCCGGCACGCGGCTCCGTAGTGTGACCCCCCTCACGGACGTCGCTGCCGCCGTCGCACGGAGGGGGGAAACGACCACGTCGGGCAGACACGGAGGGAATCTTGCGGTGGGTTGTGCCTAGACCTTGATCCGAAGTGTACCGATGCGCTGGCCTATCATAGCCAGGTGAAAATGTCCATCGGTCAAACCCCGTCCGGCGAAAGTTAAAGGCCTAGATCCGCCCGGTCAACAGTGCCTGGGTTAGAAGGGGCGGGGTACTTGGGCGGGGTAGCTATGTCGCCAGGTCTTGCGCTGGGCCCTCTTACACATCTGGAACTGTGGTGGCAGGTGCAAGCACCCGACACGCGTCTCCTTAGTGTGACCCCCCTCACGGACGTCGCTGCCACCGTCGCACGGAGGCGGGAAACGGCCACGTCAGGCAGACACGGAGGGGATCTTGCGGTGGATTGTGCCCGGACCTTGATCCAAAGTGTACCTGTGGGCTGGCCTATCATAGCCAGGTGAAAATGTCCATCGGTCAAACCCCGTCCGGTGAAAGTCAAAGGCCTAGATCCGCCCGGTCAACAGTGCCTGGGTTAGACGGGACGGGGGTACTTCGGGGGGGGGTAGATATGCCGCCAGGTCTTGCGTTGGGCCCTCTTACACGTCTGGAAGTGTGGTGGCAGGTGTATACACCAGGCACGCGGCTCCGTAGTGTGACCCCCCTCAAGGACGTCGCTGCCGCCGTCGCACGGAGGGGGGAAACGGCCACGTCAGGTAGACACGGAGGGAATCTTGCGGTGGGTTGTGCCCGGACCTTGATCCGAAGTGTACCTACGGGCTGGCCTATCATAGCCAGGTGAAAATGTCCATCGGTCAAACCCCGTCCGGCGAAAGTCAAAGGCCTAGATCCGCCCGGTCAACAGTGCCTGGGTTAGACGGAACGGGGTACTTAGGGGGGTAGCTATGCTGCCAGGTCTTGCGCTGGGCCCTCTTAAATGTCTGGACGTGTGGTGGCAAGTGCAAGCACCCGACACGCGGCTCTGTAGTGTGACGCCCCTCACGGACGTCGCTGCCGATGTCGCACGGAGGGGGGAAACGGCCACGTCAGGCAGACACGGAGGGAATCTTGCGGTGGGTTGTGCCCGGACCATGATCCGAAGTGTACCTATGGGCTGGCATATCATAGCCAGGTGAAAATGTCCATCGGTCAAACCCCGTCCGGCGAAAGTCAAAGGCCTAGATCCGCCCGGTCAACAGTGCCTGGGTTAGACGGGACGGGGTACGTGGGGGGGGGGGGGGGGGGGTAGCTATGCCGCCAGGTCTTGCGCTGGGCCCTCTTACACGTCTGGAAGTGTGGTGGCAGGTGCAAGCACCCGGCACGCGGCTCCGTAGTGTGACCCCCCTCACGGACGTCACTACCGCCGTCGCACGGAGGGGGGAAACGGCCACGTCGGGCAGACACGGAGGGAATCTTGTGGTGGGTTGTGCCCGGACCTTGATCCGAAGTGTACCTATGGGCTGGCCTATCATAGCCGGGTGAAAATGTCCATCGGTCAAACCCCGTCCGGCGAAAGTCAAAGGCCTAGATCCGCCCGGTCAACAGTGCCTGGGTTAGACGGGACGGGGTACTTGGGGTGGGGGGTAGCCATGCCGCCAGGTCTTGCGCTGGGCCCTCTTACACGTGTGGAAGTGTGGTGGCAGCTGCAAGTACCCGTCACGTGGCTCCGTAGTGTGACCCCCCTCAAGGACGTCGCTGCCGTCGTCGCACGGAGGGGGGAAACGGCCACGTCGGGCAGACACGGAGGGAATCTTGCGGTGGGTTGTGCCAGGACCTTGATCCGAAGTGTACCTATGGGCTGGCCTATCATAGCGACGTGAAAATGTCCATCGGTCAAACCCCGTCCGGCGAAAGTAAAAGGCCTAGATCCGCCCGGTCAACAGTGCCAGGGTTAGACGGGACGGGGTACTTGGGGGGGTAGCTATGCCGCCAGGTCTTGCGCCGGGACCTCTTACATGTCTGGAAGTGTGGTGGCAGGTGCAAGCATCCAGCACGCGGCTCCGTAGTGTGACCCCCTCACGGACGTCGCTACCGCCGTCGCACGAAGGGGGGAAACGGCCACGTCGGGCAGACACGGAGGGAATCTTGTAGTGGGTTGTGCCCGGACCTTGATCCGAAGTGTAACTATGGGCTGGCCTATCATAGCCAGGTGAAAATGTCCATCGGTCAAACCCTGTCCGGCGAAAGTCAAAGGCCTAGATCCGCCCGGTCAACAGTGCCTGGGTTAGATGGGACGGGGTACTTGGGGGGTAGCTATGCTGCCAGGTCTTGCGCTGGGCCCTCTTACACGTTGGGAAGTGTGGTGCCAGATGCAAGCACCCGGCACGCGGCTCCGTAGTGTGACCCCCCTCACGGAAGTCGCTGCTGCCGCCGCATGGAGGGGGGAAACGGCCACGTCGGGCAGACACGGAGGGAATCTTGCGGTGGGTTCTGCCCGGACCTTGATCCGAAGTGTACCTACGGGCTGGCCTATCATAGCCAGGTGAAAATGTCCATCGGTCAAACCCCGTCCGACGAAAGTCAAAGGCCTAGATCCGCCCGGTCAACAGTGCCTGGGTTAGATGGGACGGGGTACTTGGGGGGTAGCTATGCTGCCAGGTCTTGCGCTGGGCCCTCTTACACGTCTGGAAGTGTGGTGGTAGGTGCAAGCACCCTGGCCGCGGCTCCGTAGTGTGACCCCCCTCACGGACGTCGCTGCCGCCGTCGCACGGAGGGGGGAAACGGCCACGTCGGGCAGACACGGAGGGAATCTTGCGGTGGGTTGTGCCCGGACCTTGATCCGAAGTGTACCTACGGGCTGGCCTATCGTAGCTAGGTGAAAATGTCCATCGGTCAAACCCCGTCCGGCGAAAGTGATAGGCCTAGATCCGCCCGGTCAACAGTGCCTGGGTTAGACGAGACGGGGTACTTGGGGGGGTAGCTATGCCGCCAGGTCTTGCGCTGGGCCCTCTTAAATGTCTGGAAGTGTGGTGGCAAGTGCAAGCACCCGACACGCGGCTCCATAGTGTGACGGCCCTCACGGACGTCGCTGCCGACGTCGCACGGAGGGGGGAAACTGCCACGTCAGGTAGACACGGAGGGAATCTTGCGGTGGGTTGTGCCCGGACCTTGATCCGAAGTGTACCTATGGGCTGGCATATCATAGCCAGGTGAAAATGTCCATCGGTCAAACCCCGTCTGGCGAAAGTCAAAGGCCTAGATCCGCCCGGTCAACAGTGCCTGGGTTAGACGGGACGGGGGGTAGCTATGCCGCCAGGTCTTGCGCTGGTCCCTCTTACACGTCTGGAAGTGTGGTGGGAGGTGCAAGCACCCGGCACGCAGCTCCGTAGTGTGACCCCCCTCACGGACGTCGCTGCCGCCGTCGCACGGAGGGGGGAAACGGCCACGTCGGGCAGACACGGAGGGAATCTTGCGGTGGGTTGTGCCCGGACCTTGATCCGAAGTGTACCTACGGGCTGGCCTATCATAGCCAGGTGAAAATGTCCATCGGTCAAACCCCGTCCGGCAAAAGTCAAAGGCTTAGATCCGCCCGGTCAACAGTGCCAGGGTTAGACGGGACGGGGTACTTGGGGGGGTAGCTATGCCGCCAGGTCTTGCGCTGAGCCCTCTTAAATGTCTGGAAGTGTGGTGGCAAATGCAAGCACCCGACACGCGGCTCCGTAGTGTGACGCCCCTCACGGACGTCGCTGCCGCCGTCGCACGGAGGGGGGAAACTGCCACGTCAGGCAGACACAGAGGGAATTTTGCGGTGGGTTGTGCCAGGACCTTGATCCGAAGTGTACCTACGGGCTGGCCTATCATAGCCAGGTGAAAATGTCCATCGGTTAAACCCCGTCCGACGAAAGTCAAAGGCCTAGATCCGCACGGTCAACAGTGCCTGGGTTAGATGGGACGGGGTACTTGGGGGGTAGCTATGCTGCCAGGTCTTGCGCTGGGCCCTCTTACACGTCTGGAAGTGTGGTGGTAGGTGCAAGCACCCTGGCCGCGGCTCCGTAGTGTGACCCCCCTCACGGACGTCGCTGCCGCCGTCACACGGAGGGGGGAAACGGCCACGTCGGGCAGACACGGAGGGAATCTTGCGGTGGGTTGTGCCCGGACCTTGATCCGAAGTGTACCTACGGGCTGGCCTATCGTAGCCAGGTGAAAATGTCCATCGGTCAAACCCCGTCCGGCGAAAGTCATAGGCCTAGATCCGCCCGGTCAACAGTGCCTGGGTTAGACGAGACGGGGTACTTGGGGGGGTAGCTATGCCGCCAGGTCTTGCGCTGGGCCCTCTTAAATGTCTGGAAGTGTGGTGGCAAGTGCAAGCACCCGACACGCGGCTCCATAGTGTGACGGCCCTCACGGACGTCGCTGCCGACGTCGCACGGAGGGGGGAAACTGCCACGTCAGGTAGACACGGAGGGAATCTTGCGGTGGGTTGTGCCCGGACCTTGATCCGAAGTGTACCTATGGGCTGGCATATCATAGCCATGTGAAAATGTCCATCGGTCAAACCCCGTCTGGCGAAAGTCAAAGGCCTAGATCCGCCCGGTCAACAGTGCCTGGGTTAGACGGGACGGGGGGTAGCTATGCCGCCAGGTCTTGCGCTGGTCCCTCTTACACGTCTGGAAGTGTGGTGGGAGGTGCAAGCACCCGGCACGCAGCTCCGTAGTGTGACCCCCCTCACGGACGTCGCTGCCGCCGTCGCACGGAGGGGGGAAACGGCCACGTCGGGCAGACACGGAGGGAATCTTGCGGTGGGTTGTGCCCGGACCTTGATCCGAAGTGTACCTACGGGCTGGCCTATCATAGCCAGGTGAAAATGTCCATCGGTCAAACCCCGTCCGGCGAAAGTCAAAGGCTTAGATCCGCCCGGTCAACAGTGCCAGGGTTAGACGGGACTGGGTACTTGGGGGGGTAGCTATGCCGCCAGGTCTTGCGCTGAGCCCTCTTAAATGTCTGGAAGTGTGGTGGCAAATGCAAGCACCCGACACGCGGCTCCGTAGTGTGACGCCCCTCACGGACGTCGCTGCCGCCGTCGCACGGAGGGGGGAAACTGCCACGTCAGGCAGACACAGAGGGAATCTTGCGGTGGGTTGTGCCAGGACCTTGATCCGAAGTGTACCTATGGGCTGGCATATCATAGCCAGGTGAAAATGTCCATCGGTCAAACCCCGTCCGGCGAAAGTCAAAGGCCTAGATCCGCCCGGTCAACAGTGCCTGGGTTAGACGGGACGGGGTACTTGGGGGGGTAGCTATGCCGCCAGGTCTTGCGCTGGGCCCTCTTACATGTCTGGAAGGGTGGTGGCAAGTGCAAGCACCCGACACGCGGCTCCGTAGTGTGACCCCCCTCACGGACGTCGCTGCCGCCGTCGCACGGAGGGGGGAAACGGCCACGTCAGGCAGACACGGAGGTAATCTTGCGGTGGGTTGTGCCCAGACCTTGATCCGAAGTGTACCTATGGGCTGGCATATCATAGCCAGGTGAAAATGTCCATCGGTCAAACCCCGTCCGGCGAAAGTCAAAGGCCTAGATCCGCCCGGTCAACAGTGCCTGGGTTAGACGGGACGGGGTACTTGGGGGGGGGGGGGTAGCTATGCCGCCAGGTCTTGCGCTGGGCCCTCTTACACGTCTGGAAGTGTGGTGGCAGGTGCAAGCACCCGGCACGCGTCTCCGTAGTGTGACCCCCCTCACGGACGTCGCTGCCGCCGTCGCACGGAGGGGGAAACGGCCACGTCGGGCAGACACGGAGGGAATCTTGCGGTGGGTTGTGCCAGGACGTTGATCCGAAGTGTACCTATGGGCTAGCCTATCATAGCCAGGTGAAAATGTCCATCGGTTAAACCCCGTTCGTGGAAAGACAAAGGCCTAGATCCACCCGGTCAACAGTACCTGGATTTGACGGGACGGGGTACTTGGGGGGTAGCTATGCCGCCAGGTCTTGCGCTGGGCCCTCTTACACGTCTGGAAGTGTGGTGGCAGGTGCAAACACCCGGCACGTGGCTCCGTAGTGTGACCCCCCTCACGGACATCGCTGCCGCCGTCGCACGGAGGGGAGAAACGGCCACGTCGCGCAGGCACGGAGGGAATCTTGCGATGGGTTGTGCCCGGACCTTGATCCAAAGTATACCTATGGGCTGGCCGATCATAGCCAGGTGAAAATGTCCATCGGTCAAACCCCGTCCGGCGAAAGTCAAAGGCCTAGATCCGCCCGGTCAACAGTGCCTAGGTTAGACGGGACGGGGTAATTGGGGCGGGGTAGCTATGCCGCCAGGTCTTTCGCTGGGCCCTCTTACACGTCTGGAAGTGTGGTGGCAGGTGCAAGCACCCGGCACGCGGCTCCGTAGTGTGACCCCCATCATAGACGTTGTTGCCGCCGTCGCACGGAATGGGGAAACGGCCACGTCGGGCAGACTCGGAGGGAATCTTGCGGTGGGTTGTGCCCGGACCTTGATCCGTAGTGTACCTACGGGCTAGCCTATCATAGCGAGGTGAAAATGTCCATCGGTCAAACCCCGACCGGCGAAAGTCAAAGGCCTAGATCCGCCCGGTCAACAGCGCCTGGGTTAGACGGGACGGGGTACTTGGGGGGGTAGCTATGCCGCCAGGTCTTGCACAGGGCCCTCTTACACGTCTGCAAGTGTGGTGGCAGGAGCAAGCACCCGGCACGCGGCTCCGTAGTGTGACCCCCCTCACGGACGTCGCTGCAGCCGTCGCACGGAGGGGGGAAACGGCCACGTCGGGCAGACACGGAGAGAATCTTGCGGTGGGTTGTGCCCGGACCTTGATCCGAAGTGTACCTATGGGCTGGCCTATCATAGCCAGGTGAAAATGTCCATCGGTCAACCCCGTCCGGCGAAAGTCAAAGGCCTGGATCCGCCCGGTCAACAGTGCCTGGGTTAGACGGGACGGGGTACTAGGGGGGGGTTTGCTATTCCGCCAGGTCTTGCGCTGGGACCTCTTACACGTTTGGAAGTGTGGTGGCAGGTCCAAGCTCCCGGCACGCGGCTCCGTAGTGTGACCCCCCTCACGGACGTCGCTGCCGCCGTCGCACGGAGGGGGGAAACGGCCACGTCGGCCAGACACGGAGGGAATCTTGAAGTGGGTTGTGCCCGGACCTTGATCCGAAGTGTACCTATGGGCTGGCCTATCATAGCCAGGTGAAAATGTCCATCGGTCAAACCCCGTCCGGCGAAAGTCAAAGGCCTAGATCCGCCCGGTCAACAGTGCCTGGGTTAGACGGGACGGGGTACTTGGGGGGTAGCTATTCCGCCAGGTCTGGCGCTGGGCCCTCTTACACGTCTGCAAGTGTGGTGGCAGGTGCAAGCACCCGACACGCGGCTCCGTAGTGTGACCCCCCTCACGGACGTCACTGCCGCCGTCGCACGGAGGGGAGAAACGGCCACGTCGCGCAGGCACGGAAGGAATCTTGCGGTGGGTTGTGCCCGGACCTTGATCCGAAGTATACCTATGGGCTGGCCTATCATAGCCAGGTGAAAATGTCCATCGGTCAAACCCCGTCCGGCGAAAGTCAAAGGCCTAGATCCGCCCGGTCAACAGTGCCTGGGTTAGACGGGACGGGGTACTTGGGGGGGGGGGGTAGCTATTCCGCCAGGTCTTGCGCTGGGCCCTCTTACACGTCTGGAAGTGTGGTGGCAGGTGCAAGCACCCGGCACGCGGCTTCGTAGTGTGACCCCCCTCACGGACGACGCTGCCGCCGTCGCACGGAGGGGGGAAACTGCCACGTCAGGTAGACACGGAGGGAATCTTGCGGTGGGTTGTGCCCGGACCTTGATCCGAAGTGTACCTATGGGCTGGCATATCATAGCCAGGTGAAAATGTCCATCGGTCAAACCCCGTCTGGCGAAAGTCAAAGGCCTAGATCCGCCCGGTCAACAGTGCCTGGGTTAGACGGGACGGGGGGTAGCTATGCCGCCAGGTCTTGCGCTAGGCCCTCTTACATGTCTGGAAGTGTGGTGGGAGGTGCAAGCACCCGGCACGCAGCTCCGTAGTGTGACCCCCCTCACGGACGTCGCTGCCGCCGTCGCACGGAGGGGGGAAACGGCCACGTCGGGCAGACACGGAGGGAATCTTGCGGTGGGTTGTGCCCAGACCTTGATCCGAAGTGTACCTACGGGCTGGCCTATCATAGCCAGGTGAAAATGTCCATCGGTCAAACCCCGTCCGGCGAAAGTCAAAGGCTTAGATCCGCCCGGTCAACAGTGCCAGGGTTAGACGGGACGGGGTACTTGGGGGGGTAGCTATGCCGCCAGGTCTTGCGCTGAGCCCTCTTAAATGTCTGGAAGTGTGGTGGCAAATGCAAGCACCCGACACGCGGCTCCGTAGTGTGACGCCACTCACGGTCGTCGCTGCCGCCGTCGCACGGAGGGGGGAAACTGCCACGTCAGGCAGACACAGAGGGAATCTTGCGGTGGGTTGTGCCAGGACCTTGATCCGAAGTGTACCTATGGGCTGGCATATCATAGCCAGGTGAAAATGTCCATCGGTCAAACCCCGTCCGGCGAAAGTCAAAGGCCTAGATCCGCCCGGTCAACAGTGCCTGGGTTAGACGGGACGGGGTACTTGGGGGGGTAGCTATGCCGCCAGGTCTTGCGCTGGGCCCTCTTACATGTCTGGAAGGGTGGTGGCAAGTGCAAGCACCCGACACGCGGCTCCATAGTGTGACCCCCCTTACGGACGTCGCTGCCGCCGTCGCACGGATGGGGGAAACGGCCACGTTAGGCAGACACGGAGGTAATCTTGCGGTGGGTTGTGCCCAGACCTTGATCCGAAGTGTACCTATGGGCTGGCATATCATAGCCAGGTGAAAATGTCCATCGGTCAAACCCCGTCCGGCGAAAGTCAAAGGCCTAGATCCGCCCGGTCAATAGTGCCTGGGTTAGACGGGACGGGGTACTTGGGGGGGGGGGCGTAGCTATGCCGCCAGGTCTTGCGCTGGGCCCTCTTACACGTCTGGAAGTGTGGTGGCAGGTGCAAGCACCCGGCACGCGTCTCCGTAGTGTGACCCCCCTCACGGACGTCGCTGCCGCCGTCGCACGGAGGGGGGAAACGGCCACGTCGGGCAGACACGGAGGGAATCTTGCGGTGGGTTGTGCCAGGACATTGATCCGAAGTGTACCTATGGGCTAGCCTATCATAGCCAGGTGAAAATGTCCATCGGTTAAACCCCGTCCGTGGAAAGTCAAAGGCCTAGATCCGCCCGGTCAACAGTACCTGGATTTGACGGGACGGGGTACTTGGGGGGTAGCTATGCCGCCAGGTCTTGCACTGGGCCCTCTTACACGTCTGGAAGTGTGGTGGCAGGTGCAAACACCTGGCACGTGGCTCCGTAGTGTGACCCCCCTCAAGGACGTCGTTGCCGTCGTCGCACGTAGGGGGGAAACGGCGACGTCTGGCAGACACGGAGGGAATCTTGCGGTGGGTTGTGCCCGGACCTTGATCCGAAGTGTACCTACGGGCTGGCCTATCATAGCCAGGTGAAAATGTCCATCGGTCAAACCCCGTCCGGAGAAAGTCAAAGGCTTAGATTCGCCCGGTCAACAGTGCCAGGGTTAGACGGGACGGGGTACTTGGGGGGGTAGCTATGCCGCCATGTCTTGCGCCGGGCCCTCTTACATGTTTGGAAGTGTGGTGGCAGGTGCAAGCACCCGGCACGCGGCTCCGTAGTGTGACCCCCCTCACGGACGTCGCTGCCGCCGTCGCACGGAGGGGGGAAATGGCACGTCGGGCAGACACGGAGGGAATCTTGCGGTGGGTTGTGCCCGGACCTTGATCCGAAGTGTACCTATGGGCTGGCCTATCATAGCCAGGTGAAAATGTCCAGCGGTCAAACCCCGTCCGGCGAAAGTCAAAGGCCTAGATCCGCCCGGTCAACAGTGCCTGGGTTAGACGGGACGGGGTAATTGGGGCGGGGTAGCTATGCCGCCAGGTCTTTCGCTGGGCCCTCTTACACGTCTGGAAGTGTGGTGGCAGGTGCAAGCACCCGGCACGCGGCTCCGTAGTGTGACCCCCATCATAGACGTTCTTGCCGCCGTCGCACGGAATGGGGAAACGGCCACGTCGGGCAGACACGGAGGGAATCTTGCAGTGGGTTGTGCCCGGACCTTGATCCGTAGTGTACCTACGGGCTAGCCTATCATAGCCAGGTGAAAATGTCCATCGGTCAAACCCCGACCGGCGAAAGTCAAAGGCCTAGATCCGCCCGGTCAACAGCGCCTGGGTTAGACGGGACGGGGTACTTGGGGGGGTAGCTATGCCGCCAGGTCTTGCGCAGGGCCCTCTTACACGTCTGCAAGTGTGGTGGCAGGTGCAAGCACCCGGCACGCGGCTCCGTAGTGTGACCCCCCTCACGGACGTCGCTGCAGCCGTCGCACGGAGGGGGGAAACGGCCACGTCGGGCAGACACGGAGGGAATCTTGCGGTGGGTTGTGCCCGGACCTTGATCCGAAGTGTACCTATGGGCTGGCCTATCATAGCCAGGTGAAAATGTCCATCGGTCAAACCCCGTCCGGCGAAAGTCAAAGGCCTGGATCCGCCTGGTCAACAGTGCCTGGGTTAGACGGGACGGGGTACTAGGGGGGGGGGGTTTGCTATTCCGCCAGGTCTTGCGCTGGGCCCTCTTACACGTCTGGAAGTGTGGTGGCAGGTCCAAGCACCCGGCACGCGGCTCCGTAGTGTGACCCCCCTCACGGACGTCGCTGCCGCCGTCGCACGGAGGGGGGAAACGGCCACGTCGGCCAGACATGGAGGGAATCTTGAAGTGGGTTGTGCCCGGACCTTGATCCGAAGTGTACCTATGGGCTGGCCTATCATAGCCAGGTGAAAATGTCCATCGGTCAAACCCCGTCCGGCGAAAGTCAAAGGCCTAGATCCGCCCGGTCAACAGTGCCTGGGTTAGACGGGACGGGGTACTTGGGGGGGTAGCTATTCCGCCAGGTCTGGCGCTGGGCCCTCTTACACGTCTGCAAGTGTGGTGGCAGGTGCAAGCACCCGACACGTGGCTCCGTAGTGTGACCCCCGTCACGGACGTCGCTGCCGCCGTCGCACGGAGGGGAGAAACGGCCACGTCGCGCAGGCACGGAGGGAATCTTGCGGTGGGTTGTGCCCGGACCTTGATCCGAAGTATGCCTATGGGCTGGCCTATCATAGCCAGGTGAAAATGTCCATCGATCAAACCCCGTCCGGCGAAAGTCAAAGGCCTAGATCCGCCCGGTCAACAGTGCCTGGGTTAGACGGGACGGGGTACTTGGGGGGGGTAGCTATTCCGCCAGGTCTTGCGTTGGGCCCTCTTACACGTCTGGAAGTGTGGTGGCAGGTGCAAGCACCCGGCACGCGGCTTCGTAGTGTGACCCCCCTCACGGACGTCGCTGCCGCCGTCGCACGGAGGGGGGAAACGGCCACGTCGGGCAGACACGGAGGGAATCTTGCAGTGGGTTGTGCCCGGACCTTGATCCGAAGTGTACCTACGGGCTGGCCTATCATAGCCAGGTGAAAATGTCCATCGGTCAAACCCCGTCCGTGGAAAGTCAAAGGCCTAGATCCGCCCGGTCAACAGTGCCTGGATTTGACAGGACGGGGTACTTGGGGGGGTAGCTATGCCGCCAGGTCTTGCGCTGGGCCCTCTTACACGTCTGGAAGTGTGGTGGCAGGTGCAAGCACCCGACACGTGGCTCCGTAGTGTGACCCCCCTCAAGGACGTCGTTGCCGTCGTCGCACGGAGGTGGGAAACGACGACGTCTGGCAGACACGGAGGGAATCTTGCGGTGGGTTGTGCCACCTTGATCCGAAGTGTACCTACGGGCTGGCCTATCATAGCCAGGTGAAAATGTCCATCGGTCAAACCCCGTCCGGCGAAAGTCAAAGGCTTAGATCCGCCCGGTCCACAGTGCCAGGGTTAGACGGGACGGGGTAATTGGGGGGGTAGCTATGCCGCCAGGTCTTGCGCCGGGCCCTCTTACACGTCTGGAAGTGTGGTGGCAGGTGCAAGCTCCTGACACGCTACTCCGAAGTGTGACCCCCTCACGGACGTCGCTGCCGCCGTCGCACGGAGGGGGGAAACGGCCACGTCGGGCAGACACGGAGGGAATCTTGCAGTGGGTTGTGCCCGGACCTTGATCCGAAGTGTACCTATGGGCTGGCCTATCATAGCCAGGTGAAAATGTCCATCGGTCAAACCCGTTCGGCGAAAGTCAAAGGCCTTGATCCGCCCTGTCAACAGTGTCTGGGTTAGACGGGACGGGGTACTTGGGGGGGGGGTAGCTATGTCGCCAGGTCTTGCGCTGGGCCCTCTTAGACGTCAGGAAGTGTGGTGCCAGGTGCAAGCACCCGGCACGTGGCTCCATAGTATGACCCCCCTCACGGACGTCGCTGCAGCCGTCGCACGGAGGGGGGAAACGGCCACGTCGGGCAGACACGGAGGGAATCTTGCGGTGGGTTGTGCCCGGACCTTGATCCGAAGTGTACCTACGGGCTGGCCTATCATAGCCAGGTGAAAATGTCCATCGGTCAAACCCCTTCCGGTGAAAGTCAAAGACCTAGATCCGCCCGGTCAATAGTGCCTGGCTTAGACGGGACGGGTTACTTGGGGGGGGGGGGGGTAGCTATGCCGCCAGGACTTGCGCTGGGCCCTCTTACACGTCTGGAAGTGTGGTGGCAGGTGCAAGCACCCGGCACGCGGCTCCGTAGTGTGACCCCCCTCACGGACGTTGCTGCCGCCGTCGCACGGAGGGGGGAAATGGCCACGTCGGGCAGACACGTAGGGAATCTTGCGGTGGGTTGTGCCCGGACCTTGATCCGAAGTGTACCTATGGGCTGGCCTATCATAGCGAGGTGAAAATGTCCATAGGTCAAACCCCGTCCGGCGAAAGTCAAAGGCCTAGATCCGCCCGGTCAATAGTGCCTGGGTTAGACGGGGCGGGGTACTTGGGGGGGGTAGCTATGCCGCCAGGTCTTGCGCAGGGCCCTCTTACACGTCTGGAAGTGTGGTTGCAGGTGCAAGCACCCGGCACGTGGCTCCGTAGTGTGACCCCCTCACGGACGTCGCTGCCGCCGTCGCACGGAGGGGGGAAACGGCCACGTCAGGCAGACACGGAGGGAATCTTGCGGTGGGTTGTGCCCGGACCTTGATCCGAAGTGTACCTACGGGCTGGCCTATCACAGCCAGGTGAAAATGTCCATCGGTCAAACCCCGTCCGGCAAAAGTCAGAGGCCTAGATCCGCCCGGTAAACAGTGCCTGGGTTAGATGGGATGGGATACTTGGTGGGTAGCTATGCTGCCAGGTCTTGCGCTGGGCCCTCTTACACGTCTGGAAGTGTGGTGGCAGGTGCAAGCACCCGGCACGCGGCTCCGTAGTGTGACCCCCCTCACGGACGTCGCTACCACCGTCGCACGGATGGGGGAAATGGCTACATCGGGCAGACACGGAGGGAATCTTGCGGTGGGTTGTGCCCGGACCTTGATCCGAAGTGTACCTATGCGCTGGCCTATCATAGCTAGGTGAAAATGTCCATCGGTCAAACCCCGTCCGGCAAAAGTCAAAGGCCTGGATCCGCCCGGTCAAGAGTGCCTGGGTTAGATGGGACGGGGTACTTGGGGGTTAGCTATGCTGCCAGGTCTTGCGCTCGGCCCTCTTACACGTCTGGAAGTGTGGTGGCAGGTGCAAGCACCCGGCACGCGGCTCCGTAGTGTGACCCCCCTCACGGACGTCGCTTCCGCCGTCGCACGGAGGGGGGAAACGGCCACGTCGGGCAGACACGGAGGGAATCTTGCGGTGGGTTGTGCCCGGACCTTGATCCAAAGTGTACCTATGCGCTGGCCTATCATAGCCAGGGGAAAATGTCCATCGGTCAAACCCCGTCCGGCGAAAGTCAAAGGCCTAGATCCGCCCGGTCAACAGTGCCTGGGTTAGACGGGACGGGGTACTTGAGGGGGGGGGGTAGCTATGCCGCCAGGTCTAGCGCTGGGCCCTCTTACACGTCTAGAAAGGTGGTGCCAGGTGCAAGCACCCGGCACGCGGCTCCATAGTGTGACCCCCCCTCACGGACGTCGCTGCCACCGTCGCACGGAGGGGGGAAACGGCCACGTCGGGCAGACACGGAGGGAATCTTGCGGTGGGTTCTGCCCGGACATTGATCCGAAGTGTACCTGTGGGCTGGCCTATCATAGCCAGGTGAAAATGTCCATCGGTCAAACCCCGTCCGGCGAAAGTCAAAGGCCTAGATCCGCCCGGTCAACAGTGCGTGGGTTAGACGGGACGGGGGTACTTGGGGGGGGGGCAGATATGCCGCCAGGTCTTGCGCTGGAACCTCTTACACGTCTGGAAGTGTGGTGGCAGGTGTATGCACCCGGCACGCGGCTCCGTAGTATGACCCCCCTCACGGACGTCACTGCCGCCGTCGCACGGAGGGGGGAAACGGCCACGTCGGGCAGACACGGAGGGAATCTTGCGGTGGGTTGTGCCCGGACCTTGATCCGAAGTGTACCTACGGGCTGGCCTATCATAGCGAGGTGAAAATGTCCATCGGTCAAACCCCATCCGGCGAAAGTCAAAGGCCTAGATCCGCCCGGTCAACAGTGCCTGGATTTGACGGGATAGGGTACTTGGGGGGTAGCTATGCCGCCAGGTCTTGCGCTGGGCCCTCTTACATGTCTGGAAGTGTGGTGGCAGGTGCAAGCAACCGGCACGGGGCTCCGTAGTGTGACCCCCCTCACAGACGTCGCTGCCGCCGTCGCACGGAGGGGGGAAACGGCCACGTCGGGAAGACACGGAGGGAATCTTGCGGTGGGTTGTGCCCGGACCTTGATCTGAAGTGTACCTACGGCTGGCCTATCATAGCCAGGTGAAAATGTCCATCGGTCAAACACCGTCCGGCGAAAGTCAAAGGCCTAGATCTGCCTGGTCAACAGTGCCTGGGTTAGACGGGACGGGGTACTTGGGGGGGGGGGTAGCTATGCCGCCAGGTCTTGCGCAGGGCCCTCTTACACGTATGGAAGTGTGGTGGCAAGTGCAAGCACCCGACATGCGGCTCCGTAGTGTGACCCCCCTCACGGACGTCGCTGCCGCCGTCGCACGGAGGGGGGAAACGGCCAGGTCGGGCAGACACGGAGGGAATCTTGCGGTGGGTTGTGCCCGGACCTTGATCCGAAGTGTACCTATGGGCTGGCCTATCATAGCCACGTGAAAATGTCCATCGGTCAAACCCCGTCCGGCGAAAGTCAAAGGCCTAGATCCGCCCGGTCAACAGTGCCTGGGTTAACGGGACGGGGTAATTGGGGAGGGGGGGTAGCTATGCCGCCAGGTCTTTCACTGGGCCCTCTTACACGTCTGGAAGTGTGGTGGCAGGTGCAAGCACCCGGCACGCGGCTCCGTAGTGTGACCCCCATCACAGACGTCGCTGCCGCCGTCGCACGGAGTGGGGAAACGGCCACATCGGGCAGACACGGAGGGAATCTTGCGGTGGGTTATGCCCGGACCTTGATCCGTAGTGCACCTATGGGCTGGCGTATCATAGCCAAGTGAACATGTCCATCGGTCAAACCCCGTCCGGCAAAAGTCAAAGGCCTAGATCCGCCCGGTCAACAGTGCCTGGGTTAGACGGGACGTCGTACTTGGGGGGGGGGTAGCTATGCCGCCAGGTCTTGCGCTGGGCCCTCTTACACGTCTGGAAGTGTGGTGGCAGGTGCAAGCACCCGTCATGCGTCTCCGTAGTGCGACCCCCTTCACGGACGTCGCTGCCGCCGTCGCACGGAGGCGAAAAACGGTCACGTCGGGCAAACACGGGGGGAATCTTGCGGTGGGTTGTGCCCGGACCTTGATCTGAAGTGTACCTACGGCTGGCCTATCATAGCCAGGTGAAAATGTCCATCGGTCAAACACCGTCCGGCAAAAGTCAAAGGCCTAGATCCGCCCGGTCAACAGTGCCTGGGTTAGACGGGACGGGGTACTTGGAGGGGTAGCTATGCCACCAGGTCTTGCGCTGGGTCCTCTTACACGATTGGAAGTGTGGTGGCAGGTGCAAGCACCCGGCACGCGGCTCCGTAGTGTGACCCCCCTCACGGACGTCGCTGCCGCCGTCGCACGGAGGGGGGAAACATCCACGTCGCGCAGACATGGA
This sequence comes from Elymus sibiricus, assembly GCA_039707655.1. Classification (NCBI taxonomy): domain Eukaryota; kingdom Viridiplantae; phylum Streptophyta; class Magnoliopsida; order Poales; family Poaceae; genus Elymus; species Elymus sibiricus. The sequence continues at coordinate 366,508,758 of CM077670.1, read as the reverse complement.
GGGAATCTTGCGGTGGGTTGTGCCAGGACCTTGATCTAAAGTGTACCTACGGCTGGGCTATCATAGCCAGGTGAAAATGTCCATCGGTCAAACCCCGTCCGGCGAAAGGCAAAGCCCTAGATCCGCCCGGTCAACTGTGCCTGGGTTAGACGGGACGGGGTACTTGGGGGGGTAGCTATGCCGCCAAATCTTGCGCTTGGCTCTCTTACAGGTCTGGAAGTGTGGTGGCAGGTGCAAGCACCCGGCACGCGGCTCCGTAGTGTGACCCCCCTCACAGACGTAGCTGCCGCCGTCGCACGGATGGGGGAAACGGCCACGTCGGGCAAACACGGAGGGAATCTTGCGGTGGGTTGTGCCCGGACCTTGATCCGAAGTGTCTATGGGCTGGCCTATCATAGCCAGGTGAAAATGTCCATCGGTCAAACCCCGTCCGGCGAAAGTCAAAGGCCTAGATCCGCCCGATCAACAGTGCGTAGGTTAAACGGGACGGGGTAATTGGGGGGGGGGGGGGGGTAGCTATGCCGCCAGGTCTTTCGCTGGGCCCTCTTACACGTCTGGAAGTGTGGTGGCAGGTGCAAGCACCCGGCACGCGTCTCCGTAGTGTGACCCCCATAACAGACGTCGCTGCCGCCGTCGCACGGAGTGAGGAAACGGCCACGTCGGGCAGACACAGAGGGAATCTTGCGGTGGGTTGTGCCCGGACCTTGATCTGAAGTGTACCTATGGGCTGGCCTATCATAGCCAGGTGAAAAGGTCCATCGGTCAAACCCCGTCCGGCGAAAGTCAAAGGCCTAGATCCACCCGGTCAACAGTGCCTGGATTAGACGGGACGGGGTACTTGGGGGGGGGTAGCTATTCCGCCAGGTCTTGCGCTGGGCCCTCTTACACGTCTGGAAGTGTGGTGGCAGGTGCAAGCACCCGACACGCGGCTCCGTAGTGTCCCCCCCCTCACGGACGTCGCTGCCGCCGTCGCACGGAAGGGGGAAACGGCCACGTCGGGCAGAGACGGAGGGAATCTTGCAGTGGGTTGTGCCCGGACCTTGATCCGAAGTGTACCTACGGGCTGGCCTATCATAGCCAGGTGAAAATGTCCATCGGTGAAACCCCGTCCATGGAAAGTCAAAGGCCTAGATCCGCCCGGTCAACAGTGCCTGGATTTGACGGGACGGGGTACTTGGGGGGGGGGGTAGCTATGCCGCCAGGTCTTGCGTTGGGCCCTCTTACACGTTTGGAAGTGTGGTGGCAGGTGCAAGCACCCGACACGCGGCTCCGTAGTGTGACCCCCCTCACGGACGTCGCTGCCGCCGTCGCACAGAGGGGGAAACGGCCACGTCGGGCAGACACGGAGGGAATATTGCGGTGGGTTGTGCCCGGACCTTGATCTGAAGTGTACCTACGTCTGGCCTATCATAGCCAGGTGAAAATGTCCATCGGTCAAACACCGTCCGGCGAAAGTCAAAGGCCTAGATCTGCCCGGTCAACAGTTCTTGGGTTAGACGGGACGGGGTACTTGGGGGGGGGTAGCTATGCCGCCAGGTCTTGCGCTGGGCCCTCTTACACGTCTGGAAGTGTGGTGGCAAGTGCAAGCACCCGACCCGCGGCTCCGTAGTGTGACCCCCCTCACGGACGTCGCTGCCGCCGTCGCACGGAGGGGGGAAACGGCCACGTCTGGCAGACACGGAGGGAATCTTGCGGTGGGTTGTGCCCGGACCTTGATCCGAAGTGTACCTACGGGCCGGCCTATCATAGCCAGGTGAAAATGTCCATCGGTCAAACCCCGTCCGGCGAAAGTGAAAGGCCTAGATACGCCCGGCCAACAGTGCCTGGATTTGACGGGACAGGGAACTTGGGGGGGTAGCTATGCCGCCAGGTCTTGCGCTGGGCCCTCTTACACGTCTGGAAGTGTGGTGGCAGCTGCAAGCACCCGGCACGTGGCTCCGTAGTGTGACCCCCCTCACGGACGTCGCTGCCGCCGTCGCACGGAGGGGGAAACGGCCACGTCGGGCAGACACGGAGGGAATCTTGCGGTGGGTTGTGCCCGGACCTTGATCCGAAGTGTACCTATGGGCTGGCCTATCATAGCCAGGTGAAAATGTCCATCGGTCAAACCCCGTCCGGCGAAACTCAAAGGCCTAGATCCGCTCGGTCAACAGTGCCTGGGTTAGACGGGACGGGGTAATTGGGGTGGGGGTAGCTATGCCGCCAGGTCTTTCGCTGGGCCCTCTTACACGTCTGGAAGTGTGGTGGCAGGTGCAAGCACCCGGCACGCGGCTCCATAGTGTGACCCCCTCACAGACGTCGCTACCGCCGTCGCACGGAGTGGGGAAACAGCCACGTCAGGCAGACACGGAGGGAATCTTGCGGTGGGTTGTGCCCGGACCTTGATCCGAAGTGTACCTACGGGCTAGCCTATCATTGCCAGGTGAAAATGTCCATCGGTTAAACCCCGACCGGCGAAAGTCAATGGCCTAGATCCGCCCGGTCAACAGTGCCTGGGTTAGACGGGATGGGGTACTTGGGGGGGGGGGTAGCTATGCCGCCAGGCCTTGCGCTGGGCCCACTTACACGTCTGGAAGTGTGGTGGCAGGTGCAGGCACCCGGCATGCGTCTCCGTAGTGCGACCCCCCTCACGGACGTCGCTGCCGCCGTCGCATGGAGGGGGGAAACGGCCACGTCGGGCAGACACGGAGGGAATCTTGCGGCGGGTTGTGCCCGGACCTTGATCTAAAGTGTACCTACGGCTGGCCTTTCATAGCCAGGTGAAAATGTCCATCGGTCAAACACCGTCCGGCAAAAGTCAAAGGCCTAGATCCGCCCGGTCAACAGTGCCTGGGGTAGACGGGACGGGGTACTTGGAGGGGTAGCTATGCCGCCAGGTCTTGCGCTGGGCCCTCTTACACGACTGGAAGTGTGGTGGCAGGTGCAAGCACCCGGCACGCAGCTCCGTAGTGTGACCCCCCTCACGGACGTCGCTGCCGCCGTCGCACGGAGGGGTGAAACGTCCTCGTCGTGCAGACACGGAGGGAATCTTGCGGTGGGTTGTGCCAGGACCTTGATCCGAAGTGTACCTATGGGCTGGCCTATCATAGCCAGGTGAAAATGTCCATCGGTTAAACCCCGTCCGGCGAAAGTCAAAGACCTAGATCCGCCCGGTCAACAGTGCCTGGGTTAGATGGGACGGGGTACTTGGGGGGGGGGGGTAGCTATGCCGCCAGGTCTTGCGCTGGGCCCTCTTACACGTCTGGAAGTGTGGTGGCAGGTGCAAGCACCCGGCACGCGGCTTCATAGTGTGACCCCCCTCACGGACGTCGCTGCCGCCGTCGCACGGAGGGGGGATACGGCCACGTCGCGCAGACACGGAGGGAATCTTGCGGTGGGTTGTGCCAGGACATTGATCTAAAGTGTACCTACGGCTGGGCTATCATAGCCAGGTGAAAATGTCCATCGGTCAAACCCCGTCCGGCGAAAGGCAAAGCCCTAGATCCGCCCGGTCAACTGTGCCTGGGTTAGACGGGACGGGGTACTTGGGGGGGGGGTATCTATGCCGCCAGGTCCTGCGCTGGGCCCTCTTACACGTCTGGAAGTGTGGTGGCAGGTGCAAGCACCCGGCACGCGGCTCCGTAGTGTGACCGCCCCCCCCACGGACGTCGCTTCCGCCGTCGCACAGAGGGGGGAAACGGCCACGTCGGGCAGACACGGAGGGAATCTTGCGGTGGGTTATGCCCGGACCTTGATCCGAAGTGTACCTACGAGCTGGCCTATCATAGCCAGGTGAAAATGTCCATCGGTCAAACCCCGTCCGGCGAAAGTCAAAGGCCTAGATCCGCCCGGTCAACAGTGCCTGGATTAGACGCGACGGGGTACTTGGGGGGGTAGCTATGCCGCCAAATCTTGCGCTTGGCTCTCTTACAGGTCTGGAAGTGTGGTGGCAGGTGCAAGCACCCGGCACGCGGCTCCGTAGTGTGACCCCCCTCCCAGACGTAGCTGCCGCCGTCGCACGGATGGGGGAAACGGCCACGTCGGGCAAACACGGAGGGAATCTTGCGGTGGGTTGTGCCTGGACCTTGATCCGAAGTGTCTATGGGCTGGCCTATCATAGCCAGGTGAAAATGTCCATCGGTCAAACCCCGTCCGGCGAAAGTCAAAGGCCTAGATCCGCCCGATCAACAGTGCGTAGGTTAAACGGGACGGGGTAATTGGGGGGGGGGGGGTAGCTATGCCGCCAGGTCTTTCGCTGGGCCCTCTTACACGTCTGGAAGTGTGGTGGCAGGTGCAAGCACCCGGCACGCGTCTCCGTAGTGTGACCCCCATAACAGACGTCGCTGCCGCCGTCGCACGGAGTGAGGAAACGGCCACGTCGGGCAGACACGGAGGGAATCTTGCGGTGGGTTGTGCCCGGACCTTGATCTGAAGTGTACCTATGGGCTGGCCTATCATAGCCAGGTGAAAATGTCCATCTGTCAAACCCCGTCCGGCGAAAGTCAAAGGCCTAGATCCACCCGGTCAACAGTGCCTGGATTAGACGGGACGGGGTACTTGGGGGGGGGGGGGGTAGCTATTCCGCCAGGTCTTGCGCTGGGCCCTCTTACACGTCTGGAAGTGTGGTGGCAGGTGCAAGCACCCGGCACGCGGCTCCGTAGTGTGACCCCCCTCACGGACGTCGCTGCCGCCGTCGCACAGAAGGGGGAAACGGCCACGTCGGGCAGACACGGAGGGAATCTTGCAGTGGGTTGTGCCCGGACCTTGATCCGAAGTGTACCTACGGGCTGGCCTATCATAGCCAGGTGAAAATGTCCATCGGTGAAACCCCGTCCATGGAAAGTCAAAGGCCTAGATCCGCCCGGTCAACAGTGCCTGGATTTGACGGGACGGGGTACTTGGGGGGGGGGGGTAGCTATGCCGCCAGGTCTTGCGTTGGGCCCTCTTACACGTTTGGAAGTGTGGTGGCAGGTGCAAGCACCCGACACGCGGCTCCGTAGTGTGACCCCCCTCACGGACGTCGCTGCCGCCGTCGCACAGAGGGGGAAACGGCCACGTCGGGCAGACACGGAGGGAATATTGCGGTGGATTGTGCCCGGACCTTGATCTGAAGTGTACCTACGTCTGGCCTATCATAGCCAGGTGAAAATGTCCATCGGTCAAACACCGTCCGGCGAAAGTCAAAGGCCTAGATCTGCCCGGTCAACAGTTCTTGGGTTAGACGGGACGGGGTAGTTGGGGGGGGGGGGTAGCTATGCCGCCAGGTCTTGCGCTGGGCCCTCTTACACGTCTGGAAGTGTGGTGGCAAGTGCAAGCACCCGACCCGTGGCTCCGTAGTGTGACCCCCCTCACGGACGTCGCTGCCGCCGTCGCACGGAGGGGGGAAACGGCCACGTCGGGCAGACACGGAGGGAATCTTGCGGTGGGTTGTGCCCGGACCTTGATCCGAAGTGTACCTACGGGCCGGCCTATCATAGCCAGGTGAAAATGTCCATCGGTCAAACCCCGTCCGGCGAAAGTGAAAGGCCTAGATACGCCCGGCCAACAGTGCCTGGATTTGACGGGACAGGGAACTTGGGTGGGTAGCTATGCCGCCAGGTCTTGCGCTGGGCCCTCTTACACGTCTGGAAGTGTGGTGGCAGCTGCAAGCACCCGGCACGCGGCTCCATAGTGTGACCCCCTCACAGACGTCGCTGCCGCCGTCGCACGGAGTGGGGAAACAGCCACGTCAGGCAGACACGGAGGGAATCTTGCGGTGGGTTGTGCCCGGACCTTGATCCGAAGTGTACCTACGGGCTAGCCTATCATTGCCAGGTGAAAATGTCCATCGGTTAAACCCCGTCCGGCGAAAGTCAATTGCCTAGATCCGCCCGGTCAACAGTGCCTGGGTTAGACGGGATGGGGTACTTGGGGGGGGGGGGGGGGGGTAGCTATGCCGCCAGGCCTTGCGCTGGGCCCACTTACACGTCTGGAAGTGTGGTGGCAGGTGCAAGCACCCGGCATGCGTCTCCGTAGTGCGACCCCCCTCACGGACGTCGCTGCCGCCGTCGCATGGAGGGGGGAAACGGCCACGTCGGGCAGACACGGAGGGAATCTTGCGGTGGGTTGTGCCCGGACCTTGATCTAAAGTGTACCTACGGCTGGCCTTTCATAGCCAGGTGAAAATGTCCATCGGTCAAACACCGTCCGGCAAAAGTCAAAGGCCTAGATCCGCCCGGTCAACAGTGCCTGGGGTAGACGGGACGGGGTACTTGGAGGGGTAGCTATGCCGCCAGGTCTTGCGCTGGGCCCTCTTACACGACTGGAAGTGTGGTGGCAGGTGCAAGCACCCGGCACGCAGCTCCGTAGTGTGACCCCCCTCACGGACGTCGCTGCCGCCGTCGCACGGAGGGGTGAAACATCCTCGTCGTGCAGACACGGAGGGAATCTTGCGGTGGGTTGTGCCAGGACCTTGATCCGAAGTGTACCTATGGGCTGGCCTATCATAGCCAGGTGAAAATGTCCATCGGTTAAACCCCGTCCGGCGAAAGTCAAAGACCTAGATCCGCCCGGTCAACAGTGCCTGGGTTAGATGGGACGGGGTACTTGGGGGGGGGGGTAGCTATGCCGCCAGGTCTTGCGCTGGGCCCTCTTACACGTCTGGAAGTGTGGTGGCAGGTGTAAGCACCCGGCACGCGGCTTCATAGTGTGACCCCCCTCATGGACGTCGCTGCCGCCGTCGCACGGAGGGGGGATACGGCCACGTCGCGCAGACACGGAGGGAATCTTGCGGTGGGTTGTGCCAGGACCTTGATCTAAAGTGTACCTACGGCTGGGCTATCATAGCCAGGTGAAAATGTCCATCGGTCAAACCCCGTCCGGCGAAAGGCAAAGCCCTAGATCCGCCCGGTCAACTGTGCCTGGGTTAGACGGGACGGGGTACTTGGGGGGGGGGGTATCTATGCCGCCAGGTCCTGCGCTGGGCCCTCTTACACGTCTGGAAGTGTGGTGGCAGGTGCAAGCACCCGGCACGCGGCTCCGTAGTGTGACCGCCCCCCCCACGGACGTCGCTTCCGCCGTCGCACGGAGGGGGGAAACGGCCACGTCGGGCAGACACGGAGGGAATCTTGCGGTGGGTTATGCCCGGACCTTGATCCGAAGTGTACCTACGAGCTGGCCTATCATAGCCAGGTGAAAATGTCCATCGGTCAAACCCCGTCCGGCGAAAGTGAAAGGCCTAGATCCGCCCGGTCAACAGTGCCTGGATTAGACGCGACAGGGTACTTGGGGGGATAGCTATGCCGCCAGGTCTTGCGCTTGGCTCTCTTATAGGTCTGGAAGTGTGGTGGCAGGTGCAAGCACCCGGCACGCGGCTCCGTAGTGTGACCCCCCTCACAGACGTAGCTGCCGCCGTCGCACGGATGGGGGAAACGGCCACGTCGGGCAAACACGGAGGGAATCTTGTGGTGGGTTGTGCCCGGACCTTGATCCGAAGTGTCTATGGGCTGGCCTATCATAGCCAGGTGAAAATGTCCATCGGTCAAACCCCGTCCGGCGAAAGTCAAAGGCCTAGATCCGCCCGATCAACAGTGCGTAGGTTAAACGGGACGGGGTAATTGGGGGGGGGGGGGTAGCTATGCCGCCAGGTCATTCGCTGGGCCCTCTTACACATCTGGAAGTGTGGTGGCAGGTGCAAGCACCCGGCACGCGTCTCCGTAGTGTGACCCCCATAACAGACATCGCTGCCGTCGTCGCACGGAGTGAGGAAATGGCCACGTCGGGCAGACACGGAGGGAATCTTGCGGTGGGTTGTGCCCGGACCTTGATCCGAAGTGTACCTATGGGCTGGCCTATCATAGCCAGGTGAAAATGTCCATCGGTCAAACCCCGTCCGGCGAAAGTCAAAGGCCTAGATCCACCCGGTCAACAGTGCCTAGATTAGACGGGACGGGGTACTTGGGGGGGGGGTAGCTATTCCGCCAGGTCTTGCGCTGGGCCCTCTTACACGTCTGGAAGTGTGGTGGCAGGTGCAAGCACCCGGCACGCGGCTCCGTAGTGTGACCCCCCTCACGGACGTCGCTGCCGCCGTCGCACGGAAGGGGGAAACGGCCACGTCGGGCAGACACGGAGGGAATCTTGCAGTGGGTTGTGCCCGGACCTTGATCTGAAGTGTACCTACGGGCTGGCCTATCATAGCCAGGTGAAAATGTCCATCGGTGAAACCCCGTCCATGGAAAGTCAAAGGCCTAGATCCGCCCGGTCAATAGTGCCTGGATTTGACGGGACGGGGTACTTAGGGGGGGGGGGGTTGCTATGCCGCCAGGTCTTGCGTTGGGCCCTCTTACACGTTTGGAAGTGTGGTGGCAGGTGCAAGCACCCGACACGCGGCTCCGTAGTGTGATCCCCCTCACGGACGTCGCTGCCGCCGTCGCACAGAGGGGGAAACGGCCACGTCGGGCAGACACGGAGGGAATATTGCGGTGGGTTGTGCCCGGACCTTGATCTGAAGTGTACCTACGTCTGGCCTATCATAGCCAGGTGAAAATGTCCATCGGTCAAACACTGTCCGGCGAAGGTCAAAGGCATAGATCCGCCCGGTCAACAGTTCTTGGGTTAGACGGGACGGGGTACTTGGGGGGGGGGTAGCTATGCCGCCAGGTCTTGCGCTGGTCCCTCTTACACGTCTGGAAGTGTGGTGGCAAGTGCAAGCACCCGACACGCGGCTCCGTAGTGTGACCCCCCTCACGGACGTCGCTGCCGCCGTCGCACGGAGGGGGGAAACGGCCACGTCGGGTAGACACGGAGGGAATCTTGCGGTGGGTTGTGCCCGGACCTTGATCCGAAGTGTACCTACGGGCCGGCCTATCATAGCCAGGTGAAAATGTCCATCGGTCAAACCCCGTCCGGCGAAAGTGAAAGGCCTAGATCCGCCCGGCCAACAGTGCCTGGATTTGACGGGACAGGGAACTTGGGGGGGTAGCTATGCCGCCAGGTCTTGCGCTGGGCCCTCTTACACGACTGGAAGTGTGGTGGCAGGTGCAAGCACCCGGCACGCAGCTCCGTAGTGTGACCCCCCTCACAGACGTTGCTGCCGCCATCGCACGGAGGGGTGAAACGTCCTCGTCGTGCAGACACGGAGGGAATCTTGCGGTGGGTTGTGCCAGGACCTTGATCCGAAGTGTACCTATGGGCTGGCCTATCATAGCCAGGTGAAAATGTCCATCGGTTAAACCCCGTCCGGCGAAAGTCAAAGACCTAGATCCGCCCGGTCAACAATGCCTGGGTTAGATGGGACGGGGTACTTGGGGGGGGGGTAGCTATGCCGCCAGGTCTAGCGCTGGGCCCTCTTACACGTCTGGAAGTGTGGTGGCAGGTGCAAGCACCCGGCACGCGGCTTCGTAGTGTGACCCCCCTCACGGACGTCGCTGCCGCCGTCGCACGGAGGGGGGATACGGCCACGTCGCGCAGACATGAAGGGAATCTTGCGGTGGGTTGTGCCCAGACCTTGATCCGAAGTGTACCTATGGGCTGGCCTATCATAGCCAGGTGAAAATGTCCATCGGTCAAACCCCGTCCGGCGAAAGGCAAAGGCCTAGATCCGCCCGGTCAACAGTGCCTGGGTTAGACGGGACGGGGTACTTGGGGGGGGGGTATCTATGCCGCCAGGTCTTGCGCTGGGCCCTCTTACATGTCTGGAAGTGTGGTGGCAGGTGCAAGCACCCGGAACGCGGCTCCGTAGTGTGACCCCCATCACAGACGTCGCTGCTGCCGTCGCACGGAGTGAGGAAACGGCCACGTCGGGCAGACACGGAGGGAGTCTTGCGGTGGGTTGTGCCCGGACCTTGATTCGAAGTGTACCTACGGGCTAGCCTATCATAGCCAGGTGAAAATGTCCATCGGTCAAACCCCGTCCGGCGAAAGTCAAAGGCCAAGATCCGCCCGGTCAACAGTGCCTGGCTTAGACGGGACGGGGTACTTGGGGGGGGGGTAGTTATGCCGCCAGGTCTTGCGCTGGGCCCTCTTACACGTCTGGAAGTGTGGTGGCAGGTGCAAGCACCCGGCACGCGGCTCCGTAGTGTGACCCCCCTCACAGACATCGCTGCCGCCGTCGCACGGAGGGTGGAAACGGCCATGTCGGGCAGACACGGAGGGAATCTTGCGGTGGGTTGTGCCCGGACCTTGATCCGAAGTGTACCTATGGGCTGGCCTATCATAGCCAGGTGAAAATGTCCATCGGTCAAACCCCATCCGGCGAAAGTCAAAGGCCTAGATCCGCCCGGTCAACAGTGCCTGGATTTGACGGGACGGGGTACTTGGGGGGGTAGCTATGCCGCCAGGTCTTGCGCTGGGCCCTCTTACACGTCTGGAAGTGTGGTGGCAGGTGCAAGCACCCGGCACGCGACTCCGTAGTGTGACCGCCCTCACGGACGTCGCTGCCGGCATCGCACGGAGGGGGGAAACGGCCACGTCGGGCAGACACGGAGGGAATTTGCGGTGGGTTGTGCCCGGACCTTGATCCGAAGTGTACCTACGGGCTGGCCTATCATAGCCAGGTGAAAATGTCCATCGGTCAAACCCCGTCCGGCGAAAGTCAAAGGCCTAGATCCGCCCGGTCAACAGTGCCTGGGTTAGACGGGACGGGGTACTTGGGGGGGGGGGGGGTAGCTATGCCGCCAGGTCTTGCGCTGGGCCCTCTTACACGTCTGGAAGTGTGGTGGCAGGTGCAAGCACCCGGCACGCGGCTCCGTAGTGTGACCCCCATCACAGACGTCGCTGCCGCCGTCGCACGGAGTGGGGAAACGGCCACGTCGGGCAGACACGGAGGGAATCTTGCGGTGGGTTGTGCCCGGACCTTGATCCGAAGTGTACCTACGGGCTGGCCTATCATAGCGAGGTGAAAATGTCCATCGGTCAAACCCCGTCCGGCAAAAGTCAAAGGCCTAGATCCGCCCGGTCAACAGTGCCTGGGTTAGACGGGACGGGGTACTTGGAGGGGTAGCTATGCCGCCAGGTCTTGCGCTGGGCCCTCTTACACGTCTGGAAGTGTGGTGGCAGGTGCAAGCACCCGGCACGCGGCTCCGTAGTGTGACCCCCCTCACGGACGTCGCTGCCGCCGTCGCACGGAGGGGGGATACGGCCACGTCGCACAGACATGGAGGGAATCTTGCGGTGGGTTGTGCCCAGACCTTGATCCGAAGTGTACCTATGGGCCGGCCTATCATAGCCAGGTGAAAATGTCCATCGGTCAAACCCCGTCCGGCGAAAGGCAAAGGCCTAGATCCGCCCGGTCAACAGTGCCTGGGTGAGACGGGACGGGGTACTTGGGGGGGCTATCTATGCCGTCAGGTCTTGCGCTGGGCCCTCTTACACGTCTGGAAGTGTGGTGGCAGGTACAAGCACTCGGCACGCGGCTCCATAGTGTGACCCCCCCCCCCACGGACGTCGCTACCGCCGTCGCACGGAGGAGGGAAACGGCCACGTCGGGGAGACACAGAGGGAATCTTGCGGTGGGTTATGCCCGGACCTTGATCCGAAGTGTACCTACGGGCTGGCCTATCATAGCTAGGTGAAAATGTCCATCGGTCAAACCCCGTCCGGCGAAAGTCAAAGGCCAAGATCCGCCCGGTCAACAGTGCCTGGCTTAGACGGGACGGGGTACTTGGGGGGGGGGTAGTTATGCCGCCAGGTCTTGCGCTGGGCCCTCTTACACGTCTGGAAGTGTGGTGGCAGGTGCAAGCACCCGGCACGCGGCTCCGTAGTGTGACCCCCCTCACAGACATCGCTGCCGCCGTCGCACGGAGGGTGGAAACGGCCATGTCGGGCAGACACGGAGGGAATCTTGCGGTGGGTTGTGCCCGGACCTTGATCCGAAGTGTACCTATGGGCTGGCCTATCATAGCCAGGTGAAAATGTCCATCGGTCAAACCCCATCCGGCGAAAGTCAAAGGCCTAGATCCGCCCGGTCAACAGTGCCTGGGTTAGACGGGACGGGGTACTTGGGGGGGGGGGTAGCTATTCCGCCAGGTCTTGCGCTGGTCCCTCTTACACGTCTGGAAGTGTGGTGGCAGGTGCAAGCACCCGGCACGCGGCTCCGTAGTGTGACCCCCCTCACGGACGTCGCTGCCGCCGTCACACGGAGGGGGGAAACGGCCACGTCGGGCAAACACGGAGGGAATCTTGCAGTGGGTTGTGCCCGGACCTTGATCCGAAGTGTACCTACGGGCTGGCCTATCATAGCCAGGTGAAAATGTCCATCGGTCAAACCCCGTCCGTGGAAAGTCAAAGGCCTAGATCCGCCCGGTCAACAGTACCTGGATTTGACGGGACGGGGTAATTGGGAGGGTAGCTATGCCGCCAGGTCTTGCGCTGGGCCCTCTTACACGTCTGGAAGTGTGGTGGCAGGTGCAAGCACCCGGCAAGCGGCTTCGTAGTGTGACCCCCCTCACGGACGTCGCTGCCGCCTTCGCACGGAGGGGGAAACGGCCACGTCGGGCAGACACGGAGGGAATCTTGCGGTGGGTTGTGCCCGGACCTTGATCTGAAGTGTACCTACGGCTGGCCTATCATAGGCAGGTGAAAATGTCCATCGGTCAAACACCGTCCGGCGAAAGTCAAAGGCCTAGATCCGCCCGGTCAACAGTGCCTGGGTTAGACGGGACGGGGTACTTGGGGGGGGCGTAGCTATGCCGCCAGGTCTTGCGCTGGGCCCTCTTACACGTCTGGAAGCGTGGTGGCAAGTGCAAGCACCCGACACGCGGCTCCGTAGTTTGACCCCCCTCACGGACGTCGCACGGAGGCGGGAAACGGCCATGTCGGGCAGACACAGAGGGAATCTTGCGGTGGGTTGCGCCCGGACCTTGATCCGAAGTGTACCTACGGGCTGGCCTATCATAGCCAGGTGAAAATGTCCATCGGTCAAACCCCGTCCGGCAAAAGTCAAAGGCCTAGATCCGCCCGGCCAACAGTGCCTGGATTTGACGGGACGGGGTACTTGGGGGGGTAGCTATGCCGCCAGGTCTTGCGCTGGGCCCTCTTACACGTCTGGAAGTGTGGTGGCAGGTGCAAGCACCCGGCACGCGACTCCGTAGTGTGACCGCCCTCACGGACGTCGCTGCCGGCGTCGCACGGAGGGGGGAAACGGCCACGTCGGGCAGACACGGAGGGAATCTTGCGGTGGGTTGTGCCCGGACCTTGATCCGACGTGTACCTATGGGTTGGCCTATCATAGCCAGGTGAAAATGTCCATCGGTCAAACCCCGTCCGGCGAAAGTCAAAGGCCTAGATCCGCCCGGTCAACAGTGCCTGGGTTAGACGGGACGGGGTAATTGGGGGGGGGGGGGGGTAGCTATGCCACCAGGTCTTTCGCTTGGCCCTCTTACACGTCTGGAAGTGTGGTGGCAGGTGCAAGCACCCGGCACGCGGCTCCGTAGTGTGACCCCCATCACAGACGTCGCTGCCGCCGTCGCACGGAGTGGGGAAACGGCCACGTCGGGCAGACACGGAGGGAATCTTGCGGTGGGTTGTGCCCGGACCTTGATCCGAAGTGTACCTACGGGCTGGCCTATCATAGCCAGGTGAAAATGTCCATCGGTCAAACCCCGTCCGGCGAAAGTCAAAGGCCTAGATCCGCCCGGTCAACAGTGCCTGGGTTAGACGGGACGGGGTACTTGGGGGGGGGGGGGGGGGTAGCTATGCCGCCAGGTCTTGCGCTGGGCCCTCTTACACGTCTAGAAGTGTGGTGGCAGGTGCAAAGGACCCGGCATGCGTCTCCGTAGTGCGACCCCCCTCACGGACGTCGCTGCCACCGTCGCACGGAGGGGGGAAACGGCCACGTCGGGCAGACACGGAGGGAATCTTGCGGTGGGTTGTGCCCGGACCTTGATCTGAAGTGTACCTACGGTTGGCCTATCATAGCCAGGTGAAAATGTCCATCGATCAAACACCTTCCGGCGAAAGTGAAAGGCCTAGATCCGCCCGGTCAACAGTGCCTGGGTTAGACGGGACGGGGTACTTGGAGGGGTAGCTATGCCGCCAGGTCTTGCGCTGGGCCCTCTTACACGACTGGAAGTGTGGTGGCAGGTGCAAGCACCCGGCACGCGGCTCCGTAGTGTGACCCCCCTCACGGACGTCGCTGCCGCCGTCGCACGGAGGGAATCTTGCGGTGGGTTGTGCCAGGACCTTGATCCGAAGTGTACCTATGGGCTGGCCTATCATATCCAGGTGAAAATGTCCATCGGTTAAACCCCGTCCGGCGAAAGTCAAAGGCCTAGATCCGCCCGGTCAACAGTGCCTGGGTTAGACGGGACGGGGTACTTGGGGGGGGGTAGCTATGCCGCCAGGTCTTGCGCTGGTCCCTCTTACACGTCTGGAAGTGTGGTGGCAGGTGCAAGCACCCGGCACGCGGCTCCGTAGTGTGACCCCCCTCACGGACGTCGCTGCCGCCGTCGCACGGAGGGGGGATACGGCCACGTCGCACAGACATGGAGGGAATCTTGCGGTGGGTTGTGCCCAGACCTTGATCCGAAGTGTACCTATGGGCTGGCCTATCATAGCCAGGTGAAAATGTCCATCGGTCAAACCCCGTCCGGCGAAAGGCAACGGCCTAGATCCGCCCGGTCAACAGTGCCTGGGTTAGACGGGACGGGGTACTTGGGGGGGGTATCTATGCCGCCAGGTCTTGCGCTGGGCCCTCTTACACGTCTGGAAGTGTGGTGGCAGGTGCAAGCACCCGGCACGCGGCTCCGTAGTGTGACCCCCCCCCCCCACGGACGTCGCTACCGCCGTCGCACGGAGGGGGGAAACGGCCACGTCGGGCAGACACGGAGGGAATCTTGCGGTGGGTTATGCCCGGACCTTGATCCGAAGTGTACCTACGGGCTGGCCTATCATAGCTAGGTGAAAATGTCCATCGGTCAAACCCCGTCCGGCGAAATTCAAAGGCTTAGATTTGCCCGGTCAACAATGCCAGGGTTAGACGGGACGGGGTACTTGGGGGGGTAGCTATGCCGCCAGGTCTTGCGCCAGGCCCTCTTACACGTCTGGAAGTGTGGTGGCAGGTGCAAGCACCCGGCACGCGGCTCCGTAGTGTGACCCCCTCACGGACGTCGCTGCCGCCGTCGCACAGAGGGGGGAAACGGCCACGTCGGGCAGACACGGAGGGAATCATTCAGTGGGTTGTGCCCGGACCTTGATCTGAAGTGTACCTATGGGCTGGCCTATCATAGCCAGGTGAAAATGTCCATCGGTCAAACCCGTTCGGTCAACAGTGCCTGGGTTAGACGGGACGGGGTACTTGGGGGGGTAGCTATGCCGCCAGGTCTTGCGCTGGGCCCTCTTACACGTCGGGAAGTGTGGTGCCAGGTGCAAACACCCGGCACGTGGCTCCGTAGTGTGACCCCCCTCACGGACATCGCTGCCGCCGTCGCACGGAGGGGGGAAACGGCCACGTCGGGCAGACACGGAGGGAATCTTGCGGTGGGTTGTGCCCGGACCTTGATCCGAAGTGTACCTATGGGCTGGCCTATCATAGCCAGGTGAAAATGTCCATCGGTCAAACCACGTCCGGCGAAAGTCAAAGGCCTAGATCCGCCCTGTCAACAGTGCCTGGGTTAGATGGGACGGGGTACTTGGGGGTGGTAGCTATGCCGCCAGGTCTTGCGTTGGGCCCTCTTACACGTCTGGAAGTGTGGTGGCAGGTGCAAGCACCCGGCACGTGGCTTCGTAGTGTGACCCCCCTCAAGGACGTCGTTGCCGCCGTCGCTCGAAGGGGGGAAACGGCTACGTCGGGCAGACACGGAGGGAATCTTGCGGTGGGTTGTGCCCGGACCTTGATCCGAAGTGTACCTACGGGCTGGCCTATCATAGCCAGGTGAAAATGTGCATCGGTCATACCCCGTCCGGCAAAATTCAAAGGCTTAGATTCGCCCGGTCAAGAGTGCCAGGGTTAGATGGGACGGGGTACTTGGGGGGTTAGCTATGCCGCCAGGTCTTGCGTCGGGCCCTCTTACACGTCTGGAAGTGTGGTGGCAGGTGCAAGCACCCGGCACGCGGCTCCGTAGTGTGACCCCCTCACGGATGTAGCTGCCGACGTCGCACGGAGGGGGGAAACGGCCACGTCGGGCAGACACGGAGGGAATCATTCAGTGGGTTGAGCCCGGACCTTGATCTGAAGTGTACCTATGGGCTGGCCTATCATAGCCAGGTGAAAATGTCCATCGGTCAAACCCGTTAGGCGAAAGTCAAAGGCCTAGATCCGCTCGGTCAACAGTGCCTGGGTTAGACGGGACGGGGTACTTGGGGGGGTAGCTATGCCGCCAGGTCTTGCGCTGGGCCCTCTTACACGTCGGGAAGTGTGGTGCCAGGTGCAAGCACCCGGCACGCGGCTCCGTAGTGTGACCCCCCTCACGGACGTCGCTGTCGTCTGGCAGACACGGAGGGAATCTTGCGGTGGGATGTGCCCGGACCTTGATCCGAAATGTACCTACGGGCCGGCCTATCATAGCCAGGTGAAAATGTCCATCGGTCAAACCCCGTCCGGCGAAAGTCAAAGGCCTAGATCCGCCCGGTCAACAGTGCCTGGGTTTGATGGGACGGGGTACTTGGGGGGTAGCTATGCTGCCAGGTCTTGCACTGGGCCCTCTTACACGTCTGGAAGTGTGGTGGCAGGTGCAAGCACCCGGCACGCGGCTCCGTAGTGTGACCCCCCTCACGGACGTCGCTAGCGCCGTCGCACGGAGGGGGGAAACGGCCACGTCGGGCAGACACGGAGGGAATCTTGCGGTGGGTTGTGCCCGGACCTTGATCCGAAGTGTACCTGTGGGCTGGCCTATCATAGCCAGGTGAAAATGTCCATCGGTCAAACCACGTCCGGCGAAAGTCAAAGGCCTAGATCCGCCCTGTCAACAGTGCCTGGGTTAGATGGGATGGGGTACTTGGGGGTGGTAGCTATGCCGCCAGGTCTTGCGTTGGGCCCTCTTACACGTCTAGAAGTGTGGTGGCAGGTGCAAGCACCCGGCACGTGGCTTCGTAGTGTGACCCCCCTCAAGGACGTCGTCGCCGCCGTCGCTCGGAGGGGGGAAACGGCCACGTCGGGCAGACACGGAGGGAATCTTGCTGTGGGTTGTGCCCGGACCTTGATCCGAAGTGTACCTACGGGCTGGCCTATCATAGCCAGGTGAAAATGTCCATCGGTCATACCCCGTCCGGCGAAATTCAAAGGCTTAGATTCGCCCGGTCAACAGTGCCAGGGTTAGACGGGACGGGGTACTTGGGGGGGTAGCCATGCCGCCAGGTCTTGCGCCGGGCCCTCTTACACGTCTGGAAGTGTGGTGGCAGGTGCAAGCACCCGGCACGCGGCACCATAGTGTGACCCCCTCACGGACGTAGCTGCCGACGTCGCACGGAGGGGGGAAACGGCCACGTCGGGCAGACACGGAGGGAATCATTCAGTGGGTTGTGCCCGGACCTTGATCTGAAGTGTACCTATGGGCTGGCCTATCATAGCCAGGTGAAAATGTCCATCGGTCAAACCCGTTCGGCGAAAGTCAAAGGCCTAGATCCGCTCGGTCAACAGTGCCTGGGTTAGACGGGACGGGGTACTTGGGGGGGTAGCTATGCCGCCAGGTCTTGCGCTGGGCCCTCTTACACGTGGGGAAGTGTGGTGCCAGGTGCAAGCACCCGGCACGCGGCTCCGTAGAGTGACCCCCCTCACGGACGTCGCTGCCGCCGTCGCACGGAGGGGGGAAACGGCCACGTCGGGCCGACACGGAGGGAATCTTGCGGTGGGATGTGCCCGGACCTTGATCCGAAGTGTACCTACGGGCCGGCCTATCATAGCCAGGTGAAAATGTCCATCGGTCAAACCCCATCCGGCTAAAGTCAAAGGCCTAGATCCGCCCGGTCAACAGTGCCTGGGTTTGATGGGACGGGGTACTTGGGGGGTAGCTATGCTGCCAGGTCTTGCGCTGGGCCCTCTTACACGTGTGGAAGTGTGGTGGCAGGTGCAAGCACCCGGCACGCCGCTCCGTAGTGTGACCCCCCTCACGGACGTCGCTAGCGCCGCCGCACGGAGGGGGAAACGGCCACGTCGGGCAGACACGGAGGGAATCTTGCGGTGTGTTGTGCCCGGACCTTGATCCGAAGTGTACCTATGGGCTGGCCTATCATAGCCAGGTGAAAATGTCCATCGGTTAAACCCCGTCCGGCAAAAGTCAAAGGCCTAGATCCGCCCGGTCAACAGTGCCTGGGTTAGACGGGACGGGGTACTTGGGGGGGGGGTAGCTATTCCGCCAGGTCTTGCGCTGGGCCCTCTCACACGTCTGGAAGTGTGGCGGCAGGTGCAAGCACCCGGCACGCGGCTCCGTAGTGTGACCCCCCTCACGGACGTCGCTGCCGCCGTCGCACGGAGGGGGGAAACGGCCACGTCGGGCAGACACGGAAGGAATCTTGCGGTGGGTTGTGCCCGGACCTTGATCCGAAGTGTACCTACGGGTTGGCCTATCATAGCCAGGTGAAAATGTCCATCGGTCAAACCCCGTCCGGCGAAAGTCAAAGGCCTAGATCCGCCCGGTCAACAGTGCCTGGATTTGATGGGACGGGGTACTTGGGGGGGTAGCTATGCCACAGGTCTTGCGCTGGGCCCTCTTACACGTCTGGAAGTGTGGTGGCAGGTGCAAGCACCCGGCACTCGGCTCCGTAGTGTGACCCCCCTCACCTTCGTCGCTGCCGCCGTCGCACGAAGTGGGGAAACGGCCACGTCGGGCAGACACGGAGGGAATCTTGCGGTGGGTTGTGCCCGGACCTTGATCCGAAGTGTACCTATGGGCTGGCCTACACTAGTAGAAAAAGGGCCTTTAGTCCCGGTTCCAGAGGGCCATTAGTCCCGGTTCTGGAACCGGGACTAAAGGGTCGGGACTAAAGCCCAATACCTTTAGTCCCGGTTCGCTTACGAACTGGGACCAAAGGGGCTCCACGTGGCCACTGCGAGTAGCCCAGGCAGGAGGACCTTTGGTCCCGGTTGGTAACACCAACCGGGACCAAAAGGCATCCACGTGGCCGCAGCGGGGAGCCCAGGCAGGAGGACCTTTAGTCCCGGTTGGTCACACCAACCGGGACCAAAGGTCATCCACGCGTCAGCTTCAGGCAGCAGCTGGGGGTTTTTTTTGAAGTGGGGGGGGGGGAGGTTGGGGGGTTTTGGAGGGTTAATTTAGGGGTTTCATATTGTGTTAGCTAGCTAATAGGGAGAAGTGTCCTCTCTTTCTCCGTGCTCGGTCGACGGTAGCTACTATACATATAGAGATAACTCGATGCTAGCTAATAAGAAAATGAAGGAAACCATTAATTACACAAGATCGTCATGCTGAACATATATAGAGAGAAGTGACATCTCTTTCTCCGTGCTTGGTCGAACAACAAGTTTTCGTATATCTATCCGACGGTACTACATATATACAATATAACATCTTTTACAATCCCTAACATCATCTACCTAAGATCCAATCACAAATCCGCATGGTATTCCCCGTCTTTAGGTATGACGTGGTCAAGAAAGAATCCCGCCAATTCCTCTTGAATTGCTCGTATGCGATCATGTGGTAGGAGTTCATCCCGCATCTGCCAGATCTAATTTAAAGAAGGGGGTCAATACATGCATATATATAAATAAAACTCAACACAATTGATGGTAATATATAAAATAAAATTGTGAATATTATTTACGTACTTCAAATTGTTTGTCAGAGAAGCCCCGCTCAGAGGTCGAGTGGCGAATGAACTCGCATACGTAGTATGCACATAAAACAGTCCCTTCTTTCTGGTACAAGCACTTTACGAGAATAGAGTTCAATCAAACTGATAAGCAAGCATGGTAATGATATATTGATGAAAATTTGAATCAATTCGAGATGCGCGGAACTAGTTAGTACTACTTACTTTGGGGTGCATAAATCGCAACTCTTTGTTTAGATCGGGAACCTTTCGGGTGAACTTCTTCCAAACCCTGCCAGGCAAAGAAAATGATTACTTGATATCAGGAAATTAACGAAAGTTGCATGCCGATATGGTCCCGGTATTGACTGAACTTACTTCTTGAGCATTGCAGTCATGTCCGCATAATTCTCGGGATCTTTACGTCTCGAGTCTAAGACAGTTACTAATGCCCCGTCAAGCTTAATGGATAGCAGAATAAAGTGGAAACTGCGCACGCATATATAACTCATCAATTACATTACTTAACCTCGAGTAAGCGAAACTGAGTATACAGAGAAGACAGCAATACTTACTTGAAGTTGTAAGGAAAGAGTATTTCCATTTTGTTTTGATGTATAAGGAACGACTGTAGCAAGTTCTCCTCGGTCTCTTTGATTGAGTTTTTAACCGTCCATTCATTTACGGCATCTAGACTAATGAACCCAACGTCGAAGATTCCTATGTTTTTGCATTCGAAGATCTTCAATCTGCATAATATAGTGAGGATAATTATATATACATGCAATGAACGAGCTGAGCTAGAGACTTAACTATAGAAGTAATACTTACAGACAGTAGGAAGTCATGAGTTGTTTGTCGAGGGCCAGTTGATTGTATAACTGAAATAACTCCACAAATTCAACAGGCATCACGGAAAGTCCAATGAATTCGTGCTCTGGTTTCACTGCCACATACATAGTGTCACTCCCAGACTCCCTGCAGGTTTTCATGTACCACTCATGCAATTTGTACATCATTGTTGTTAGAGGAGGATGATCAAGTTTGACGAGAGGCTTCCCGTGCACGTATTTATATTCTTCTTTTGTTACCTCAGCCGTTTGAAAAATTACATCATCCCCCAAGTAATCACCACGATTGGTACCAGGCACCATCCCCGGATGATTAGCGACGATATCGCTAGACACCTTGAGCGGGCGGCACGATTGCTTCTCCTGTTCGCCGAGCTGGGGAATTGTTTTCCCACTTCTTCGTTCTGCTAACCTTGCATCACTGGAAGTACTTCCCGACCGCCGCGCTTCTTCATATGTCTTTTTAAGAATGCGGACATAGTTGGAATCCGGCGGAGGCGGTGGTGGTCGCTTCAGGGCATCGATAGTGTGCTTCACTTTCACCGGATCTAGCTTCTCCTTCGGAGGTCGAGTTTTCTTTGCAAAATGGTCCCTCACTTGGGCACGACATATCTCCTCGTTTTCAGACTCGGTCCTCTCATATGGTAACTTTTCCATAGGCTTGAGAGATGGACCGTATCTGAATTGCCTCCCGCCTCTACTTGTACTGCTAGCCACCGGAGCGGCGGCGTCTCTCTTCCGTCGTTGCTGACGAGGCGGGGAAGGAGGCGGAGTGCTCCGACGCGCCGGAGTAGACGAAGGAGGAGGCGGAGTGCCCTCACGCGTCGGAGGAGCTGGAGAAGGAGGCGGAGTGCCCTGATCACTCGCCGGAGGAGGAGGAGGAGGAGGAGGCGGAGTGCCCTGACTCGCCGGAGGAGGAGGAGGAGGCGGAGGCGTCCAGTTTGGAAGCTTGATGTACTCCTTCTGCCATAGACATGTACTCCTCAGAGCACGAACCAGCTGATTCTCCCCTTCACCTCTAGAGTGGTAAAGCTCGAGCTCCTCAAATCCCTCCATTACTTCATCCACCATCACAACAGCATAGCCATGTGGAATCGGAAGGCAGTGAAAAGTTCCGTTGGGTTGAGGAGGTGCAACAGAGCCGAGAGCCGCCTTGAAAGTGAGGTTATGGCATTTCGTCATAAGCTCGCAATTTTGAGCCTCCGTGATAGTATCCACGGGGTAGATAGGCTCCGTGAAGTCAGTCTGAACGGGCTCCATGGAAGCCACGCTGCTTCTCCGCTGAGATGGCGGGGTAGCTTCTGGGGTAGCTTCGTGCCGCTGAGATAGTTGGCCGGCAGCTCGCTGGCTCTCAGCTTCCTCTAGCTTTTGTAGTCTTGCACTCATCTTCTGCATGTCGCTCAGCTCCGCTTTCCTCTTTCTCTCCTGGCTTCTGTAACCGCCTGCGTCGGGAAACCCAAACTTCCACGGAACGGAGCCTGGTGTGCCTCGTGTTCGTCCAGGGTGCTCAGCATTCCCTAGGGCCTCAGTCAGCTCGTCCTTCTCTCTGTCGGGAATGAACGTCCCTTCCTGCGCTGCGGTGATATACTTCTGAAGCTTCGTGACGGGTATTGCAAGTTGCTCTTCCGTCCAACGTCACTTCCCTGTTTCAGGGTCCAAAGTTCCCCCAACCCCGAAGAACCAAGTCCTTGAACGGTCTGGCCATTTCAATGTCTCTGGTTCGACCCCTTTAGCAATCAGGTCATTCTCAGCTTTGTCCCACAACGGCCGGGCTTTGAGGTAGCCACCTGACCCCGTGTGATGGTGATACTGCTTCTTTGCAGCGTTGTTCTTGTTTGTCTCTGACATTTGCTTACTCTTGTCTGATGTCTTGTAGGCCACAAATGCGGGCCAGTGATCTCTTATCTTCTCAAATCGGCCGATGAATTCTGGAGTCTCACCTTTGTCGACAAACTTTGATTTCAACTCCTTCTTCCACCTCCTGAATAGATATGCCATCTTCTTAAGAGCACACGCCTTGACCAGTGGCTCTATAACGGGCTTATTCGGATCCTCCTCTGGCTGTAGGGTGAAATTTGCCTTCAGCAAGGTCCAAAGATCATCTTTCTGTCTATCGGTGACATAATCACCTTCAGGGGCGTCGTCCTTAGGCTTATTCCATTGCTTGATGCTGATCGGGATGTTGTCCCTAACAATAGCTCCGCACTGAGCAGAAAATGCGTCCTTGGTCCGCTTGGGTTCAATCGGTAGGCCATCGTCCGCGAGTGTTGTGATCGTGAACCTTTCATCCTTGCGCAACCTCTTCTTCGGGCCTCGTCTCATTACCGAAGTTTGGCTCGATCCGGAGGGCTATAAAAGAAGAAAGAAGAGTTAATATATGTACATACCAAAACAATTAATGCATCAATTAGCTAGTCAGCACCTCCGGACCATCATGATCATGTCACCGGAGCCATCATGATCATGTCCTTCATCCTCCATTGTTCCATCGGTGTCGTTGAGAAACGACAAGACAGCATCACCTCCGGCGAGGATTATCTCCCCTAACAACTGTTCTTGTTCCAAGTCTCTTTGATCCATAGTTTCTGCAAATATTACAACATGGCAATTAATATACAAACATGAATGTCCGACGTACGGACCGCCTCTCTCATGAATGTCAAACAAGGGATTCTCTTAACCTTTAAGGGATTTAATTAACAAAATGGCGCCATTCTGGATGTGCAGAAAATGGTCCATATTTTTCCTGATCTCATCTACCCTTCTATATGTCACGTTGTCTAGTGTCAAAGGATTCAAGAAAACCAAGGCTTCATCATTAGTCGGAAGTAACAGGCGCATAATGGTACGAAGCTCTCCAAAATTGTTTTGGAACGGAGTCCCGGATAGGATAATTAATTAGCTTTTTGGTACGAAGTTCAGCAAGAGCCTTCCAAATATCGCTATTTGGAAGGCCTTTGCTGAAATTCGTACCAAAAAGCAAATTATTCTATCCGGAACTCCGTTCCAAAACAACTTTGAAGAGCTTCATAGCATCATACGCATGTTACTTCCAGCTAATGATGAAGCCATGGATTTCTTCAATACTTTGACAGACAACGTGACATATAAAGAATATATATAGATGAGATCAAAAAAAAAATTGGATCAACTTGTGCACATCCATAATGGGGGCATTCTTGATAAATCTATGTTACCGGAGTTATCTATGTTACCGGAGGGGGTAGACGACAACGACGCTCACCCCTCATGTCATGTCCGACGTCCCCCCTCATGTCGAAGTTATCGGGGAGGGGGTAGACGACAACGACGCTCACCCCTCATGTCCGACGTCCGACATCCCCCCTCATGTCATGTCGGACGTCCCCCCTCATGTCATGTCGGATGTCCCCCCTCATGTCGAAGTTACCGGAGTTTTCTTCTAGGGGTTTGGCTGACCACGAGAGTTTGTCAGGTAGGGGAGGGGGGGTAGGAGATCGACAACGCTTTTTTTCTAGGGTTTGCGTGGCCTCGAGAGTTGGTCGCCCGATATGTCCGACGTCCCCCCTCATGTCGAATTTACCGGAGTTTTCTTCTAGGGGTTTGGGTGGCCTCGAGAGTTTGTCGGGTAGGGGCGGGAGGGGGTAGGAGATCGAGGGGACGGCGACATACATACATATAGCCACATACATACATGGAAAAAAATGCTATGAACAAAAAAATGCTATGAACAAAAAAACATCATATATACATCCATCCATACATACATATAGCCACATACATATATACATTATATATGAACAAAAACATGCTATGAACAAAAAAACATCATATATACATCCCCCTCTCGACAACGCTCTTTCTTCTAGGGTTTGGGTGGCCTCGAGAGTTTATCGGGTAGGGACGGGAGGGGGTAGGAGATCGACAACGCTCTTTCTTCTAGGGTTTGGGTGGCCTCGAGAGTTTATCGGGTAGGGACGGGAGGGGGTAGGAGATCGACAACGCTCTTTCTTCTAGGGTTTGGGTGGCCTCGAGAGTTTATCGGGTAGGGACGGGAGGGGGTAGGAGATCGACAACGCTCTTTCTTCTTTTGCACATCCATAATGGGGGCATTCTTGCTAAATCTATATTACCGTAGTTTTCTGTATGAATTTTTTTTCTAGGGTTTGGGTGGCCTCGAGAGTTGGTCGCCCGGTATATCGAGAGGGGGGGTGAACATTTTACCTTAGTAACTTAGAAAAAAAATGTTATCGGGGAGGGGGTATATCGACCCCCCCTCCCCCCTCATGTCGAAGTTATCGGGGAGGGGGTATATCGACAACGACATACATTCCGGATAACATATACACACATACACACACATATACATGAACATATATACATATACATGAAAAAAACATATACATGACTTTTTACATGAACATATACACACATATACATGAACATATATACATATACATGAAAAAAACATATACATGAGTTTTTACATGAAAATATACACACATATACATGAACATATACATATACATGAAAAAAAACATATACATGGCCGGAAAGGGGGGGGCTCACTGGGGTGGGCGGCGATGGCTGGAGGCCGGCGATGAGGACGGCGGGCTAGGGGCGGCACGCGGTGACGGGGACGAGGACGGCGGGCGCTCGGGGAGGCGACGACGACGAGGGCGGCGGGCTCGGGGAGGCGACGACGCGGCGACGGGGAGGCAACGGCGACGACTGGGACGGCGGGCTCGGGGAGGCGACGACGACGAGGACGGCGGGCTTGGCGACGGCGACGACGCGGCGGCGTCGGGGAGGCGACAGCGACGACGGGGACGGCGGGCTCGGGGAGGCGACGACGACGAGGACGGCGGGCTCGGCGACGGCGACGACGCGGCGACGGGAAGGCGACGGCGACGACGAAGACGGCAGGCTCGGGGAGGCGACGACGCGGCGACGGGGAGGCGGCGGCGACGACGGGGACGGCGGAATCGGGGAGGCGGGCTCGGGGCAACTGGTAGATGAAAACCTGAAATTTTCCAAGGGTTTTCTTATATACAAGAAGTATTGGTCCCGGTTGGTGGCACCAACCGGGACCAATGCCCACCTTTAGTCCTGGTTGGTGCCACCAACCGGGACCAAAGGTCTCTTTTCGTCAGCCCAAAGGGCGGGAAGCAGAGACCTTTGGTCCCGGTTGGTGGCACCAACCGGGACTAAAGGGTGGCATTGGTCCCGGTTGGTGCCACCAACCGGGACCAAAGGTGGGCATTGGTCCCGGTAGGTGCCACCAACCGGGACTAAAGGGTGGTGCTGCCCGGGGCCAAAAGTTTAGTCCCACCTCACTAGCTGAGAGGGCTCGAGAGTGGTTTATAAGCGCTGCTGCGCCAACCCTCTCGAGCTCCTCTCAATAGCAGGCTTACGGGCCTAATCGCACACACCTCTGCCTGTGGGCCTTCTGGGCCTTCTGCGGGCCTGAATCCTGGCCCAACTAGATGGTTGGGTTTCTAGTCGTATTCAGGCAGTGGTGGCCCACTAGGCGGCATTTTTTTTAATTTTTTTCTACTTTTTTTGTTTTCTTTTTTGCTTTATTTATTTTCTTTTGTTTCTACTTACAGTTTTTCAGTGATTCTTTTTGCTTTTAGGTCACAAAAATTATAAACTTTCTGTTAGTGCCATTAGTTTCCAAATTTGAATAGTTTAAATTTGAATTCTTTTAAATTGGTGTGAATCACTAGTTTGTGAATAACTTTACTATAAAAATAGATTTTTGAGTGATTCTTTTTCCTGCTATTTAATATTACTGTGTTTTATCATTATATTCAATTTGGTAATTTTTAGGTAATTTTAAATGTCTGTTTTAACCAAAAACAGATTTTGTTATTTTAGTTTGCTATTAAAGTTTCTAAAAAAATCTTTATGAAAATTCTTTTTGCTATTAATGTTTTGAACAAAAAATACTTTGATAACTTTAGTTGCATAAATTTTATATAATTTTAGTTTCATAAATACTAGAGGTTTATAAAATATTTTTAGTTGATTCCTTTTGCTATTAGAGTTTTATAAAAGCTTTTTAGTTGATTCTTTTTGCTATTGAAGAATATTATAGTTTTATTTTAGTTGATCATAACAGAATTTTTTAATTAATTATTTTTGCTATTAGAGTTTCATAAAGGTTTTCTAGTTCATTCTTTTTGCTATTAGTTCATTCTTTGAGCTAAATGACCCTGAAATTGAAAAGCACTTCAAATGAACTCTGAAAAGGTTGAAAGTTGGCATGGTATCATCATTACACCCACATAGCATGTGCTAAAAAGTTGAGAGGGTTACAGCAAAAACTGGATGCACTTTGTGTACAAAACGGACAATCTCTTTCGAAGTATCAGGGTTTCGGACGAAAACACATCTGTTACAAAAGGCATTTAATTTCTTCACATGTAATTGCAATGATATAGTTGTGGAGAGAAAGTCTTCACTTTTTCTTCGCTTGTGTCCTTTGCTTATTGCGCCGTAACCATGGATAATCTTCATCGTTTAACAGGGTGCTTGGGTCAGCCTTGACTTTGAAGGGAGGAATTTCATGAAACTTTTCATAATCTTCAGACATGTCTGTCTTGCCCTCCAATCCCATGATGTCTCTTTTTCCTGAAAGAACTATGTGGCGCTTTGGCTCATCGTATGATGTATTCGCTTCCTTATCTTTTCTTTTTCTCGGTTTGGTAGACATGTCCTTTACATAGAAAACCCGCGCCACATCATTGGCTAGGACGAATGGTTCGTCTGTGTACCCAAGATTGTTGAGATCCACTGTTGTCATTCCGTACTGTGGGTCCACCTGTACCCCGCCTCCTGACAGATTGACCCATTTGCACTGAAACAAAGGGACCTTGAAATCATGTCCATAGTCAAGTTCCCATATATCCACTATGTAACCATAATATGTGTCCTTTCCCCTCTTGGTTGCTGCATCAAAGCGGACACCGCTGTTTTGGTTGGTGCTCTTTTGATCTTGGGCGATCGTGTAAAATGTATTCCCATTTATCTCGTACCCTTTGTAAGTCAATACAGTCGAAGATGGTCCCCTGGCCAACGAGTACAGCTCATCAGAAACAGTGTTGTCACCCATGAGACGTGTTTGCAACCAACTGCCGAAAGTCCTGATGTGTTCATATGTAATCCAGTCGTCACACTGCTCCGGGTGTTTGGAGCGCAGAATATTCTTGTGTTCATCGACATACGGGGTCACCAAGGTAGAATTCTGTAGAACTGTGTAGTGTGCTTGAGACCAAGAATGCCCGTCCCTACATATTATTGAGTCCGCTCCTAGCGTGCCTTTTCCAGTCAGTCTCCCCTCATACCGCGATTGAGGGAGACCAATCTTCTTAACGTCAGGAATGAAGTCAACAAAAAACCCAATGACATCCTCTGTTTGATGGCCCATGGAGATGCTTGCTTCTGGCCTAGCGCGGTTACGAACATATTTCTTTAAGACTCCCATGAACCTCTCAAAGGGGAACATATTGTGTAGAAATACAGGGCCCAGAACGACAATCTCGTCGACTAGATGAACTAGGACGTGCGTCATGATATTGAAGAAAGATGGTGGGAACACCAGCTCGAAACTAACAAGACATTGCACCAAATCACTCCTTAACCTTGACAGGATTTCTGGATCGATCACCTTCTGAGAGATTGCATTGAGGAATGCACATAGCTTCACAATGGCTAATCGAACGTTTTCCGGTAGAAGCCCCCTCAATGCAACCGGAAGCCGTTCCGTCATAATCACGTGGCAGTCATGAGACTTTAGGTTCCGGAACTTTTTATCTGCCATATTTATTATTCCCTTTATATTCGACGAGAAGCCAGACGGGACCTTCATACTGAGCAGGCATTCAAAGAAGATTTCCATCTCTTCTTTGGTAAGAGCGTAGCTGCCAGGACCTTCATACTGCTTTGGATGCATGCCGTCTTTTTCATGCACACGTTGTTGTTCCTCCCGTGCCTCCGGTGTATCTTTTGTCTTCCCATACACTCCCAAGAAGCCTAGCAGGTTCACGCAAAGATTCTTCGTCATGTGCATCACGTCGATTGCAGAGCGGACCTCTAGGTCTTTCCAATAGGGTAGGTCCCAAAATATAGATTTCTTCTTCCACATGGGTGCGCGTCCCGCATCGTCAGTCGGAACAGATAGTCCGCCAGGACCCTTTCCAAAGATTACATGTAAATCATTGACCATATCAAGTATGTGATCACCAGTACGGAGGGCGGGCTTCTTCCGGTGATCTGCCTCACCTTTGAAATGCTTTCCTTTCTTTCGACATTGATGGTTGGTCGGAAGAAATCGACGATGCCCCAGGTACACATTCTTCCTGCATTTGTCCAAATATATACTGTCGGTGTCATCTAAACAGTGTGTGCATGCGTGGTATCCCTTGTTTGTCTGTCCTGAAAGGTTACTGAGAGCAGGCCAATCGTTGATGGTTACAAACAGCAACGCATGTAGGTCAAATTCCTCCTGTTTGTGCTCATCCCACACACGTACACCTTCTCCATTCCACAGCTGTAAAAGTTCTTCAACTAATGGCCTTAGGTACACATCAATGTCATTGCCGGGTTGCTTAGGGCCTTGGATGAGCACTGGCATCACAATGAACTTCCGCTTCATGCACAACCAAGGAGGAAGGTTATAGATACATAGAGTCACGGGCCAGGTGCTATGATTGCTGCTTTGCTCCCCAAAAGGATTAATGCCATCTGCACTTAAACCAAACCATACGTTCCTTGCGTCACCTGCAAAGTCCCCCCACCTTCTCTCGATTTTTCTCCACTGCGACCCGTCAGCGGGTGCTCTCAACTTCCCGTCTTTCTTACGGTCTTCTTTGTGCCATCGCATCAACTTGGCATGCCCTTTGTTTCTGAACAGACGTTTCAGCCGTGGTATTATAGGAGCATACCACATCACCTTGGCAGGAACCCTCTTCCTGGGGTGCTCGCCCTCAACATCACCAGGGTCATCTCGTCTGATCTTATACCGCAATGCACCGCATATCGGGCATGCGTTCAAATCCTCGTACTCACCGCGGTAGAGGATGCAGTCATTAGGGCATGCATGTATCTTCTGCACCTCCAATCCTAGAGGGCATAGAACCTTCTTTGCTTCGTACGTACTGCCGGGCAATTCGTTATCCTTTGGAAGCTTCTTCTTCATTATTTTCAGCAGCGAACTAAATCCCTTGTCAGATACACCATTGTCTGCCTTCCATTGCAGCAATTCCAGTGTGGTACCGAGCTTTCTGTTGTCATCTTCGCAATTTGGGTACAACCCTTTTTTGTGATCCTCTAACATGCGATCGAACTTCAACTTCTCCCTTTCACTTTCGCATTCTCTCTGTGCATCAACAATGACCCGACGAAGATCATCATCGGGCACATCGTCTGGTTCCTCTTGATCTTCAGCTTCCCCCATTGCAGCATCACCGTATTCAGGGGGTGGGTAGTTGTCATCATCCTCTTCTTCTTCGTTGTCTTCCATCATAACCCCTCTTTCTCCGTGCTTGGTCCAAACATTATAGTGTGGCATAAAACCCTTCTCAAGCAGGTGGAAGTGAAGGGTTTTAGAGTTGGAGAAAGCCTTCGTATTCTCACAGACAGTACATGGACAATGCATAAAACCATTCTGCTTGTTTGCCTCAGCCGCTTCGAGCAAATTATGCAGGCCCTTAATATACTCGGAGGTGCGTCGGTCACCGTACATCCATTGCCGGTTCATCTGCGTGCGTTATATAGTTCTTATTATTGAACAACATATAACTCTCTAGAGCATCTAATTAAAACACACAAGTAAGAACTTTTTTCTTTTAGAAAGAAGATAAGAAGAAGAGGCTAACCACGGTGTTGCCGGCGCCGAGATGGGCGCGGGCGATCGACGGCGGTGAGGACGGGGACGGGACAGGATGGACCGCCAAACCTAGACAAATCTTGATGAAAATGGAGCTTGGACAAGTAGCTTCGAGAGGAGAAAGCTTAAGTGTGGCTCGGGCATTTCATCGAACACCTCATGTGCATAGGAGGTGAGCTAGAGCACCACAAAAGCTCTCCCACGGCCGGGCAAAAAAACAGAGCAATGCATTGCTCTGCTCGCGGGCGGGGGCTATATATAGGCCAACCATTGGTCCCGGTTCCAGCCACAAACCGGGACCAATGGTTGTGGGCTAGGAGCGAGGCGCATTGGTCCCGGTTCGTGGCTGGAACCGGGACAAAAGGGGTCACCTTTAGTCCCGGTTCCAGCCACAAACCGGGACCAATGGTTGTGGGCCAGGAGCGAGGCACATTGGTCCCGGTTCGTGTCTGGAACCGGGACTAAAGGGTCCAGACGAACCGGGACCAATGCCCCACGAGGCCCGGCCGGCCCCCTGGCCTCACGAACCGGGACCGTTGATCGAATTTGTCCCGGTTCGTGACTGAACCGGGACTAATGGGCTGGCCCGGCCTGGACCAAAGCCCTGTTTTCTACTAGTGCTATCATAGCCAGGTGAAAATGTCCATCGGTCAAACCCCGTTCGGCGAAAGTCAAAGGCCTAGATCCGCCCGGTCAACAGTGCCTGGGTTAGACGGGACAGGGTACTTGGCGGGGGTGGGGGGTAGCTATGCCGCCAGGTCTTGCGCTGGGCCCTCTTACACGTCTGGAAGTGTGGTGGCAGGTGCAAGCACCCGGCACGCGGCTCCGTAGTGTGACCCCCCTCACGGACGTCGCTGCCGCCGTCGCACGGAGGGGGGAAACGGCCACGTCGCACAGACACGGAGGGAATCTTACGGTGGGTTGTGCCAGGACCTTGATCCGAAGTGTACCTATGGGCTGTCCTATCATAGCCAGGTGAAAATGTCCATCGGTCAAACCCCGTCCGGCAAAAGTCAAAGGCCTAGATCCGCCCGATCAACAGTGCCTGGGTTAGACGGGACGGGGTACTTGGGGGGGGTAGCTATGCCGCCAGGTCTTGCGCTGGGCCCTCTTACACGTCTGGAAGTGTGGTGGTAGGTTCAAGCACCCAGCACGCGGCTCCGTAGTGTGACCTCCCTCACGGACGTCGCTGCCGCCGTCGCACGGAGGGGGGAAACGGCTACGTCGGGAAGACACGGAGGGAATCTTGCGGTGGGTTGTGCCCGGACCTTGATCTGAAGTGTACCTAAGGGCTGGCCTATCATAGCCAGGTGAAAATGTCCATCGGTGAAACCCCGTCCGGCGAAAGTCAAAGGCCTAGAGCCGCCCGGTCAACAGTGCCTGGGTTAGACGGGACAGGGTACATGGGGGGGTAGCTATGCCGCCAGGTCTTGCGCTGTGCCCTCTTACACATCTGGAAGTGTGGTGGCAGGTGCAAGCACCTGGCACGCCGCTCCGTAGTGTGACCCCCCTCACGGACGTCGCTGCCGCCATCGCACGGAGGGGGGAAACGGCCACGTCGGGCAGACATGGAGGGAATCTTATGGTGGGTTGTGCCCGGACCTTGATCCGAAGTGTACCTATGGGCCGGCCTATCATAGCCAGGTGAAAATGTCCATCGGTCAAACCCCGTCCGGTGAAAGTCAAAGGCCTAGATCCGCCCGGTCAACAGTGCCTGGATTAGACGGGACGTGGTACTTGGGGGCGGGGGTAGCTATGCCGCCAGGTCTTGCTCTGGGCCCTCTTACATGTCTGGAAGTGTGGTGGCAGGTGCAAGCACCCAGCACGCGGCTCCGTAGTGTGACCACCCTCACGGACGTCACTGCCGCCGTCGCACGGAGGGGGGAAACGGCCACGTCGGGCAGACACAGAGGGAATCTTGCGGTGGATTGTGCCCGGACCTTGATCCGAAGTGTACCTACGGGCTGGCCTCTATCAAAGCCAGGTGAAAATGTCCATCGGTCAAACCCCGTCCGGCAAAAGTCAAAGGCCTAGATCCGCCCGGTCAACAGTGCCTGGGTTAGACGGGACGGGGTACTTGGGGGGTAGCTATGCCGCCAGGTCTTGCGCTGGGCCCTCTTACACGTCTGGAAGTGTGGTGGCAGGTGCAAGCACCCGGCACGCGGCTCCGTAGGGTGACCCCCCTCACGGACGTCGCTGCCGCCGTCGCACAGACGGGGGAAATGGCCACGTCGGGCAGACACGGAGGGAATCTTGCGGTGGGTTGTGCCCGGACCTTGATCCGAAGTGTACCTATGGGCTGGCCTATCATAGCGAGGTGAAAATGTCCATCGGTCAAACCCCGTCCAGCGAAAGTCAAAGGCCTAGATCCGCCCGGTCAACAGTGCCTGGGTTAGATGGGACGGGGTACTTGGGGGGTAGCTATGCCGCCAGGTCTTGCGCTGGGCCCTCTTACACGTCTGGAAGTGTGGTGGCAGATGCAAGCACCCGGCACGCGGCTCCGTAGTGTGACCCCCTCACGAACATCGCTGCCGCCGTCGCACGGCGGGGGGAAACGGCCACGTCGGGAAGACACGGAGGGAATGATGCGGTGGGTTGTGCCCGGACCTTGATCCGAAGTGTACCTATTGGCTGGCCTATCATAGCCAGGTGAAAATATCCATCGGTGAAACCCCGTCCGGCGAAAGTCAAAGGCCTAGAGCGGCCCGGTCAACAGTGCCTGGGTTAGACGGGACGGGGTACTTGGGGGGGGGGGGGGGTAGCTATGCCGTCAGGTCTTGCGATGTGCCCTCTTACACATCTGGAAGTGTGGTGGCAGGTGCAAGCACCCGGCACGCCGCTCCGTAGTGTGACCCCCCTCACGGACGTCGCTGCCGCCGTCGCACGGAGGGGGGAAACGGCCACGTCGAGCAGACACGGAGGGAATCTTGCGGTAGGTTGTGGCCGGACCTTGATCCGAAGTGTACCTACGGGCTGGCCTATCATAGCCAGGTGAAAATGTCCATCGGTCAAACCCC
Source organism: Elymus sibiricus (assembly GCA_039707655.1). Taxonomy (NCBI): domain Eukaryota; kingdom Viridiplantae; phylum Streptophyta; class Magnoliopsida; order Poales; family Poaceae; genus Elymus; species Elymus sibiricus. Next base: position 366,475,357 of record CM077670.1, on the reverse strand, counting down.
GTCCGGCGAAAGTCAAAGGCCTAGATCCGCCCGGTCAACAGTGCCTGGGTTAGACGGGACGGGGTACTTGGGGGGGTAGCTATGCCGCCAGGTCTTGCGCTGGGCCCTCATACATGTCTGGAAGTGTGGTGGTAGGTGCAAGCACCCGGCACGCGGCTCCGTAGTGTGACCCCCCTCACGGACGTCGCTGCCGCCGTCGCACGGAGGGGGGAAACGGCCACGTCGGGCAGACATGGAGAGAATCTTGCGGTAGGTTGTGCCCGGACCTTGATCCGAAGTGTACCTACGGGCTGGCCGATCATAGCCAGGTGAAAATGTCCATCGGTCAAACCCCGTCCAGCGAAAGTCAAAGGCCTAGATCCGCCCGGTCAACAGTGCCTGGGTTAGATGGGACGGGGTACTTGGGGGGTAGCTATGCCGCCAGGTCTTGCGCTGGGCCCTCTTACACGTCTGGAAGTGTGGTGGCAGGTTCAAGCACCCGGCACGCAGCTCCGTAGTGTGACCCCCTCACGAACGTCGCTGCCGCCGTCGCACGGAGGGGGGAAACGGCTACGTCGGGAAGACACGGAGGGAATCTTGCGGTGGGTTGTGCCCGGACCTTGATCCGAAGTGTACCTATTGGCTGGCCTATCATAGCCAGGTGAAAATGTCCATCGGTCAAACCCAGTCCGGCGAAAGTCAAAGGCCTAGAGCCGCCCGGTCAACAGTGCATGGGTTAGACGGGACGGGGTACATGGGGGGGTAGCTATGCCGCCAGGTCTTGCGCTGTGCCCTCTTACACATCTAGAAGTGTGGTGGCAGGTGCAAGCACCCGGCACGCTGCTCCGTAGTGTGACCCCCCTCACGGACGTCGCTGCCGCCGTCGCACGGAGGGGGCAAACGGCCACGTCGGGCAGACACGGAGGGAATCTTGCGGTGGGTTGTGCCCGGACCTTGATCCGAAGTGTACCTATGGGCCAGCCTATCATAGCCAGGTGAAAATGTCCATCGGTCAAACCCCGTCCGACGAAAGTCAAAGGCCTAGATCCGCCCGGTCAACAGTGCCTGGATTAGACGGGACGGGGTACTTGGGGGCGGGGGTAGCTATGCCGCCAGGTCTTGCTCTGGGCCCTCTTACACGTCTGGAAGTGTGGTGGCAGGTGCAAGCACGCGGCTCCGTAGTGTGACCACCCTCACGGACGTCACTGCCGCCGTCGCACGGAGGGGCAAACGGCCACGTCGGGCAGACACAGAGGGAATCTTGCGGTGGATTGTGCCCGGACCTTGATCCGAAGTGTACCTACGGGCTGGCCTCTATCATAGCCAGGTGAAAATGTCCATCGGTCAAACCCCGTCTGGCGAAAGTCAAAGGCCTAGATCCGCCCGGTTAAGAGTGCCTGGGTTAGATGGGACGGGGTACTTGGGGGGTAGCTATGCCACCAGGTCTTGCGCTGGGCCCTCCTACACGTCTGGAAGTGTGGTGGCAGGTGCAAGCACCCGGCACGCGGCTCCGTAGTGTGACCCCCCTCACGGACGTCGATGCCGCCGTCACACGGAGGGGGGAAACGGCCACGTCGGGCAGACACGGAGGGAATCTTGCGGTGGGTTGTGCCCGGACCTTGATCCGAAGTGTACCTATAGGCTGGCCTATCATAGCCAGGTGAAAATGTCCATCGGTCAAACCCCATCCGGCAAAAGTCAAAGGCCTAGATCCGCCCGGTCAACAGTGCCTGGGTTAGACTGGACGGTGTACTTGGGGGGGTAGCTATGCCGCTAGGTCTTGCGCTGGGCCCTCTTACATGTCTGGAAGTGTGGTGGCAGGTGCAAGCACCCGGCACGCGGCTCCGTAGTGTGACCCCCTCACGGACGTCGCTGCCGCCGTCGCACAGAGGGGGGAAACGGCCACGTCGGGCAGACACGGAGGGAATCTTGCGGTGGGTTGTGCCCGGACCTTGATCCGAAGTGTACCTATGGGCTGGCCTATCATAGCCAGGTGAAAATGTCCATCGGTTAAACCCCTTCCGGCGAAAGTCAAAGGCCTAGATCCGCCCGGTCAATAGTGCCTGGGTTAGACGGGACGGGGAACTTGGGGGGGGGGGGGGGTAGCTATGCCGCCAGGTCTTGCGCCGGGCCCTCTTACACTTCTGGAAGTCTGCTGGCAGGTGCAAGCACCAGGCACGCAGCTCCATAGTGTGACCCCCCTCACGGACGTCGCTGCCGCCGTCGCACGGAGGGGGGAAATGGCCACGTCAGGCAGACATGGAGGGAATCTTGCGGTGGGTTGTGCCCGGACCTTGATCCGAAGTGTACCTATGGGCTGGCCTATCATAGCCAGGTGAAAATGTCCATCGGTCAAACCCCGTCCGGCGAAAGTCAAAGGCCTAGATCCGCCCGGTCAACAGTGCCTGGGTTAGATGGGACGGGGTACTTGGGGGGGTGGGGGGTAGCTATGCCGCCAGGTCTTGCGCTGGGCCCTCTTACACGTCTGGAAGTGTGGTGGCAGGTTCAAGCACCCGGTACACGGCTCCGTAGTGTGACCCCCCTCACGGACGTCGCTGCCGCCATCGCACGGAGGGGGGAAACGGCCATGTCGGGCAGACACGGAGGGAATCTTGAGGTGGGTTGTGCCCGGACCTTGATCCGAAGTGTACCTATGGGCTGGCCTATCATAGCGAGGTGAAAATGTCCATCGGTCAAACCCCGTCCGGCGAAAGTCAAAGGCCTAGATCCGCCAAGTTAACAGTGCTTGGCTTAGACGGGACGGGGTACTTGGGGGGGTAGCTATGCCGCCAGGTCTTGCGCTGGGCCCTCTTACACGTCTGGAAGTGTGGTGGCAGGTGCAAGCACCCGGCACGCGGCTCCGTAGTGTGACCCCCTCACGGACGTCGCTGCCGCCGTCGCACGGAGGTGGGAAACAGCCACGTCGGGCAGACACGGAGGGAATCTGGCGGTGGGTTGTGCCCGGACCTTGATCCGAAGTGTACCTAAAGGCTGGCCTATCACAGCCAAGTGAAAATGTCCATCGGTCAAACCCCGTCCGGCGAAAGTCAAAGGCCTAGATCCGCCGGTCAACAGTGCCAGGGTTAGACGGGACGGCGAAAGACAAAAATAGTAATAATTGAATTAATAAAAAGCACCAGCATCCATCATTAGGAAGATGGACCGTCACTGTGAATCTTCAGTGTCCGGAAAGGGTGAAGATTCACCGTAATGGTTCATCTCCTTAACAGGAGTGTAATGAAGACCGAAGCTTACTGCGTCTGGATTATCCGACTATTTAAAATGGTCATGTGGCTTGTCTTTGGGCGAGGTGGGACTAAAAGTTTTCTGAGAGACGGAAATTTAGAAAAAAAAAAAAAGTAATACAATTCTATGCCGACGGCAGCCGTCGGCATATGTCGTGATATCTATGACGACGGCTAACCGTCGGCATAGGTGCCCTGGATCGATGACGTGGCATGTGCCAAAGAAATTGTGCAGGAAAAAGGAAAAAAAACAAAAAAAATTCTATGCCGACGGCAGCCGTCTGCATATATCCTCTGTTCGGTCGACCAGCGCCTCCCGATCACCATTCTCGCCCCCACGCACTCGATCCACTCCACCGGGCCGCCACCGCCGCCATCTCTGCCCCCGCGCAGCCCAGACCACCCGCCGCCGCCGTCTCTGCACCGCGCCGCCCAGACCACCCGCCGCCGCCGTCTCTGCACCGCGCCGCCCAGACCTGCGCACCGCCCGGCCCGCGTCCATCTCTCCGGCCGTGGGGGTGCCGCGAGCTCCGGTCGTGGGGGCGACGCTTCTTCCTCCAGCTCCGGCCGCGGGTGCGCCGCGAGCTCCGGCCGTGGGGGAGCCCCCTTCTTGCTGCAGCTCCGACCGCGGGTGCTCCATGGGCTCCGGCCGTGGGGGCGCCTCCTCCTTCCTCTCCGTCATCTCCGCCCCCCCAGCAGCATCTTCCTCGATCGCTGTCTCCATCCAGCGTCGGCCCCCGACGATCTCCTTCCTCAACCGCCGGATCGAGGTGAGCATCGTCATTTAAAAAAATATGTTGCTGCTGTTAGGATTAGCACGTGCTAGTGTTAGCATTACTCGGAATTTAGTTCGGTAGTGTTAGGACAGGAAACTTAAATTTTAGTTCGGTAGTGTTGCCCGGAATTTTTGTTTCGGCAGTGTTAGAAATTTAGCCATATCTAGTTTTCCCAATGATTAGCTAGTGAAAGAATATACACGGGATGAATTTATTAGGTATTGCTAATCTAATTATTCAATAAATAATTATATGAAGCATATCTTGCAATTTGAGATGGATGATCTAAGTTGTTCTCTCGGTGGAATTTAAGTGAGTTGTGATGGTTTCATGGTTTGATGTGATGGTCGGGTTGGTGTTACCACCGGTTGCATCTCTCCCTTCACCCGCGTTGGGAGTGTCGGTTTCGATGGGACGCATTAGTCACAGTCGGCCAACCATCGACTTACCCCCTATCTTCGGGTTGTTATCTTGTGAACTATTTTCATGTCATTATCATTTTGCCATCAAAGATTTCTATATGAGATGTGATGGTCTAAATTTTTCACTCGGGGGAATTTACAGACTTTGTGGTGTTTCTTCTCCGTGAAGTGATCGTGGTCGGAGCTGTTGGTCCCTGATCATCCCGCCGCTGTTCGACTACTTCCTCTACAGCCGAGGGTGAGCTACAAATCCATCTCCTTCTCCGCTTTTTTTCATGTCACTAGATTACATTTTCACGTCAAGTCACGTAACCTAGGCGTCTCCCGTCCGGAAGGGTTGCATCGATAAATATGCATTCAATTGCATATTTATCACCGCAACTCTTTTGGATTGTCGAGCGTTTTCCACGGACAGCCCGAGGATGTGTAGATTGGGTACGTTCTCCATGCCCAACCCCGTTCCGAGACAGGATTTCAGCGGCGCCTCCCCATTGTTCTCCGGAGCACATTCTCTCGGCTATTTGCCGAGACGTGTATCTAGAGAACAGCAGGGAGGTGCTGCCGAAATTTTGTCTCGGAATGGGGTAGAGCATGGAGAACGTACTCAATCTACACATCCTCGGGTGGGATTAGGACCTATCTTTACCTATTAGAGATGTAGGTGGATTCAATGCCGTTAACGCAGTAGAAAATAAAAATTTGATGTGATTAATTTAAATGAATCCTTAATTTTGTTGTGTGGCTCTCAATAAAGCAGAGGATGGCAGATAATCAGTGGATGTACAGTGGTTTTATCCGTCAGAATCGAGTTACACCAGAGTGGGTCACGAGAACCAATGTGTTTTTGAAGGAGATATTCCGTCGTCCAATGAGAATTATCCCACAATGCCCTGTGCGAAATGTGAAAGACGTCTCCGTAAAAATCAGAAGGACATGTCTGAGCACCTTCGCACGCATGGATATATGCCAAACTTTGACATGCCGCCGATAAACTTTGCCGAGTGGGACCGTGGTAGAGAGGAGGTTATGCGACAACGCATCGGTGGTTATGCGGACGACGGGGTCAGAGACATGCTAGATGATGTCATTGCTGCAGAGATGGCACATGCGAGACCTTCAGAGAATGAACCGGAGGAGCCAGAGGCAACCGCAAAGGCCTTCTTGGAGATCTTGCCCTCGTCAAAGAAACCTCTTTATGCGGGTGCCAAAGTCTTTCATCTGGATGCCATCTCGCAACTGATGGCAGTCAAGGCTGAGTACGGCTGTAGCCAGAAATGCTTCGAAGCATTTCTGGGAGTATGGGCTAACAGCCTCCCCGAGGGTCATGAACTGCCGAAAAGCATGTATGCCACGAAGAAACTCATGAAGGCACTCTCTATGGATTAGGAGAAAATACATGTTTGTCCAAAGAATTGCCTTTTGTTTAGGCACGAATATGCGGATGACAAGTACTGTAGGGAGTGCGGTTCTTCTCGGTACCTTGAGGTGGTCGGTGAGGATGGTGAGAAGAGGCAGCTAGGCATCCCTGCAAAGGTTCTTCGGTATCTGCATTTCATAGAAAGACTGCAGCACCTTTTCATCACGGAGGAGTCTGCCAAAATGATGAAGTGGCACAAGGAAGGTATAAGGTACCATCCAAATAAAATCGTACATCCATCAGAAGGCGAAGCATGGAAGTCGTTCGATGAAGAATACCCCGGGGAAGCAGCCGAGGCTGGGAATGTCAGAATTGCCATATCAGGTGATGGGTTCAATCCATATGGTATGTCGTCCAATGCATACAACTGCTGGCCCGTGTTTGTTATTCCGCTTAATCTCCCTCCCGGTGCCCTAATGCAACGCAAGACCATGTTCTTGTCGCTCATCATTCCGGGGCCTGAATACCCGGGGAAGAATTTGGGTGTGTTTATGCAGCCGTTGGTGGATGATTTGCACCATTCTTGGTACTTCCCGAGGTTGACATACGACCGAGATCTGCAGAGAAATTTCTTGATGAAAGTTTGGTTGCACTATTGCATGCATGACTTTCCCGGTTATGCCCTTTTCTGCGGATGGTGAACAAGTGGGAAGATGCCATGCCCAGTGTGCATGCAGGCTCTACATTTAATTTGGCTGAAGAAGGTTGGCAAGTATGTAGCATTTGACCTGCATCGACAGTTCCTCCCTCCAGACCATCCAGACAGGGAAGACAAGAAGAACTTCACGAAAGGCCGGGTTGTCCATGAAGTAAACGAGATTCCAACGTTTCCGGGGGCAGATGTTCTTGCTCTGCTAAAAGCTCTCAAGCCCGAAGGCGAAAGCAAAGCCAAAGCCAAAGCCAAAGCCAAAGCCAAAGGCGAAGGCGAAGGCGAAGGCCAAGGCAAAGGCAAAGGCAAAGCCAAAGGCTTCGAGGGATATGGTGAGACGCACAACTGGACTCACATTACCCCCTTCACGAAGCTTCCCTATTTCAAGGACCTCAAACTTCCTTAGAACATCGATGTGATGCACACCAAAAAGAATGTCGCAGAGTCCCTTTTCCGCACGATCCTCAACATTCCTGATCAGACGAAGGATAACGTTAAAGCTAGAGCTGATCAACAGAAAATTTGTGATAGACCACGTCTAAACATGAAGCCTCCCACAGGCGGTCGAAGAAACTCGTTCAAGCCAGATGGTGACTTCGTACTTAAAAAACCAGAAAAGATGGAGGTATTGAAGTGGCTCAAACACATAGTGAAGTTCACTGATGGTTATGCATCGAATATAAGTAAGGGAGTCAATCTTTCAAGGGGCAAAGTGACCGGGCTCAAGAGTCATGACTATCATGTATGGATTGAGCGGATAATGCTGGTAATGGTTCGAGGTTATGTCCCCGAGCATGTCTGGCGAGTGCTTGCGGAGCTAAGCCATTTCTTCCGCACGCTCTGTGCTAAAGAAGTATATCCCGAGGTGATTAGACAATTGCATAAGAAGGCACCGGAGTTGATATGCAAGCTAGAGAAGATCTTTCCGCCAGGCTTCTTTACTCCGATGACACATCTCATTTTGCACCTCGCGAACAAGGTATTGTTGGGGGGCCCTGTGCAGAATCGTTGGCAGTACGGCCCTGAGAGACAGAACAAGCATCTCCGACACAAATGTGGAAACAAAGCTAAGATTGAAGCTTCCATAGCTGAGGCAGTTATCCTAGAGGAGGTGTCAGACCTCAGGACATCGTACTATCCAGACCACGTTCCCACTCTGCATAATAAGGTGCCTCGATACAATATAGAAGAGCCCAAGTATAAACCCAACCTCCATCTATTCAGCGGGCAAGGTGGCAGGGCTGGGGGCTCGATATCTTATAACATGCCACAACAAGAGTGGGAGGCCCTCATGTTCTATGTCTTGCACAACATCAAAGAAGTTGAGGATGTGTGGATGAGGTAATAGCACTACACCATTCCTTTATGTCTTGCACAACATCATGTTCTATGTTCACTTAGTCCCGTTCTAACACCGCTTTTCTTCTTTTAGTCAATTCATTCGTGAGGAGTGGACGGGAATGATTCCTCCTACTGAGGCGGAGGAACTTACTCTTCTCCGGCTTGGAAACCCTGGAAGGAAAAAATTTGTTGCTTGGTTCATGGAGAAAGTAAACTTTCACATTCCCCTATTAAATACCTAGTTCAACATTTATTAGTTTACCGAACTAATGCACCTAGCAATTTCAATTAAACTTGTAGGGACAAGATCCGAACATATCCATGGATGACGAATTGAGATGGGTTTCCATGGGTTTTGACCCTCGGGTCAAGACATGTGAAAAGTATGATGTGAATGGGTATCGCTTCCATACAGAGGAGCACCAGAACAGCCGACCTGATCCCAAGACTATAAATACCGGAGTGTACATGCAAGGTCAAAATTCAGTTGACTACTACTGAAGGGTACAAAAAATATACGAGCTTACATTCAGCCGTGGGCGCGAAACCCTAAGTCTCCCTATGTTCAAATGCTGATGGTTCGACCCAGTAGAGGGGCTGAGACATACGCCTTCCGTCGGTTTGGTCGAAGTTAAACCATCAACCGTGTATGCTGGAGCCGATCTCTTTATTGCGGCTACCCAAGCCACACAAGTTTATTACCTGCCTTACCCATGCCAGAAAGAGTACCAAAAGGGTTGGGAAGTTGTGTTCAAGGTGTCGCCACATGGTAAGCTACCGGACCCGAACGATGATGATTACTACAACATTAACCCCATGACATATGAGGGAGTGTTCTATCAAGAGCAACCTGATGATGATGTCGTCAGAAACGATGACGCTGACGCCTTGGGTGATGATGAAGTGGATCAAAACGATGACGATACACGGAATGATGGTGAGACCATTGTTAATGAAAATGACATACTTATGCTAGAAAAGTTAAACGAAGACGCTGACAACGAGGAAGAGCCTCCACCTCCGTCAGACAACGAAGATGATATGCGTGATAGTGATGATGAGACCAATCGAGGAATCGGTAACAACAGTGATGATTCGTATGGGTTCTAGCAGATGTACGTTTCATGTCTTTTTTTTCTATGGTTTGTTAATATGCCTTTTTATTATTATTTATTAATGTGTTTTTTATTCCTTATTATTATGCTTTTTTCTTCATTATTAATGTACTAATTGTTTATTCTCTTTTCAATGCAGGTTCGCTAAACATGGGCAAGGGGAAGGCCGACGGCACGGGTTTCCTATCGAAGCTCACCACGATGACTAGTCGGAGTGGTCGACCCCGTACTCTTCCCCCCCGACTACTTGAGGATGACTCCTCATAGGGAGGTCGAGGGTGAGGTGCCCCTACAGGTGGAGGGGGTGGGGGGAGAGCCCCTAGAGGAGGACAGGGTCGGGGCCAGAAACAGCGCTCCCTCACCGACTTAGGGTTGTCCTATTCGACGCCCTCCTCTACTGAGGTACCCTCCTCTAGTGAGGTACCCTTTGCCGAGGAGGAGGAGGAGGAGGAGGAGGAGGTTGGGGAGGGGGACGAGGAGGAGGAGGCAGGCGAGGAGGATGGTGGTGGCGGGGAGGATGGTGGTGGCAGCAAGGGGGTTGCCCACAACAAGGGGTGGCTGCGTGGTAATGCAAAGGACCCTCCCCTTCCTGCTACCGAGGAGCAGAAGTGGCTCATTGAGCCCAAGGGGAAAGACTAAGTGCCACTTAATCATAATTTAATTCTTTTGCTTGTACACATGCTAATATTTTCATTCTTTTGATTGTACACATGCTCATATTTTCATTCTTTCTGTCTTTTGCAGCAACTGGATAATTCCTAAAGGGGCCCGTCTTCCAAATGGCGTCATCACCATTTTGCTGAATGAACACTGGCCGGGGCTGTTCCATCCGGATCCAGTCAGGTAGCCTGAGCACCGGGTTTTGGCCACGAGCTGGGACCACTGGGAAGCGCCCCCCCACCCGGACCATACCACGTATGCTAAGGCCGTGATCACAAATTTTTGGGTAAGTTCTCTTCAGAAGCACGAGTCTTGAGTTTCGTTCCTAGTTTATCATTGAATGGTTTAACTCATGGCTTCTTCCATTCCGGTTTTCTGAATGATTTAGAAATACTATCGAGTTCTTGAGGAGCACAAGTCCACTGCCGACGAGATCATGCTGCGCCAAGCGAGGAAGAAGGCCCGTCAGATGCAGTACGAGGTGCGCTGGGTGGCCATCTCGCAATATCATCACGACGCTCTTGAGACGAAGATGACCAAGGACACTAGTAGAAAAACGACTTTACGTTCGCATCATTAGTCCCGCTTTGACTACGGCCCGGGACTAATGTGACCATTAGTCCCGGTTCCAACGGCTAGGGGCAGGGGAATCATTAGTCCCGGTTCGTGTTGAACCTTTAGTCCCCGTTTGTGACACAAACCAGGACTAAAGGTGTGGTGGCAGGCTGGTGTCAGGCTGGGGCCCCACGATCACCTTTAGTCCCGGTTCGTGTCACAAACCGGGACTAGAGGTTCACCTTTAGTCCCGGTTTGTTACATGAACTGGGACTAAAGGTCTGGTGGTAGGCTAGTGTCAGGCTGGGGCCCCACGATCCCCTTTAGTCCCGGTTCGTGTCACAAACCGGGACTAGAGGTTACCCTCTAGTCCCGGTTTGTTACATGAACCGGGACTAAAGGTGTCACTATATAAACCCTTCATCCAGCCCGAGCCGAAGCTCTCTATTATTCCCCTTTCCTCTCCTCTCTGTTCTTCCCCTCTTGCTCGAGCTCATCCTCCATTTTTGCAAAAATTTGTCCTTTCATCAATCCCAGTGTTCACAAAGGTTAGCAACTTTGTCCTTTCATCTCTCATTGCTAGATTAGCTCATGCGATGCTCTGTAAGTATAGTGATTTGTGGGTTCTAGTTTGGGAGTAATTATGTGGGAGTTTATTTGATTTATATGCAATTTGAGCTCAAATTAACTTCTTAGTTTGCATATGTGTAGGTGTGGTTTACTTAGTGCCTTCCCGTCCCCGTCCTAACCACCGTCGATCGCCCGCACCGTCCCGTCGCCGGCACCACACCTTGGTGAGCCTCTTGTTCTTATCCTTTTTATAAAAAAAATATTATTTGTATGATTTAGATAGTTAATTGTATAATTTTCTTACATGTATGATTGTTTGTTATACATAGTGCCATGACTTTGATATCCGTCCCCGTCGGCCCTCGTCCGGTTTATGATTCGGATGTGGTATGTATATTCTCTTTTATAACTATTTGTTGCAATTCGCGTTTATGACAATTATGCCCATCAAGTTGACATAGATATTTTTATCTAGGAGGTATGTGAACCGGAAATTGCAACCGACCCTCTTGTCGAGAAGTTAAATTTAGTTGAAAAAGAAAACGATTATTTGAAAGAAAAATTGAAAAGAATTGAAGAAGAGAAGATGAAACTGGAGTTGTATGTTGTCGATGTCGTCGATGATCACAAGATCAAGATGGATGCAATGCGCTTGAAGATTAGAAAATTTAAAAAATATGCCGTTAATGAAGAGGCTTGGTATCACTATGCTGTTGGATCAATTGTTACCTTAGTTGCGATCTTGATCACATTTGTTGTTGCATTTAAATGCTTTAGCTAGAGAGTTTGTATGTTGTTTTATGAGAATAAGTGTGTATGAACTATATGTATAAACTTGTATTAATTTGGTCTTTTTGGTGTTGTGTAATGAAGATGAGCCAGCAATGGATGTACGATGACCGATGCTCTCCCCAGTTCATTAATGGCGTGCGTACTTTTCTGGTTGCGGCTGAGGCAAACAAGCGGGCGGATGGTTTTATGTGTTGTCCATGTGTTGTCTGTAAGAATGATCACAATTACTCTAACTCAAGAACCATTCACGTCCACCTGTTTACGTCCGGTTTCATGTTCGGCTATAACTGTTGGACCTAGCACGGAGAAAGAGGGGTCCTAATGGAAGAGAATGAAGAAGAAGAGGATGATGACAGCTATCCTGGCCATGGGTTCCCTGAATACGATGGTACAACAATGGGGGAAGAAGCTCAGCCGGCAATGGGGGAAGAAGCTGAAGAAGAGGCATCAGATGAGCCCGCTGATGATCTTGGTCGGGCCATTGCCGATGCAAAGAGAAACTGCGCAAGTGAAAATGAGAAGCTGAAGTTGCAGTGCATGTTAGAGGATCAGAAGAAATTGTTGTACCCAAATTGCGAAGATGACAAGAAAAAGCTGGGTACCACACTGGAATTGCTGCAATGGAAGGCAGAGAGTGGTGTATCTGACAAGGGATTTGAAAAGTTGATGATAATGTTAAAGAAGAAGCTTCTAAAGGACAACGAATTGCCTGACAGTACGTACGAAGCAAAGACGGCTGTCTGCCCTCTAGGATTAGAGGTGCAGAAGATACATGCATGCCCTAATGACTGCATCCTCTACCGCGGTGAGTACGAGGATTTGAATGCATGCCCGGTATGCGGTGCATGCGCTATAAGATCAGCCGCGATGACCCTGGTGATGTTGAGGGCGAGCGCCCCAGAAAGAAGATTCCTGCCAAGGTGATGTGGTATGCTCCTATAATACCACGGTTGAAACGTTTGTTCCAAAACAAAGAGCATGCCAAGTTGATGCGATGGCACAAAGAAGACCGTAAGAAAGACGGGAAGTTGAGAGTACCCGCTGACGGATCGCAGTGAAGAAAAATCGAGAGAAAGTGGAAGGACTTTGCAGATGACGCAAGGAATGTATGGTTTGGTTTAAGTGCAGATGGCATTAATCCTTTCGGGGAGCAGAGCAGCAATCATAGCACCTGGCCTGTGACTCTATGTATCTATAACCTTCCTCCTTGGTTGTGCATGAAGCGGAAGTTCATTATGATGCCAGTGCTCATCCAAGGCCCCAAGCAACCCGGCAACGACATTGATCTGTACCTAAGGCCATTGGTTGAAGAACTTTTACAGCTGTGTAGTATAGAAGGTGTACGTGTGTGGGATGAGCACAAACAGCAGGAATTTGACCTGCGAGCAATGCTGTTTGTAACCATCAATGATTGGCCTACTCTTAGTAACCTTTCAGGACAGACAAACAAGGGATACCACGCATGCACGCACTGTTTAGATGATACCGTCAGTATATATTTGGATAAATGTAAGAAGAATGCGTACCTGGGACATCGTCGATTTCTTCAGATCAATCATGTCTTAAGAAAGAAAGGCAAGCATTTCAAAGGTGAGGCAGATCACCGGAAGAAGCCTCGCCACCATACTGGTCATGATATACTTGATATGGTCAAGGATTTAAAAGTAATCTTTGGAAAGGGTCCTGGCGGACAATCTGTTCCGAATGACGCTGACGGACACGCACCCATGTGGAAGAAGAAATCTATATTTTGGGACCTACCATATTGGAAAGAACTAGAGGTCCGCTCTGCAATCGATGTGATGCATGTGACGAAGAATCTTTGCGTGAACCTGCTAGGCTTCTTGGGCGTGTATGGGAAGACAAAAGATACACCGGAGGCATGGGAGGACCAGCAACGTATGCACGAAAAAGACGGCATGCATCCAAAGCAGTATCAGGGTCCTGCCAGCTACGCTCTTACCAAAGAAGAGAAGGAAATCTTCTTGAATGCCTGCTCAGTACGAAGGTCCCGTCTGGCTTCTCGTCGAATATAAAGGGAATAATAAATATGGCAGAGAAAAAGTTCCAGAACCTAAAGTCCCATGACTGCCACGTGATTATGATGCAACTGCTTCCGGTTGCATTGAGGGGGCATCTACCGGACCACGTTCGATTAGCCATTGTGAAGCTATGTGCATTCCTCAATGCAATCTCTCAGAAGGTAATCGATCCAGAAATCCTACCAAGGTTACAGAATGATTTGGTGCAATGTCTTGTCAGTTTCGAGTTGGTGTTCCATCCATCCTTCTTCAATATCATGACGCACGTCCTAGTTCACCTAGTCGAAGAGATTGCCATTTTGGGTCCTGTATTTCTACACAATATGTTCCCCTTTGAGAGGTTCATGGGAGTCTTAAAGAAATATGTTCATAACCGTGCTAGGCCAGAAGGAAGCATCTCCAAGGGCCATGAAACAGAGGAGGTCATTGAGTTTTGTGTTGACTTTATTCCTGACCTTAAGCCGATTGGTGTTCCCGAATCGCGGCATGAGGGCAGACTTGGTGGAAAAGACACGCTAGGAAAGGACCAAGTAATATGTATGGACGGGCATTCTTGGGCGCAAGCACACTACACAGTTCTACAGAATTCCAGCTTGGTGGGTCCGTATATCGATGAACACAAGAATATTCTATGCTCCAAACACCTGGAGCAGTCTGATGACTGGAATACACGTGAACACACGGGGACTTTCGACGGTTGGTTGCCGACACGTCTCATGCATGACGACAGTGTTGGAGATGAGATGTACTTGCTGTCCAAGTTACCATCTTCGACTATATTGACTTTCAAAGGGTACGAGATAAATGGGAATACATTTTACACGATCGCCCAAGATAAAAAGAGCACCAACCAAAACAGTGGTGTCCGCTTTGATGCAGCAAACACCAATAGGCCAAAGGACACATATTATGGTTACATAGAGGAGATATGGGAACTTGACTATGGACGTGAATTGAAGGTCCCTTTGTTTCGCTGCAAATGGGTCAATCTGTCAGGAGGCGGTGTAAAGGAAGACCCGTGGTACGGAATGACAACAGTGGATCTCAACAATCTTGGGTACGCAGACGAACCATTCGCCCTAGCCAATGATGTGGCGCAGGTTTTCTATGTGAAGGACATGTCTACCAAGCCGAGAAAAAGAAAAGATAAGGAAGCGAATACATCATACGATGAGCCAAAGCGCCACATAGTTCTTTCAGGGAAAAGAAATATCGTGGGAGTGGAGGACAAGATAGACATGTCAGAAGATTATGAAAAGTTTCATGAAATTGCTGCCTTCACAATGAAGATTGACCCAAGCATCCTGTTAAATGATGAAGATTGTCCATGGTTACGGCGCAAAGGGACACACGCGAAGAAAAAGTTTTATACCCAAAGATCCCACTCTGGGATGTGACCGTCTTCACCGTCATCACTTTCTTCTCTAGTGAGTTTCCGGACTTATCTCGAAAGTCCCACTTCGGACAAACCGGATGGAATCTTTGTAATAGTTAGGGTATATATGTGTTTTGGCATTTGAAAGGCGAAGAAATATATCTTTAAGGACTGGATGCAATTTTCAACCCTTTCTGACTTCATTCGCTATTTTTCATGCATTTAATGGATTTTTGGAGCTAAATGACCCTGAAATTGAAAAACACTACAAATGAACTCTGAAAAGGTTGAAAGTTGGCATGGTATCATCATTTCACTCACATAGCATGTGCTAAAAAGTTGAGAGGGTTACGGCAAAAACTGGATGCACTTCGTGTACAAAATGGACAATCTCTTTCGAAGTATCAGGGTTTCGGACGAAAACTCATCTGTTACAAAGGCATTTCATTTTTTTAACTTATTTCAACTCCAGACATTTTGTGAGTTCAACATGCACCATTCAAAGCCACAACATCAATTTTCAACCCTTTCTGACTTCATTCGCTATTTTTCATGCATTTAATGAATTTTTTGAGCTAAATGACCGTGAAATTGAAAAGCACTACAAATGAACTCTGAAAAGGTTGAAAGTTGGCATGGTATCATCATTTCACCCACATAGCATGTGCTAAAAAGTTGAGAGGGTTACGGCAAAAACTGGATGCACTTCGTGTACAAAATGGACAATGTCTTTCGAAGTATCAGGGTTTCGGACGAAAACTCATCTGTTACAAAGGCATTTTCATTTTTTTAAATAACCTAAGAATTACCAAATTGAATATAATGAAAAAACACACTAATATTAAACAGCAGAAAAAAGAATCACTGATAAATCTATTTTTAAAGTAAAGTTCTTCACAAACTAGTGATTCACACAAATTTCAAATAATTCAAATTTAAACTATTCAAATTTGAAAAGTACTGGCACTAACAGAAAGTTTATAATTTTTGTGACCTAAAGCAAAAAGATTCACTCAGAAACTCTAAATATTTGGCTGTAAGTAGAAACAAAAAAAAAGCAAAAAAAAATGGAAAAAAAAGCCCGCCTACTGGGCCGCCACGGCCTGTATACGACTAGAAACCCAACCTCTAGTTGGGCCAGGATGCAGGCCCGCACGGCCCAATAGGCCCCACAGGGCAGCACAAGTTCGGTAGGCCCACAAAGGCCTGCTTAGAGAGGAGCTCGACACGGTAGCCGCGGCGGGGCTTATAAACCGCTGCGAGCTCCTCTCAACTAGCGAGGTGGGACTAAACATTCGACACGGGAAGCCAGGCCTTTAGTCCCGGTTGGTGTCTCCAACCGCAACTAAAGGCCCCCTTTAGTCCCGGTTGGAGCCACCAACCGGGACTAAAGGCCTGGCTTCCCGCAGCTTGGCCTGGGTGAATTTCACCTTTAGTCCCGGTTGGTGGCTCCAACCACGACGAAAGGGGGGCCTTTAGTCGCGGTTGGAGCCACCAACCGGGACTAAAGGCTTTCATATATAAGCGGCACTTACGAATCCATCCTCTCCATTCTCTCGACGCCAAACACAGAGACGCCGCTAGGCTGCTGCGCCGCCGCCTGCCCCGACGCCGGCCGCCCGCGCCTCCTCCCCGACGCCGCCCGTGCCTCTCCTCTCCGACGCCGCCCCTGACGCCGGCCGCCCGCGCCTCCTCCCCGATCGACGCCACCCGCGCCTCTCCTCTCCGACGCCGCCCGCGCCCGCCGGCCTCGACCTCGCCGTCGACGGCCTCGATTGACCTCGCCGTCGCCGTCCTCGACCTCGCCCGCTGTGAGCTCGCGCCGCCCCCTCCGGCGATTTTTTTTCACTAGATATGTTTTATATTATTATTAACTAGTATACAATGTATGTATATATGTATGTATGTTTTGATGTTTTAGATGTTTTAGATGATTATTTTTTCACTATATGTATGTATGTTTTAGTGTTTTTTTTACTAGTTTTTTTTATACAATGTATGTATATATGTATATGTAGATGAACGGTGGAATTTGCATAGATTTTCTATTTTTTAGTTTTTTATACATATAGAAAAAAGTTGCATAGAAAAAAGTTGACCATGTATTAATAATATTTTAATGTTAATATATATCTTAATGTTGTATTTGCAAAAGTTTGTCATGTATTTGCAAAATCAAGTGAAAAAGAATTACAAAAATCACAATCAAGCATTTAAAAAATGTTAAATTTGCATAGAATTTTTCTCGACGTCTACGATGCCCGGCCCGCATCCTCGTCGTCGACTCGGTGGCGAGAACCTGCTTGAGAGGCGCCATGTCCGGGACTGGGCTCCGCCGGGCTGGCACTGGGAGGTGCTACCTTCCAGGGTGCGCAACTTGGTGAGGAACCAGGCTCCCGTCGTCGACCCGGAGCTTCTTTGGTGGCGGTCGCGTGGGCCACTTTCGGTGCGGAGGCAGCCGGCCCCCGCGGAGGTGGTACGTCGCCGTGTCAGGGAGGAGGACGAGCACGTCCGTCGCTACATGGTTCCGTTGGACGTCAGGTTCTCCAATACCTGGCAGGTTCTTCAGGGATCTCACCTGAGCTATGATCCTGTGATGGTTCCTTCTCTTTGGGTGTCCACCGCCCGCGCCTCAGGAACCGCGAGTGAACTAGATTCTTCGATAATATTCGATCTGTATTAGCTAGTGATGTTATATGATAATATTCGAAATGTATTAGTGATAATTAATAGTCGAGATGTATTCGAGATTATATTCGATAATATTCGAGACGATGTATTCGAGATTATATTCGATGATGCATATTATCTGGATTATTCGAGATGTATTAGTGATATTATTCGAGATGCATATTATCTACTATGATTCAGTTTTTCCTTATTGATTGCATTCTAATTCGAATACTAAATTGTTTTGTCTTTCTTCTGGATTAGTTAATATAAGCTATGGACAATACCGGTAGAGACGGAGAAGAGACCATGTTCGACATCATACGCTCCCCGAGCCTAGATGAGAATGAACCCGAAGATGACGGCTCACAATATCTGAACATTAATAATTCCGGTGAGGGAGTATTAATATTTGATGAAGACGAACGAAGAGACGAAGGCCACAACAATGATGACGAAGGAAATGTTCTTCAAATAACAAAGACGGGCGAGGTATATATATAGAAGGCCTCTGGTGATCATTATATGTATTAATTGATTTATATATATTAACGAATCGATCTTTCTTCTTTTAGCCCTCCGGATCGAGCAAATCTTCTACAAGCAGGGTAGTACGAGGCCCGGCCAGAAGGTTGCAGGCTGGCATAAAGTACAACATCGATGCCATCAAAGAAATTGGCAAACCGCTTGCTCCTAAAAAGAATGCGGACAAATTTACTCGTCAATGCGGAGTTATTGTCAGGGACCAAATCCCGATCTCCGTTCAAGAATGGAATAAGCCAGCAAAGGGAGATCAAGGAGTTACTTTTGTCGACGGAAGAGCAAAAGATCTGCTTTGGGAATCGCTCATGGCACATTTCACCCTACCAGATCATTTGACAGATGAAGAACGGGAGAAAGTCAAGAAGAGTGCTCTTAAGAAGATGGCGATAGCATTCAACAACCACAAGAAAAGAATATGGGCCAAGTACCAAGCAGGCGGAAAGAAGACTCCAGCATTCAAGGGAACACTGGAGAAGGCAAAAGATCACTGGGACGCTTTCGTGCAGTTCAAGGAATCGGAAGAAGCTAAGGAACGGTCGAGAATAAACAAGATTAATGCTACGAAAAAAAAGTGGCACCATACTTTGGGGCCAGGTGGCTACCAGGTCGGCCGGCCTAAGTGGGATCTCGCTGAGGAACAGATGATTGCTGCAGGGGTCACTCCAGTTACATTGAGTTGGCCCCCCAGGTGCAGGACTTGGTTTTATGCGCATGGGGGGAAGTTGGACCCAGAGACAGGGCTGGTTATGGAGCGGGCAAGTCTTAAAGAAGCCTCCGACGCTTTACTTGTTGCAATACAAGATGCTCGAACGGGAAAGTACAAGCCCGACAGAGAGAATGACGAGCTTACGCGCGCCCTGAACAATCCTGAACACCCGGGACGAACACGAGGCAAAGGCGTTGTTCCGTGGTTTGAGGGGTTTGCGGATTGGAACGCCACTTACAGAAGCCGTGCGAGAAAGAAGCAGCAGGAGGAGGAGCAGAGGAAGCAGGAGGAGGAGCAGAGGAAGCAGGCACCAGACCGCCTTCAACTGATGGAATCAAAGCACGCGGAGTTGGAACGCGCTTACCAAAGGCAGCAGGAGCAGATCGACTCACTTAGCCAGGAAAGGGCGTCTCAGCGGCAGCAGCAAGCAGATCCAGCATTGGATACAACCGTCCCATCTATGCCGAAAAGCAGCATGGGTTCCACCCCGGCCGATGATGCACTGCTGGATAGATACCCTGTGGATGATATCAAACATACGACACCTTGTGAGCTACACATGAAAGTGAAGAACATATCCATGAAGGTGGCGGACGGCTATGCTTTAACAAATCCCCCTGAAGCAATTTCCATTGCAATCCAATTCTAGCTGGCTATGCTCGTGTCGGGGTTGATGAAGTGATGTCAGGATATTACGAGCTACTGCTTGACATTCCTGGAGGTGACGAGGAGCGCACACTGGGAGAGGCCATACATCGTATCATTCTATGGAGAAAGGATTGCATCGTCTTTCCAAGGCCACTGACTCCTCCTCCAAGTCCGCCACTGCGTCAGCCGACTCCAACCCTGCCCGAGACACAGTGCGGCGCTAGTCCGCCACCGCGTCAGCCGTCTCCACCACCCCACCCCGAGACGGAGCCCATCAGCGCGAGTCCGCCATATCGATCTCGGGCGCGTCAGCCTTCTCCAAAGCGGAAGAGAGCACCAAGCAAGAAAGCCTCTCCTCCTGCCAAAAAGAAGTTGGCTTACGAGATGACTATCGAGGAAAACAAGGCCGAAGTGGCTGCCCAAGTGAAGGCCCATTTTGCACCGAAACAGCCCCCGCCGAAGGAGAAAATACCTGATGAAGTCATACAACACTTTATTGATAATGCTCAGCCGGCTGTGAAGAGGACGGACTCAGACTATGAGCGTTGTATTAAGAAGTTATATGTGGCACAACAAGATAAGGAGTCGAGCTCGAGCCAAGCAAGGAGTAGTAAATGCGGGAAAACTGTTCCCCAGCTGGGAGAACAGGCAGTGCAATCGACCCCCCCGCTCATTGTACAATCACATGGTGTGAGTACCGCCGATCAGCCGGTAATAACCGACGCTCATAGACAGATGGCTAGAGACGCCGGTGTCACTGTTGAACAACTCCTAGGCATCGAGGAACTCCCCAAGATTCAAGATCATGAAGTAGCATGGAAATATGTCCCCGGCCAAGATCTGGTCAGGGAGGTCGAGAATCTATCAACGAGAATGCGCCATTTGCATGACTGGTACCTGAGAGATGTCAAGAAGGGGCGAGATTCCCTCATGGTGAAAGTCAAGGAAGAGCATTACTTCCATGCAAAAGATTTGTGGGTTGAGTTTCAAGAATTGTTTCAGTTATTCAATCAAGACGCACTCGACAAATCTCTCGTCAGTTGCTATTGTCTGTAAGTGATTTCTTTCTGTAATTTAAGTCTCTAGCTGTGCTCGTTCGTTGCCTGTAATTATCCTCACTATATTCTTTTCTGTGGTATTATGCAGAATGAAGATCTATTATCTACTAAAAGCAAAATACGAATCAAAAATAGAGGAATTAGCTAGAAAATCCCACATTAATCAGAAAATATCGACCCTTCATCTGGTGGACCGTGATATATTAAGGTATTATGGCCGTTCGATCTTCGTAACATGTAAACATAAAAAAAGTTACCCATGTCTGCCATCTAACGTGAACACATGTTCCCTTCGAAAGAAAAGGAAAGCATATCCCCCTCCCGTGAACTAACCAGCCGGCGGTCTTTCGATGAGGTCAATTAAAAACGTTTGATTCCTGTAGCGTTTGATTCCTGTAGCGCACCTCCTGCTCAGTAGCTCACCGGCAAACCAGTCCGGCCTCCGCCCACCATATTAATCCACATCAATAAAATTATTTGACAGTTGGATTTAGAAACCACAACCAAGATTAGAATTCATATATACGTACAAGTATGTGCAGTTTGTGTGTTTCAGCATGTCACGTGTATCACAAAACTAATCCCATAGCTGCCTGAAAAAACTAATACAAAAGCTAGCCTGCCATTGCTAGAGTTTGGCCTATATGGACGTGTTAAAATTAGTGGCTTGGATCTAATTACATGCCCAGTTCGCCTAGATCGTTTTTAAAGTGAACGATGCATAGCTGGTCGTACAGGTAGGACAATAAAAGATGGCCACACGGCCGCAGCGGGCACGCGGGTACAGATTGCAACAAATACTTCCTTCGATCTGAAACTACCATATTACATTGTATATGGATAGCAATAATGCCCATGCGTTGTAACGGGAGACATTTTTACCCGTCTGATGTGTCCGCGAGTTTCTTTTCTTTCATCAATGCAGTCTTCCGTGCACCTCCGTTTAATTGCTCGCCACTTAATTAGGCCATATAGGGCAGCATATTCCTTCCTTCTTTTAACGGGACTCATTCTCTTCTTCTTGCGTCATCATTCTCATCCTCCGCTTATTGATTTTCAAGCCGATTTATTGAGTCGATCGATAACAAGTAACTCCAAGACTTATATAAATTGATGGTTTTGGTTCTAAGGAGGTGAAGTGGTATTATTAAACGAAAACAGGAAAAGCTGACTTATTGAGTTGGTGTTTTTACGGGACCAACAGAGGCCCGACGAAGCTTGCATTATGTAATTGCAGTCGGTCTATTCTAAGCGTAGGTTACAAATAAAAAATTTGTGCATTTATTTTTTCCTCAGGGCCCAATAAAAAAAAGATGTGACGGGCCAAGGCCCAAAGCATGCCCAGCCGAGTTGGTTTCTGGGCGAGCCAGGACATACAAAAAGGAAACGTGATGTACGAAAAAGGGTTGATGGACGAAAAAAGAGGAGAAACAATCCTCCCTTTAATATTAGGGAAAGAAGAGATATTGTCATATACGGCATAATAAGAAATTCTATATGGTACAAAACTATGCACGTGGTAAAGGCATAGAAACCAAAAATACACATAAAAATATAATATATTTGATGATTTGCTTTTAAAGAAAACAATATTTGAATCTCGATTTGATGGAAAATAGGTCATAAGTTCACCGTCTAAGCCTTCTTTAATATTTGAAAATAAACCAAGGGTCCAATGCCATATATATTCCAACCAAACGTACATGTCACCAATGATTTATTATTAATTAAAAAATTGAATTATTTATAGGAAACATTTCTACTTTCGTCCATATATGATATAATTTTTTTACATTTTTATCTTCATATAAATTAACGACCGCCTACCACAACAACAGACAACCCAAAATTGTCTTCAGTGTGTCCGTGTACTGTATCTATAATTTTGTATTGTCTTTATCTATATTGTTTCCATGTTCTGTCATTTCTAATGAATTTGAGATTAAATTATACAATGACATATATTCTTTCTAGCCAAAGAACTACTATATCGCCACATATAAATACTCATAATTTTATTCACCCTCCCAGAAAAAATTGTACCCTCTTCTACTGGTAGTCACCAATGTATGGCAAATATATCTTACTTCATAATTGTATCTGAACATAATATAGCCCTTAGATCTTCATAATTATTTTCAAATTGACATCCGATCATTCATCTACAAAACTGCATTAGGTAATCGCTACGTATAAATACTCAGAAATTGTACCAGGTATCACCCCCCCCCCCCCCCCCCCCAATGTAATACTTTTCTTGCATCTCACAATAGTCACTATAATGTGTCATGATCTACAGTTTCACGTACCATAGCAATGGCAGACAACTGTTTGTATAGATTGTAACAATTTTCTAATTTGTTCCATCTATTTACTATTCTTTTGGGAATCATCTTAATATATTATTTTGTATTGCTTTCATACTACATAAAATGACAACCAACTGTCAAGATAAGTTACAATAGAAATTAAATTGTTGGCAAGATTCCCAACACAAAATAAATAAAGACTTTCCAATTGCAATGCTATAGAATGAAACCATCACTGAATACACCTTAGACGTAACAACATCTAAAAAATATCATGTATAATGCAATAAAGTGGGTAAATAGGAGTAAAAAAATTCAACTCGAGATAAAAAGATTACTTAAGATATACAGACAATAAGAATGGTGCCCTCACAAAATACACATTTACAAATATATAAAAATCTAAAATATTATGTACCATAAAATAAAGGGGAGAAATAAGAAGAAAAATGTTAACATGAGATAAAGGTAAATACTTAACACTTACAATGCAATAAGGATGATGCCCTCGCATTTGCGAGGGCCACACTACTAGTTATCTACTAAAAACAAAATACGAGTCAATAATAGAGAATTAGCTAGAAAATCCCACGTTAATCAGAAACATCCGACCATTAATTATAATAGCTAGGCGTTCACAACCAACGGATCGTTAAAATAATCTTTTGATATTATAGTTCAAAAAAATTACGCACCAATGCCATTGATTAGTTTTCATCATATATCCCTTCCATCTATCGAACTACCAAATTCATATATCGCTTCCATCTATCTAACTACCAAATTCCCACATGTACCGTCATCCTCTCTAACCCTAATCATCCTCTAACATATCTCACGTTTGGTTCACAAGGCCGCTGCCCTCCTGCACATGTCAACGCCTCCAACATCGTCGGCATGTTGCGTCCATCCGGCCATCTCCGCCGTTATTGGAGTAGGTCTGGAATAGAGACGAGTACTTCTTCCGTGGTGTATGATGCGAACTTTCCTAGGCTGTGTGTCACATACGCCAGTAGAAGTCCGCCGAGACGCACAAGTGCATGATCAAGCTAGCTTTGAAAGCAGCCTGATCGATCGATTCTGGATGGGTAGAGCATGCACGTATGGTTTTTCCTGCTGCTCCTTCGGCTTCGTGTGATCGTGTCCGGACGTATCATGCATGCTACCATACGGCCGCCATATTCAGATTCATTAGCGTGTCGTGATATACGCTGGTGACGTTGCCGGCCGTGTACGTATTTGCATCGGCAGGTTGACTCTCCTCCCATACATGCACATCACCGCCGGGTTCCAATCTTTCCTCATGCACCCATCATGCAGCTTGCAGCCGTACGTACAGGATGGATCGATTCATGTAAGTCCCACTTCATGCACATGGTCGGACAAATAGAGGCAGCTAATGGCACGTGATAGGTGTATTTCTTCTAGCTACTCTATATATTTCTTTGAATTAAAGAACAACAGTTTCTACTCTCTAGCGGACTAGCACTTTGTCATCATTAGAATGTAGAACAAGAGTGGCTCTATCAAAATATATATGCAAGAAAAGGAGCAAATTGATCTGTTGTCAAGTCTATAATTTGTAGTATATAAATATAAATTGTGTTTAAATAGAACATTTGTTAAAAAATGAGTTCTGGGAAAATTTGCAAAAAATGTCCTACAGAAAAAATTACGAATTACAAAAAAAATTAGGGAAAACGTAGTACTTTTTTTTGTGGGAGTACATACTAACCAGTAGTAATTCACTATACGTATATTCAACTGAGTATATACTTTCTACCAAAAAATCTAATGGCAATCATATTACCAGTTACCAAATTACTAATTATAATACTATTGTGAAGAACTCTTCGTCGAGACATAACATTGATGAAAAAAACTTTGTTTACTCTTTACTGAAACATTCCTATCATGCATGGACAAATTCCATACTAATGCAAGAAGCTAAAACTCTAATGGCAGAGAAAAAGCGTGATGAAATTGCTATGCTTATGCGAGAAACAAGTGATTGTTTGCATCAACAAAAATGCAAACAAATTTATGCTAGCAAGGATATGATGTGGCACATCTCTCCCTATTGCATAGTGGGTGTCGAAAATATAAACTAGCAAGATTAGAGTTCACAATTTTATTTGAGGTCCGCAACATGAACATAGAGAGAGAGAGAGAGAGAGAGAGAGAGAGAGAGGGAGATAGAGAGACGGAGAGAGGGAGGGGGGAGTGAGAGAGATAGACTTATTAAGTATGTAGAGAGATCAAAATTTTATTTTCATGATTAGAAATCTTAATATTCTTTCGAGAGACCACACCTCTTGGGAAAATGGCAATTGCTCTTCAGCTCTAACGTATGCCTTTTCTAGCTAACCAAACACACATCTATTACAATACTTAATGTTTAGTGTATTTTAAGATTTAAGAGCAACTCATTCCAATCGAATATTTTTTCCATGTCTTTCTAATCTATGTATAATTTCCCCAGAATGTTGCAGTGATATGCCGATTCTAATAACGAGTGTTGATGATGGACTGATGGTAGATTTATTGCTGCCATTTATGTCAGTGAAAACTCATCATAAAATCAATCATTTTCTAACATACTAGCAATATGCCTTCTGAAGCAGCATACTCAAAATAACATAATAATAACATGTTTGTGAGACCATACATTGACCGGATTGAAGAGTATGGATTGAGGTAGCATGACTGGAGCTAGAGAAAATGGATAAAACCGATATTGTTGTGTTCCAAAACAGAAGAAGATTATAACCCAATAAATTATAGCCAGTGTAAATAACACCCTTAAAATCATATGCTCTCTAGATAATTCCTAAAACCGGCAATATACAAAGTTCCTAGGGTTGATATGAAAAATAAATTGGTTGAGTATTTTGGCACAAACAGAAGCATCAATATAGGAGTACATAAATGATCATTGATTGTTGAAACAGAGGGCTTGAGAGTTTTCTGGTCATTTATTTTTACATTTTTCTTTTATTTTACAAGGTATGGATCCATTTGTGTATGAGAATTTGTGGCATGCAAGAAGGCTGGATAGGGACAACCGGTTGCTCTATATAGCAATACACAAAATGAAAACATGGCATAAAATTGCAGACCTACTCCAGATGATATACGAAATCTTAAATAGTGAATGCGCATATTGCGAGTTAATTTGGTTTCTGTCCTTGCAGCTCGATTCCCGACTATTATATAAGAGACACATAACTCAACTTTGTTATTTATTTACAATGTAATCCTATATTTACATATATAAAAATAATATCAAAGCTACGCCTATATGAATGTACCAATGTCTACACCATCATGTATTATATAATGAGGGGGGAGGGGGCGGTAAATAAGTGTATAAAAATAAAGAGTCAACACTTTCAATGCACTAAACATCTAGCCCTCGTATTTGCGAGGGCCACCTTGCTAGTTATCTACTAAAAGCAAAATACGAGTCAATAATAGAGAATTAGCTAGAAAATCCCACGTTAATCAGAAACATCCGACCATTAATTATAATAGCTAGGCGTTCACAACCAACGGATCGTTAAAATAATCTTTTGATATTATAGTTCAAAACAATTACCCACCAATGCCATTGATTAGTTTTCATCATATATCCCTTCCATCTATCGAACTACCAAATTCATATATCCCTTCCATCTATCTAACTACCAAATTCCCACATGTACCGTCATCCTCTCTAACCCTAATCATCCTCTAACATATCTCACGTTTGGTTCACAAGGCCGCTGCCCTCCTGCACATGTCAACGCCTCCAACATCGTCGGCATGTTGCCTCCATCCGGCCATCTCCGCCGTTATTGGAGTAGGTCTGGAATAGAGACGAGTACTTCTTCCGGGGTGTATGATGCGAACTTTCCTAGGCTGTGTGTCACATACGCCAGTAGAAGTCCGCCGAGACGCACAAGTGCATGATCAAGCTAGCTTTGAAAGCAGCCTGATCGATCGATTCTGGATGGGTAGAGCATGCACGTATGGTTTTTTCCTGCTGCTCCTTCGGCTTCGTGTGATCGTGTCCGGACGTATCATGCATGCTACCATACGGCCGCCATATTCAGATTCATTAGCGTGTTGTGATATACGCTGGTGACGTTGCCGGCCGTGTACGTATTTGCATCGGCAGGTTGACTCTCCTCCCATACATGCACATCACCGCCGGGTTCCAATCTTTCCTCATGCACTCATCATGCAGCTTGCAGCCGTACGTACAGGATGGATCGATTCATGTAAGTCCCACTTCATGCACATGGTCGGACAAATAGAGGCAGCTAATGGCACGTGATAGGTGTATTTCTTCTAGCTACTCTATATATTTCTTTGAATTAAAGAACAACAGTTTCTACTCTCTTGCGGACTAGCACTTTGTCATCATTAGAATGTAGAACAAGAGTGGCTCTATCAAAATATATATGCAAGAAAAGGAGCAAATTGATCTGTTGTCAAGTCTATAATTTGTAGTACATAAATATAAATTGTGTTTAAATAGAACATTTGTTAAAAAATGAGTTCTGGGAAAATTTGCAAAAAATGTCCTACAGAAAAAATTACGAATTACAAAAAAAATTAGGGAAAACGTAGTACTTTTTTTTGTGGGAGTACATACTAACCAGTAGTAATTCACTATACGTATATTCAACTGAGTATATACTTTCTACCAAAAAATCTAATGGCAATCATATTACCAGTTACCAAATTACTAATTGTAATACTATTGTGAAGAACTCTTCGTCGAGACATAAAATTGATGAAAAAAACTTTGTTTACTCTTTACTGAAACATTCCTATCATGCATGGACAAATTCCATACTAATGCAAGAAGCTAAAACTCTAATGGCAGAGAAAAAGCATGATGAAATTGCTATGCTTATGCGAGAAACAAGTGATTGTTTGCATCAACAAAAATGCAAACAAATTTATGCTAGCAAGGATATGATGTGGCACATCTCTCCCTATTGCATAGTGGGTGTCGAAAATATAAACTAGCAAGATTAGAGTTCACAATTTTATTTGAGGTCCGCAACATGAACATAGAGAGAGAGAGAGAGAGAGAGAGAGAGAGAGAGAGGGAGATAGAGAGACGGAGAGAGGGAGGGGGGAGTGAGAGAGATAGACTTATTAAGTATGTAGAGAGATCAAAATTTTATTTTCATGATTAGAAATCTTAATATTCTTTCGAGAGACCACACCTCTTGGGAAAATGGCAATTGCTCTTCAGCTCTAACGTATGCCTTTTCTAGCTAACCAAACACACATCTATTACAATACTTAATGTTTAGTGTATTTTAAGATTTAAGAGCAACTCATTCCAATCGAATATTTTTTCCATGTCTTTCTAATCTATGTATAATTTCCCCAGAATGTTGCAGTGATATGCCGATTCTAATAACGAGTGTTGATGATGGACTGATGGTAGATTTACTGCTGCCATTTATGTCAGTGAAAACTCATCATAAAATCAATCATTTTCTAACATACTAGCAATATGCCTTCTGAAGCAGCATACTCAAAATAACATAATAATAACATGTTTGTGAGACCATACATTGACCGGATTGAAGAGTATGGATTGAGGTAGCATGACTGGAGCTAGAGAAAATGGATAAAACCGATATTGTTGTGTTCCAAAACAGAAGAAGATTATAACCCAATAAATTATAGCCAGTGTAAATAACACCCTTAAAATCATATGCTCTCTAGATAATTCCTAAAACCGGCAATATACAAAGTTCCTAGGGTTGATATGAAAAATAAATTGGTTGAGTATTTTGGCACAAACAGAAGCATCAATATAGGAGTACATAAATGATCATTGATTGTTGAAACTGAGGGCTTGAGAGTTTTCTGGTCATTTATTTTTACATTTTTCTTTTATTTTACAAGGTATGGATCCATTTGTGTATGAGAATTTGTGGCATGCAAGAAGGCTGGATAGGGACAACCGGTTGCTCTATATAGCAATACACAAAATGAAAACATGGCATAAAATTGCAGACCTACTCCAGATGATATACGAAATCTTAAATAGTGAATGCGCATATTGCGGGTTAATTTGGTTTCTGTCCTTGCAGCTCGGTTCCCGACTATTATATAAGAGACACATAATTGAACTTTGTTATTTATTTACAATGTAATCCTATATTTACATATATAAAAATAATATCAAAGCTACGCCTTTATGAATGTACCAATGTCTACACCATTATGTATTATATAATGAGGGGGGAGGGGGCGGTAAATAAGTGTATAAAAATAAAGAGTCAACACTTTCAATGCATGTATGATTTCTTCTAAACAATATGCTTTTATAGGCACCACAAATATCATGTTTTGTAAATATGACCTATGCATAATGTATTTTAAATCATTGTGCTGTGTGGATGAGTCTTTATTATGATTTTTTAAAATACCCTATCAGTATATCCTAGAATATCATCTATTTGGAGTAGGTAATGGTATTTTGATATTATTTTACTCTCGTCCTGCTACTATCTCCTATTATTTCTAAATTCATATGTATGTGTTGTGATGTTTAACATCATTATACCAAGTTAGATCACTCTAAGGGATGTCTATGAGATATTGTACCATTATGCAAGACATAATTTTGTGATGTGTTTTATTTTTCAATGTGAGGATTAAATATCTTGTGGCCTAGTGTTACTAATTTGTGCAGATATTAAATTGGCGCATTTTTTGTTCCATGGAGACCGGTCATTTATCTAGAATATCATATTTGTATGTAGATTCAACTATACTTTTGCATAGAAAATATTTGTTTGTTTTCCTAGAACAATGATAGGAGACGGTCTAGGAATAACAAACATACATTTGTGCAAATCAAACATTTCAACGACAGTTTTAATCCAACCAATATTCTCAGGAATAGAAAATCAATGCTTTGGTACTTTATATTGGGCCTATATTTCTCCAGCGACACAGGCATTGCCTTTTTATTCTTCTATATACGTAGAACAAAGGAAAAAAAACATGTCCCATGAAACAGTGACATGAATGGACGAAAGGTGAAACCGTATGTTCTAAATAGGTGGTGTCACCCATGGCCAGAAACGTAACATGGGTGAAACGTGAAACCACTCCATGTAATATTCTAAAAAAAACCTATTTGTATCTGTGCTGCCACGTTTAACAAAAAAAGTATTGTTATGATTTAAAAACAAAGTATTGTTACGTGAAAAGGTAACTCCATACGGGTCCACGGTGTTGTTATGAAGATCTAACGGCTATGCTAGATCGATGTACTAAATCAATGATCAGATGTTTCTGATTATTGTGGGATTTTCTAGAATATCTTTCTATTTTTCATCCGTATTTTCCTTTTAGTAGATAAATAGATAATAGATAGACTACGGACCTAGATGTTACAATGATCTAACGGTTATTTTACATTGCTTTATAAAATAGATGGCCCGATGTTTTTGATTATTGTAGACTTTCCAGCCATGAGCATACGCTGGTGTCCGACGACATCGATTATAACTGCAAATCCAACGACCTGATTGACCTTTATGCTTGGGCATGGTTAAACTTACACCTCCCTTTCATGTACGAATGGTTGAAGCCTACACCGATTCCTGAACTGGAAGTCCGTCGGGATATATATGGCATTATGCGCGGTCCGTACTATCCGTTGGCATCCTAGCAGCCGAAAACAATAGATGTGAGGTGCGTTGAGCCAAGGAGATTGTAAACTTCGGTGTGATTGGCCTCCCTAAATTCCAGAAGCAAGGCGCGGACGAAGTGGATATCAGGAGGTATCGTGTGGTGGATTTTTAATATAGTACAAAGCAGATGCCCACATATACACACATACACTTATTCTCTGATCTATATGGGATTAGGTTCAAAAAAAGATCTATATGGGATTTAAGTCATTTTTCTATGTCCGTGTGCAACACAAGCTCTATCAATACATATATGATATATATAATGCTCGAATTGCACACAAGTACATAGGCTCTAATTGGATCGACATAATGATGATTGGACATAAAATAATTAAGTCAAAAAAGTCGTAATTTTTCGTTGCCTGTGTAAAAAGGAAAAAAAGTGTTTATTTGCCACCAAATTCCCTGGGTTGATATACTTTACTAATTAGTCTAGGTCCACATATCTTTTTTTCAAAAAACAAATGAATTTTGATGCTTTGAATATGCGTTTTTGAGTTTTACAAATCCCTGTTACATATGCATGTGGTAGCTAAGAACCATTCATCTTTGATAGTCAGTAGTCCATTAGTGTGTCTGTGTCCATCCGAACGTATGTTATGGACGGAGGACATATATATCGAAGACGTGTTGGGCCATGCAAATCCGACGACCTGATTGACCCTTATGCTTGGGCATGCTTACACTTACACCTCCCTTTCATGTACGAATGGTTGACGCCTACACCAATTCCTGAACTGGACGTCCATTGGGATATGGCATTGTGTGTGGCTCACTTCTATCCGTTGGCATCCTAGCAGCCGAAAACAATAGATGTGAGGTGCGTTGAGCCAAGGAGATTGTAAACTTCGGTGTGATTGGCCTCCCTAAATTCCAGGAGCAAGGTGCAGACGAAGTGGATATCAGGAGGTATCGTGTGGTGGATTTTTTAATATAGTACAAAGCACATGCCCACATATACACGCATAAACTTATTCTCTGATCTATATGGAATTAGGTTCAAAAAAAGATCTATATGGGATTTAAGTTTTTTTTTTCTAGCTCTGTCTGTAACACAAGCTCTATCAATACATATATGATATATATAATGCTGGAACTGCACACAAGTACATAGGCTCTAATTGGATCGACTTAATGATGATTGGACATAAAATAATTAAGTCCAAAAACGTCGTAATTTTTCGTTGCCTGTGTAAAAAAGGAAAAAAGTGTTTGTTTTCCACCAAATTTCTTGGGTTGATATACTTTACTAATTAGTCTAGGTCCACATATCTTTTTTCAAAAAAAATTGAATTTTGACGCTTTGAATATGCCTTTCTGAGTTTTAAAAATCCTTGTTACATATGCATGTGGTAGATAAGAACTTTTCATCTTTGATAGTCCGTAGTCCATTAGTGTGTCTGTGTCAATCCGAACGTTATGTTGTGGACGGAGGACATGTATATTGAAGACGTGTTGGGCCTGGGTACTGGGTAGCTAGCTAGGAAAAGCTCGAGGTGTTAGGACGCATGGCTTTATTCAGACTTTGAATCTGGGTCCACCAAATTTACGTCGTTATAAAGATGTAGAGAATCACTACAGCTTGACGTGCAACATTCTCCACATCGGCCAATCCATCATGAACTGCCTGCTACGCTGAGACATATAGCCGATTAAGCCATTCAACTGCCGGCAGCACGTCCCGTCCAAAGTTTATTGTGGTCGTGCGCTCAATATATTTTACAAAGATTTAATGGTCATGACTTCTTTACAACAAAAGATGTACAACATCAAGAGCCTGTATTATTCTAAAAATAACCTTTGAAATAAATAAAATAGAGAAAATCTACACAAAATAAAATAAAATGGAGAAACTGAGAACTCAATCAATAAGCTATCCAGAAAACAATACTTGTACTGAAGGCAAAAAATTCGGCAGTGCTTAAATATGCACGTGATTATGGGCAGTAGCATGTACTACAACACAAAGCTACACAGGCGACCGGAGGATCCAAGCAATCGAGTTGCTTTTCTATACAGGTTCTCATATGGGAGACTTTGCGTGTGCGCTGTGTTTGCTTAGGCAGGAGAGATATGAGAGAGATACTAATATAATAATTAGGTAACTCTTATACAATAAGGTCTCTTTCATAATTGTTTTTTTCTTTGACGGGAATAAGTAGGAATTGCTTCCTACACGTGCCATACGTGTTACATGGCAGGGTCCACCTAGCAAGCAGGTTTACATAAATCTAACGGTTGACCTTATTTTGTTTAATTAGTTGCATCAGATTAAGGGCCAGATGTTTCTGATTATTGTGGGATTTTCTAGCATATTTCATTATTTTTGACCCGTATTTTGCTTTTAGTAGATAATAGATAGATAGATAGAATAGATAGATGCCATGTTGCAAAATACGAATCAAAAATAGAGAATTTGTCTAGAAAATCCCACAATAA
Source organism: Elymus sibiricus (assembly GCA_039707655.1). NCBI lineage: Eukaryota > Viridiplantae > Streptophyta > Magnoliopsida > Poales > Poaceae > Elymus > Elymus sibiricus. Next base: position 366,442,325 of record CM077670.1, on the reverse strand, counting down.
TTAGAATTATCTGGCCATCGATTTAATGCAGGATAAAACAACAACCATTAGATTTTGATAATATCTCTTTAACATCGAACTTGCGATAAATAACCCACCTATGCCATTACGTAAAATATCTTTTAAACATCAGTAAAAAAAAGTCCCACCTGAACTATTGTCACGTACCTATAGTCCAAGATACAATGACTACAGGAGAGAAATATCGACCCTTCATCTGGTGGACCGTGATATATTAAGGTATTATGGCCGTTCGATCTTCGTAACATGTAAACATAAAAAAAGTTACCCACGTCTGCCATCTAACGTGAACACATGTTCCCTTCGAAAGAAAAGAAAAAAAAGCATATCCCCCTCCCGTGAACTAACCAGCCGACGGTCTTTGGATGAGGTCAATTAAAAACGTTTGATTCGTGTAGCGTTTGATTCCTGTAGCTCACCTCCTGCTCAGTAGCTCACTGGCAAACCAGTCCGGCCTCCGCCCACCATATTAATCCACATCAATAAAATTATTTGACAGTTGGATTTAGAAACCACAACCAAGATTAGAATTCATATATACGTACAAGTATGTGCAGTTTGTGTGTTTCAGCACGTCACGTGTATCACAAAACTAATCCCATAGCTGCCTGAAAAAACTAATACAAAAGCTAGCCTGCCATTGCTAGAGTTTGGCCTATACGCACGTGTTAAAATTAGTGGCTTGGATCTAATTACATGCCCAGTTCGCCTAGATTGTTTTTAAAGTGAACGATGCATAGCTGGGCGTACAGGTAGGACAATAAAAGATGGCCACACGGCTGCAGCGGGCATGCTGGTACAGATTGCAACAAATACTTCCTTCGATCTGAAACTACCATATTACATTGTATATGGATAGCAATAATGCCCATGCGTTGTAACGGGAGACATTTTTACCCGTCTGATGTGTCCGCGAGTTTCTTTTCTTTCATCAATGCAGTCTTCCGTGCACCTCCGTTTAATTGCTCGCCACTTAATTAGGCCATATAGGGCAGCATATTCCTTCCTTCTTTTAACGGGACTCATTCTCTTCTTCTTGCGTCATCATTCTCATCCTCCGCTTATTGATTTTCAAGCCGATTTATTGAGTCGATCGATAACAAGTAACTCCAAGACTTATATAAATTGATGGTTTTGGTTCTAAGGAGGTGAAGTGGTATTATTTAACGAAAATAGGAAAAGCTGACTTATTGAGTTGGTGTTTTCACGGGACCAACAGAGGCCCGACGAAGCTTGCATTATGTAATTGCAGTCGGTCTATTCTGAGCGTAGGTTACAAATAAAAAATTTGTGCATTTATTTTTTCCTCAGGGCCCAATAAAAAAAAAGATGTGACGGGCCAAGTCCCAAAGCATGCCCAGCCGAGTTGGTTTCTGGGCGAGCCAGGACATACAAAAAGGAAACGTTGAAAGATCGTGGATGTCGCCTAGAGGGGGGGGGGTGAATAGGCGCTTTAAAATAATTACGGTTTAGGCTTGAACAAATGCGGAATAAAACAAGCGTTTAATTTGTCAAGCACAAAACCTAAATCGACTAGGCTCACCTATGTGCACCAACAACTTATGCTAAGCAAGATAAACAACTAAGTGATAGCAAGATATTTAACAAGAAACAATATGGCTATCACAAAGTAAAGTGCATAAGTAAAGGGCTCGGGTAAGAAATAACCGAGGCACGCGGAGACGACGATGTATCCCGAAGTTCACACGCTTGCGGATGCTAATCTCCGTTAGAGCGGTGTGGAGGCACAATGCTCCCCAACAATGCCACTAGGGCCACCGTATTCTCCTCACGCCCTCGCACAATGCAAGGTGCCGTGATTCCACTAAGGGACCCTTGAGGGCGGTCACCGAACCCGTACAAATGGCAACCCTTGAGGGCGGTCACCGAACCCGTACACTTTGGCAACCCTTGGGGGCGGTCACCGGTACCCGACAAATTGCTCGAGGCGATCTCCACAACCTAATTGGAGACCCCGACGCTTGCCCGGAGCTTTACACCACAATGATTGAGCTCCGAGGCACCACCAAGCCGTCTAGGGCGCCAAGGCACCCAAGAGGAACAAGCTCTAGGGTGCTCAAACACCCAAGAGTAATAAGCTTCTCAACTACTAACTTCCACGTATCACCGTGGAGAACTCAAACCGATGCAACTAATGCAATGGCAAGAACACACGAAGTGCTCAAGTCCCTCTCTCTCAAATCCCACCAAAGCAACAAAAGCTATGGAGGAAAGTGAGAGGAAGAACAAGGAGAACACCAAGAACTCGAAGATCTAGATCCACAAGGTTTCCCTCACATAGAGGAGAAAATGATTGGTGGAAAGATGGATCTAGATCTCCTCTCTCTATTCCCTCAAGAAGGAGCAAGAATCATTGGAGGGATGGAGAGATAGCAAAGCTCTAGAAGGTCAACAATGGAGGAGAGAGAGCTGCAAGGGGATTTAAGAACCGTTGGGGAAGAAGACCCCTTTTATAGGCCACTCCAAATCCAACCGTGATGCCTGTGCTGGACGCGTACAAGCGGTACTACCGCTCAGGCGAGCGGTACTACTGCTTAAGCGGTAGTTCCAGCCAGCAGCAGGCGAGAACACGAAACTGGAGCGGTAGTGCCGCACTAAGCGGTACTACCGTCCAACAAAGCGGTACTACCGCTAAGGAGAAAAGAGCACCTCTGCGAAACACACGCGGTAGTAGGAACGGTAGTGGAGGGCAGAAGTACCGCCCTAAGCGGTACTACCGCACTACTGCCGCACTACTACCGTTTAACAGAAAAAGGGCACCAGAAGAATTTCAGCAAGCGGAACTTGCAGCGGTAGTAGAAACCGGAAGTACCGCCCATGCGGTACTACCGCACAAAGCGGTACTACCGCTCTACTACCGCACTACTTCCGCTTAACAAAAATCGGCAACAGAAGAAATTCCCACAAGCGGTACTCGCTGCGGTAGACCACAGCGGTACTACCGCATAAGCGGTACTACCGTGGTACCGAGCGGTACTACCGCTTGGGTGCTGCAAAAGTGCCCAAGCAGAACAGACAGATACAGGAAAACCAGAACTGCCACAACTTCTACATATGAGCTCCGAATTGAGCAAACTCAAGCTGGTTATAATAAGAAGTGGCAGGGGAGAAATGCCTAAGATATAGAGAAGAGAAACCTCTATGAATGAAGAACCGGCATAAACTCCAACATCGAAAACATCATAGAAGATGCATATATGAACTCCGTTTTCGATGAACTCGAGCTTGTCATGAAGATGACCAAAAGCTCAAAGACTCACAAAGAGAAACACCAAACACGAACCAAGAAAGATGATGCAAGGATGCAATGGTTTGAGCTCTCTACGAACGATACGATCAAGCTACTCATCCGAGAGCCCCCCTTGATAGTACGGCTATCGATCCTACAACCCGGTCTCCCAACTACCACTATGAGACCGGTAAAATAGAAAACCTATCAAGGGCAAACCTTTTCCTTGCGCATAGTCCACTTGAGCTAGATGATGACGATCTTGACCTCCTCAAGTTGGACCACCTTTCTTGATTGCGCCGGCTCGATGAAGACTAGTTGATTGCTCCCCCATACTCCACTATGGGTGAGCCACTCTTCGGCACATATTCACAAGTCCATTGTCACCACAATGGACGGCAAGCTTCAAGCATGTGATCTCTTCGTGATGCTCCACTTGAACTTGCACACCGCAATCTTGATGACGATCACCACTTGATGTCATACTCCATGGGTTGAATGAGATCTTCCTCTTGACGCAAGCCCATGGAAACATACCTAACCCCACATAGAACTCTCGCATAGAACATGGGTTAGTACACAAAGCGTAATGGACAGTGCTTACCATACCGTGAGATCACTTGATCCCACTCGGTACATCTTCTACGCTTTGTGTGTTGATCAACTTGAATCACTCTTCATATTTAGTCTTGATCAACCTTGAATCTTTCCAACTCTCTTCATTAGGATGATGTCTTGAAGGTAAACATGAATGTTCACACAAATTTCTTCTTCAAGACATGCTTGCAATAGGCTCAACACTCACATGACCAATCTTTGGATAAATCCTTGAATAGCACCTTGGTCAACACACATTCTTCTTCTAATAACCTTAAAACCAACAAATGGTCTTCAAGCAATGCCTATGGACAAACCCTTCAAATATAACTCAAGGCAACCATTAGTCCATAGAGATTGTCATCAATTACCAAAACCAAACATGGGGGCAGCACATGTTCTTTCAAACGTGATGTACGAAAAAGGGTTGATGGACGAAAAAAGAGGAGAAACAATCCTCCCTTTAATATTAGGGAAAGAAGAGATATTGTCATATACGGCATAATAAGAAATTCTATATGGTACAAAACTATGCACGTGGTAAAGGCATAGAAACCAAAAATACACATAAAAGTATAATATATTTGATGATTTGCTTTTAAAGAAAACAATATTTGAATCTCGATTTGATGGAAAATAGGTCATAAGTTCACCGTCTAAGCCTTCTTTAATATTTGAAAATAAACCAAGGGTCCAATGCCATATATATTCCAACCAAACGTACATGTCACCAATGATTTATTATTAATTAAAAAATTGAATTATTTATAGGAAACATTTCTACTTTCGTCCATATATAATATTTTTTTTTTACATTTTTATCTTCATATAAATTAACGACCGCCTACCACAACAACAGACAACCCAAAATTGTCTTCAGTGTGTCCGTGTACTGTATCTATAATTTTGTATTGTCTTTATCTATATTGTTTCCGTGTTCTATCATTTCTAATGAATTTGAGATTAAATTATACAATGACATATATTCTTTCTAGCCAAAGAACTACTATATCGCCACATATAAATACTCATAATTTTATTCACCCTCCCAAAAAAAAGTGTACTCTCTTGTACTGGTAGTCACCAATGTATGGCAAATATATCTTACTTCATAATTGTATCTGAACATAATATAGCCCTTAGATCTTCATAATTATTTTCAAATTGACATCCGATCATTCATCTACAAAACCTGCATTAGGTAATCGCTACGTATAAATACTCAGAAATTGTACCAGGTATCACCCCCCCCCCCCCCCCAATGTAATACTTTTCTTGCATCTCACAATAGTCACTATAATGTGTCATGATCTACAGTTTCATGTACCATAGCAATGGCAGACAACTGTTTGTATAGATTGTAACAATTTTCTAATTTGTTCCATCTATTTACTATTGTTTTGGGAATCATCTTAATATATTATTTTGTATTGCTTTCATACTACATAAAATGACAACCAACTGTCAAGATAAGTTACAATAGAAATTAAATTGTTGGCAAGATTCCCAACACAAAATAAATAAATACTTTCCAATTGCAATGCTATAGAATGAAACCCTCACTGAATACACCTTAGACGTATCAACATCTAAAAAATATCATGTATAATGCAATAAAGTGGGTAAATAGGAGTAAAAAAATTCAACTCGAGATAAAAAGATTACTTAAGATATACAGACAATAAGAATGGTGCCCTCACAAAATACACATTTACAAATATATAAAAATCTAAAATATTATGTACCATACAATAAAGGGGAGAAATAAGAAGAAAAATGTTAACATGAGATAAAATTAAATACTTAACACTTACAATGCAATAAGGATGATGCCCTCGCATTTGCGAGGGCCACACTACTAGTTATTATCTACTAAAAGGAAAATACGGATGAAAAATAGAGGAATTAGCTAGAAAATCCCATGTTAATCAGAAATATCTGACCGTCAATTTAATATCTAAAAAAATCACAACCAACGGATCTATTGGAAAGAAATTACCCACCAATGCCACTAAAATAGTTTTTTCATGAACATATCTCTCTCCTATTCTACAACCAGATCGTCTCTATTAGTTGAAAAGAAAAAAAGGATAAAAATCACCAGATCGGAGACATCAGCCGGCGGCGTAACCAGACGCACAATCCACTCGCACCAGGGTGGAAGCACGTACTTTAATCTCGAGGTAGCAGCTCAAATCCACCATCGAATCTCTCTCTATCTCATGCGACATGGTAGATCATGAAGATGTAGCCGGGGCTCACCAACAATTAATGGTATAGATACTTGATTACCTCAATTTCTCCATGCCACGTTATGTGCCTTCGGCATACACATGAACACATGATGGATCCTCTCCGGTGTTAACTAGCTACGGCCGGAATCAGCTGTACATAATCCATCGACCTTACTTGAGCTAATTTCTGAAGATCGATCATCCCAGGGATATCAAGCTAGCTGTGCATAGCATCGGGCTAATCAGCCAGCCGTTGATCGCCCCTTGCTCCTTCCCTACGATGGAGCACTAACCATTGTACCCGCTTGTGTGATACGAATATGATAGCGTGGATGCAACTTGCAGGCAAGGGAGTGGAGGCCCTTAGCAGGCTACCGGGACATGGAGTTGGAGATGGAGACAGAGAATTGAGCAACAAAATGCGGCCGACTGCGGGCATTGCCTAGCGTAATGGTTTGATTCTAATTGTAAAGTATTTATCTATGAATTTAGTTAAATTTGCTAGAAAGTTATTTCTTAGTGTCGATGATTACTGCACACTAATTATTTCTCCTATTTTTTTGGATCTTCCGACACTTTGTTCAAACTGAAGCCAAACGTACATTAGTCATCTATATGTCGTACGTATACTCGACGACCCTCCTTCAGTTTGGACGTTATGGGAAAAAAAAAGGTATGCAGGCCATGCAGCGATTATTTCAAGGTGAGGGAGCATTATGGTTTCATGCTAATATTAAAAAGTACTTATCTATGTTCTTAGTTAAATTTGCTAGAAAGTTCTTTCTTACTATTGCTGATTACTGAAGACTGACTCTTTCTCCTATATTTTTCGATCTTTGGACACTTTGTTCAGAATGAAGCCTGACGTACATTGGTCAGCTATACCATACGTACTCGATGACCTGATGTTATGGAAAGGTATGCAGACCATGCACCGATTCTTTCCAGGTGATGGAGATCTTAAACACATTAATTTATTATGTTCTATTTTACGTAGTTGATATAGCTGCCATAACATAATAGCAACAAGAAACATTTTTTTAGGTAAAGGCTGGCTCATTTCTTCAGAAACAAATTCGGAATTTACAATGTTCTAGATGCACCCAGGCATACAATTTAAGAAGACCGAGTATTCACATAACTCACCCGGTCTTGCCAACACATGAGCCACCTCATTAGCAGTACGTCTTACATAAACAAAAGAAACACTACTACCGAAGGTTTTTGCGGTTTCATAGGCTTAAGGTTTCATTCACTTTCAGAAGCCCTTTATATGGGTTGTTTCATTTCTGTTAGTATATCAATATATAAGAGGTGCCAAGGTTGCTATGAGCATCTATCTAGGATGGTGTAATATGTAAAACAACATTGCACTCTTTTCTTTGGATTAGTCATTCCTTTGATTGATAGTGCAGAAGACATTGAAGATAAAAAAAGGAGCCAACTTTGTGTATATTCCAAACAATCATCATCCCATCCCTGTTCTTTAGTTCTTTTAATTTTTATATTAATTTAGTAATTAATAGTTGACCTCTAAGGTCTATCATTAATACTTAGGTTAATTCTTATCTATTTTACGTATTAATGTTTGGTACATTACACACTGTTGGACCACATGATCCCCATTTAGATATTTTATTGGTTCCCTTTATTTTACATGAAACTGACATTAGCTTTTATTTCCAATCAAACTACATCTTTTACCTTCAATTTTTTGATGCATTATTTCCATTCTTTGTGTGCTTTTTGGAAGAAAAACCTCTTTCATTTGGGTCCATCTCTTTTGGTACTAGCAACCGTTGTTTATAAATTCAGTAAAAATAGAAAGGCATTTACTGTAATATGAGTTTTAAACTGTATAGTATAAACAAGTTGCAGTACCGCAAATTATTGTGAGGACCAGTCAATCAAGTGTTTAAACTGGCTGTCTGAAAGGATTTTCATGTGGATATAATTTGAATGGATATACTAGATTTTTTTAAAAAAATCGCCAATGTTCTTCTTCATATTGTAATTAATTGTTGGGTATTCGATGGATCCCAATTAGATCATCACAATCTTTTCAATCTTAAGCTCAGGATCTACTATCTACTAAAAGCAAAATACGGGTCAAGAATAGAGAAATTAGCTAGAAAATCCCACGTTAATCAGAAACATCTGGCCTTTAACTTGATAGATCAATAAAATATAACAGTTAGATCTATTATTGCTTTTATAAGTTTGGTGGGCCCATATTAATTTGGTGGACTCTAGGTCTCGAACAAAAAAAAACTCTAGGCCTTCGTATCAGACCAAAACTCTAAATCCATGGAAAAGATTACCACGGATGCCTGGTGGCACATGGACCTTTTTCATTTAATGCAAGACGTGATGGCACATATGTCATTACAAAATTCTTTACCATACGTGCACCGTAGCTATCTTTACTAAAAAAAACATATACTGTAGCGGAAACCCAACGGGTCCAACTCCATGCACAAACCCATATTCCCTCCGTCTCAAAATAAGTGTCGTAGATTTAGTATTAAATTAGTACAAATTTTATACTAGATCAACGACACTTAATTTGGGACAGAGAGAGTATTATATTATGTACTAAATGTAAAATCTAGGGTTGTTTTTCGGGACAGCATGTGAATCCACATCATCCCAATAATTTTAGGAAAAGGATTCTATTCACCCGGCCTATTTAGTGCGAGCATCCGCCTACTACAGCGCGCGACGTGTCACATGTGGGTTCAAATATCACTATCGCATCCATCCTTATCCGCAGCGAAACGATACCCACATATTTCTCACCACCGAGTCATCTTCTTCCCTGAAAAATGGCATCCAAATTTTCGTCCACTGTGCGCAAGCTACACCACTGGCCGTTGCACTAATTGTTGTGCGGGAAGCTAGCAAGCTGGGGATAAGTATCGGCCGTGCGTGCACTCAAAGCTATCGGTCTGCACAAGCCGTCTGCGAAGCATGCCATTGTGCGAGCCGCGTCCGCCATCACCCCATTCCACATCGCCGCCGTCCCGGAGTAGCACTGGAGTCCACGGTTGTCGCCTCCTCGAGCTGAGTCGCAACCGCCCAGGCGGTGCCTGCAACATAATTTCCGTTGCAAAACAAATCTGCAACATGACCTTTGTTGCAAAAAACTCACAAACATTTCTGCAACAAGATCTCTATTGTAGAAAAATTTTGTTGCGAAAGCTTCTAGAACATTAGTTATGTTGCAACGATGGAGGAAAATTGCCAGCCGCTCGATGGCATCAAATCTGACGGCTCACGACTTAGCTGATTTTATAAAAAAGATCAAACGACGGACGTGTAGCACGTCCCATAATTTTATCCATGCACAAACCAAGATTCTACTTGAAGGAGCAATTTTCCTTGCCGAATATATGTATCTGTATATTATATTATATTATGTACCAAAGTAAAATCTGGGCTTATTTTTGGAGACACCCTGTCAATCCCCATCATCCCAATAATTTAAGACAGTTCGATATCTGATATGTGATTTGGATTTAACAATCCCAGCCATTCCATGTGTGATGACACGGTTTAAGGTGTGGCAGGACAACCTCAAATATTTTTTTATTCTACAAAGGTTGTGAGGGGAATTTTCACAGTATCACCTAAGACTCGGGAGCACCAGATATTTTCCCCAGGTTGTGCTCGGTAAACCCTCAATAAAAAGGTTGTGATCGGTACATCACGCACGTTGAGGCAGGAACATGCAAAAATTGAGTGCGACAAATAGTTTTTATGAGATTTGGTTGTATGAGATTTTGTTGTTAAATTTGATTATGTGACTAAAGATTAGAAATACATATAATTTTTGTATTTCATTATATATAATTATAAACTAAATATTGAGTAGTATCTCTCATGCATGTTGAGAGAAATAAAAGTGGTGGAGTTGATAGAGTGGGATGTGTGCATGTTGAGGGAATTAGTGTAGATAGAATTTTCATGCATGCATGTTAAAATAAATAAATGTAGTGGAGTTGATGAGGTGGCATGCGTGTGGATGTGGCATGTGTGCATGTTGAGATAAATAAGATAGTAAGGATGAACTTCTTAGGTATATAGGATTCCTATTACCGGCAACGTATAAAGTTCCTAGGGTTGATATGAAAAAAATTGGTTCAGTGGTTTGGACCAACATAAGCAACGTTGTAGGAGGGCTTAAGAGTTTTTTTTGATCATTTTTTGGTTACTTTTTTTTGTTTTAGAAAAATATGGAGTCATTTGTGGATGCGTGGATGTAGTAAAGAAGAAGGTTGGATAGGGACAACCATTTGTTCTATTTGGCCATACAAAAAATGATAACATAACATATAATTAAAACCATACTCCAATAACATACGACAACTGAAGTACCAAATGCACATATTGCGGGCTTAATTTGGTTGGTGCCCGTGTACCTCAGCGCCCGACCATTATATCAAAGCCACATAAATAATTCAATTATGTTAATATTTTGCATCTAATCCGATATTCATATAAAAATAATATCAAAGTTACGCCTTCTTAAATGTACCAGTGTCAACAACATTGTGTATTATATAATCAAAGAGGGTAAATAAGAGTATACAAATATGTGGATGAGACAAAAAAAAATAAAGAATTGACACTTTCAATGCACTAAAGATCTAGCCCTCGCATTTGCGAGGGCCACCTTGCTAGTTTAGAAAAAAATAAAAAAATAAAAAAAAGTAATACAATTCTATGCCGACGGCAGCCGTCGGCATATGTCGTGATATCTATGCCGACGGCTAAGCCGTCGGCATAGGTGCCCCGGATCGATGACGTGGCACGTGCCAAAGAAATTGTGAGGGAAAAAGGAAAAAAATCAAAAAAAATTCTATGCCGTCGGCATATATCCTCTGTTAGGTCGACCTCAGGGGCGGAGCTACAGTGTTGGGCCGGGGTCAATTGACCCCGATGACCTTGACCCAAACACTGTAACATACATACAGCAAATAAAAAAAAAGAGCGCAGTGAAAAAAATGACCCCGGTCCAACCCAGCAACCTCACATCATGGCAGCCCAAATATTCCTAAAAAAAGCAGGCAGCCCAAATAGCACGCACCGCGCAGGCCCACTGGAATTCCCGATCGATCTCCAGGTTTGTCTAAAAAAAGCGAGAAAACAGATCTATCTCTCCCCCTGCTCTTCATGACCTAGCTCGATCTTGCCAGGTCGCCCCAGACGCCTCTGTTCGTCCGCCCATGCCGCACCCCATCTGGCAATCTCCACTCCTCTCCTCTCTAAAAATTCAAAATTCGTTCTGCAGATTCGATCCGTATGTGGCACTAAAACTGGTTTCTTCATCTAATTCGTTTTCTCCTATTATCTAAAATTCCTATTCTCCTATTATCTTAGGGTTTGTTTGACGTGTTGATTTTTTTCTTATAATTGCTTCAAGGTCTGGATGAATAATCTAATCACGTGGATTACACAATCTAGATTAGCCCTCAAGTCACATCCCATCATAATGTCAGGTAAGCTAGTATGAAGGATTTGTAGTCACTTTGTACTTCAATTTCTCTATGTTAGTACTGACCATGTCTTGTTATTTGCTAATTTTAAATTGCAGGTAGTAAGAGTATAATAAAGCGTTTTCTGAATTTGAAAAGAAAATCACCACCACCCACAACCAATGACTCTGATCATGATGAAGGTTCATCAAATGTTAGACTACTACATGTCCATGTCCTTTGCCGGTGATAGATTACTTTTTGAAGATGAAAGATCGTAGAGGTAACTATTTTATACTCGGAGCTTATTTTGTCATGATACATTGACAACTATGATTTCTTATTTATGTGAGGTTACTAGAAAAACATTATAGACATGTTATTAATACGAGCAACCCATTTTTAGCCATATATTATAGCTACTTTGTTTTTAAGGGGATACATTGGTGCTACATGTTCATGTTGACCCCGGCGACCTTTTATCCTGGCTTCGCCCCTGGTCGACCTGCGCCTCCCGATCCCCAATCTCGATCCAATCTCACCCCCACGCACTCGATCCACTCCACCGGGCTGCCACCGCCGCCGTCTCTGCCCCCGCGCCGCCCAGACCCCCCGCCGCCGCTGTCTCTGCACCGCGCCGCCCAAACCACCCGCCGCCGCCGTCTCTGCACCGCGCTGCCCAGACCTGCGCACCGCCCGGCCCGCGTCCATCTCTCCGGCCGTGGGGGCGTCGCGAGCTCCGGTCTTGGGGGCGCCGCTTCTTCCTCCAGCTCCGGCCGCGGGGGCGCCGCGAGCTCCGGCCGTGGGGGCGCCGCCTTCTTGCTGCAGCTCCGGCCGCGGGTGCTCCACGGGCTCCGGCCGTGGGGGTGCCTCCTCCTTCCTCTCCGTCGTCTCCGCCCCCCCCCCCCCCCCCCGCAGCATCTTCCTCGATCGCTGTCTCCGTCCAGCGCCGGCCCCCGACGATCTCCTTCCTCAACCGCCGGATCGAGGTGAGCATCGTCATTTTTAAAAATATGTTGCTGCTGTTAGGATTAGCACGTGCTAGTGTTAGCATTACTCGGAATTTAGTTCGGTAGTGTTAGGACAGGAAACTTAAATTTTAGTTCAGTAGTGTTGCCCGGAATTTTTGTTTCGGCAGTGTTCGAAATTTAGTCATATCTAGTTTTCCCAATGATTAGCTAGTGAAAGAGTATACACGGGATGAATTTATTAGGTATTGCTAATCTAATTATTCAATAAATAATTATATGAAGCATATCTTGCAATTTGAGATGGATGATCTAAGTTGTTCTCTCGGTGGAATTTAAGTGAGTTGTGATGGTTTCATGGTTTGATGTGATGGTCGGGTTGGTGTTACCACCGGTTGCATCTCTCCCTTCACCCGCGTTGGGAGTGTCGGTTTCGATGGGACGCATTAGTCACGGTCGGCCAACCATTGACTTACCCCCTATCTTCGGGTTGTTATCTTGTGAACTATTTTCATGTCATTATCATTTTGCCATCAAAGATTTCTATATGAGATGTGATGGTCTAAATTTTTCACTCGGGGGAATTTACAGACTTTGTGGTGTTTCTTCTCCATGAAGTGATCGTGGTCGGAGCTGTTGGTCCCTGATCATCCCGCCGCTGTTCGACTACTTCCTCTACAGCCGAGGGTGAGCTACAAATCCATCTCCTTCTCCGCTTTTTTTCATTTCACTAGATTACATTTTCACGTCAAGTCACGTAACCTAGGCGTCTCCCGTCCGAAAGGGTTGCATCGATAAATATGCAGTCAATTGCATATTTATCACCGCAACTCTTTCGGATTGTCCAGCGTTTTCCACGGACAGCCCGAGGATGTGTAGATTGGGTACGTTCTCCATGCCCTACCCCGTTCCGAGACAGGATTTCGGCGAAGCCTCCCCGTTGTTCTCCGGAGCACATTCTCTCGGCTATTTGCCGAGACGTGTATCTGGAGAACAGCAGGGAGGTGCTGCCGAAATTTTGTCTCGGAACGGGGTAGAGCATGGAGAACGTACTCAATCTACACATCCTTGGGTGGGATTAGGACCTATCTTTACCTATTAGAGATGTAGGTGGATTCAATGCCGTCAACGCGGTAGAAAATAAAAATTTGATGTGATTAATTTAAACGAATCCTTAATTTTTTTGTGTGGCTCCCAATAAAGCAGAGGATGGCAGATAATCAGTGGATGTACGGTGGTTTTATCCGTCGGAATCGAGTTACACCAGAGTGGGTCGCGAGAACCGATGTGTTTTTGAAGGAGATATTCCGTCATCCAATGAGAATTATCCCACAATGCCCCTGTGCGAAATGTGAAAGACGTCTCCGTAAAAATCAGAAGGACATGTCTGAGCACCTTCGCACGCACGGATATATGCCAAACTTTGACATGCCGCCGATAAACTTTGCCGAGCGGGACCGTGGTAGAGAGCAGGTGATGCGACAACGCATCGGTGGTTATGCGGACGACGGGGTCAGAGACATGCTAGATGATGTCATTGCTGCAGAGATGGCACATGCGACACCTTCAGAGAATGAACCGGAGGAGCCGGAGGCAACCGCAAAGGCCTTCTTGGAGATCTTGGCCTCGTCAAAGAAACCTCTTTATGCGGGTGCCAAAGTCTCTCAGCTGGATGACATCTCGCAACTGATGGCAGTCAAGGCTGAGTACGGTTATAGCCATAAATGCTTCGAAGCATTTCTGGGAGTATGGGCTAACAGCCTCCCCGAGGGTCATGAACTGCCGAAAAGCATGTATGCCACGAAGAAACTCATGAAGGCACTCTCTATGGATTATGAGAAAATACATGTTTGTCCGAAGAATTGCCTTTTGTTTAGGCACGAATATGCGGATGACAAGTACTGTAGGGAGTGCGGTTCCTCTCGGTACCTTGAGGTGGTCGGTGAGGATGGTGAGAAGAGGCAGCTAGGCATCCCTGCAAAGGTTCTTAGGTATCTGCATTTCATAGAAAGACTGCAGCGCCTTTTCATCACGGAGGAGTCTACCAAAATGATGAAGTGGCACAAGGAAGGTATAAGGTACCATCCAAATAAAATCGTACATCCATCAGAAGGCGAAGCATGGAAGTCGTTCGATGAAGAATACCCTGAGGAAGCAGCCGAGGCTGGAAATGTCAGAATTGCCATATCAGGTGATGGGTTCAATCCATATGGTATGTCGTCCAATGCATACAGCTGCTGGCCCGCGTTTGTTATTCCGCTTAATCTCCCTCCCGGTGCCCTAATGCAACGCAAGACCATGTTCTTGTCGCTCATCATTCCGGGGCCTGAATACCCGGGGAAGAATTTGGGTGTGTTTATGCAGCCGCTGGTGGATGATTTGCACCATTCTTGGTACTTCCCGAGGTTGACATACGACCGAGATCTGCAGAGAAATTTCTTGATGAAAGTTTGGTTGCACTATTGCATGCATGACTTTCCTGGTTATGTCCTTTTCTGCGGATGGTGTACAAGTGGGAAGATGCCATGCCCAGTGTGCATGCAGGCTCTACGTTTAATTTGGCTGAAGAAGGGTGGCAAGTATGTAGCATTTGACCTGCATCGACAGTTCCTCCCTCCAGACCATCCAGACAGGGAAGACAAGAAGAACTTCATGAAAGGTCGGGTTGTCCATGAAGTAAACGAGATTCCAACGTTTTCGGGGGCAGATGTTCTTGCTCAGCTAAAAGCTCTCAAGCCTGAAGGCGAAAGCAAAGCCAAAGCCAAAGCCAAAGCCAAAGCCAAAGGCGAAGGCCAAGGCCAAGGCCAAGGCAAAGGCAAAGCCAAAGCCAAAGGCTTCGAGGGATAAGGTGAGACGCACAACTGGACTCACATTACCCCCTTCACGAAGCTTCCCTATTTCAAGGACCTCAAACTTCCTTACAACATCGATGTGATGCACACCAAAAAGAATGTCGCAGAGTCCCTTTTCCGCACGATCCTCAACATTCCTGATCAGACGAAGGATAACGTTAAAGCTAGAGCTGATCAACAGAAAATTTGTGATAGACCACGTCTAAACATGAAGCCTCCCACAGGCGGTCGAAGAAACTGGTTCAAGCCAGATGCTGACTTCGTACTTAAAAAACCAGAAAAGATGGAGGTATTGAAGTGGCTCAAACACATAGTGAAGTTCACTGATGGTTATGCATCGAATGTAAGTAAGGGAGTCAATCTTTCAAGGGGCAAAGTGACCGGGCTCAAGAGTCATGACTATCATGTATGGATTGAGCGGATAATGCTGGTGATGGTTCGAGGTTATGTCTCCGAGCATGTCTGGCGAGTGCTTGCGGAGCTAAGCCATTTCTTCCGCACGCTCTGTGCTAAAGAAGTATGTCCCGAGGTGATTAGACAATTGCATAAGAAGGCACCGGAGTTGATATGCAAGCTAGAGAAGATCTTTCCGCCAGGCTTCTTTACTCCGATGACACATCTCATTTTGCACCTCGCGAACGAGGTATTGTTGGGGGGGGCTGTGTAGAATCGTTGGCAGTACGGCCCTGAGAGACAGAACAAGCATCTCCGCAACAAATGTGGAAACAAAGCTAAGATTGAAGCTTCCATAGCTGAGGCAGTTATCCTAGAGGAGGTGTCAGACCTCAGGACAGCGTACTATCCAGACCACGTTCCCACTCTGCATAATAAGGTGCCTCGATACAATATAGAAGAGCCCAAGTATAAACCCAACCTCCATCTATTCAGCGGGCAAGGTGGCAGGGCTGGGGGCTCGAAATCTTATAACATGCCACAACAAGAGTGGGAGGCCCTCATGTTCTATGTCTTGCACAACATCAAAGAAGTTGAGGATGTGTGGATGAGGTAATAGCACTACACCATTCCTTTATGTCTTGCACAACATCATGTTCTATGTTCACTTAGTCCCGTTCTAACACCGCTTTTCTTCTTTTAGTCAATTCGTTCGTGAGGAGTGGACGGGAATGATTCCTCCTACTGAGGCGGAGGAACTTACTCTTCTCCGGCATGGAAACCCTGGAAGGAAAAATTTTGTTGCTTGGTTCATGGAGAAAGTAAACTTTCACATTCCCCTATTAAATACCTAGTTCAACATTTATTAGTTTACCGAACTAATGCACCCAGCAATTTGAATTAAACTTGTAGGGACAAGATCCGAACATATCCATGGATGACGAATTGAGATGGGTTTCCATAGGTTTTGACCCTCGGGTCAAGACATGTGAAAAGTATGATGTGAATGGGTATCTCTTCCATACAGAGGAGCACCAGAACAGCCGACCTGATCCCAAGACTATAAATACCGGAGTGTACACGCAAGGTCAAAATTCAGTTGACTACTACGGAAGGGTAGAAAAAATATACGAGCTTACATTCAGCCGTGGGCGCGAAACCCTGAGTCTCCCTGTGTTCAAATGTTGATGGTTCGACCCAGTAGAGGGGCTGAGACATACGCCTTCCGTTGGTTTGGTCGAAGTTAAACCATCAACCGTGTATGCCGGAGCCGATCTCTTTATTGCGGCTACCCAAGCCACACAAGTTTATTACCTGCCTTACCCATGCCAGAAAGAGTACCTAAAGGGTTGGGAAGTTGTGTTCAAGGTGTCGCCACATGGTAAGCTACCGGACCCGAACGACGATGATTACTACAACATTAACCCCATGACATACGAGGGAGTGTTCTATCAATAGCAACCTGATGATGATGTGGTCAGAAACGATGACGCGGACGCCTTGGGTGATGATGAAGTGGATCGAAACGATGACGATGCACGGAATGATGGTGAGACCATTGTTAATGAAAATGACATACTTATGCTAGAAAAGTTAAACGAAGACACTGACAACGAGGAAGAGCCTCCACCTCCGTCAGACAACGAAGATGATATGCGTGATAGTGATGATGAGACCAATCGAGGAATCGGTTACAACAGTGATGATTCGTATGGGTTCTAGCAGATGTACGTTTCATGTCTTTTTTTTCTATGGTTTGTTAATATGCCTTTTTATGATTATTTATTAATGTGTTTTTATTCCTTATTATTATGCTTTTTTCTTCATTATTAATGTACTAGTTGTTTATTCTCTTTTCAATGCAGGTTCGCTAAACATGGGCAAGGGGAAGGCCGACGGCACGGGTTTCCTATCGAAGCTCACCACGATGACTAGTCGGAGTGGTCGACCCCGTACTCTTCCCCCCCCCCCGACTACTTGAGGATGACTCCTCACAGGGAGGTCGAGGGAGAGGTGCCCCTACAGGTGGAGGGGGTGGGGGAGAGCCCCTAGAGGAGGACAGGGTCGGGGCCAGAAACAGCGCTCCCTCACCGACTTAGGGGTGTCCTCTTCGACGCCATCCTCTACTGAGGTACCCTCCTCTAGTGAGGTACCCTCTACCGAGGAGGAGGAGGAGGAGGTTGGGGAGGGGGATGAGGAGGAGGAGGAGGCAGGCGAGGAGGATGGTGGTGGCGGGGAGGATGGTGGTGGCAGCGAGGGGGTTCCCCACAACAAGGGGTGGCTGCGTGGTAATGCAAAGGTCCCTCCCCTTCCTGCTACCAAGGAGCAGAAGTGGCTCATTGAGCCCAAGGGGAAAGAGTAAGTGCCACTTAATCATAATTTACTTCTTTTGCTTGTACACATGCTAATATTTTCATTCTTTTGATTGTTCACATGCTCATATTTTCATTCTTTCTATCTTTTGCAGCAACTGGATAATTCCTAAAGGGGCCCCTCTTCCAAACGGCGTCATCACCGTTTTGCTGAAGGAACACTGGCCGGGGCTGTTCCATCCGGATCCAATCAGGTAGCCTGAGCGCCAGGTTTTGGCCACGAGCTGGGACCACTGGGAAGTGGCCCCCCACCCGAACCATACCACGTGTGCTAAGGCCGTGATCACAAATTTTTGGGTAAGTTCTCTTCAGAAGCACGAGTCTTGAGTTTCGTTCGTAGTTTATCATTGAATGGTTTAACTCATGGCTTCTTCCATTCTGGTTTTCTGAATGATTTAGAAATACTATCGAGTTCTTGAGGAGCACAAGTCCACTGCCGACGAGATCATGCTGCGCCAAGCGAGGAAGAAGGCCCGTCAGATGCAGTACGACGTGCGCTGGGTGGCCATCTCGCAATATCATCACGACGCTCTTGAGACGAAGATGACCAAGGAAGACGCGCGGAGGATGCATGTTACCTTGGAGAGGGAGGAGTACTTGGCCGTAAGTATAACAGACTTTTCATTCCGGCGTTTGTGGTAAATTTCATCGTTTCGTGTTGACATGCCATTATGCTTTCATTATGTAGGTGTGTCCTGCTTAGTGTTATGGAAAGGACGATGCATGGGCGGCATTGGTGGATCTGTGGCTCGGTCAGGATGCAGAGTGGGCTGCTAAGAGCAAGAAAAACCGGGCTAACCAAGGGACCGACGGAACACATGGTCAGGGAAACCGGAACCACTTTAGCCACAAGAAAGTTCAGGTATATCTATTTACATGAAACATTCTTCTTCTTCTATTTACCGTCACTTTCTTATGTATCACTAACCTCTGTTTGGTGGTGCAGGAGGAGAAACTGAAGCGGCCGCTCCCTGACATAGAGGCGTGGCAGATCGCCCATACGCGGAGTAAGTCCAAGGAGGGCAAGGGCGACTACTACGGCAACAGCGAGGAAAACCTGAAGGCCTACGAGGAGGAGTATCTGAGGGTAAATCCTGGCACACCTAACCCCTTAAAGCAGGCTACGGACGAGAGGGCGGTGGTGGGTATAGGGCCGAAGCTTCATAGTCGGCAGGCGGTTCTGGATGCCGTGTGTACTCCTTCTATCTCCTTCACACGGCTCCGAGCTACCGACCCGAGCCTGAGCCAGCGCACGAGCACGACCAGTGCACAGTCACACTCCCTCCTAGCCCAGCAGACCAGCGTAAGTATTTTCCCTCTTATCTTCCTTTTTGCTCACTTTATTTTCTGCATTGAGATGTTTTATGAGTTCATCATGTCATATCGTAAGCCTACATGGAGTACACACGCCAGGAGACCATGGCGTGGCTGGCGAGAGTTGCAGCAGTCCAGGAGCACAGCAGTCGCATGATGACGGTTAGTTTAGCCTCTTTCATTTCACTTCCATATTTGCACTTTCATTTCTTCGGACCTTCGTGTTTGCTTGGTCAATTCACATGCATCGCATTTTTGAGAGCATGGCGGCCGGCACGGTTCCTGTAATGGAACCACCACCACCACCTGCTAGACCTGCACCAGTGCTCCTTACCTTTGAGGAGTTTCTGGCACAGAACATGGAGGCTCCGGTTAGTACATCCCCAAACTCATCAACCACTGCTTACCGCTTATTCAAACCCTCTGGTTGCCATTGATGCTTTGACAGATAGCTGTGAAACTTAGAATGTCACAGCTTCACCATTAGTCATGAACACAACACTCACTTCCTCGCTGAAAAATACAAAAGGTACATTGTCAAATTTCTAGATTTAGTTTAGAGGCACCAAGATAAGGGCTTTCAAGATTATTAGGTGTATATATGTATTAAGAGGCATCATTTTCTCTTGATTATTAGGTGTATATATGTATTAAGAAGCACCAAGATAAGGGCTTTCAAGTTATATATCAGAAATAAATCATCTACTTTGACGGGTGTATGAAATCCTTAAGGTTTAACATACAACCATGCATGTCAAAATCCAATGGCATGTTCCATTCAAATGGCATGAAAACAATTTGTTCTTACAATCAACCATGCATGTCAAAATCCAATGGCATGTTCCATTCAAAGATATTCAATGTAACATATTCCATAAAGGAATTAAAGATATCAATCCCATTATCTTATCATCTAACATATGCAAAGAGGAAGACCAACATTCGAAGTAACCATTGTATAAATCAAGCAATATTGTTCTCATCAGCCACTGCTTAATTACCGTTTATTCAACACAATCATATATCCCCTTAACATGTCTTTTTGAACATCCAGGGAACCGGTGGATCATCCGTTGGTGGTGGTGCCAATGATGCCATCACTCCCACGTCACGGAGCCCGGTCACTCCGATCCACCGAGGTGGCGGTGGCGGTAGCGGTGCCGCAAGTAGTGAGGACCTGGGCTTTGGCCGTTTGAGCGGTGAGGACCTTGGTAGTGGATCTCGTAGGGCTTAAGCCCTTTGTATGCTCGTAGGACTCTTTATGTGATGATGTTGATACTTATGATGATGATGATGTTCGTGAGGGGGGTGACACTTATGATGATGATGATGCCGTAGTGTGACCCCTTATGTTGATGATGATGATGTTCGTGAGGGGGGTGACACTTATGTTGATGTTCGTGAGGGGGTGACACTTATGTTGATACTTATGATGATGATGATGCCGTAGTGTGACCCCTTATGTGATGTTATTGTGATGATGATGTTAGATGTATATGTGCTGTGAATTTCAATATATGTATATGTATATGTGCTGTGAATTTGAAATGAATTCAAACAGAAATCAGAAAAAAAAATTAGGCAGCATCTATGCCAACGGCTTTGCCGTCGGCATAGCCACCGCCGAGGCACCAGTGGGCGACACGTGGCACATATGCCGACGGCTAAATCTATGCCGACGGCTAAGCCGTCGGCATATGTGCCATGTGTCGCCCACCTGTACTCCCTGGCACCAGACTATGCCGACGGCCAGGCCGTCGGCATATATTCAAATATATGCCGACGGCCTAGCCGTCGGCATAGTCTGGTGCCAGGGAAACCAGCATGGGCCACGTGTCAGAACTATGCCGACGGCTAAGCCGTCAGCATATGTTTAAACGTATGCCGACGGCTACACCGTCGGCATAGTGCTGACACGTGGCGCGTTTTTATTGGGTGTAACTTGACGGTGGCGCCGTCTGCCGCCGTCATACGAACGAGTTTGCCGGCGGCCAATCTGTGCCGACGGCCGTACGGACACCGTCGGCATAGGTACCTATGCCGACGGCTTTTCTATGCCTACGGCAGGCCCAAGTACGCCGACGTATACGATGCCGACGGGGCTATGCCGACGGCGGCCGTCGGCATAGGGCTATCCCGACGGGATTTGGACCTATGCCGACGGCTTTGGGCGTCGGCATAGACAGTAATTCCGGTAGTGTGAGAAGTTGAAACTGCTTCTTCATTCACCACACGACACGAGCAATGTATGGTTGTATACACACCTTGTCCACCAGGACGTCGAAGACGTTGACGGCGCCGTGGTAGAACATAGTACATTAATTAGTGTTGAATTTGGATTCCATATGCGACGGCTTTGTAGTTTGGAGGCCGAACATTCATTTGTCAGTCAGAACAAGTTTGAAATATCTGTCATTAGTTCAGAAAATCTGCCTCAAGAGATATAGATAGATAGATAGATGATGTAGTACGTACCTTGGGGCATAGACGCCAACCGCAGACCTATAGACGGCAGTGTTGGCAGTTGTTAGAAGAAATAGAGAGGGATGATTGGCGTAATGCGATGGATGTATTATTGAGCCTCGAGGGCGAGTATATATTGAGTACAAGACTTGGAGGGCAAGACGCCTCCTAGAGATAAGATGGAAACAATTCCTATCTAATCCCGGACAATCTCTAAATATCAAATATATCTCTAACATCCCCCCGCAGTCGTAGCGGTAGCGTCGCGAACAACAGGAGCGTCGCAGACGGTCAGACTGGAGAGAATAGCAGCCGACGGGCTGACATCCCCCTGCAGTCGTAGCGGGAGCATCATGGACGGTGTCGCGTCGCGGACGCGTTGACTGTAGAGAAACCGACGAGTTGCTCAAGCGAGGTGATAGCCCTTTGTGCCGTTGTCGAGGTAGCCGAGAGCGTGAGTGGTGTAGCCGTGGTCGAGGTAGCCGTGCGAAGAATGCCGTGGTCGATGTCGAGTCGGGGTGGCCGGTGTCGAGGAAGTCGCCGTGGAGCCGCGGGCGCAAGGAGGCGCCGAGTTAGTCATGGGCGCAGTGGTATCGAATTGTGGTGCGCCGGGAAGAAGACGGTGTTAACGAAGCATCGCACCGGGTTTGCCAAACCCGAGGACACGTCGTAGACGAAGGCACGCGTCGGTGTTGCCAGCACCGGGCATGCCTAGACGGACGAAGACGATGTTGATGATGCGCCGCTCCAGGCTTGCCAGGACCGGGGACACGTCGTGGACGAAGGCATGCATCGGTGTTGCCAGCACCGGGCATGCATAGACGGGGACCCGCACAAGCAGTACACCATGTCGAGGGGGCTAGTAGAGAAGGACTCGACGACGGTTGCGGCGTCAATCGGCACGGGGCCGATGTCGCCCGCGGTTGTTGGAGTAGATGAAGTGGTCGGGGTAGATGACGGCGACGCTGGCAATGAGCTGGTGCTGGATGAAGACGAAGGGGGCAGACGGCGGCGCAGCTCGGGTGAGCGAGCGGCAGCAGTGCCGAGGAAGAAGAGCGGCGGCAGCGTCCTGACGGCGGCGGCAGCTAGGTTAGGAGCGTGGCGGTGGTGTTCGAAATAGGTGAGGAACCCGACAGCGTGACGAAGACCGGCGCGGACGGTGGCGTTCCCGCACCAAGGGAGGCGGCGCGGCGCATACCACGGGAAGTCAAAGCTCGTGGACGGCGGAGTGGACCGCGGGCCGCGGCGCTACGGCCCGAAGGGGTGACGCAGCGGCAGAAGGCGGGTCGGGGCGACGGTGGGAAGATCTCAGGGCGGCGGCGGGGACCGCGGGCCGCGGTGCTACGGCCCGAAGGGGCGGCGCAGCGCGGGTCGGTGCAACCGCGGGGACGGCCTCGGGGCGGCGGTGTGGACCGCGTGTCGCAGCACTACAGCCCGAAGGGGCGACGCAGCGCCGACGCGCGAGTCGGTGCAGCCGCGGAGAAATCACGGGGCGGCGGCGCTGCGGCCCGACGGGGCGACGCAGCGGCAGCCCGTTGCTCGATCGGTGGAGGGGGCGCGCTGAACTCGGGGACGATCTTCACAGGACCTGCGGAGGCGCGCGCAAGCGACTAGCTAGGTCGGTCGCACGGCGCGGATGGAGCGGAGCGGCGACCAGGTGCTCAATCTGGCCGCTCGCAAGGTCGGGGTTATCGGTAGGTGATGAGGTGGCCGAGCCACCGAGGCCACGCGCGAGGGACGCGCGAACAGCCGGCGCGTGCACGTGGCCTAGGCCCGAGAGGGGCGCAAGCTGCACATTACAACGCAGCCGGTCCACGCATCATGTGCGGCGCGGCGCCAGGGCCGGCGGACAGATGCGGCCGAGCGGGGTGGAGGTGAGGTGATGCAGGATCCTGATCAGATGAGGGCGACGACGGTCGGCGCAGAGCGACGGGCGGGCAGACGCGCGAACAACGGCCGGGATGGGCCACCGCATCGCGCGCGAGGCCGCCGGGTCGGGGAGGATGCCGGGTGGTCGCGCCGGTGTCGGAGTAGAGGCGCGCGGGTGTCGTCGACGGCGGCGGGCGACGCAAACCGATCTTAGATCGGAAAACCAAAAAGTAAACGCCGATCAAAACGACCGACGAGAGAGAGAAAAATCCGGATCAAAAGATCAGAGAAGGATGTTCACTTTTTTAATGGTAAATGACAGGTGCTCTTCCTTTGCCTTATAGATTAGGTATGTACAAGAGGAAACAAACCGAAGAAAAGAAGGAAAAACAAAAAAAACGAAGAAGCAGTCACCCCAGGTCCCAGGCGCTACGTGTACATGAATGTTCAGCTAAGGTTCTACTACATTCATCCCCAGCTGCTGCAGGTCATTGATAACGCCACCAACAGCAGTCTGAGCATGTTCACTTTATCCTCGGGAAATGTTATCTGGCGAACGTCAGATATGTAGCATATCCCAGCGATTGCCTTCTCTCCTGTCGTATTCGTTTGCACGAATCTTGGCGCCAAATCGAAGCCATGTCAGAATTTAAAACCAAAACACTGTAGGCCCCGCATTGGCTAGCGACGCGCCCCTCCACCAAGGAGACCTGGAATAAAAACACATTAAGAGATGCCATTTTTATTATTAATAGATGGATTTTTTTTATTAAGAGATGACATTTTTTTATTAAGAGATGACAATTTTTTTAGGAGATGCCATTTTTTATTATGAGATGTCACTTTGATTATTACGAGATGACACTTTTATTATTAAGAGATAGCATTTTATTATTAAGAGATGCCATTTTTTTGTTTATTAAGAGATAGCCATTTTTTTCCTTTTCTCTTGTTCACATGGCAACTCAAATTATAGGACCACGACAAGTCTATTTTTTTTTAACATCCATGGTAAAGTTTTGATATTAGAGGATGGCATTTTTCATAATTCAAAGCATGGTATTTTAATTTTTTTAGATTTTCTATGTTTTTTTATAAGAAAATGTTTTTGGGTTCATGGCATCTATTATATTATTAAAACGATAGAAAATCAACGGCTCAGATTAAGCAGCAACAAACAATGACAACGAACGGCTCAGATAAAAAAAGTTATTTGAAAGGATTTGGAAGCAGCCTGTTTTTCTTTTAGTACGTTGATGAAGTTAATACGGCAGGCTCCTGCGTACGCATGGGCCTTGCCCAGTTAAAACCGAGTATGGGCTGGACAAGGATATCCTCTTGATTAACCGTGCGTACATGGCTGGGCTTCTAGCTTCCTAGATTCGCAGAAAACAAATTATAAAGGTTACGTAAAACATGTAAATCATGACACGTCAAAAAAAAAAGTAAATCGTGACAAGGACACCATGGCCCAATGTGCAACTAAAATCGTGTAGGGCAGAACTAAAAAAAGGAAATCGTGTAGGACATGGACACCCATAACCATGTAACAGCCCAATTCCTATACGTGAATAGCCAGCGGAGAGAAACAGTGTTCGTATTGGAGGTGGATTGAAATACGAGCAATGACATCATTGCTGATGTCAACAGCAATTGCTTAGTCCAGATCACAAATTGAGTTCGTACATAGGTAAAAAAAAACTGCATGGTCGTATATTGGTAAATTTAACTTGACAACTTCTAATGGTTGACCAATAATACAAGTATATTATAATTGGTAAGTTTATTTATATTTATATATGGTAAATTAGATCTAAAATTAAATATAGAATTGGCTTTGAAATTTTCTATAGATCGATTTGCATACAATGACTAATAATTGTCAACGTGTGGATTATGTAGAGTGTCAAAAGGCATGGGATCAAGAGGACAGAAGAAAGTATGTCAACGTGGTTTAGATAGAGAGAGGTAGGTGAGGTCTGCTAAGAATTGACCATATGCATGCATGCATGACATCAAATAAGAGAAATAGTCAGACCAACACCGCCATGATATGTTCGCGGGCATTGCATCATATGAAGTCAGCAAATGCTGTTGCCGTTTGTTTCAGTTACGCTTGAAATACCATGTTATAGTAAAACAAAATGGGCTCCCTCCGTCCCAAAATAAATGTCTCAAGTTTAGTACAACTTTATACTAAAGTTAGTATAATGTTGAGGCTCAAGTTTAGTACAACTTTATACTAAAGTTAGTATACTATTGAGACATTTATTTTGGGGCGGAGGGTGTACTATATATTCGAGAGAAGAAGCTATAACAGGAATTGTGAAGGGAATATTTTAGAAATTTCAACTGACTATGTACTTACGATTTCTTTTTAATAAAAACAATAGGAGAGGCCCTATATATTATGTTTAATGGAGGAACAACTATGAGGAGCAAAACCACATGCGGAGGATAAAATGGTGTTGCCAATAAAAAGCGTGGATGAGAGATGATTCACATGAACAACTTAATATATATATGGATTTCCTTGGCGATATATGTATATAGGGTTGCGAATTAAGGGTATGAGTAGTGAGTCACACGGATGTAAATCGCTCATTGGAGAAACAACCTAAATAATATAATATAGGAATGCCCATGGAATTAGTTTTTATTAGAAACCAATACCGGCGGAGTTAAGTTGAGTAGCATTACATGATCAGTGGGAAAAAACCATTAGAGAAGTAAAAAAAATCCATTATTAATTTGGCCACCGGGTTTTATAATTACATCTATCTATCTAATAGAACAGTGGCATCTTGAATAGTATATCACTAAGAAAAAAATAAGTAACAAATCTAGCCGCGCAAATGCGCGGGTTAACCTGCTAGTTTTTTTATATAAAAAGCAGTTAACTAGGCCTTTTGGGTCAATTGGGGTCGCCCTGGCCCGTCACCGCAGCGTACGATCGGGAACGATCGCTAGGAGCTGCTCCCCCGGCGAACGATTTGTTCGATAGGGGGTCCTCCTCAGCGACTGGACGCCAGATATTGGGGGTACTTACCTTCTATTTTTCAGGTTTCAGCCAAGCATGTGTGTGGCCGGTTTGGTAAAGGGTTCCAGCAAGCTTTGATGGCCACATGAACCTAGTTCTCTTTGTGATTAGCTAATCCCATCATAATATTACTGACTAAGGTGTTTAGTAGACCACTGGCATGTGAAGCATGAAAAGAGCACTCCTGTTCCTGCATGAAGAGAAAAGAAAAATGGAGCAAAGAAAAGAAAGGTAGGCAGGCTGCAGAAGATCGAAGTCTTTTCTGCTCAAGTCCAGGCCCGTGTTAAGATCCAAGATGGTCCCTCCAGTAACTCTTTATTTTGTTTTCTCTTCGATCATAATGGCATCAATCCACTCCATTGTAACTCCGTACGTCCGGGTTTATTATTAGGCCCTCTCATATTTTGTGCCAAACTTTGGTCATCTATATGACTAATAAAATATAAGATGCAACAAAAATTATATTTTTAGATTTGTATTCGAAAAAGGTTTCCCACGATATACTTTTTGTGACATATACTTCATATATTTTGAGTTAAATTTATGATCAAAATTTTACTCAAAATACGAGAGAGAATAATAAACCCGGCCGGACTGAGAGAGTACCCTCAAGGAGTCAGTAATACATAGCCCATGATAAACCATAGTAGCATCTCTGCAACCCTAATCACACTTTTGTCTAGTAATAATAGTACCACATTAAAAGTAGGAAAGATAAGTTTGAAGTCAGGGGAGTCAGGTAAAAAAAATTTAGAAAAGGAGGATGACCCCCGGCCTTTGCATCTGGGCGATGCATGCAGCCACTTTATTAATTATTCATAAAGACCTTACAAAGTAATACATCAGTAAGTCTGAAGCCACCATCTCAGCAACATCTGTCGCTACTCATATCCACTTGATGAAGGGGTGCCGAAAATTCAAGCCGAATACCAAACAGACTTCGCACCAAAGCCTAACATGTAAAGCCGGAGGCCTCAACCAAGCCACAATGCCGGGTCTGGGGCACACAACACACCGGTCCGGCGCACTCTCAGAGGCTACCGCTGCCGTCTTCCACCTATCCACCTTCAGAACAGGAACTGACGCATCAACCTTGCCAGGCCTGCCGTCGACGCCACCACAACGCCAGACAACGTCGTCCTCCTGCGTGAGTCCGTCAACCCGCATCGGACACCGAGACTCCACTGCACCAAGCCGCCGAGATCCGCCGTCATCGATGCGGAGGATGAAACCCCGCTCCGCCTCCTGCCTTTGTCTTCCAGTGCTGCTCCAGAAACGATGCTCCCAAGAGAGAAACGACACCTTAATGCCGCCATCGTCCGATCTGGAAGGCCAGATCCTAGGGTTTCCCCCGGAGCAGCACGAGTAGGTCGATAGTAGTTACACGACGATGCCTTCATCAAGGTAACGACGTAGAACGCCACCATCGTTCGCCGTCGGCTCGGTTTTCACCGGCAACCATGTCTCCCCGACTCGCAACCGGGACTAGTTGACGGACCATGAGATCCGACCACCCAGCCTCAGGCCGACCACCTCCGACGTAGGAGATGACCACCACCGCCATAATCCTCGTGATGCGAGGCAGACCCGGAGTGCCTCCGCGAGCCGTCGCCGAGGCCGACGATAGGCAGCAGAAGAGGACGTAACAGCAGCAGCCCTAGATCGAGCCCGCCTACCACGCCGCCGCCTCCTGGCAATCACGCCGTCTGCATCAGAGCTCCTCGACGCGTCCCGGCCGCCGCTGCCCGCCATCCACGTTGCAAGGGGATCAAGATCTAGCCGCCGCCACCTCAGATCCGCGGACGCCAGAGGAGTTCCGCCGCCGCCGCGCCACAGGGCCTACGCCCGGCGACGTTGCCGGCGGCGGCGGAGGGAGGGGGATGCGCAGGGGTCGAGGGGAGGATGGGTGGTGGCCGCCCGGTGCGCCCGGTGGTGGCCGCACGGGGTCGGGAAGGAGGGAGGGGTCAGGGTTCTCTGTTTGGTGACCAAACAATCTTAAATAAGCATGGTAGCTCGATGTATGTGCAGAGGAACCATCTTTTTTACGAAATTACTTCACACACGACACATGCTCGAACGATTCTGGGACGATGGCTAATCCAACAGTGTTGTGCAGTTTTGCCTTTCCAATGGACAGTGGGATATGCAGTGTCGTGTTGAAATCGTCCCGGGGATGTCGTCTGTATATCAACGCTCTCTTTTTTATACTCCTAAAGCTCCTACTCCCAGGCTCCAATCAGCCCCACAATTTTGTTTTTTTTCCTTCCAGTCAACTCATAGGATTCTAGAATGCAACAAACAAAAATGAAATGAGCATCCAGGATGAATAGATCAAGGCAACATTGTAACTCCTACCTCGTGGCCTCGTCCATCCCAGCATTGTCAAAGCAAAACAATGTGCATCCTTTTCTCTTCTGTTCAATGCACAATCAGAATCTCTACCTGAATCGAGTGCCGACGACACTCGGCACGGGGGGGGGGGGGGGGGGGGGGGGGGGGGCAATGCTCGGGTGCCACCAGTCCGGCACTCGACAAACGTTGTAATCTTTGCCTGAGAGTCATGACCCGGACGCTTGCCAAACCCTTCTAGCAGTCAGCAGGGCCGCCACGAGTCCTCTTTGCTGAGGTTACACTCGCCAAAGAAAAGTGTAAAAAAGTTTTTATTTATTTTTGCATTTTCAAATAGCCCTACTATTAAAAGTTTCCACACAACTATGTAGCAAAATCTGCATATTCACCTCAACATATATCACGACATTCAGACATATTTCATCACATACATTTTACATTACACTTTTGCTTCGGTACACCCTCCCTAATTGAATCAAGGGTGGAGATTAAAACATACCCTTACGGTTAAAGGGGTATGATGGTCAATTTAAAATTAATCAATTTAATAATCGATGTATACCCTTATTCATTACTTTTTCTTCTGTATGTATGATATCACGTATACTTGGATTTTTTGATTATGGTAACAGGTACGCCAGATTCGAGCGGCAGCGATGTGGTGACCGTCGGCGTCGAGCACCTCCACCTCCATCTCCGCCTACTTTTCTCTCTTGCCGCCGTAGGATTGCTAGCGCTTGCGTTTCTCATCTGTCAGTCTCTCAATTCTTCATTGGAGGCATGAGCCGCTGCTGAAGCTTTCTCCGGCCAGGAAAAAGATGAGACGAAGGGGATATTAATTAGCATAGCCTGGATGCGGCCTAGTACTTCCGGTGATGACTGGATCGACTCTTTCCTCTCATGCACAAACTTGCTCAATCCTAGCTGATGGATTAAATCTGGATCGATTCCTTTCTTCTCATGCACAAGATGAATTGATCGCTGATTCATTCTTGCGGCCGGCCGCCGGCCGAATACATACGCGTACCCACGGAGCCTAATCCATCAGGAATATCGATTCTTGCCGCCGGCCAAATACCTATGCGTACACACGGGGCGAACGCCGACACGCGTGGGGATTCGTGAGGGAGGGAGGGAGGGGGGGGGGGGGGGGGGGGGGGGGGGGGGACTGCGGATCGGGTAGGAAAACGTCTACGTGTACGTACCCCTAGTATGTCCCGGAAGAAGACTATACGGAAGTGGGTATATGTTTTCTCTGGAAGACCATACTGCGCTTGTTGGTTTTGTGAAAAGGGAGGGAGGGGGTACCGAAGCGGAGCTCTTTACATTATCAACAAAAATCTGAATAGGTGCCAAAAAGTTTAATCCATCAAATTTCAGGACATTAATGGATTAGAACAAGTTTAGGGGTTAACTAGCTTAGCCCGCGCGGCGACACGCCGCGCCCATCGATACGGTGTGTCCATTTACAACAAATGTTACTGGTTTAAGATAAGAGAACCCTGTATGTAGGAAGATAAATTGGAAAGAGGCATATTATTGGCATCTTGCATGCTGCATGTTGCTACACAGGGAAATACACATTGCGACATCTCTAATAAGACTCATTTATTCTCGCCATGCCGTTATATAAAACAAAGAGTATGCTACAATGATAACTTCCTTCCATTAGTTTCAGTATATGAAGGCACCATTAGCCGAGGGAGTGTCATATTAGTAGTTAACATGATAGAGTTCATACATGGGGCAAATAATGTGCATGAACCTATGCCTGAATCAGTCATTTATGACCATATAGACTTCAGCTATACATCAAGATAATGTTTGTGTATAAAACTGGAAATAACAATGTTTATGTATAGGAAGAAATACCAATAGGTACGG
Source organism: Elymus sibiricus (assembly GCA_039707655.1). NCBI lineage: Eukaryota > Viridiplantae > Streptophyta > Magnoliopsida > Poales > Poaceae > Elymus > Elymus sibiricus. The sequence goes on along the minus strand of CM077670.1, from coordinate 366,411,242 downwards.
CCATCTGTTGCAGTTTTTTTGTCTGACTACTTGCATTCATGACATAGCAATTGAAAAACATTTTCTCAGCCAGAAGCCAAGCAAAAGTAGACACATTTCACTGATCGTTTAGACTGGTCATTATCTCAAAACATTCAAAGGAAAAACAAAAATACAACACAGAGAAACATAGCTAGTGTGATGGGAACACATTACACAAAGAAGAAAAGTACAGTGATTGTAGTATTAACCAGGTAGACTGCGCATACAAATCTTGATTCATGAACTAAGTTTTTTCCTCTCAGAAATATGCACTAGAAGAGAAAAGTAAGCTTTCAAAATCAAACACTGGGAGAAAAATGTAAGATGTCTCTGTAAAGTTGGTGTGCCGCAGAAAAGAATGAATACTGAAAATGACAACTCACAACAACACCTTGCATTGTCCTGTTGACATGGTAAGCATTTTAGCAGCTAGAACATGACCCTACAAACTTTACGTTTTCATATGACACTACAGGAATCAGAGAATTTGCCATCAGTCCACTCTTTGCCGTCTGCTAGCGGACGACACAGATGGTCTTTGGCGTCCACTTCCATAAAGCAGACGGCAAAGAAAGGCCTCATGGCAAAGATGGTTTTTGCGGTCAGTCCATTCTTTGCCATCGGCTAGCGGACGGCAAAGGCAGGCGGACGGCAACTAGCAAAATCGTAGACGGCAAAGAGCCCATCTGGGCCCCACTGGGGCACGCCGCTGGTTAGGTCAAACGGACGGCCTAGATGTCGTCTGCTAGCGGATGGCAAAGAGCAGCAGACGGCAAAGAAAAATTTCACTAACATTTCTAACGGCCGCCGCGCGCGCCCATCTCTCTCTCTCTCTCGCCGCGACCCTCTCTCTCTCTCTCTCGCCGCGCCCCTCCACTCCCCACTCTCTATCTCTCTCTCTCGCCGCCGCGCCCGTCGCCGCCGACGGCCCACCGCCCCGCCGCGCCCGTCGCTGCCGCCGACCCACCGCCCCACCGCGCCCGTCGCTGCCGACGACCCGACGCCCCGCCGCCCCACCGCGCCCTGGTGCAGATCCACCGCCCCGTCGCCCCACCGTCCGCGGCCGCCACCCCACCGCCCCGCCGCTCCACTCTGCCACCGCCGCCCCGCCGGCACGCCGTCCGCGGCTCCGCCGCCCCCGACGCCCCCCTCCGGTGAGTCCTCCCCTTATTCTCTGTTTTTTTTCTTTTTTTCATTTAATTGCTACTGTTAGTGCTATATTACTCATATTTAGTTAGGTTAGTGCTAGGTTAGGTTAGAAAAGAACTAGGAGAAGAAGATTTTAGGTTAGTCATATTTTAGGTTAGTCAAAATTAGAAGAAGAAGAAGATGATGAAAAAAAAAAGAAGAAAAGAAGAATAAGTAGAAGAAGAGGAAAAAGGAAAAGAAGGAAGAAGAAGAAGAAGAAGAAGAAGAAGAAGAAGAAGAAGAAGAAGAAGAAGAAGAGGAGGAGGAGGAGAAGAAAAGAAGAAGAGGAGGAGAAGAAAAGAAGAAGAAGAAGAAGAAGAAGAAGAAGAAGAAGAAGAAGAAGAAGAAGAAGAAGAAGAAAAAGAGGAGAAGAGGAGAAGAAGAAGAGGAGAAGAAGAGGAAAAAGGAAAAGAAGAAGAAGAAGAAGAAGAAGAAGAAGAAGAAGAAGAAGAAGAAGAAGAAGAAGAAGAAGAAGAAGAAGAAGAAGAAGAAGAAGAGGAGGAGAAGAAAAGAAGAAGAAGAAGAAGAAGAAGAAGAAGAAGAAGAAGAAGAAGAAGAAGAAGAAGAAGAAGAAGAAAAAGAGGAGAAGAGGAGAAGAAGAGGAAAAACAGGAGAAGAAGAAGAAAAAGAGGAGAAAAAGAAGAAGAAGAAGAAGAAGAAGAAGAAGAAGAAGAAGAAGAAAAGGAAGAAGAAGAAGAAATAGAGATTTTTTATAGATAGAGATTTTTCATCGGGATTGAATATTCGTGTTGATCGGGTGGATTTAAATGTGCAGTTGTTTCGTCGCTGCGAGGGTCTGGTGTTCGACGACCTCCCCGTGCGTTTGACGAGCTCCCCTGCGTTCGTGGGTGAGCACAAATGACATCTCCTCCTCCCCCCTTCATTTGCTCTGTTCCGGTCTTCGTGCCAATGATACTTGCTAGCTATAGGTAGATTCAATCATCAGTATGCGTGGCCAGTATGCGTCTCCCGTTCGAAATGGTTACAGTTATAAATATGCATGCATTTGCATATTTATAACCGTGATTCTTTCGAATTGTCCAACGTTATCCATGGACAACCCGAGTATGTGTAGATTGGGTTCGTTTTCCCATGCTCTGCTCTGGATCCGATGCAGAATTTCGTCAGTGCCTCCCTGTTGTTCTCCGGGTACACATCCTCTCTGTTTATTGCCGAGACGTGTATCAGGAGAACAGCGGGGAGGTGATGCCGAAATTTTGCGTCGGATCCGGAGCAGAGCATGGGAAAACGAACCCAATCTACACATACTCGGGTGGGATTAGGACCTATCTTTACCTATTAGCGTGTAGGTTGCATGGACGTAATAAAATTGACAAACTTGATTAACTGATGAATATATATGCTGAATTATATATATATTTTTTGTGTGTTTAGTAGGTAGGCAAGATGAGTGATCGTGCGTGGATGTACACCGGTCACACTAGTCAGAAAGACACGACCAATGAATGGTTAACAAAAACCAAGGGGTTTGTGAAAGCCGCATTTGCAAATGGCCAGAGAAAAACCTGGTGCCCCTGTGTTAGGTGCGACAACTTTTCACAGAGGACAGAGGGTGAAATGGGTAAACACCTGCAGAAGTGGGGTTTTACGCCTGATTATACGGTGTGGACATTTCATGGTGAGTCTGCCCAACGTACCAGAGCTGAGGTGGTTCATCATCGCACCGACGAGCATGGTACCGGGATCGAAGACATGGAGCAAGACTTTGATGATGCTCGGGATTCGGACGATGAGATGGAGGAATCTACAAAGGCCTTCAATGAAATGTTGGAGTCTTCAAAACGTCCTCTCCACGAGCACACTGAGCTTTGTCAGCGGGATGCCATCGCACAAGTAATGGCTCTGAAGGCTCAATTCAACTTGGGCAGAGAATGCTACGACGTGATGATGACACTATTTGGACGCTTTCTACCCAAAGGCCATGTAATGCCTGCAAACCTGTACCAGTCGGACAAAATCCTCCATGTACTTAAGATGCCCTATGAGAAGATAGATGCCTGTGAGAAAGGATGTGCCTTATTTAGGCTTGAGTATGCGGGCTTGAACTATTGTCCCATTTGCAAGTCTTCCAGGTATGTTGTGGTAGACAACGGTATGTGTGAGAAGAGGCAGACCAAAATCCCCGTTAATGTTCTTCGGTATCTGCCAATCGTACAAAGACTTCAACGTCTTTTCTTGGTCGAAGAGACGGCCAGACAGATGACATGGCACAAATTGGGCAAAATAACCGAACTAAATGCAGATGGGAATCAGATGTTGGTACACACATCGGATGCTTTTGCGTGGAAGCACTTCGATGCATTACATAAGGATAAAGCGGCAAATCCAAGGCATCCTCGAGTCTGCATCAGCACGAATGGGTTCAATCCGTTTGGTATGACGGCAACCCAATACAGTTGTTGGCCTGTATTTGTCATTCCACTCAATCTCCCCCCCCCCCCCCCCCCCGGACAGATTATGCAAAGAAAGAACTTTTTCCTGACGTTGATAATTCCAGGGCCCAACTATCCGGGGAAGAATATGAATGTGTACATGCAGCCGCTTAAGGATGAATTGCAAGAAGCTTGGGATAATGGGTTCAAGACATACGACGCCGCTAGAAAACAAAACTTCACAATGCATGTCTGGTACATGTACTCGATGCATGACTTGCCGGCGTATGCGCTATTCGTTGGCTGGTGTGTGCATGGAAAGTTCCCGTGCCCCACATGCAAGGCAGCTCTTCAGTTTCGTTGGCTGGAGGCGGGTCGCAAGTATTCTTGCTTCGACTTGCATAGACCGTTCCTGGATCCTCGCCATAAGTTCAGAAAAGACAAGAAGAACTTCATCAAAGGTAGAGTTGTCAAAAACTCTGCACCACCTGCGTTGACAGGCCAACAGATCCGGGATCAGTTAAACGCTCTCGAGCCTGATCCAGAGCGTCCAGGGTATTTCAAGGGGTATAATTCGGAACACGCCTGGACTCACAAGACATACTTGTGGGATCTGCCTTACTTCAAAGACCTCCTTCTTCCACACAACATCGACGTGATGCACTCTGAAAAGAATATCGGCGAAGCCCTTTTTGGTACATTGTTCGGCATAGAGGGGAAGTCAAAGGATAATCCTAAGGCTAGAGTCGATCAGCAGACTCTATGTGATAGACCGTTACAAAACATACGACAACCGAAAGGAAAGAAGAACTGGTCGAAGCCAAAGGCCTGGTTCAATCTTGGAAGGGGAGCTATGAGGGAAATTATCTTGTGGGTGAAAATGCAGTTGATGTTCCCCGATGGGTATGCAGCGAATCTAAAGAGGGGAGCGAGTCTTGAAAAATTGAAAATATTTGGTCTCAAGAGTCATGATTGGCACATATGGCTTGACCGGGTAATGCCGGTGATGTTGCGTGGCTTTATCCCTGAGGATGAATGGCTAGTACTGGCAGAGCTGAGCTATTTCTTCCGTGTTCTTTGTGCGAAAGAACTATCTCCTGGCGTGCTAGATGACATGGAAAAGTTGGCGCCGGAGTTGCTCTGCAAGTTAGAGAAGATCTTTCCACCGGGCTTCTTTAATCCAATGCAGCATTTGATTTTACATCTCCCGACCGAGGCAAGATTGGGGGGGCCCGTGCAAAATCGTTGGTGCTATGCAACTGAGAGGATGCAGAAGACGCTTTGAGCAAAATGTAAAAATAAATGTAGAATTGAAGCATCGATAGCCGAGGCATTCATTACTGAGGAGGCGGCAAACTTCGTGACAGCACACTACGAAGCCAAAAATCGTCATTTGCATAATCTGAAGCCTCGGTACAATGCTGGCGACCCTAAAAAAGGTGGATCCAACCTCATCCTATTCAAAGGGAAGCTCGCACCAGCCGGTGCTTTGAAACCAATACCATTGGATGTCGAAGAATGGCGGACCATTTTGTTGTATATCTTCAACAACCTAACAGAAGTGCGGCCGTACATCGAGTACGTTCTCGGTACATTGTTTCGCAACTTCTAATTCCTTTGAACTGCTCTTATTCCCGGATATTTGATACAGTCGATACGTCGCCAAATTCTCAGATGGAGCGGTGATCCAAAAGGATTCCATCGAAGAGTTTGAGCTTCTGGCAAAGCATGGAGGCGGCTATCCCGGTTTCATCTCTTGGTTCAAACAAACGGTAATTACCATTAATAGACCATTTCATTTCTTCGTCTAATTTGTGGCTAATGCAACAATCCTTTCGTATTAAACTTGTAGGCTAATTCAGAGTCTATGGACGCCGAATTGAGACAAACCGCTAATGGTTTTGACTATAAGGTCCGTTCATTTGAGAAATACGACATCAACGGGTATCGCTTTCGTACCTTTGGCAAAGAGCTATCTATGGCCGACCGAAAATCTACAAATTGTGGTGTCTCTGCTATCGGCGAAGGAGGTACCGAGTATTATGGAAGAGTTGAAGCAATTTATGAACTTCTATTCTATGGTGAAAACCCACTGAACGTCGTAGTCTTCAAATGTTATTGGTTCCAGCCGAAGGAGACTAGAAGGACTCATGAACATATAGGGCTAGTCAAAATCAAACAAAGCACCCATTTAGATATTCCCGATGTCTATATTACGGCTCAACAGGCGACCCAAGTTTTCTATCTACCGTGGGCCTGCCAATCTAATACAAATCTGAATGGTTGGGATGTCCTTTATGAAGTGCCGCCACGTGCTAGACCACCTCCCCCAATGAAGAGGATTATGAACCTCACATTAACCCAGACTCATATGAAGGAGAATTCTTCCAAGAAACACGTCTTTCTAAAAAACGTTTCAAGAACCGCTCTACTTCACCCCAGAATATGGAAGTAGACAGTGACAGTGAATCCAACTTCACCCCTGAGCTGGAACAAGAAGAGGTTACTGCTGCAGATGACCTGTCAATGCTTGACCGATTACAGAAAGGCCTTCCACATGTTGATGCCGCTGAACCCGATGAGCACGTCATTCATGACGACACGCGTGATAGTGATGATGATGCATTTATTGGTCCAGACGATCCATACTATTATTAGTTTGTATGCATCCCAACTTAAATTATATACATATTATTATTCTTGTCAGGTATTCAATTTTTTTATGTTGTACTAATTTCGTTTACTCTTTGTCATGGCAGGTGTTGAAAGATGGTGGGCGCGGGTCCAGAGCGCTCCGCGGGTACTTCTTCGGCGGCGGCCCGCGGGAGGGCTACTTCCATTCCACCCCTACCTCTCCGGAGAGCGTTGATAGAGAGTATGGGGACACCGGCGGGCGCTTCTTCATTGGCGTCGTTGCCCACCGGGAGAGGAGGTCGGGGAGGGAAGAAGAGAGGTGGAGGACGTGGCCGCGGGAGAGGTAGGCAGACTGCTATACGCCTTCCTCGCCGCCACCCCTAGCTCATTCACCCGAGCACAGGACTGCTAGGGTGGTCCCGTCTGAGGTGGAGGCTATGGGGACTCCGGACCACGAGCCTCCGGTCGACGGGCCTTCGGCCCACAAGACTCCGGTCCCAAAGGCTTCGGCCCACGAGACTCCGGACCAGGACGGGGATCGGGCTACGTCCCAGGATGTTGGGGAACGCGACAGAAAACAAAAATTTCCGGTATAGCGAGCACGCCCACGACCACTATGGAGACTGCATACAAGGTTTGATCTGATCCGTACCGACTCGAAGCGCAGCGGAAGAAGAGTCGGTGGAGATCGTTGGTGCAGATCCCCGCAGCTAGGATTTTACAACCTCCCAACCGCGAGGATGTACTCCCTCGTCGGACAGTCCCTCGGACGATGTCACGGACAGCCCTTCGGGAGGACCTTTGAAACTCGGACGGTCACTCGGACAGCCCTTCGGGAGGACCTCTCAAACTAAGACGATCACTCGGACAGCCCTTCGGGAGGACGTCTCAAACTAAGACCGAAACTACGATCTCTCTACAGAGTTGCACACATACGGTGTCATCTATCTAGCAGGGCTTCGCCGTCCAGAACTAGTTCCCACCGGAACCCAGACAGCCTTTCGGCTCTACAAAACTATTTTGCTGGGAGGGAGAGAGAAGCCAGAAATGTCTATGGCATGTGTATGAGAGCAAGCATGAGGTTTGGGGCAGCCCCCTCACCTCCTATTTATAGGAAAACCAAGGGGTAAAGTTGCCATTCCAAAAAACCGAAAAATACCCATGAAGGAACACTTCCACAAGGGCATTTTAGGGAACTAATGGAGCAAGTGGGGTCCACCATGGAGCCCACATGTGGCCGGCCAAGCCCTCATGGGGGGGGCCCAAGGGGGGATTCCTTAGCTCCCAAGTTCTTCTAGAAACCTTTTTGGAAATATCCAAAAAGGTGCTTTCCCAAAAATATCCAAAAAGCACTTTCACTATTCACGACGACATTTTTCAGCGTCTGATCGAACTGAAAATATTTATGTGGGCTTAGAACATTTCCAGTACCCACTAAAATAATTTTCAATGCGGTCCGGAACAATTCTGGATTAGTGATTTTCATCTGCGAAAAGCATCTGAAGTGGTTCCGGCAGCTCCGGAACATTTCCGGTTTTTCTTCCGGAAAATTCCCAGAAGTTTCCAGAATGATTCTGGCACCCTCCAAGACTTATCAGGCATGTGCCGAAACCAATTTGACTTAATGGTATCCCCTGAAACAACTTTTCAGTTTTACCGAAACTGTTCCGGTGTTCTCTCTGCGGAACTTTTCCGCTGTCCGAAACTTTTCCGGTGTCCGAAACTTTTTCGGTGATTTTCTCTTAGACTCCCTGTCTAGTATTCAGCAGATAGATGACCCTTAAGCGTGTGACCCTATAGGTTCAGTGAAGCATAGACATGACCCGGAACCCCTTCCGATCAATGATCAACATCGGAGCCGTGGACACCCATATTGACCCCTATACCCACACGAATGAATATACGAGTGAACCTCCAGTTGCCGTGTGCTATTCCTGTTGCTTCGCGATATTTCACAAACACCCGAGGTGAGATTTTCTGCATCCCCATGGATCAACAACTTGTCCACTATGCAAGTTACCTCGTTACCGGTTTTGTTCTCTTTTCTCGTTTTCGTGTTCCGGCATCCCTGTGATCAAATCACACTGTGTCTGGCCAGACGATGATGGATACCGTAACACCGAGAGGGCCCGAGAATATCTCTCCATCGTCGGAGGAGCAAATCCCAATCTTGAGCTATCAAGTTACTTGCCATACCTTTCCGTGAACCCGTAAGCCGCCGTAATAGCCACCCAGTAACGGATGACGTTTAACAAACCCCAAAGTTCACGAAGCAAGCACGAAGCAACTCGATACCCTCATGGTCTAAGGAATTATGCAAACATTAACTATCTCTGTGTTATTAACCATTAACTTGTGACAAATGAATCTCATAGCATAACATCAATTTGGGTCGATTCAACACAAGTGTTCTACCAACATCGTGCCCTCAAAATTGCCGGCATAGCCATGCCCATGATTAGGAAAACAGGATCATCCTGCAATACTTGAGCCAGTCTTAGAGGCAAGACTAGGAATACAATTTACCATTTATTATACCACACGTGCAAATGAGTTTCCCTCCGGGCCTCGTGGATATTGCAGACTCGAGAATCATTGCAGTTATAGCATGGATCATAAACATTCATTACAAACTCGGAGATACAAAATAACTGTTATTACTGCCTCTAGGGCATATCTCCTACACAGGTGACGTCCGGATGGGGTACCTGGCCGGATCCGTCTCAGGGGCCGAGTGGCCATGCTGATGGCGGTGGGGATCAGTTTACTGATAGTGAGGGCGAGGTGGTTGAGGGGGTCACCGTGTACCACCGTGGTAGTACACGGCTCCCGCCCCTGCCGGCGACCCGCGAGCAGAGAACGGTGATTAGGCCTGATGGGAGAAGTAAGTGCATTTACTCTTTTGTACCTTTTGCCTTCATGTTTCTTCAAATATCTCATGTGTTGGCCTTGTCATACTGCAGGGGTTGGGTACACGCCAGTGGAGTCCGCAGGCCCAATAGCGTCCTTGGTGTGCTTTGCCAGCAAAATTTCCCGGGGTTTGTCACGTTGCCCGGTGAGGGTCAGCTTCCACAGCTAGGATTGAGCTGGGAGCACTACTTGGCTGCCCAGGCCCCGCCGGAGGAGATGATCGACGGTGTCTTGTGCCACACGAGGGCCGAGATGGTGATCAGAAGCTTTTGGGTAATTTCTCCTTTACACAATTAAAAATTAACAATAGCTAGTTATTGTACTAATCAGTGTTGTCTCGTTTGATTGTAGACCTTCTACAGGTGTGAGGAGGGATACGAGGAGGACGCGGCAAAGGTTATCGATACCGAGTGCAAGCGCCTAATACAAAACTTACGGCACGAGGCTCGGCCGCAGGCTGTTCGAGACTACTACGCCACGCGTGGTATTAAGAAGGACAAGCCGTCGTGCCGCGAAAAGTTTCTGAAGAAGCATCAGTACATGAAGGTAATTACCTATTCTTAATGCCTTGTACTTAGTTTCCTTGATTTGATTTGTAGGCGTAGCGCTCAAATTTCTCTTTACTAATTTAGGTGCCCCCGAGATGGTGTGCGGATAAGATGGATTGTTGGGAGGCATTGGTGGATGAGTGGTGCACAGACCACTGGTGAGCCGTCCACAACAATGCCAAGGAACGGCGTGCCCAAATGGTTGGTGTGCCACACCATCAAGGCAGCGCCAACTTATTTCAGTACGGGCGGAACTGGGTATGTGGTTTGCTTCATGATTCATGCAATTCATTCTTCATGCTAGCGAGAGCCCTTTACTAATACTTTGTCCCTCTCTTTTAGGCGCAACACAATAAGACGGAGGTGCCAGAGGTGTACGACCTCTATGCCATGGCCCATACTGCCTCGTACAAGAAGGCCAAGGCATTCTCTGAGTCTGACCTCGATCATCCAGAAAAGTTCACCAACATCTACTCCCACTACAAGCTCGTGATGTACAGCAAGGAGGCGAAGGCGAGGAAAGGGGAGGACTATAACCCGAGCCAGAATCCTATTGATCCAGAGCTGGTGATGATAGCTGGTCGCGGGAGGCCCCATGGCTCGATAGCCATTGGAGATGGACTGATATGTTGTCCTCTCACTCTCCCGGAGATCAAGGCGCGCCAAACGAGCTCCTCGCCTGAGATAAGGACTCGTCCACAGCCAGTCGATCTCGCCATCGAGGTTAGTTATATGGACTCAGATATGTTTCCTCCATCACATTGTGTGTGTGGCCATCGATGATTACAATGGTAACGAGGAGTGGTGTTGCAGGCAGCTCTTCAGAAAGAGAGAGCGACAACCCAGGCGCTTCTGGAGGTGAGGGACCGGGTGGCGGCGGAGAAGGAACTGCTTTTGGAGGAGAAGACGGCTAGGTTGTTGGAGGAGGAGAGGGCACGGAATGAGGCGGCTCACCGGGCCATGTACGAGCTCCTCGTGGTAAGTTTCTTCTGCATATTAGCCAAATCATGCACGTAATGTTCGTTTCATTACTAACTAATATGACTGACTTGTCAAAACCAAATGTGCAGTCTATGTGCGAGAAGACCGGTCAGACCCCTCCGCCGATGCCAGTCATTACTCCGGTGGGCATGGTGAGTTTCATTTGAATGGTCATTAGTTACTAGTCTTAACATTTGAGTATCATCATGCTAACGAGACATTGCAAATGATCTTTGGTGTAGCATAACTCCTGAGCCGCATCGCACAACCCTTCTGAAGGGCAACCTTCTCCCGGTGAAACCGGCCCGAGAAACCCCGGTGCTTGACCTCCGTGATGACGACGACGATAAGTTTTCTCTAGTGTTTTGCTTAACAAATGCATACTTAGCTTCGTACATGCTAGTTAGCCCTAATATGCCACATACTTAGCTTATTTTCCCCAAAAAGACATACTTAGCTAATTATCCTCCAAAATGACATAATTAGCTTATTTAGTTCATTTATGACATAATTAGCTTAGTTAGGTCAAAAATGACATAATAACCTTGGTTAGCTCATAAATGTCATATACTTAGTTTATTTTCCTCCAAAATGACATAATAAGCTAAGTTAGCTCAATAATGACCTATACTTACCTAAATTAGCTCAATAATGACCTATACTTAGCTTTGTTTCCTCCAAAATGACATAATAAGCTTAGTTAGCTCAAAAATGGCATAATTACCTAGGTTAGCTCAGTAATGACCTATACTTACCTTATTTTCCTCCAAAATGACATAATAAGCTTAGTTAGCTCCAAAATGACATAATTACCTAAGTTAGCTCAATAATGACCTATACTTATTTCTTTTCCTCCAAAATGATATAATAAGCTTAGTTAGCTCAAAAATGGCATAATTACCTAAGTTAGCTCAATAATGACCTATGCTTACCTTCTTTTCCTCCAAAATGAAATATTAAGCTTAGTTAGCTCCAAAATGGCATAATTACCTATGTTAGCTCAATAATGACCTATACTTACCTTCTTTTCCTCCAAAATGTCATAATAAGCTTAGTTAGCTAAAAAATGGCATAATTACCTATGTTAGCAAGAAAATGACCTATACTTACCTTATTTTCCTCCAAATTGACATAATAAGCTTAGTTAGCTCAAAAATGGCATAATTACCTAAGTTAGCTCAATAATGACCTATACTTACCTTATTTTCCTCTAAAATAACATAATATGCTTAGTTAGCTCTAAAATGGCATAATTACCTAAGTTAGTTCTAAAATGACACAAATAAAGAATAAGAAGAAGAAAAACAAGGAAGTGGAGAAAAAGAAAGAATAGAAGAAGAAAGAGAAGAAAAAGAAAGAATAAAAGAAGAAGAATGAGAAGGAAAAGGATAAAAAGATAGAAGAGAGAAGAAGAAGAAAATATATTCTTATTCTTCCTTTTTTCTCTTCTTTCTTTTTCTCCATCTTCTACTCCTTCTTCTTATTCTTATTCTTCTTCTTTCTTCTTCTTCTTTCTTTCTTCTTATTATTTTTCTTCTCTTTCTTCTTCTTCTTCTTCTTCTTATTCTTCTAGTCTTCTTCTTCTTCTTCTTGCATTTACTCTTTTGTACCTTTTGCCTTCATGTTTTTTCAAATATCTAATGCATTGGCCTTGTCATACTGCAGGGGTTGGGTACACGCCAGTGGAGTCCGCAGGCCCAACACCGTCCTTGGTGTGCTTTGCTGGCAAAATTTCCCGGGGTTTGTCACGTTGCCCGGTGAGGGTCGGCTTCCACAGCTAGGATTGAGCTGGGAGCACTACTTGGCTGCCCAGGCCCCGCCGAAGGAGATGATCGACGGTGTCTTGTGCCACACGAGGGCCGAGATGGTGATCAGAAGCTTTTGGGTAATTTCTCCTTTACACAATTAAAAATTAACAATAGCTAGTTATTGTACTAATCAGTGTTGTCTCATTTGATTGCAGACCTTCTACAGGTGTGAGGAGGGATACGAGGAGGACGCGGCAAAGGTTATCGATACCGAGTGCAAGCGCCTATTAAAAAACTTACGGCACGAGGCTCGGCCGCAGGCTGTTCGATACTACTACGCCACGCGTGGTATTAAGAAGGACAAGCCGTCGTGCCGCGAAAAGTTTCTGAAGAAGCATCAGTACATGAAGGTAATTACCTATTCTTAAGGCCTTGTACTTAGTTTCCTTGATTTGATTTGTAGGCGTAGCGCTCAAATTTCTCTTTACTAACTTAGGTGCCCCCAGGATGGTGTGCGGATAAGATGGATTGTTTGGGAGGCGTTGGTGGATGAGTGGTGCACAGACCACTGGCGAGCCGTCCACAACAATGCCAAGGATCGGCATGCCCGAATGGTTGGTGTGCCACACCATCAAGGCAGCGCCAACTTATTTCAGTACGGGCGGAACTGGGTATGTGGTTTGCTTCATGATTCATGCAATTCATTCTTCATGCTAGCTTGAGCCCTTTACTAATACTTTGTTCCTCTCTTTTAGGCGCAACATAATAAGACGGAGGTGCCAGAGGTGTACGACCTCTATGCCCACTAGTAGAAAAAGGGCCATTTGTCCCGGTTCCAGAGGGCCATTTGTCCCGGTTCTGGAACCGGGACTAAAGGGTCGCGACTAATACCCAAAACCTTTAGTCCCGATTTGCTTACGAACTGGGACCAAAGGCCCTCCACGTGGCGCTGCCTGGGGCGGGGGAGGGAGGACCTTTAGTCCCAGTTGGTGTTACCAACCGGGACTAAAGGAATTTTTAGAAAAAAATTTGAATTTTTTTTTTGAATTTTTTTTAAAAAAAAATTTGAATTTTTTTTTGATTTGTTTTTAAGTTTTATTCCGATTTTCAAATCTTTGAATTATTTGACAATTTAATCTCTAATCACCCGTCCTCACTGCTATAGCGTGGAGCACTCATTTCAAATCGTCTAACTTCCCGACCGATCACCCATCCTCTCACTGCTCCAGCCCCAGCACGCTTAACTTCCTGGTTCTATCGACCCTAGTTTCCAAGTCTGCACTTGTTGTTTTCCTGACAATAGTAAGCTATCAATCCTATTAACCCTTAGATCTTGATGTCACATGATTTAATTTTTTGAATTCTAAACAATTATTAAAATAAACAAAATAAGTACTAATAATATTGAATTTCAATGAAAATAAAATAAGTAATAATATTATTTTATTCATTTTTTTGCCATTTATTCATTTAATATGACATAATTAATATCTCTAAATCTGTAAATCAAAATTCGACAAATAATATATCCATTATGATCAGAAAAATGTGAGGAATCCAAATATGACATCATTTATTTATTTTTAAATAAAATTAATTTTTAAAAAATTTAAAATTATTTTTTTTGATTGGAAATAACTTTTTTACTTTTGGAATTTTGAGAATCTGAGAAAACTTCACTGGGTAAACCCGGGTGAAATCGAGTCCCAATTTTTCTCTAGTTTTTTTGATATATTAAACTTTTTTTTTCGACGTCGTATGCAAAAGTTATGGCCGTTTTACATTTTTTTCGTTTTTTTGCAAAAAAGGTCAGAATTCATATTTCAAAATTTCTATACCAACTAGACACTAAAACCTAACTACATCTCAAAGGATTTTATTTTTTGAAGATTTTATCATTTTTGTTTATTTTCTACAAAACTAAAAAAGGCGGTCCACGGGGGGGGGGGGGGTAGAGTTTGAAAATTTCAGAACCCCTTTAGTCCGGGTTGGTGTCCATCCAATTATACCGTCGACTACACATTTGCTAGCACCGTCCCAGCCAGAGTCACAACTAAGGTTAACCAAGCCAGAGTCAACCCTTTCTAACTTCATTTGCTATTTTTCATGCATTTAATGATTTTTTTGAGCTAAATGACCCTGAAATTGAAAAGCACTACAAATGAACTCTGAAAAGGTTGAAACTTGGCATGGTATCATCATTTCACCCACATAGCTTGTGCTAAAAAGTTGAGAGTGTTACAACAAAAACTTGATGCACTTCGTGTACAAACTGGACCATCTCCTTCGAAGTATCAAGGTTTCGGACGAAAACCCATCTGTTACAAAGGCATTTCATTTTTTTTAACTTATTTCAACTCCAGACTTTTTGTGCATCCAATATGCACCATTCAAAGCCACATCCTCAAATTTCAACCCTTTCTAACTTCATTTGCTATTTTTCATGCATTTAATGATTTTTTTCAGCTAAATGACCCTGAAATTGAAAAGCCCTACAAATGAACTCTGAAAAGGTTGAAACTTGGCATGGTATCATCATTTCACCCACATAGCATGTGCTACAAAGTTGAGAGGGTTACGGCAAAAACTGGATGCACTTCGTGTACAAACTGGAGCATCTCCTTCGAAGTATCAAGGTTTCGGACGAAAATCGTCTGTTACAAAGGCATTTCATTTTTTTAAACTTATTTCAACTCCAGACTTTTTGTGCATTCAATATGCACCATACTACAACATGTTAAAATCTACACAAAGAACTAACTAAAAATAATAAAAAACAACTATTAAATGACTAAAACAACTATATAAGCAAAACACTATTGTTTTAATTCAAATCCTAATTTAAATTATTCTAAAAATAACCAAATAAATCTTACTGTGACAACAATCTAACACGTGACTAGGAGCAAAAAGAATTAAATTAAAAACTATTTGTAAACTCAAGTTATTCACAATCTAGGGTTTGAAGAAATTTGAATAAATTCAAATTTAAACCATTCAAATTTGAAAACTAATGGCACAAACAGAAACTAGACAAATTTTTTAATCCAATGCAAAAAGAATCACTCAAAAACATCAAATATCCTAAAAGATATAAGCAATTTAAAACAGAAATTAAAAACAGAAAACAAATGTAAAAACAGAAAAAAAAAAGGCTAGCTACAGTACAACCGGGACTAAAGCCTGAACCCCTTTTGTCCTGGTTGGTGTCTCCAACCGGGACTAAAGGTCCCATTTGAACTGGGACTGATGCCCTAGCCGCTCAAACCGGGACTAATGCTCACATTAGTCCCGGTTCGTAATACAACCGGGACTAATGTGTAGATCGAGCTATGACGAAAGCCCTATTTTCTACTAGTGGCCATGGCCCATACTGCCTCGTACAAGAAGGCCAAGGCATTCTCTGAGTCTGACCTCGATCATCCAGAAAAGTTCACCAACATCTCCTCCCACCACAAGCTCGTGATGTACAACAAGGAGGCCAAGGCGAGGAAAGGGGAGGACTATAACCCAAGTCAGAATCCTATTGATCCAGAGCTGGTGATGATAGCTGGTCGCAGGAGGCCCCATGGCTCGATAGCCATTGGAGATGGACTGATATGTTGTCCTCTCACTCTCCCGGAGATCAAGGCGCGCCAAACGAGCTCCTCGCCTGAGATAAGGACTCGTCCACGGCCAGTCGATCTCGCCATCGACGTTAGTTATACGGACTCGGATATCTTTCCTCCATCACATTGTGTGTGCGGCCATCGATGATTACAACGCTAACGAGGAGTGGTGTTGCAGGCTGCTCTTCAGAAAGAGAGAGGGACAACCCAGGCGCTTCTGGAGGAGAGGGACCGGGTGACGGCGGAGAAGGAACTGCTTTTGGAGGAGAAGACGGCTAGGTTGTTGGAGGAGGAGAGGGCACGGAATGAGGCGGCTCACCGGGCCATGTACGAACTCCTCGTGGTAAGTTTCTTCTGCATATTAGCCAAATCATGCACGTAATGTTTGTTTCATTACTAACTAATATGACTGACTCGTCAAAACCAAATGTGCAGTATATGTGCGAGAAGACCGGTCAGACCCCTCCGCCGATGCCAGTCATTACTCCGGTGGGCACGGTGAGTTTCATTTGAATGGTCATTAGTTACTAGTCTTAACATTTGAGTGTCATCATGCTAACGAGACATTGCAAATGATCTTTGGTGCAGCATAACTCCTGAGCCGCATCGCACAACCCTTCTGAAGGGCAACCTTCTCCAGGTGAAACCGGCCCGAGAAACCCCGGTGCTTGACCTCCGTGATGACGACGACGGTAAGTTTTCTCTAGTGTTTTGCTTAACAAATGCATACTTAGCTTCGTACATGCTAGTTAGCCCTAATATGCCACATACTTAGCTTATTTTCCCCAAAAAGACATACTTAGCTAATTATCCTCCAAAATGACATAATTAGCTTATTTAGTTCATTTATGACATAATTAGCTTAGTTAGGTCAAAAATGGCATAATAACCTTGGTTAGCTCATAAATGTCATATACTTAGCTTATTTTCCTCCAAAATGACATAATAAGCTAAGTTAGCTCAATAATGACCTATACTTACCTAAATTAGCTCAATAATGACCTATACTTAGCTTTGTTTCCTCCAAAATGACATAATAAGCTTAGTTAGCTCAAAAATGGAATAATTACCTAGGTTAGCTCAGTAATGACCTATACTTACCTTATTTTCCTCCAAAATGGCATAATAAGCTTAGTTATCTCCAAAATGACATAATTACCTAAGTTAGCTCAATAATGACCTATACTTAACTTCTTTTCCTCCAAAATGACATAATAAGCTTAGTTAGCTCAAAAATGGCATAATTACCTAAGTTAGCTCAGTAATGACCTATACTTACCTTATTTCCCTCCAAAATGACATATTAAGCTTAGTTAGCTCTAAAATGGCATAATTACCTATGTTAGCTCAATAATGACCTATACTTACCTTCTTTTCCTCCAAAATGTCATAATAAGCTTAGTTAGCTCAAAAATGGCATAATTACCTAAGTTAGCAAAAAAATGACCTATACTTACCTTATTTTCCTCCAAATTGACATAATAAGCTTAGTTAGCTCAAAAATGGCATAATTACCTAAGTTAGCTCAATAATGACCTATACTTACCGTATTTTCCTCCAAAATGACATAATATGCTTAGTTAGCTCTAAAATGGCATAATTACCTAAGTTAGCTCTAAAATGACACAAATAAAGAATAATAAGAAGAAAGACAAGGAAGAGGAGAAAAAGAAAGAATAGAAGAAGAAAGAGAAGAAAAAGAGAGAATAAAAGAAGAATAATGAGAAGGAAAAGGATAAAAAGATAGAAGAGAGAAGAAGAAGAAAATATATTCTTATTCTTCCTTTTTTCCCTTCTTTCTTTTTCTCCATCTTCTACTCCTTCTTCTTATTCTTATTCTTATTCTTCTTCTTTCTTCTTCTTCTTTCTTTCTTCTTATTATTTTTCTTCTCTTTCTTCTTCTTCGTCTTCTTCTTCTTCTTATTCTTCTAGTCTTCTTCTTCTTCTTCTTCTTCTTCTAACTTTCTTATTCCCATTTTGCAGATTTGATTCACTTCATGGAAGCTGGCATTGATGGACTTCTAGTGTTTAGTTTTTGTTTTGATTTGTATTGATGAACAATGAGAAACTATGTATGTATATATGGATGAACAGTGTGAAACTATGTATGTATTGGTTCTTTTAATAGCCTATGTGTTCTCTTGTTCAATATTTCACGATGACGTTGGATAGTACATACTATTTGTTGGAATACATGGCCTATGCTTCAGCTTGAAACTATATATATCATATATGTGTTGTGAAAATGCAGGGAAATAACAGAAAACAGATAAAAAAGTGGTAATACAGGCACTTTGCCATCTGCCAACGGACGGCAAATCCCTTTGCCGTCGGTAGGCTGACGGCAAAGGCGCCACGTGGCAACAACCTGTACAACCTGGGAGCACCATGCCTGACCCATTTGGTCATTCTGCCGTCAGCTGGCAGACGGCAAAGACCACACTGGCAGATGGCAAAGACAAAGCAGGACTGACATGCAGCCATAGGCCTGCTGACGTCACTCGGCAGACGGGAAAGGCAAGTGTTTGTTTGCCGTCCGCAGGCAGACGGCAAAGTCTGCCGTTGGCCACCTGACGGGGCTAATAGCTACACTTTGTCGTCCAGGACCTTTGCCGTCAGCTGTGCCAGGAAGGCGGATGGTAAAAGTCTTTGCCGTCCGCGGCGCTTCTACAGACGGCAAAGACGCTGATTACCGTGACTTTCGGTGCTGAAAGTTGTGCCGTCAACTAGCAGACGGCAAAGATGTTTGCCGTCCGTGGTATGGTCCTTTGCCGTCTGCTATGGCAGACGGCAAAGGACCTGATTCCTGTAGTGTGAATAAAATCTGGACCAACCTGAATCTAAAATAAACAGCAGGTCAAGAGGGCCATTAAAATGCATCATGTTGTTCACCTTCAGTAAGCAACATGAGAAAAATAGTTTGTTAATACCTTGCCATTGCTTCCTTTTTTCACCCTTAAGGATCTTATTATGTAAGTTAATAGCGTGTCTTCCAAATTCATCACAACTTGACGCTTGCATACAACAAATATGAGAAGAGGGTAAAACCATATCTTTAGTATTGATGCCTACCACTAGTAGAAAACAGGGCATTAGTCCCGGTTCGTAAGGGCCTTTAGTCCCAGTTCTGCAACCGGGACTAACGAATCGGGACTAAAGGCACTCACTTTTAGACCCGGTCGTGTTACGAACCGGGACTAAAGGGGCTCCACGTGGCCGCTGCGCAGCGCTCAGGCAGGAGGACCTTTAGTCCCGGTTGGTAACACCAACCGGGACTAAAAGGCCGCCACGCGTCAGCCCCTGCCAAGCGCTATTTTTTTTAAAAGGAGGGGTTTAGGGTTTTGGAGGGTTTAGGGGTTTAGGGGTTTTGGAGGGTTTAGGGGTTTCATTTTTATTTTATGTTTTCCATTCAACTCGACGCTAGCTACTAATAGCAATGAAGGAACCGTTACACAACAGCGTCATGAATATAGAGAAGTGACCTCTTTCTCCGTGCTTGGTCGAACAACAAGTTTTCGTATATATGTTCGACGCTACTACATATAGTACACGTTCATGCATATACACAAAATAACATCTCTTACGATCCCTAATATCTAATTACCAACATTCACTACCAATTTCCGATGGTATTCTCCGGTTGTAGCTATGACCTCTTTAAGGAAGAATCCTGCCAATTCCTCTTGAATTGCCTTTACGCGATCCTTTGGTAGGAGATCGTCCCGCATCCGTTGGATCTAATTTAAAGAAGGGGGTCAATATATATGAATGAAACTCAACACAATTGATGGTAATAAAATAAAATTGTGAATATTGTTTACGTACTTCAAGTTGTTGTAAATTTCTGCCAGTCTCACTGGTCGTCATGCGAATGAACTCGCAAACGTAGTATCCACATAAATTAGTCCCCCTTTCCTGCCTCAAGCACTTTACGAGAGTAGAGTTCAATCAAAATAATAATCAAGCATGATAATGGTATTGAAATTAACTAGAATCAAAGAGATGTGCGGACCTAGCTAGTACTACTTACAGTGAGTTGTCGAAATTGCAGCTCCTCTTTCCATTCACCCCTAGCCTTCTTGATGAACCGTTTCCAAACCCTGCCCGGCAAAGAAAATAAATAAAGGAGTTATTAATTACTTGATATCAGGAAATGAACGAAAGTTGGCGATATAGTGCGATAATGATTGAAATTACCTCTGGAGCATATCACGCAGGTCCGCCCACATCTTAGGGTCTTTACGTAGCGAGTCCATGACAAGTACGCTTCCTGAGTCAACCCGAATGACTAGAAGAATAAAGTGGAACCTGCGCACGCAGCATAACTCATCAATTACACTTAACATCGAGTAAGCGAAACAGAATGTGTACAAGACAGTATAACACTCACTTGAAGTTGTAAGGAAATAGTATTTCCCTTTTGTTTTGTTGTTCAATTAACGCCCTTAGCAAGATCTTCTCTGTATCGTTGGCGTTCATTTGTACCGTAACTTCATGAATAGTATTTGGTTTAATGAACCCAATTTCATAGATTTGTCCTCTTTTGCATTCGAGGATCTTCATTCTGCATAATATAGTGAGGATAATTATACATGCAATGAACGAGCTGAGCTAGAGACTTAATTACAGAAATGATACTTACAGACAATAGCAACTGACGATAGATTTGTTGACGGCGTCTTGATTGTAAAACTGAAATAATTCATCAAATTCAACGTAAATCTCCTCGTCTCCATTAAAGTAATGCTCATCTTTAACTCACGCAATGATATAGTTGGTCCCTTCCTTTGAGGCTTCCATGTACCACTCATGCAATTTTTGCATTTGTGTTGGTAGTAGCCGGACCTCCTCAGGTTTGACGAGAGGCTTCCCGTGCTGGTATCTGTATGCTAACTCAGCCATGGGGAACTCTACCTCCTCGCCAAACAATTGACCAAGAGTGAAACCAACATCATCGGCCGCTACCCCCGGATCATAATCGATATCGGTAAACACCTTGAGCGAGGGGCATGATTGGTTTTTTTGTTCGCCGAGCTGGGGAATTGTTTTCCCACTTGCACTACTGCTACTTCCCGGCCGCTTCACATGTTCTCTATATGACTTTACAATAGACCGGTCATAGTCTGATAGCAGCGGAGGCAGTGGTGGTCGCGTAAGGTTTTCTATACAGCGCTCCGCTATTGCCAGATCTAATTTCTCCTTTGGATCGGGCCGTTTCGGTGCAAGCTGGCGTTTCACATCGGCATCCACGACCTTCTTGGTTTCCTCATCAGTCATATCGTATGGTAACTTGGCAGGAGCCTTCTTGACGCTTGTATCTGCTCTAGATTTCTTCGTAGTTGTACTACTAGCCGCCGGAGCGGCAGCTCTCTTCCGCCAGTGCTGAGGCGGCGGAGGAGGCGGAGTCTGCTGACATCGAGGCGGAGTCTGCTGAGGGGCCTCCTCCGGCGGAGTATGCTGACGCAGCGGAGACAGCTGAGGCGGCGGAGATAGAGCTGGATTGCTACTGTGAGGAGTCTGCTGAGGGGCCTCCTCCGGCAGAGTCTGCTGACGCGGCATCCAATGTGGAAGCACGATGTGTTCCTTTTTCCATAGAATCGTAGTCCTTATGGCATCTCCTAGTGCAGTCTCCCCTTCACCTGTAGGGAAGTCAAGCTCCAGCTGCTCAAATCCGCTGAGAACTTCATCCACCCCGACAACAGCATAGCCATCTGGAATCGGAGAGCAATGGTGAGTTGCATCAGGTCCAGAAGGTAAGGCAAAGGCGATCGCCACCTTCAAGGATATGTTCATGCATTTCGCATGTAGATCACAATGTTCCCTCTACGTGATATCATCCACGGGGTAGCGAGGAGCCGTGATATCATCTGTGGGCCGAACGAGCTCCGTGGAAGCCACGCTGCTTTTCCTCTGAGATGGTGGGCCGGCAGCAATATCGAATGCAGAATCTTCGTGCCGCTGAGATGGGCCGGTAGCTTGCTGGCTGGTAAGTGCCTCTATTTGCTTCTGCTGCAACGCTACTATTTCTTCTACCTTCTGCAGCCGGTCTGCATCATGTCTCTTCTTTCTCGCTCGGCTTCTATAGGTGTCACTGCTGTCGGGAAACCCAACCTTCCACGGAACGGAGCCTGATGTGCCTCGTATTTGTCCAGGGTGTTCAGGATTCCCGAGGGCGCGTGTCATCTCGCCCTTCTCTCTGTCGGGATTGAACTTCCCGTCCTGCACGTCCTGCATTACAGCTCGAAGGGCTTTGACGGGTGTTGCAAGTTGCTCTTTTGTATAAATACACTTCCCTGTTTCTGGGTTCAACGTTCCCCCATGCCCGTAGAACCAAGTCCTTGGCCGTTCGATCCAATGCAATGGATCTGGATGGATCCCTTTAGCAATCAGGTCGTTCTCAAATTTCTCCCACTTAGGCCTGGCAACCTTGTAGCCACCTGACACCGTAACATGGTGATAATCTTTCTTTGCAGCATTTATCATATTTCTTTCTGACCTTCTCTTAGCTTCTTCCGATTTCTTGTACTTCACAAATACGTCCCAGTGATCTTTTAACTTCTCATGTGCTCTGGTGAATGTTGGAGTCTTGTCTTTCTGGACATAGTCTTGGTTCAATATTTTTTTTTCCAGTTGCAGAATTGTGCGGCCATCTTCTTAAGAGGCCACGACTTGACTTTTCGCTCTATAACTGGGTTATTTGGATCCACCTCTGGCGGTAGGGTGAAATTTGTCATGAGCGTATTCCAAAGCATTTCTTTGCATCTATCCTCGACATAAGTAACTCCATCGTCCGCCTTTGGCTTATTCCATTCTTGAATGGAGATCGGGATGTTGTCCCTAACAATAACTCCGCACTGACTTACAAATGCATCTGCGCTCCGCTTGGGAGCAATCGGTTTGCCATGTGCATCGACTTCTTCGATCTTGAACCTTTCATTATCGCCCAACCTTTTTTTCGGGCCTCGTTTCTTTACCGAAGATTGGCTTGATCCGGAGGGCTAAAAGAAGAAAGAAGCGTTAATATATGTATATACAAATCAATTAATGCATCTAGTCAGTAGAGGCTTAATTAATATACCTCGCCGGACTTTGTAATAATTAAGGTTCCAACACCGGAGCCGTCATCTTCTCGCTCCATTCTCTCACCGGAGCCGTCCATTCGTCACCGGAGTCGTTCAGAAAATGTGAGGTGATATCATCATCTCCGTCGCGGATTATTTCCTCCAACATGTTTTCTTGTTCTTCGTCTCTGGCGTGTTCCGGATCCATAGTTTCTGCAATCACTTGCAAGTTATTTCATATGCATTTTAAACAATTTTAGTATTCTGGACAGAACAGCAAGTTTATTTATTTTAACATGTATGATGATGGCAAAACATAATCTACAAGAGAAATCGAAACAAATGCATATAAAGAACGTCTCGGTCGGAGTTACGGTTCTACCAGAACGAAACGGTGAGGACTCTTCACCGGCGATCGTCGGGGACTGTAACGAAATGGTACGGTTCTACCGGAATGAAACGAAACACCACGGCCACCGTCAGGAGGTTAGGAAGAAGAATAATCGATGACACAAGTAGTGGGCGTGTGCTACTTTTTTTTTCTCGGTGCCACGCACGGGCAAATTTGATAGTATAAATAATATTGAACCTTTTCCCAAATACACATTGTATAATAAATATATTTCTTAATACAAGATGAATATATTTCTTAAGGACTGTGCTAAATATCAAACGTTAGGTTCGTAAGCAATAGATCCGAACGATTTCTTAATTCCTTCGATCACCCTCACTCTCGAGTCCTCCTTTCTTTTTTAAACATGGATGGAAGAAAGAGCACAACGCTGCATGTTTAACACAAAAATGCTGACATCAGCAAAGATTCCACCGAAGTTATACCGAAGTTATCAGGGTTATGTTTTAACGACCCCCCCCCCCCCATGTCGAAGTTACGACGATATTTGTACCTATGTTATCATGTCTGTGGTGCGTAGATTTATACACAAGATAAATACAAGATGAATACACAAGATGAATACAAGATGAATACAAGATTTATACACAAGATGAATACAAGATGAATACACAAGATGAAATTTATATTAAAAATATATCACAATTCATTACATACACTCGGAACAAAAATATCACAAATGAAAATTTTGTAATAATTTCTTTAGGTTCGGAATTTGCAAATTTCTCTAACTTTGATAATGACCTATGCAAACCTTTTTTCTAGATTATTTCAAAATTGCACAAAGTAATATCAATGAGCTATTTCTCTATAATTTAGTAATTGTTCAATGAACATAATCTGAAAATTGGACAAAATTGCATAAAGTAATATCAATGAACATAATCTGAAAAAATTTATAAAAAAAAAAGACAACGCGGCGTCGGCCAGTAGAGCGCGGGCGGCGTCGGGGTCGGCGTTGGCATCGGCGTCGGCCAGCAGGGGGGATAGGAGGAGGAGGGGATCGGGGCGGCGCTCACAGCGAGGAGGCAAGGAGCGGTGGCGTTAGGGCAGGCCATCGGCGAGGGCGTCGGCGAGGGCATCGGTGCAGGGCGTCGGGGCAGAACGTCGGCGAGGGCGTCGGCGAGGGCGTCGGGGCAGGGTGTCGGGGCAGGGCGTCGGCGAGGGCGGCGGCGAGGGTGTCGGGGCTGGGCGTCGCGGCAGCCTAGCGGCGGCGTGCGGTGGTTCGGTGTGGGGGCAGAGGCGCGAGAGAAAGAAGATTGGGGAGGAAGAAGGCCGGGGCGCGCGGTAAATATACCTCGAGCTTTAGTCCTGGTTGGTGGATCCAACCAGGACTAAAGGCCTACCTTTAGTCCCGGTCGGAGGCACCAACCGGGACTAAAGGCCAGGTCAGGCCTTTAGTCCCGGTTGGTGACCTGACCTTTAGTCCCGGTTGGTGCCACCAACCGGGACAAACCTGGATTTTTAAAGCTTTTAAATGGTGTTTTAATCAAAACAGATTATGTTTCTTTTAGTTTTATACCTTTTTCCTTTGTTTTAATTATTTTAGTTTATATTTTCTTGTTATTCTTTTGCCAAATTATATTATGTTTCGGTTAGTCAACATGAGGATATTTTAAATAGGTGTTTTAAAATTATTTTAATGTTTTGATTTAATTCTTTTTGCTATTTGAGTTTTTAACAAAAAATACTTTATGAAAATTTTAGTTGGATAAATTTTATATAATTTTATGTTAATATTATTTTGATCATAACTAGAGTTTTATAAAAGCTTTTTAGTTGATTCTTTTTGCTATTGAAGAATATTATAAAATACTTTTTGTTAACCTAATAATGTTATATTTTCTTTTCTGTTAAGTTATTAGTTTAGTATTTTGTTTTGTTTTCTATTTGCTTTTTCTTATTGTTTTCTTTATTGCTTTATTCATTGATTGTATTTTGATTGCTAGAATGCTTGCTAGAGTGAATGCTTATGTGAATGCAATGTTTGATTATATAGATTTTCATCAGATAGTGACAAAAAGTTCTATCAAGTTATTTTTCATAGGTACCATTGCCGCAACATTTCGCATTGACGGGCCAGCATCAGGTGGTGGTTTGTCAATATGTTTTTGAAAATATGACACAAGGCGATCAATGCTGTCATAATCTTTCTTCCGGAATCTAAAGCCCTTTGGGTATAACCCAACATACTCATGATGTGGGTTTGTACTCCTGAAGTAAGATAATATAAAGGTGCCTGGATGTTCATGAGATATGCCTGCATATTTGTACAAGGAAAGAAACATATACATTTACCAAAAATTAAAACAGATGCCAATCTTGCCAGTTAATACATCGCCTTCATGTAACTGTAGTGATTCTAGATCAAAGCCGGAAACTCACTAGAGAGAAAGTCTTCACTTTTTCTTCGTGTGTGTCCCTTGCTTATTGCGCCGTAACCATGGATAATCTTCATCATTTAACAGGATGCTTGGGTCAGTCTTCACTGTGAAGGGAGGAATTTCATCAAACTTTTCATAATCTTCCGACTTGTCTGTCTTGTCCTCTACTCCCATGATGTTTATTTTCCCTGAAAGAACTATGTGGCGCTTTGGCTCATCGTATGATGTATTCACTTCCTTATATTTTCTTTGTCTCGGTTTGCTAGACATGTCCTTCACATAGAAAACCTGCGCCACATCATTGGCTAGGACGAATAATGGTTCGTCTGTGTACCCAAGATTGTTGAGATCCACTGTTGTCATTCCGTACTGCGGGTCTACCATTACCCCGCCTCCTGTCAGAGTGACCCATTTGTACCGGAACAAACGGACCTTAAAATCACGTCCATAGTCAAGTTCCCATATCTCCTCTATGTAACCATAATATGTGTCCTTTTCCCTATTGGTGTTTGCTGCATCAAAGCGGACACCACTGTTTTGGTTGGTGCTCTTTTTATCTTGGGCGATCGTGTAAAATGTATTCCCATTTATCTCGTACCCTTGGAAAGTCAATACAGTCGAAGATGGCACTACTAGGAAAAGGGCTATAGATGATATGGCTACTAATGGCGCACCAGACATGTGGTGCGCCACTACTATATAGTAATGGCGCACCATGAGTTGGTGCGCCATTAGTGTGGTAGACACTAATGGCGCACCAGACCCACGGTGCGCCATTAGTGACAAATGTTTTTTTTTCATTTTTCCAAAAATACTAATGGTGCACCAGGGAAGAGTGCGCCATTACTAGTTTAACTAGTAATGGCGCACGTCCAACACAGTGCGCCACTACTATTTTTTTTTATTTTTTTTGCAAAACTACTAATGGCGCACCTCAAGCTGGTGCGCCATTAGTAACCAGGGTTACTAATGGCGCATATATGGGTGGTGCGCCATTAGTAACCTGGGACCAGCTAGATATTTTGGACAGCCACACCTACACACTCACTTTCCCCACTTCATTCTCTCCACCTCCTCCTCCAAGATTGTGTCGGCTGCCTCCTCCTCCTCACCTCATTTGCACCATAGATTCATCAAAATTAGGTGGTTAAATTACCTTTTTTTGATAGGTAAGTAAGGGGAAAGCTATCTTTATGTTGTAGATCTACTTTTTTTCTCTCCCTCGCTCCAACAACGTGCACATGCACTTTTTATGGCCTTGCTAGATCTATGTATGTTTGTGGTGTTGCATATGTTTGTGGTGTTGCATATATGTTTGTGTTTGCAGGTACCGGTATTTGAAATGCGATAGTTGCCAATATTTTGCCGGAATGTTGATTCATTTCCGTTTCGGCGAGAATTTTGGCACTATGCATTCTTTTTGGTCCTATATATTTTTAGGGAAAGTCATGCCAAATTTTTTCTTGGTTCTAAAATATCGTTTTGCTCTACCCCGCAGGCGACCATGGTCCGCACGATGACCGAAGGCATCGTGAATAGGTTTTTGAGCTCCGCGAAGGCCGAGATGCTTCAAAAGAATGAGACGGAGATAAGATGTCCGTGTCGAAGATGCAAGCTGAAGAGCCTTATTGCGGACCCGGATTCCGGGCAGGTGCGGGACCACCTGCTCTTGCGTGGTTTCATGGATGGCTATCGGTGGCAAGGTGATGAAGATGACTATGAAGTCGTCCATGGGGGCCGGGCAAGAAATGAGGAAGGGCAGCAAGACAACCACCGCGGCGAGGGCGGTCGAGAAGACGAAGAATCTCCAGGACATGATCACGACGGTGATGCTGTACACAGTCATCATGTAGAAGATGCCGGACATGATGATGAGGAAGATCAAGACGAAGGGCATGATCATGAAGATGAAGATGCCGGAGCAGACGACGATGGAGGCTGGGTGCAGGACCCTCATATTCAAGAGCTGCTTCTCAAGCAGACGGATAACGCAAGAGCTGCCGCCCGAGAGAAAGCCAAGCTGGATCAACTGGAGATAGACGCGGTTACTCCATTGTATGAAGGATGCAGGCCCGAGGATACCCGCCTGAAAGTAACGCTCATGGCTCTGGAGATGAAGGTAAAACACAAAATGACCGACGCATGCTTCGACGAGAACATGTCATTCTGGCACGAACGTCTTCCCAAGGGGAATAAGTGCCCGACCAGTTTCGAGGAGGCGAAGAAAATCGTGTGTCCTCTGGATTTACCGCACGTGAAATACCATGTGTGCATGAACAATTGCATCATTTATCGGGACGAGCACGTGGAGTCTACCATATGTCCGGTGTGCGGCGTCACTCGATACAATAAGAGGAAGAAAGCTCCTCGAAAAGTGGTGTGGTACTTTCCGATCACTCCTCGTTTGCAGCGGTATTTCGCGGACCCTAAGGTAGCAAAGCTCCTGCGTTGGCACGCGGATAGGGAGGAGAAGAAGCGAGAAGATGACGGAAATGATCCGGAGATAAATAAAAAAGACAAGATGCTGAGTCACCCTAAGGATGCGAGCCAGTGGCAAGCGTTGAACTTCGAAGACCCAGAATTTGGGAACGATCCAAGGAACATCGTGCTGGGCGCGAGCACCGATGGAGTCAATCCGTTTGGCAGCCAGAGAAGCACACATAGCACCTGGCCTGTGTTTGTGTGGATGTACAACCTTCCCCCCTGGTTGTGCATGAAGAGGAAGTACATTCACATGAGTATGCTAATTGAAGGGCCGAAACAACCAGGGAACGACATCAATCTGTATCTGGGGCTGCTGAAAGAGGAGCTAGACACGCTGTGGAAAACGCCAGCCAATACGTGGGACGCCGCAGAGAAAGAATATTTCCCTATGAGAGCCGCACTGCTCACGACGGTGCACAACTATCTCGGTTACGGATATCTCGCGGGGCAGGTGGTCCACGGATTTTCTGGATGCGTCAGGTGCATGGATGACACAACATATCGCCAGCTAGAGAGAGATCCTGGGTCTTCGAAAACCGTGTTCATGGGACATCGAAGGTGGCTTCGCGACGATGACCCGTGGAGAAAACGCAAGGATCTGTTCGATGGTGAAACCGAACCCCGAAGACGCCCGCGTACGAGGAGCGGCGAGGAAATAGACGAGCTGTTGAAAAATTGGAAAGATTGCCCACTGCCGGGAAAGAAGCAAAAGGCGCCAGAGCCGGGAAAGAAGCGAAAGGCGCCAGAGCCGCTGCTGAAGGTATGGAAAACGAGGTCTGTTTTCTGGGACTTGCCGTACTGGAAGATCCACCGTGTGCCTCACAGCCTTGATGTCATGCATATCACGAAGAACGTGTGCGAGAGTCTGCTAGGTACCCTGCTCAACATGCCAGAGAGGACCAAAGATGGGCCGAAAGCAAGGGCAGACTTGAAATCAATGGGCATCAGGGAGGAGCTTCACGCTAATGATGATGATGATGAGGCGAAGCAGGACACAGAAAGTCGTCGCAAAGGCAAAAAGGCCAAGAAGACCGGAAATGACTACCCTCCCGCGTGCTTCACTCTAAGTCAGGAGGAGATCGAGCAATTTTTCACCAGCCTCGTAGGAGTAAAACTTCCTTACGGTTACGCGGGGAAGATAAGCAGATACCTAGACCCAGCGAAGCAGAAGTTCAGCGGGATGAAGTCTCACGACTGTCACGTGCTGATGACGCAGATACTTCCAGTTGCAATCCGTGGGATCATGGACGCGCACGTCCGTGAAACGCTATTTGGCCTATGCAACTTTTTCGACGTCATCTCTCGGAAGTCGGTTGGCGTGAGGCAACTCAGAAGGCTACAGGAAGAGATCGTGGTGATACTATGCGAGCTTGAGATGTACTTCCCGCCCGCATTCTTCGATGTTATGGTGCATCTGCTGGTCCATATCGTGGAGGATATCATCCAACTCGGGCCGACGTTCCTACACAGCATGATGCCGTTCGAAAGGATGAATGGTGTCATCAAAGGATACGTTCGCAACATGTCACGTCCAGAGGGAAGCATAGCCAGGGGCTTTCTGACCGAAGAGTGCATCTCCTACTGCACGAATTATCTAGGCATCGAGAACCCCGTTGGTCTGCCCGTCAACAGGCACCTCGGCAGGCTCGCTGGATGGGGTCACCGTGAGGGTCGGCGCGAAATGCATGTCGACTTCGAGGGTCGACTCGCCGACTTTGAAAGAGCAAACCTAGTCTTGCTACAACACATAGACGTGGTCGATCCTTGGGTGGTAGAGAACAAAACCTTTATTGAGAAGACGTACAATGACCGAGGCCAACAGAGGACGGACGGAGATATAATCAAAGAGCACAACTCATGTTTCACGCGTTGGTTCAAGCAGAAGCTTCTGTCGTACCCTTTACATGAGGATTCTTCCGCGGAAGAACAACTCATATTTTCCTTGTCACAGGGCGCCGAGCACAACCTGATGACCTATGAGGCGTATGATATCAACGGCTACACATTCTACACCGAGGACAAGGACATGAAGAGCGATGGTTATCAAAACTCCGGGGTAACGATGGAATCCTACACCGGTGACGACAAGGACAGATACTACGGAAGGATCGAGGAGATCTGGGAGCTGAGCTACGCTGGAGAGAAGGTCCCGATGTTCCGTGTCAGATGGGCCAAGAGCGTCCTAAAAGAAGACCGGTATTTCACCACCATGGTTATACCCGAAGCCAAATCCAAGACCGCGGGCGCAAACGTCACCGCGAAAAATGAGCCATGGGTACTGGCTTCCCAAGTGGACCAATGCTTCTTCATTACCGACCCGTCAAAGCCCAGTCGTTTTGTCGTGAGGAGAGGCAAAAGGAAGATCATCGGAATGGATGGAGTCGCCAATGAGCAAGACTTCGACAAGTACGGCGACCCGAAGATGGAACATGACGACGACGATGAAGTAGCAGCATACACCACAAGAAGAAGCAGGACCACCCTACCTAAAGGACGTCCGTTCCACAGAAGAACTCCATTTGCGAAAAAGAAGGGCAAGAAGGTTGTGAACAGATAGCTAGCTAAGATCGATTGTATTTAAATCGTAGTCTTCATTTCTCGATTGTATTTCATGGGCACTTTTTGAACTCATGAATATTTTTAAATTTCATGGGCACTTTTTGAATTCATGAATATTTTTTCAAATTTGATGATATTTTTTCATATTCAATATGAAAAAATATTGAATATTCATGAGGACACTCGATCTCGATCCCCCTCCATCTCGATCGCTATCCCCCTCCATCTCGATCTCGATCCCCCCCGCACCCTCCCCCGCTAGCTCCACCGCCGCCGACGACCCACCGCACCCTCCCCCGCTCCACCGCCGCCGCCGACCCCCCGCACCCTCCCCGGCCCGCTTCACCGCCGCCGAGCACCCCCCGCACCCTCCCCCGCTCCACCGCCGCCGACGACCCACCGCACCCTCCCCCGCTCCACCGCCGCCGCCGAGCACCCCCATTTGATGATATTTTCAAATAACAAATTTGCTGATATTTTTTCATATTAATAAAAAAATTATTACTGTTTTTATAAAAAAATATTACAGTTTTTATAAAAAAATATTAAAAAATAGCAACAAAAAATAATAATAAAAAAACATACTAATGGCGCACCTCTAAGGGGTGCGCCATTGCTATAAAAAAAGATTTCTAATGGCGCACCGCTCGGGGGTGCGCCATTAGTAAGCTTCCCCCTAGCTCTACCTCGCCCGACCCCTTCGTCCCTCCCTCTCGCCAGATCCACTTCCCCCCCCCCCCCCGCGCGCTGCCCCGACCCACGACGCCGCCGCCCCTACGTGCGCCGCCGCCCCTGCGCCCCCTTTCGAACTCAAACAACCACCTAGCCTCGCACACAGGAGATGGAGCAGCGAGGGCGGCGCTAGGGTTTTCGCCGCCAGTCCATCCTTGCCTCGTCCGCCACCGGTGACCGCGAACGCCGGCGCCGGCCCACCCTCACCTCGTCCCTGCGACCCCAAGCACCTCCGCCGCCTCGTCCGTGGGCTGCGACCAGCGGCCACGGCCCTCTCCCCTCCAGCCGCTGGCTTCTCTTCCGTCAACGAGGGTTGAGCCCTCCTTCGGCGACCGGGACCAGCGAGCACATCCCCCTCGCCACTTCGTTTCTTCCCCTCCCGGCCTTCTCCCAGCAAGGAGGATCTGGACGCTCTAGCCCACTGAGGTAGCCCCCTGTTCTTCTCTAAATATTCATGTGCATGATTTGTGTATGAGATGGATGTCTCAATTGATTGAAATGATGCCTTGATTGCTGCCATATGCTTGACATTGATCCGTTGCTTCTGTTTATTGATTCCATGCTTGACATGGTGCAATATTTGTAAGAAATTGAGCTGGATTTTATATTTGTATGAGCAGAAAATACATACCTGTGTGTGTGATTCTATCAGCAGAAAATACTAGCATATAGGTTTCATTCTATGAGTAGAAAAAAAAGCACATATGTTTGATTCTATGAGCAGAAAATACACACATATATGTTTACAATAGGCCATAGAAAAACTGAACAATTGATATCTGTTTAATTGAAAAGGCTGAAGCTTTAATCTGTGCAAGTGCAAAAATTCAGTTTTTGCAAGTGCAATTCAGAAAATAAATCTTTAGTATTTGTAAGTGCCAAAAATTTACATTTGTTCTGGAAGTACAAGAACTGAATATGTATGCTCTGTGATGTTCTCTTTATTTCCTGAAGATTGTATAACTGTGCACTGTCATGTTAATTTCTTGAAGATTGCATAACTGTGATTTTCTGTTAATTTCCTGAAGAAAGTATCTCATGTGAGTGTGTTGTTATGTCAGCGCTCATTTTAACATGGATTGATGATGCCATGTTTGCCATTTTTGTATGTCCTGATGCCATGCCAATTTATATAGATGAAATTGATGATGGAGATAATATCTTTTTTTTGTGTAATGATAAATAGATGGACAAACCAAATTGGGATTCATATCATACTAAGGTCTTTTGCAAGATATGCAAAGAAGAGACGGAAAGTGACAATAGGCTAGGTGGTCTGTGGCCTTTTCATCCATATGAAAGTAGAGGCACATTGTGGTGCTAGTTTGCTGGGTTTTGTCTCCGACCATCGTGTCGTGATGATTTTGCAGGTACCCCGAGAGGCCCTTGAGTTTGCCGGAATGTCGATTAACTTCCGTTCCGGCAAATTCGGGTACTCCATATGTCCTATTTTCAGCAAAGGTCATGCTGAAATTTTCCGTGAATTTTAGCATGACTTTGCTAAAAATCGGACATATGGGGTACTTGCTACTAATGCATGGGCCGGGGTATCTTAGTACTTAATTAAGTAGCTTTTAGGGTGCCTCGGTGTCGATAAGAACCTAAATGATGAAAGCTTAGGCTTTTAGGGTGCCTCGGCGTCGACAAACCCTAAATGATAAAAGCTTAGCTTTTAGGATGCCTCGGTGTCGACAAACCCTAAATGATGAGACCATGATCTTGTTCCTTGACAATAACCAACTTTTTGACCAAACTTTTTTCCTATTTAGAGCGAAACATGGCCCACAACGATGAGGTCGGTGGTTCGGGCGGCAAGCAATTCTGGGAGCTGTCCCAGGAGATAGAGGAACAACCTCACCGCTATGAGGACGCCGCGGAAGACACCGATCCTGACTACACAACCCCTAGTGGCGTCGGGGATGACACCACTGATGGTGCCGCCGAGGATGCCACCACTGATGGTGCCGCCGAGGATGCCACCACTGATGATGGCAGCGCACGCACAGATGGCAGCCAACCGAAGAGGCAACGGAAGGACCGGTGCCCGAACGTGCTCCGCACCGTCAAGGAGGAATTTACTCAAGTGGACTCCGACGGGCATCCAACGGAGCCCAAACAAATAGTCAAGGGGTACTCGGTTCAGCTCGGGTGCATTCTCCGGTGCACCGTCTCGATCAACACCGAGAACCTAAGGCATAAGGACCGAGGGAATTTGCGCAACCTCCTCTTCACGAAGCTGCACGAACGATACAAGTTCCCCGCTGAATTTGAAAACACACGCCTCTCAGGGAATAAAGTGAACAGTGCCGCCCTCACGAGGATGAGCACGGCCCTATCTACTTGGAGAAGCGCGGTGAAAAGAATGATTGAGAAAGGTGATAGTTATGAGAAGATCAAGGCGAAAAATCCTTCGATCAGCGAAGATGACTACAAGGAGTTCAAGATCAAGTGCGAGAGCAGCGCAACCTCCGAATCAAGTCAGTGGGGGAAAGAAATGCGGGAGTTGAACTTAGGGGAACACAAACTCGGTCCCGGCGGTTACAGAGTGGCGGAGCCTATATGGGACAAGGAGGACGCGGAGCGTGCCGAGCAAGGCCTACCGCCCCGCTTCGAGAAATACCGTGACAAGCAGACCAGGAACTATGTCAGGGCCCGGTACAAGGAGGACCCGGTAACAAAGGAGCTTACCACGGATCCGAAGACCAGGGCGCTTGAGCTTGTTCTGGCGCAGGAGACTGAAAGCAGTAGCACGGGGTCGTCTCAGAGCATCCCTTGGGACAGCACTCTAAATAGGGCGTTGAACGTAATGAAAAACAAGGATAAGCTCAGTAAGCCGTCGTCAGCTGGTCGTGTGGCCGGCAAAGGCTTGTCCACAAAATGGTCGTCATACTATAACGCTGGTGGGCGAAAGGAGAGAAAGACCAGCTCGGAAAGCCAGTCGCGCGAGGTTCAAGAACTCAAGGCACAAGTGGCGCGGATTCCGGAGATTGTCCAAGAGCAAGTGCAACAACAACTGGGATCGACACTCACCGGCATTATGCCTACCTTGATTCATGGGCTGACGACGTGGATTGCGAGCGGCCAACAGGGGCCGCCCCCGATTCCCAGCTTCACGGCCAGCAACTCGCACAACGCGCAGGCGGCGCCATTGGTGTCTCCGGCGGAGCTGGTATTGGTGTCTCCGACGCCGGCACGGGCATTGGAGCTTAATGCACCCGGGTGTACGCCGGCCGGCACCTCGGCAGCAAGCGGCCCCTCCGTCAATTGCACGCCCGCCGTTGGCGGTGCCTCGACATTAGCCGAGCTCGACGCCATCATCACGGTAACTAATTAAGCCTCTCGGCCGAGGACTTCATCTCCTTGCCTTTGACTGGGCATCCCTGACGCCCTACATGTTTTCGCAGGGCGCCGCCGACGTTCCGTGCACTCTCCTGCACTTCGTGAACAACGAGTTGGTCGATGTCGCCAAGGGCAAAATCGTTCAACCAGGGAACCCCGTGTTCCACGGTAATCTAATGCCACCCACCGTGTATAGGGTTCAACTGGTTCGGGTGCTGCCAGGCTGCGACGAGTTGTTACCTCCGATTCGACCCGCCGGGGCCGACGAAGATGATGTGATGACCCTCAGTGCCTGCCTAAGCTGGCCCCTGCTTTGGCCGAAGAGCCAGATTCGTTTGGGGGCGGGGGACACCACCCCAAAGACAACACCGCCAGTCGTGCCGGCGCCAAGCCATGGCAAGACCGCCGCAACGCTACCGGACATGCCGGACATGCATATGGCACAGGATCTGGGCATGCATATGGCACAGGATCTAGACGACGACGACAACGACGACGGTACATTTACCAACGTCAATAAGTACTTCAACGAACATGGGTGCGATGACGAATTCATGGGGCCTCCTTCTCAAGAACCCAACCCTGCAAAAGACGATCGCGATCTAGCTGGTACCGCGGAGAAACCCAATTGCAACAGGCGTCGTCTGGCGTTCAGTTCTCAGGAGACGCCTCCAGCTGCCGACTTCACCGAGCCTCAGATAGCCGAGGTGCGAAATATTATCAGCCCCAGCACACTCAAGAAGGCGGTCTGTGAGCAGAACTCGGTCCCATTACAGCAGAAGAAGAAGGGACGGAAAAGAAAGAGTAACAAGGGTGCGAGCCAGCCGGCACCGAGTACGACCCATGCTCAGGACGGGCCACCTTCACCTAAGGATATCTCGAGGAGGGTGCATGTGGCGGGTAGGCCGATGCTACCGACTAATATGCTCAATGCTGCAACCGGTGCTATGCGGAGTCTGCATGACAGTGTTCTTTCTTTGGAGAAGCGGCGTCTCTGAGAGAATGACGTGGCATACCCGGTTTTCGTGGCCAAGGTGCCAGAGGGCAAGGGCTTTGTGGATAGCGCCATCGGGGGTACGATCGTCGTGCGGTTTGATGACATCTTCGCTATGTTTAACCTTCATCCGCTGCACTACACCTTCGTTCGGCTATTTTCGCTGAGTATGGAGATGCGGATCATTAGAGACAAGACCCCGGACATCGTGATAGTCGACCCCTTCTACATGCGTGCCAAGATCTTGGGCAGCGCTGGGGACCGGCAAGTCGCGAGTTCTTACCTCGAAGGCGTCATTCTGGCAAACCCAGATAAGGATAACTTCCTCGTGCCTTGCTTTCCCGAGTAAGTCGTCCCCTCAACCGCCCCGTAACATATGATTTCTTAGATTTCGATCGTTTTTTTTAACATTCCGTGTTTTGTGCAGTGACACACATTGCACACTCATCCTCTTAAGCCCGAAATATTCCATGGCCACGTATTTCGACTCGGACCGTCAGTCGAAGAAAGACTACACAAATGTCAAGAAAGTTCTTGATGATGTTCTCCCCGGCTACGCCAAATCTGGAGGCACCTTCACCAGGCCAGTTCGTAAGTACGGCAAGCACGTGTTCGCCCATAATACGACGTTCCCCTGCGTCAAGCAGCCGCCTGGCGGTCAGAAGGATGCCTACTACGCCCTCCATCACATGCGGGCGATCGTACGGGACCATAATCACCTTCTGCTACCAAATAATCTCAAAGCTTGGGCCGCAAGCTTGTCGGCAATCCAGGACACGGACATCAGACAAGAATTCTTTCGCATCCAGTCGGAGTTTGCGGAAATCATCCATCAAGATGTCCTTTGTACCTCGGGGCAGTTCTACCTCAGAAATCAACCGTCCAACAGTGAGATAGACACAACGCTACAAATGCAGGCTGACAACGCCCGCGATTTCATGACCATCACGATAGACGGCGGCTTCATCCACGCTCCGGTCCCTTGAGTCGAGTCGAAAGTAGTGATGCTATGTCTAGTTTTGAAACATCGATTGGCTCATGTTGTAATTAAACTTTGATGAACTTGTATGTCTCTTTGGTTTGGACAGTCGTTCAACTTAGATGTAATCGATGCTATTAATGTCTTGCTTTTCTCTTCCGATCCTTTTGTTGCATACTTATATATTGCTTATGTATTGTCAGTGAATTGGTACTAACGTTTTGTTTGGCTAGTGCATAGAGATGCCGTCGTATGTCGTGTACAAGGGTAGGGTTCCTGGAGTCTATGACGACTGGGAGGAGTGTCAGACACAGGTTTACCGTTTCAACGGTAACAGTTACAAAGGGTACACCACTAGGGCGGAGGCGGAATCTAGATACGCGCGCTATCTAGCGGGAGAGAGGAGGGAGCGTTGGAGGAACCGGATGAAGACCAGTTTCATCGCGATTATGCTCATCGTGATGACCGCAGCTCTCTTCTATGTGATGATAGTTTAGATGATCGATATCGACTTGTAATGTGAAGACAAACTCGCTACTCGCGGTTTCGAGACTTGTAATGTTCTAACTTTGTTCGGTATTTTAAATTCGGAGACTAATATGATGAATTGTATTCGGACACTAATCTTCTATTGTATTCGATGAATCTGCTGTTGCTGTGTGTTGCTAGCTATATTCTGTCAAATAATATATTTTGTAACCTGTGAAAATATCAGAAACAAAAAAAAATCCCTAATATTCATACTAGTGGCGCACCACCACAGAGTGCGCCATTAGTAAGCCAGAGCACACTAATGGCGCATCATCCACCAGTGCGCCATTAGTATGCCAAAGCACATGGGTAAATATGGCCCCTAGGAGGCATACTAATGGCGCACCGTGGGCTATACTAATGGCGCACTGCATGGTGCGCCATTAGTATACCAGATACTAATGGCGCACCAGTGGTGCGCCATTAGTAAAAAATTCTAATGGCGTGGTGCTAGTGGCGCACCTGTAGTGCGCCATTAGTAGCGAAAACAGGTGCGCCACTAGCAGCCCTTTTCCTAGTAGTGTGGTGTCCTGGCCAACAAGTACAGCTCATCTCCAACAGCGTTGTCATTCATGAGATGTGTTTGCAACCAACCGCCAAAAGTCGCCATGTGTGTACGTTTAATCCAGGGGTCAGACTGCTCCGGGTTCTTGGAGCGTACAATATCCATGTGTTCCTCGATATATGGGGCCACCAAGGTAGAACTTTGTAGAACTGTGTAGTGTGCTTGAGTGAAAGAATGCCCGTCCCTACATATTATTGCTTTTGTTCCTAGCGTGCCTTTTCCACTCAGTCTCCACTCATGCCGCGATTGAGGAACACCAATCGGATTAAGGTCAGGAATAAAGTCAACACAAAACTCAATAAAGTCAACACAGTCTCCACTCAATAGTGTGCTTGAGTGAAAGAATGCCCGTCCCTACATATTATTGCTTTCGTTCCTAGCGTGCCTTTTCCACTCAGTCTCCACTCATGCCGCGATTGAGGAACACCAATCGGATTAAGGTCAGGAATAAAGTCAACACAAAACTCAATAACCTCCTCTGTTTCATGGCCCTTGGAGATGCTTCCTTCTGGCCTAGCACGGTTATGAACATATTTCTTTAAGACTCCCATGAACCTCTCAAAGGGGAACATATTGTGTAGAAATACAGGACCCAGAATGGCAATCTCTTCGACTAGGTGAACTAGGACGTGCGTCATAATATTGAAGAAGGATGGTGGGAACACCAACTCAAAACTGACAAGACATTGGACCAAATCACTATGTAACCTTGGTAGGATTTCTGGATCGATTACCTTCCGAGAAATTGCATTGAGGAATGCACATAGCTTCACAATGGATAATCGAACATTTTCTGGTAGAAGCCCCCTCAATGCAACCGGAAGCAATTGCGTCATAATCACGTGGCAGTCATGAGACTTTAGGTTTTGGAATTTTTTCTCTGCCATATTGATTATTCCCTTTATATTCGACGAGAAGGCAGACGGGACATTGATACTGAGCAGGCATTCAAAAAAGATTTCCTTCTCTGGTTTGGTAAGAGCGTAGCTGACAGGACCTTGATACTGCTTTGGATGCATGCCGTCTTTTTCGTGCATACATTGCTGGTCCTCCCGTGCCTCCGGTGTATCTTTTGTCTTCCCATACACGCCCAAGAAGCCTAGCAGGTTCACGCAAAGATTCTTCGTCACGTGCATCACGTCGATTGCAGAGCGGACCTCTAGGACTTTCCAATAGGGTAGCTCCCAAAATATAGATTTCTTTTCTTCCACATGGGTGCGTGTCCGTCAGCGTCATTCGGAACAGATTGTCCGCCAGGACCCTTTCCAAAGATTGCTTTTAAATCCTTGACCATATCAAATATATCATCACCAGTATGGTGGACATGCTTCTTCCGGTGATCTGCCTCACCTTTGAAATGCTTGCCTTTCTTTCTTAAGGGATGCCTGCTCAAAAGAAATCGACGATGTCCCAGGTACACATTCTTCTTACATTTGTCCAAATATATACTTTCAGTCACATCTAAACAGTGCGTGCATGCATTGTATCCCTTGTTTGTCTGTCCTGAATGGTTACTAAGAGCAGGACAATCATTCATGGTTACAAACAGCAACGCTCGTAGGTCAAATTCCTACTGTTTGTGCTCATCCCACACACATACACCTTTGATATCCCACAACTGTAAAAGTTCTTCA
Organism: Elymus sibiricus; assembly: GCA_039707655.1. NCBI lineage: Eukaryota > Viridiplantae > Streptophyta > Magnoliopsida > Poales > Poaceae > Elymus > Elymus sibiricus. Next base: position 366,371,537 of record CM077670.1, on the reverse strand, counting down.
ACTAATGGCCTTAGGTACACATCAATGTCGTTGCCGGGTTGCTTAGGGCCTTGGATGAGCACTGGCATCATAATGAACTTCCGCTTCATGCACAACCAAGGAGGAAGGTTATAGATACATAGAGTCACAGGCCAGGTACTATGATTGCTGCTCTGCTCCCCAAAAGGATTAATGCCATCTGCACTTATACCAAACCATAAGTTCCTTGCGTCATCTGCAAACTCCGGCCACTTTCTCTCGATTTTTCTCCACTGCGACCCATCAGCGGGTACTCTCAACATCCCGTCTTTCTTACGGTCTTCTCTGTGCCATCGTAACAACTTGGCATGCTCTTTGTTCCTGAACAGACGTTTCAACCGTGGTATTATAGGAGCATACCACATCACCTTGGTAGGAACCCTCTTCCTGGGGCTCTCGCCCTCAACATCACTAGGGTCATCTCGTCTGATCTTATACCGCAATGCACCGCATACCGGGCATGCATTCAAATTCTCGTACTCCTCACCGCGGTAGAGGATGTAGTCATTAGGGCATGCATGTATCTTCTGCACCTCTAATCCTAGAGGGCAGAGAACCTTCTTTGCTTCGTACGTACTGTCAGGCAATTCCTTATCCTTTGGAAGCTTCTTCTTCATTATTTTCAGTAACTTCTGAAATCCCTTGTCAGATAAACCATTCTCTGCCTTCCATTGCAGCAATTCCAGTGTGGTACTAAGCTTTGTGTTGCAATCTTCGCAATTTGGGTACAACCGTTTTTTGTGATCCTCTAACATGCGATCGAATTTCAACTTCTCCTTTTCACTTTTGCATTCTCTCTGTGCATGAACAATGACCCGGCGAAGATCATCGGCGGGCACATCTGGTGCCTCTTGATCTTCAGCTTCCCCCGTTGCAGTATCACCGTATTCAGGGTACATAGGATAGTTGTCATCATCCTCTTCTTCTTCATTGTCTTCCATCATAACCCCTCTTTCTCCGTGCTTGGTCCAACAATTATAGTGGGGCATGAAACCGGACTTAAGCAGGTGGTAGTGAAGGGTTTTCGAGGAAGAGTAATCCTTCGTATTCTCACAGACAACACATGGACAATACATAAAACCATTCTGACTGTTTGCCTCAGCCACATCGATAAAATTATGCAGGCCCGTAATGTACTCGGAAGTGCGTCGGTCACCGTACATCCATTGCCGGTTCATCTGCATTATATAATTAAGTATATCAAAAACCATTACAGAACATCATGAATAGAGAAATGACCAAATTAATACAAGTTCATCATCACATTAAAACCAAAGTACAGTAGTGATCAAATGTTATTACTTCAAAAATAAATACATAAAGTTCATACATAGTTCTTATAAAACAACATACAACTATATAGATCATCTAATTAAAACACACATTGAAACTAACATACAACTATGTAATACATTTAAATGCAACAACAAATGCGATCAAAATCGCAACTAAGGTAACAATTGATCCAACAGCATAATGATACCAAGCCTCTTTATCAATGGCATATTTTTTAATCTTTCTAATCTTCAAGCGCATTGCATCCATCTGGATCTTGTGTAGATCGACGACATCGGCAACATGCAACTCGAATTTCATCTTCTCTTCTTCAATTCTTTTCAATTTTTCTTTCAAATAATTGTTTTTTTAACTAAATTTAACCTCTCGACAAGAGGGTCGGTTGGAATTTTCGGTTCACATACCTCCTAGATAAAAACATATATGTCAAGTGGGTCGGCATAATTGTCATAAACACTAAATGAAACAAATAGTTATGAAAGATAATATACCACATCCGAATCATAGACCGGACGAGAGCCGACGGGGGCGGATATCAAAACCATGGCACTATATAATAACAAACAATAATACAAGTAAGAAAATTATACAAGTAGCTATCTAAATCATACAAGTAAGAATTTTTTCTTTTTAAAAAAAGATAAGAACAAGAGGCTCACCACGGTGGTGCCGGCGACGAGATCGGTGCGGGCGATCGACGGCGGTGAGGACAGGGACGGGGACGGGCTTGAAGGAAGAACAGAGGAGAAGAAAGAGGAGAAAGCTTAAGTGTGGCTCGGGCACCTCATATCATGTTTGTTTTGTGTGAACTCATGCTCTCAGGCATTTCATCGAACACCTCATGTGCATAAGAAGGGAGAACAAAGTAGCACACACCTCCCACCTTATGTGAGGAAAAAACAGAGGAGAGGGCGGGCAGGGGCGGGGGTATATATAGGCAAATTTGTAGTCCCGGTTGGTGTCTAAAACCGGGACTGAAGACAGATCTTTAGTCCTTAGTCCCGGTTGGTGTCTCCAACCGGGACTAAAGGTCCCATTTGAATCGGGACTGCTGCCTGCCGAGCCCCGACCGGCGCCCTAGCCGCTCGAACCGGGACTAATGCTCACATTAGTCCCGGTTCATAATGCGACCGGGACTAATGTGTAGATCGAGCTTGAACCAAAGCCCTGTTTTCTACTAGTGTACATACAACAAATATGAAAAGGGGGTAAACCCATATTGTTTAGTCTTGATGCCCGCATACAACAAATATAAGAAGAGGGTAAAACCATATCTTTAGTATTGATGCCTACATACAACAAATATGAAAAGGGGGTAAACCCATATTGTTTAGTCTTGATGCCCGCATACAACAAATATAAGAAGGGGGTAAAATCATATTGATTAGTAAGTATACAGAACTGGTGAAAAATGAGTGACAATATAAATCTTGTAAATAAACAGTTTTGACTGGAATTGGTTCATTTATTAATTGTAGTCAAGTGACACATATGTTAGTAAAGCATGACATGCAACAACTAACCAGTGCTATCCTTACAATACTTCAGGAAATTATGTAAATTGTGGGCACATCAGAAACCCACAACTTAATCGATATCCAATTAAATGTAATACAATATAAGATAAAAATTTACATGTCTAGATGCGGCCTTCATTGCTGCTTCCACTTGAATCACGGAGAAACAGTACACAGGTTCAGGATGAATTAAACAATGCATCAGTTCACGTTCAGAAGCTTGTTTTGTTGCCTGGTACTATAATGGCCAGAGCCAATGCGTTGCTTTCCGAGAGCCATTACGCTGAGCTCTAGAGAACTTTTAAAAAAAAAATCTCCATGCTTGTGTGTCATGGCATACTTAGAAGGCAAGTTGTACAAAGTATAAGCACATGTAATTGTACTAGTTAATATAAGAACCTTTGAGCTCATATAAGTAAGTAAATACAAAGATGTGCAGCCTGCCAGTGCTACTTTTGGCAAGAGAGGCTTCTACGGTTCTACATTGGCAGCGAGAGGGGCGACATTGTCGTCCACAGCGCATACAACTACAGAGCACGGACGCCCGCAACGCAGCAAGCACACGGACGCACACCCGACTTACACACGAACTCACGAAGCCAGTACCCAGCACAGTGCACACACGCACGCGCGAGTCGACACAGCAGGAGCGCACAAGCAGCACACGCAAACAACAGCGCGGACGGTAGGCCGCACGGCGTAGAGAGCGAGGAAGAGACAACCGTTGTGTACTCGCCATCCCGCAGGTGACTCCTCATGTCCGCTTCGGCTCTAGCCTAGGAAGCACCTCTGATGGCGCGGGACGGAGGCGACCGCGGCCTGAGCGACGCCGGTGGCGACCTGACATGGAACGGTGGGGCGCTGTCGGCCTGGTAGGGCGGGCTCGAGTTCAAGATTGTCGGCGCATAGCATAGGCCCACGACGATGGCGACGACATCGAAAACGGCGACGGGACAACTTGCCACCGCGGCTCGGCCTCAGCATCGTCATCGACACGACAGAATCAGTCGAGTCCAGAGAGCTCAGGTCATCGGAGGCGCCGATGCGGTCCTCTGGGGCGGGCAACTCGCCAGTTCCTCGAGGAGCGTGGTGTGTAGTCTGTCCTGGGCGAGAAAGTGCGCGGCGAGGCGAAAGAAGGTGCAGTCGAAGCCGTCGACCATCCAGAGCGGGACGCAGTAGAGAGTCCTCCATCTCCGGGTGGCCGCCTCAGAAGGACTTGAGCCCCAGAGCGGCGGTGAGTCGATGGCGAACGACGAAAACGCTCTTGGTGACGACGCTCCTCGTGCTGCTCACCAGCTTGAACCACTGGCTCTCCGTTCGCTCGCAGATGTTGTCTACGCTTAGGCACTGGCATGCGTTGGTGCTCACGCTCCGCCCGTCCGCCCTGACGTCCAGGCACAACACGCCGCTACCGGAGCCGGACGACGACAACGACGCATGGGTTGTACATGCATATCACCGGGTGGACGACGACGACAACGTGCAGCCTGAAATTTTGACACGAAGCACCACCAGGACATGCCGTCATCCCACGGTAGGCCGAGGCGCGGCCGGCCGGCGCACTGCGCATAGAGGCACATCAGCGGGCTGTCCTGCAGTGCTAGCTGCCGCTGCTGCTGCGCGTACGCCCACGCTTGCATCTCGGCGCAGGGGCCCAAGTCCAGCGGCTGCATCAACTACCGCCGCACCACGCACAGCCCCGTCCCCGGGTGGAATAGCACCGTGTATAGCACAATCAATCACAAATTCACAGTCCGGCCGGGTAAGACGAAAAACAAATTGGTGTGCGAACCTCTGAGATCGAGGGCGCTGAAACGATTGGATCCCGCGGAGCGCAGTCTCGTTACGCGGCTTGGACCAGGCCCTGTCGAGCACGTCGTGTACCTCATCGAGGTCCAGCACGCCCCCCCGGAGATAGTAGCTCCCCGGCAGAGTTCATAGCGCCCAGTCCAGGTCAAGGTCAGCGGCTACGGCGGCGTCGCAGCCATAGTACCGGTTGTCCTGCACGTTCCCGTCGCGGTTGTCGACGATGAACTCGCAGTCCCGATCCAAGCGCACACCTCGTTGAGGCGGGAGAGCGCCATCCTGTAGTTGACATGACGCGGAGGGGGAAGGAGCAGGGGCGCCTCCTCATAACGGCTTAGGCGAGGTAGCACCTCTACACGACGACGACGCGGGGCAAAGACCTCCCATGGTGATGGAAGAAAAGGCGCCGGCGGCCTGGGCGAATGTGAGATCGAGATGGCGACGACGTGACACCGAATGGCGGGCCGCCGCGGGCAGGCCGACGGAGAGGAGTGAGGGCAGCCAGCGTCAGCGTGAAGAGGCATTCGAAGTCGCCGCCGGCCTCGAACACCTTGGTCTTCCGTGAAGAACTGAGCTCTGTATTTATAGGAACCCACCAACAACGTCGAGAACAACGATAAGCGGCAGAGAAACCGACTAAGAGCATCTCCAACAGACGCGCTAGATAAGCCGCGCGCTGAAAAAACAGCTATATAGCGCGCGCGCGATCAAAACTAGCGCTCCAACAGCCGCACTAAAATCCCGCGCGCGGTAAACAAGGTTCAGCGCGCTGGGGAAAACGGCATCGCGCGCTGCGTATTTAGTGCGCCTACTCGCGCGCTGTGCAAAATCTGGGCTGCTGCAGGTGGGGCCGCCGGATTGGGCACCGTGTTTTTGTGCATCTGACAAACCTCTCCGTCGTTCCCGCGCGCAAAAAGACTATTTTGACGCTGCAAAAAAAAATTAGCGCGCCGCGCAACCGCACGTCTGTTGGAGATGCTCTAAGCGACGTCACGAACCATCGCGGGGCTCCAACTATGAACACAAACACGACACGGTAGCAAAGTCTAGAAGAAGCATGAAAAGCGGTTGCATGGGCCATCACGTGGTCACATCAGGCTGTACATGCATGGGTCATCCACGTCGCCATATGAGGCTTCACCGCCCGACAAACCAGCCTGGGAATCAAATCTCCTACAGAATCGCTAGATCCACACGCAGAGTTGAACAGCACGTTAAGGAAATTCACACGGGACGGCTAGATTCACAGGCAGATCCTACCCCGCCACCTACCAAATTATTGCACGTGTCCGACGCGGATAGGCCGATCGTTTTCACCGGACCAAGTGGTGAAACGTGGTTACAGAATTTTGTTTAGAAATAAATAGTGGTTTTGGGATGTATAGGGGAAGGGCTAGACGAAAATACCAAGGTGAACATGGTTCCATGTGCACCCACGTGATAGTAAATTGAAAAAACGCTAGAGATGGTCTTATCAGATGTTAAGTCACCTGAGAAATTACTAAATTATATTCGACCATATCCTGAGGAACTGAGCAAGCTAGTTGCTTCCAGTTAATCAATCGATCGGATTCCCTGTTGAGTTGGGTAGTCAGGCCCGAGGGGCCAGGGCCAGGGGCGTATGGCTGAAACCCTTCGTTAACTGTAGTAGTAGCATAGACACCGCAGCTACTGTAGCAATAGCTGTTAGCCTGGGTCGTGGCTCCGCGCTGCCTGCGCCACTGCCTGTTGTCGAGAATCACCTGCACATTACCAAGACAAATACCTGCATAAATCAACAATAATCGTAGCTAGTGGTTCAACCGCTCTCAAACAACATTGTAACCAACCAACCACACCATAGTACGTATACTACTGCTACTAGATGGCAGTGCCAAATAACTCAACAGCCCGAACGGATCGACCATAGGATCCGTTACATATTGAAATTACAAAATAACTGTAGAGAGATAGTTTGGCAATACAATAATCGTTGTATTGATGGGGTGTCGGTGCACGTATATATAAGTACAGGCAGGGTCTCTACCTCAACTATACATGACTAGGAGGTGGGCCACAATATACATAATACATGCAACACAAATATACTCAACACCCCCCGCAGTCGAAGCGTCGCCGGAGACACAGAGACTGGACCGAAACTCCTCGAAGACGGGAGTAGGCAATCCCTTAGTCATCACATCAGCAAACTGCTGCGACGTCGGAACGTGGAGAACCCGAACACGGCCAAGGGCAACCTGCTCACGCACAAAGTGAATATCGAGCTCAATATGCTTCGTACGTCGATGGTGCACCGGGTTGGCGGAGAGGTAGACCGCGCTGACGTTATCGCAGTAGACAAGAGTGGCCTTGTGAACATCACAAAGCAACTCCTGGAGGAGCTGACGGAGCCAAGAGCATTCGGCCACGGCGTTAGCCACGGCCCGATACTCTGCCTCGGCGCTGGAGCGGGAGACCATGGGCTGTCGCTTCGATGACCAAGAGATCAACGAGGGCCCAAGGTAGACGCAGTAGCCGGACGTAGAGCGCCGGGTGTCGGGGCAGCCTGCCCAGTCGGCGTCCCAGTAGGCGACGAGGTCGATGGAGGCGGAGGCTGTCAGGGTGAGTCCCAAAGACATGGTGCCGCGTATGTAACGGAGAATACGCTTCACTAAGGTCCAATGAGAGTCACGCGGGGAGTGCATGTGGAGGCACACCTGCTGAACAGCGTACTGCAGGTCGGGTCGGGTCAGCGTCAGGTACTGTAAAGCACCAACAATGGAGCGATAGAACGCTGCATCGGACGCGAGAGACCCCTCCAGAGCAGAGACCTTCGCCTTCGTGTCGACGGGGGTGGGCGCCGGCTTGCAGTTAAGCATACCGGCACGCTCCAGAAGCTCGTGGGCATACTTCTACTGATGCAGAAAGAAGCCGTCAGCCCGACGAACCACCTCGATGCCGAGGAAGTAGTGCAGAGGCCCCAAGTCCTGAGGGCGAACTCATCACGAAGACGAGCCGTCAGCCGCTGAAGGAGCTCGAGGGCGGACGCCGTGAGGATGATGTCGTCGACGTAGAGCAGCAAATATGCAGTGTCAGCTCCTTGATGATATACAAAGAGTGAGGCATCGGAGCGAGTGGACCGAAAGCCCAGAGACTGCAGGAAGACTGCGATACGCTGGTACCAAGCCCGGGGCGCCTGCTTCAACCCGTAAAGAGAACGAGAGAGCAAGCACACGAAGTCCGGATGCGCGGCGTCGACGAAACCAGTGGGCTGCTCACAAAACACCTGCTCATCAAGATGGCCGTGCAAGAAGGCGTTGGAGACATCCAACTGATGCACAGGCCAGGCTCGCGAGACCGCCAACTGAAGCACGCTGCGGATCGTGCCCGGTTTGACAACCGGAGCGAAGGTGTCGGTGAAGTCCATGCCCGCGCGCTGCCGAAATCCACGGACCACCCACCGAGCCTTGTAGCGTTCGAGAGAACCATCCGGGCGAGTCTTGTGGCGGAACACCCACTTGCCAGAGATGACGTTGGCACGAGGGGGTCGCGGAACAAGATGCCACGTGTGGTTGCGCTGCAGGGCATCGAACTCCTCCTGCATCGCGGCTAGCCAGTGGGGATCCCGAAGGGCAGCGCGAGCGGAGGTGGGGATGGGTGACGGCGTCGAGGTCGAGGCGGCGCACACATACTCGTCGGAGGAGTAGCGCGTGCTCGGCCGGAGCACACCGGCACGAGCGCGGGTAGTCACGCCGAGAGGCGGGGCAGCAGCGGTGGCGACGGGGCTCGCAGCGGCGGCGAGCGGGGTGCCGGAGGCGGCCGCGGGGCTCGCGGCGGCTGCAACAGCGGGCGAGACGGCGATGGGGACCGGAGAGCCGGCGGCGGGAGTGGCGACGGGCGAGGTGGAAGTCGAGCCCGTCGCTGGAGTGACGGTGCCGGCCGGGGAGGCGAGCGGGGTGGTCGTCGCGGAGCCGGGTGGGGGGACCTGGTCGGGCTCAACCTCTGAGGAGGGAGCCGGAGACCCAGGGGCTCAGTCAGACTCGACCTCGGGGGAGGGAGTCGAAAACCCGGGCGGCGGCAGAAGGCACCGGGAAGGGGGGACCACCAGGGGTCGCCGCCGCGCATCACTCCAAGCAGGGGGCGCGGGGTTCGGCGCCGTAGGAGCCGAAGCCGGAGGAACCTGAAAAAAAGGGAACACCGTCTCGACAAAATACACGTGCCTCGAGGTGTACACACGATGAGTGACAGGATCATAGCATCGATAACCTTTGGTGTTAGAGGGATAGCCAAGAAAGACGCAGGGTACGGAACGTGGTGCGAGTTTGTGTGGCGTGGTGGACGCGGTGCTAGGATAACAAAGACACCCAAAGATGCGAAGACCGTCATAGGACGGAGGTGTACCGAAGAGAAGGTGATGAGGGGCGTAGTTCCACCGAGGACGACACGGACGAATATTAACTAAGAGAGTGGCGGTGGCGAGAGCATCGGGCCAAAACCGAGCGGGCACGTTAGAGTGGAAGAGTAACGTGCGAACGCAGTCATTAAGAGTGCGGAGGATACGCTCGGCGCGGCCATTCTGCTGAGATGTGTAAGGGCAAGTCAGACGGAAGATGGTGCCGTGAGAGGCAAGAAGTGTGCGAAGAGCGATGTTGTCAAACTCTTTTCCGTTATCGGTTTGGAGTGCAAGAATGGGGCGACCGAACTGTGTGGTGACATAGGAATAGAATGAGGTGAGTGTGGCTAAAGCATCGGATTTACGACGAAGAGGAAAAGTCCACACATAGTGAGAATAATCATCTAAAATCACCAAATAGTATAGATAGCCCGTGTTACTTGCAACGGGAGACGTCCAAACATCACTATGAAGTAACTGAAACGGAAAAGTGGAAACTGCGGTAGACGCACTAAAGGGAAGACGACCGTGCTTGCCCAAACGACAAGCCTCACAAGTATGCTCGTCGAGCGTATTACATGAGAATGAAAAACTACAAAGAATCTGACGCAAAACGGCGGGGTTGGGATGGCCCAAGCGAGCATGCCAAAGGTCGACGCCGGCGGCGAAGGCGACGGGTGTGGAGGTGGAGGCGCCGGCGTGCACGGGATAGAGCTCATCAGGGCTGTCACATCGGTGGAGGACCATCCGGGTACGGACGTCCTTCACAGAAAAACCAACACCGTCAAATTCAACAGTAAGGGGGTTCTCACGAGTAAGACGACGAACGAAAACTAAGTTAGTGACTAAGTCAGGTGAAACCAGGACATTAGACATAGTGATAGGTGTGGAACTAGAAGGAAAATGAGTGCTACCGATATGAGTGATAGGTAAAGAAGAACCGTTGCCAACGGAGATGCGAGTGGGTGTGTGAACGGGAGTGGAGGAGGATAGGTTACCGGGATGAGCTGTCATGTGCGCAGTAGTACCTGAGTCCATGTACCAGTCGCCTCCACCGCCATAGTTACTCGGCGACGGCGCCGAGTGCAGGGCGGCCAGGAGGGCGGGATCCCACGGTGCAGGTACCGGCGGCGGCTGGGGAGCTCCGTAGGGCGGCGCCTGGGTGGGCGGGCCATAGCCACCGAAAGGCGGCGGCGGCGTGAGGGGGGCGCCGTAGCCGGCGCCAGCCGGCTGGTAGGGCGCGCCGAGGAATGCCTGGTGGCCCGCGGGACTAGGTCCGAGGAGACTCGGCGCAGGAGCCCGTGGGACGGGCATATGATAGGCATGCACGACGCCCGTCCAGGGGTTCTGCCCGGCTGCCCACTGCGGAGGAGGCTGCTGGTAGCGCGGCGCCGCCCCGACGCCCTGGGCCGGCTGCTGCTGCTGATGACGGCGGCCACCACCGCCCCGCCGGTTGCGCCGGCCCCCGCCACCTTGCGGCTGCTGAGGAGGCGCGGGGGGCGCGGGTGGCAGCGGGTAATACCCGGCGGGCGCGGGCGGCGCGGGTGGGCGGGGCGCGGCCGGTGGAGTGGGACCGCCGCGGGTGGTGCCGGCGGTGAGGGCGGTGTGCTGAACCCGCTGCTTCACCTTCGTCATCCGGCGCTCCTCAAGCTTGAGGTACGCGACGACGCGCGGGAAGGTGCGCTGCGGCAGCAAGGTGAGGTTAGACGCCGCGTTGCCGAAATCCTCGTTGAGGCCGGCGGTGAGGGTGCTCAGCATGAGTTCGTCGGAGATCTTGGCGCCGATGTCGCGAATCTCATCGGCGAGCATCTTAAGCCTCATGCTGTACTCATCGATGGTGGAGTTGTCCTGGTGACAGCCGAAGAACTCCTGCTGCAAGAAAACAAGGCGCTGAAGTTTGTTGTCGGTGAAGAGCCCGTTGATCTTGGTCCACACGGCGCAGGCGTCATCGTCCTCGGCGACAACCGTCTGGAAGATGTCCTTCGAGACGGTTTGGTAGAACCATCGGATGAGCGTGGCCTCAATGGCGGACCACTCCGGATTGCCCTTCATGTAGTCACCGTCCACGGAGCCGTCAATGTGCTCGGTGAGATAGTACTCGCGGAAGACGTGGTTGAAGTAGGTCTTCCACGCGAAGTACGACGTGCTGGAGCTGTCGAGGCGGATGGGGACCTTGGTCTCGATGTTGAGGTCACGGATGGCCTCGACGGAGGGCTCGGGGCCGGCAAAGGGGTTCGATGAGCGAGTGGTGGAGGAGCCAGGGGAGTCCATGGCACGGCGCGGTTAGGGTTAGGGTTTTAGGGAGAGGAAGACAGCGGCGGCGGGAGAGGCGGCGGCTGTGAGGCACGGCTGCGGGGAAGAGGGCGGCAGCGACGACGGGTGGAAGAGGGTGGCGCGGCGGGCGGGCAGCGGGCGGCGGCGGCTGCGGCGGGCGGCGCGACAGGGGGCGGAAGCGGGCGGCACGGGGCGGCGGCGGCGCGGGTAGGGGAAGGGCGCGGGGGCGGCGCCGCACGCGAGGAGGCGCGGCGGCGGCGGCGGTGGCTGACCCTAAGGGAATAACGAGAAGGATGATACCATGTAGAGAGATAGTTTGGCAATACAAAAATTGTACCCGGATGGTCCTCCACCGATGTGACAGCCCTGATGAGCTCTATCCCGTGCACGCTGGCGCCTCCACCTCCACACCCGTCGCCTTCGCCGCCGGCGTCGACCTTTGGCATGCTCTCTTGGGCCATCCCAACCCCGCCGTTTTGCGTCAGATTCTTCATAGTTTTTCATTCTCATGTAATAAGCTCGACGAGCATACTTGTGAGGCTTGTCGTTTGGGCAAGCACGTTCGTCTTCCCTTTAGTGCGTCTACCACAGTTTCCACTTTTCCGTTTCAGTTACTTCATAGTGATGTTTGGACGTCTCCCGTTGCAAGTAACACGGGCTATCTATACTATTTGGTGATTTTAGATGATTATTCTCACTATGTGTGGACTTTTCCTCTTCGTCGTAAATCCGATGCTTTAGCCACACTCACCTCATTCTATTCCTATGTCACCACACAGTTCGGTCGCCCCATTCTTGCACTCCAAACCGATAATGGAAAAGAGGTTGACAACATCGCTCTTCGCACACTTCTTGCCTCTCACGGCACCATCTTCCGTCTGACTTGCCCTTACACATCTCAGCAGAACGGCCGCGCCGAGCGTATCCTCCACACTCTTAATGACTGCGTTCGCACGTTACTCTTCCACTCTAACGTGCCCGCTCGGTTTTGGCCCGTTGCTCTGATACCATGTAGAAGTGCATGCTCTAGCCAATGCAACCAAAAGACCGATCTGATGGAAGAGACTAGGCAATACATTTATACGTCAACACCCCCCCTCACGTGTGGCTCCCTCAGGCCTAAACGTGGACCGAAAGTGGGCTGCAATTTAATTGCGCCAGCCGGGTCTTGAACTCAAGACCTCTTGGCTCTGATACCATGTAGAGAGATAGTTTGGCAATATAATAATCGTTGTATTGATGGGGTGCCGGTGCACGTATATATAAGTACAGGCAGGGCCTCTACCTCAACTATACATGACTAGGAGGTGGGCCACAATATACATAATACATGCAACACAAATATACTCAACAATAACAAAAAGTGCTGCAGGGAAGTGCAATTAATGCAGTATAAGAAGCAGCACACAAGGCTTGCTTAATTATTACTATTACCAATTAGCCCGCATCGAGAGAGGCGTAGCTAGGGCTCTGCTTTCTTGAGCTAGTAGCCGAAGCATCGGTGGTTGCACTCGTACATGCACGTCGACAAGCGGCCGGCTGTGCAGTTGTTGCCGCAACTCAAGTCGCCTCTGCAGCTAGGGACACTATCCATGACTGGCTTGGTGCACGTCACATTGATAGCACGGTTGGAGGCAACCCGAAGCACCTGGCGGCAGCTGCCCGTGCGCCGTGGCGAGGACGAGCAGGGCGTAGAGGGCTGCAACCACGACGGCAACCTTCTTGACAGCACCGGAGGGGCGCAGATTTTCTACCATGCCGTGAACAAGGCAGAGAGCTACAGTGCTCTACCTTTGCCGGAGAACCGTTGGATCAGAAGACGACCGTCCAGATCGACCGAAGTCCACTGTTCGTGATACTGTAGCACGGATACTGTTTGTGTTCTGTTCATGGTACTGTTTGAGGTGCTGTCCCGTGGTACTGTTCCTTCAGATCTGGGCGGTCTGTTCTCGATCCAACGGCCGAAAGATGAGGAAAGGTAGATGTACTGTAGCTCTCTGCCTTGGACATGGCAAGGTAGAGAATCCACAGCCGCACCGGAGGCGGCCATTACACCCATGGTATGCATGTAAGAGGAGCAAGCAAGGTACGTATACGTGTAGGAGGGATGACGGATGAGAGATGAGATGGTCAGGCACCATGGAGCTTCAATTTATAGCCTAGCTAGCTAAGAGCATCTACAGCCGGACTTTGCAAATCCGGCCCCTCAAACGCCCGCGGACGCGCCCGGGCGCGTCCGCGGACACTGACCGGGCACCCCTCAAATAATGCAATTCACATCCGGACACCTCAATTATCATATCTCAAATCCATACAAACCATGCAACTACGTCGATGCATATTACACACATCGTCCGGTACTCCGTCCGGCTAATTTATCACTACTACATGCCATCGGACTACCAAAATTTGGCATGTTTGGCTATGGTGGAGGTCATCCACGGCTGCCCTTGCCCTTCCCGGCGCCCTTGCCGTCCTTCTCGCGGAAGTACCGGTCGAAGACGCAGTAGGGATCGAGCCGGATCTGCTCGTCGCCGTCGCTGTCCTCGCCGTCGATGTCCTCCTTCTCCTCCCTCGGTGGCAGTCCTGCCATGGCACGGACCGCCAGATTCTGCTCTCGGGCGAGGGCGCGCGTGTTCCTCCGCTGCCGTTTCTTGAGAATGCGGGCGCGTATGGCTTCCTCCTCTGCGGCCGCCCGCGCCGCCGCATCAGCCACCTCCGCGGCCGCCATTTCGGCTGCGACACGGGCCTCGGCGGCCCTCATTCTCTCCTTCTCACGGCGGGCTGCCCGTTCCCGGTGGGACTCATAGTCTGCCCGACCGGTGATGGGGAAGGAGAGATTTTCCGGCCGCCGGGACCGTGATGATCCAGCCCCAGAGGACCCTAGCGCACGTTGAGCCGATGCTATGGAGTCGCGCCGGACAGATCCGTCCGTCGGCCGGGCGCTGTCCTCCCGGGAGCGGTGGAGTACAATGCGGACCGCCATTGCCTCCTCCAACCCGCACGGGATGACACCCCAGTCGACGGATCCGGACTGGTCGGAGTCAGATTCGCTGCCCGACATGCCGGAGCCGGCCGGAAATCAACGGAGCTGAGCTCGGGTGGCGGAGGGAGTGGAGGGGAGAGGAGTGTGAAGTGGCTAGGGTTTACTCCGGCGACCGGATCGGGAGGAATATATGTGGGGTCGAGGCGGGCCAGCGTGGGCCAGGCCGACGTGGCGGGCGTGCCCGGGCGCGCCCATATCCGCCCCATATTTGGGCTGGATATGGGAGTGCCGGTCAGCCCGGGCATTTGAGGCCCGTATGACACGCCCGGCTGGGTCGAAAAATCATGACCGGTCAATGATCGGGCGGCCCGTCCGGGCGTTTGAGGGAGGTTTGGGGAGTCCTGCTGTAGATGCTATAAGGCGCGAGCTGCATTGACTTACCTGCGCTTTCCATGTGCAGCATTCAATGTTTTACTTCAACAAGATTCAGTTTTTAACTTTGACAATGCCTCTTGCTGTACTATACCGACGACTAATATGTCACAAACTAGTTGACTTGAAGACTAATTACTTAGTTCATGTAGTTAGATCGAGCCCCGGTGCCCAACCTTTTGTTTTCCTCTTAACGATGAGCCATTGACATTTGAGATAACTCTGTAGTAACCTCGTACTCCGCTCCCGAGATTCGTAATGTCGGCTAGATGTCAAAGGGAAAGGCGCGCCTCGTGCCACCGTCCTTTTAGCTTTTGTACTATTTTCTAGTATTGTTCTTTTTTTTATTCTAATGCTTGTTTGTATTTTACTACAAACAACTATGTGAAAGAAACCCATCAAAATACCCTTCTTTAGCGTTCCGTGCACAGATAAATTGTTTGTATTTACTTAGGGCATCTCGAACGCTGACCTGCAAACTTTCTCCTGCATCCGTCCGCGGACAGGAGGACCAGTCCACGGACACGGATGCAGGAGCCGGCCATCCAAAACTATCCGCATACATTCAGCCCCAATTTTATTTTTAAGTCCGCATGCTCAAATAGCCGCATATATAGCTAGAATAGTTTAAATGTTCAATTACAACAGTAGTTCTAATTTAAATAAGTTCAAATATTACACTCCAACATTGTTGTCCCCTTTGACCTCCCACGGATGCTCAATCAGATCTTTCTTCAGTTGCTCGATGCCGAATTTGTTGATGCCCGGGAATGCCAAATAAAGCGTGATAAATCCAAAGATCATGTGATGCAACTACTTTAAGAATGATGGTGAGTTTCTAAACATGACCCTGATATTGTCCTTAAAGCTTTTGGACAGTTCTTCCATTTTACAATGCGTGCAGTCAAGATATCCGAGCAAACCTGGCCACCCTCTTGCTTCCGAGATTGCCAAGAGCCTCTCAATGTCTGCGACAGTCGGTTCTCTCAGGTACGGAGGTCCAAACACCTCGACCACGACAGTTGCAAACCTGACCATGGCATCTCCGCGTGTCCTCTCAGATATCCGTAGGTACTCGTCCCATGAATCAGCGACCGTGCCATATGCAAGCATCCGCTGTGCGGCCGTGCACTTCTGGTAACCAGAGAACCCAATTCTTCCCACGACATCCTTCTTCAAGATGAAGTAGTCATCAAAGGACCGGACACCATGGTAGAGACGGTCAAAGAAATTTTTGCGCATCCGGAAGCGCCGGCGAAAATTGTCAGCGAAGAGGGCATCAGGGGCAAAGTAGTCGTCCATCAGTGTCAAATGGCCACGCGCCCTACTGTGGTGAGCACTCGATGACCCTTGATCGATCCCTTGAAATTGAGAACATGCTCTTCTGCACGCACCACGTCTGCAAGGACCGCCTGCATCATCGTCGTCCAACCGTGTAGTCCTCCTCGTCGGACGAGTCCTCAGACGACTCAACATAGTGCTCGTATATGTACTCCATATAGCATCCATTGCTTCAAAGAAGAAGGGACAAAAAATTTAGCTCATGCATTTCACCGAACAGTTGCGGGGCATGGTGAGTATGGTAGGAGCGGATGGTACCAGTGCAGAGGTAGGAGGAGAGGTGTGGAACGGCGGCGAAGGAGAAGCAGTGTGGAGCCCGGGGTGTACCGTTGGAGGTGATGGACTCGTCGAGTTCCGGCAGGGATGTGGTGGGGCGGCTAGGGTGCTGGAGAGGCGGCGATGGCAAGGGAAAAATGGAAGGAGAGAAAATGGAAGGATGGAGGCACGGCGTCCGGGAGTGGTTTTGGTGAGGTAGTCCTACGTGGCTGTTGTCCGGATTCCCACATCCCCCCCCTCCCCCCCCCCTCCCCCAATTTCTCTCGGGTTTGCGAGAAAAAGTGTGTCCGGCCCTGTTGGCGGACCGATACAGGCCAGCGTTGGATGGCTAAACACGTCCAGATCGCGCAGTCCGGAAGGTTGCGGGCGGTTTGAGGGTTCGCTTTGGATATGCCCTTATACATCTAATCATGTCTATATCTGATAATTTTTCCTACAATTGAGCATTATGAGATGACCAAGTTTTTTTTAGTTGGATGACATGACCAACTTCATAGCACCAATATCTAGCATTGAAACTACCTTACATTTTATCCACATCATCATTTTACACCCTACTCATCTTATGTTATCCAATGAGAATTCTAGATTGTAATTTTGTTCACACGAACTAACTGTAACATATATGTTTATACATAAAAATCATAGTTATTCATAATTTAATTATATAGGAAGTCTAGGAAACACTCTCAACTAAATAGGCCCTTTAAATTATTTAACATTAATTAATGATCCTTGGAGCATCTATAGTGTCTGAATTTTGCTACCTCAAAGCTTTCTCTTTCCTCTTTCACGCAATCTCTATACATTGAATTAGTTGCCTCTATCTAATATAAAAACTAGAGGTGCCTCTAACTTAATTAAAAGGATGCCTCTCAATTAAAGAAATTAATTAGTCCCACTGGTCAATGAGATAATGTACAAGAGAAAGGGTAGTTTAGGGTTTAGGGTTTATGGGATAATTAGTTCACTATGTTGGTGCGGATTTTTCTTTGAGGAATATGTTGCTATGCAAATATATTTTGAAATGACGATGGTGGAATAGGAGATATTTCTTTTGTAACTTTCTAGTCTATGCAGCCTTCCTTACCTTCCCCTTTTATGCAATCTTCCTAGTATTTAGTTGCTTATAAAAGAATATTGATGAAAGTTAGTTATCTCGTTTGATTTTATGGGCCAAGACAGAAAGGGAAAAAGGCAGTATCATGGGCATATGAAAAGAAACTGTCTCAACTCTTCATTATCATTAGATATTCAAGAACTATATATTTTGGAAATTTGGGATTGGCAACAAACAAATATAGTTCTAGACTTCTAGTGACATGTTTTAAAAGAAGTTATTCTCTTCTAGTTACATATTGTATATTGTAATTTGGCAGTTTTCTTATTGATGTCAGTGTGTCTAGTGTTCCATTTATTGTTAGCAACAACAACAAAAAAAGAGCTCTAGTATCCATGGCAAGATACTGACCAACGAGTATTACCTTTGAATGTAGAGTCGATGCAAAATAGCGAAAGTTGTGCCTCAACATGATTCTCGCGCATACATTTGTGGATTCAGAGTCCATATCGAAAATATCGTCTTCTGCCATGCGTGCCAATCTCCATGATCTGGTTTTTATAATTTTGCTTGGTAGTTTCAATTGATGAATTGATCCATTAAGATGTTATTTTGCTACTATAATGGAGCAATATGCTCAGATGATTGCCATGGCATATATACGGCATAGTATCTTTGCTTGAATGACATAGGGCCATGTATTGCTTATTACTTTTTTGTCAAAAGACCTAGGGCCATGTATTATATAAAAACAACTCTTACAAGAATACAAATTGCAGGCAAGTCTCTAAGGAAAACATTGTCATCTTCCTTCTGCATCCATACCGCTTATGGTGTTATAAAGCACGGGAACTCCCACTGGTGCTAAGGCGTGGGCTGAGGCCATTTAGCTCACGATGGACAACATGCGTCCAGGTTATTCTCAAAGAGGTGAACAATTTTTAAAATTACATGCAGATTTTTTTAACTGCATTACCATTTTTAAAATGTATGTACATTTTTGTTAAAGTGTGTGAACACTTTTTAAAATTATGTACATTTTTTAAATGTAGGAACATTTTTAAATTGCATGAATATATTTAATACTGCACGAATAGTTTTTAAAATTACATGATTTTTACAATACGTGAACATTCCTAAAAATTTCATGCACATTTGTTTTGAAACACATGAACATTTAAAAACTGCATACACATTTTTAAACGTTTGAACATTTTCTAAAAGATGGATAAATTTTATATGTGTGGATTTTTTTTCATAAAACGAGTTTTTTATACTCTTGTTAGTTTGATTATAATTTACTCTTTTAACCAATTCTGGACAAAAAATGACCTATACTATCTCTGATTATGATCAACACCGACGAATGTGTACCGTCTATGATTGAAATATGGTGTTGCAACTTTCGTAGTAGAGATGATGTTTTTAATTTCTGAAAAATAAATTCAACTTTATATCATCTACAGTTGAGTTTTGTGAAAACAATTACCTCGGTTAGCAGAAATTCATTCAAGCACCCCATTTAATCAAATTTATCTCAAGAAAGGAACATATATGCAAATACATTAATGCAAAATTTTGTCTCAAATTTATCTCAATTATTTTAAGGCTTTGCCCTATTCTGTCAAATGTTCGTGTTGAAATGTATTACCCGCCTCGCACCATCAATTCAAACTTTTGGTGTAACTATCTGGAACATGAATTCAATATCTTATCGAAGCCGAGAGGTCTTAAGTTCAAAACCCTACCAGCGCGGTATTAAAGATAAAAATGTTTATGGTCTACATTGATCCTACTTCTAAGGACTACGTGAGGGTGGCGTTTTGGATTTCGATCAAAAATTTGAAAATTCGGCCCTTTTGTCTCGCCCGATAGACATGTGATTCGGAACGGTGCCGCTTGAGCAACGACAACGTCACGAAGAACCACTACCGGAATAACCACCTATGCCGACGGCCTCAGGCCGTCGGCATAGGCCGTTTACCGTCGGCATACCCCTATGCCGACGGCTGCCGTCGGCATATCCCCGCCAGCGCCGATCTCGACGGCGTAGTCTTGTCAGACCGTCGGCATAGAAGTGCCGTCGGCATACACGTATATGCCGACGGCTTCCGTACGGCCGTCGGCATAGTTTCACCGTCGGCAAAAAAAAGGATGAGACGGCAACTGACGGCGCCGTCGCGAAGTCCGGCCAACCGGGAGCTGCCACGTGGCACAACTATGCCTACGGCAAAGCCGTAGGCATATCCCCGCCACGTGGCAGCTCCTGGTAGCTCCTGGCCGAGGACTATGATGCAAACTATGCCTACGGAAAAACCGTCGGCATAGATTTGCCACGTGTCGTCGCCTGGGTACTCCTGGTAGCCATCTATGCCGAGGGCTTTGCCGTCGGCATAGTTTTGGTCAAAAAAAATTTTTGCTTCTGCGCTGCAAATTAAATAGCTACATGCCCTAATATCCACATATATATGAAATGGAAATGCATCTAAATAATTAAGAATAAATAAATAAGGTTCCATCTTTATTAGAATAAATAAATAGTACAAGTGAAGTTACATATTGGGTCAAAAGAGACTATATTAATAACAAGTATATCATTACAAAATGATTTTACAATCTGAATTGGAAATAAGAAACTTACTAATAACTTGAACAATTACAAAGTATCCAGGAGGTGCAATGTATTAAAGATTGAAAGAAGAAATGAAATAAAAGACCTAAAGCTAAGCCTAGCTAAACCTCTACTTGTTCATCTTCTTGATGATCTTCATCTTCTCTTCTTGATCCTTAACCTGCAAAATAATCAATAACAGAAAAAGAAATTGGATTATAGTTGCATTTCCCAAGGGGAAATGCATTGCTGTTTGAGCTAGTAGATCAGGTATTTGGAACTGGTCCAAAACCTTCATTAGGAAGATCCAAGAGGAAACCAGCAAGGCAAATGACCAACTATACATTTCAGAGATCAAGAGCACAACAGATGGTTAAGTGTCCACGAAGATCAGAAGCAACAGATCCAGTGCATAAACAGACGTTGGTGCCAAAGGAATAGACAAGCCAGGAAATAAGTTATAACTCACAAATCAACAATAACAATAGCACAGCCAAAAGAAATAAGACTAGCTCAATTATGAAACAATATAAAAGAGGCACAACTTTCCCATTAAATCCAGCTGGCCAAGACAAAACCATTTACTAGAGTCCAAGTCAGAAGAGTAGATCCAGGAATGAATAAAGCCAAGGAATAATAAAGAATTCCTTTAGTAATTAAAACAAAGCAGAAAAGAGAGAGATAAGGACCAAATCCCACAAGGCATCCAAACCACTATAAATGGAGCACATGAGCCGGGGAGTAAGGCTTGTTAGCCACTTGGTGTAAAAACACCAAACAGGAGTTGGACCAAACTCATACAAGTGAGCCTAGAGAGTGAAGCAGCGAGGAGGTGTAGGCATGCCACAAGAAGCAGGAACACCAGGGCTAGAAGACCAAGCTGCATAAAGACCCCAAGGTTGGATTTTGGGGGATTTGTCCTCAGGAAAGCCTCACTAGTGGAGAAACGGCCTTTAGTCCCTGTTGGGAAGGGCCTTTAGTCCCGGTTCACCAACCGGGACTAATAAATCGGGACTAAAGCCCCATCCCCCTTTAGTCCCGGTTGGCCACGACCCGGGACTAAATCCCTGCCACGTGGTCGGCAGCGCTCGCCGGGGGCTGGGGACCTTTAGTCCCAGTTGGTGACACCAACTGGGACTAAATCCCTGCCACGTGGCCGGTAGCGCGCGCCGGGGGCTGGGGACCTTTAGTCCCGGTTGGTGACACCAACCGGGACTAAAGGTTTAGGTGTTTAGGGGTTTAGGGATTATTGTTTATTTTTCCTTTTCATTTTGTGTTTTCCATTTAATTCTTTTTCATTTCAAACATATTTTACGCTACTACGTACTGTACACGTTATGCATATATAATAGAATTTCTCGTAGAACCAATCATATATCATAGAATTTCTCGTACGACCATGCATACACATATATATATATACAATTTCTCCTACAATTTGCAGATCATTACATGCAGGCATTTGGTAGGAGCCTATCCCGCATCTCCAACATCTTTAAAGAAGGAGATCAATATGAATATATTAGTTGTGTGTATATATATTAGATCATGATAAAAAAATGTGAATAGTGTTTACGTACCCAAAGATATCTTTCATCTTTGTTCTTTTCGGTAATAGAGCGAATGTTCTCGAAAACGTAGTATGCACATAGATTTGTCCCCTTTTCCTGCCTCATACAGTACTTTACGAGAATAGAATTCAATCAGATAATAATCAAGCATGATAATGGTATTGAAACTAGAATTAAAGAGATGCGCAGACGTAGCTAGTACTACTTAATTACCTTGGACCGTCGCCATTTCAGCTGTGGTTTCCATTGACCGACAACCTCTTGGATGAACTTTTTCCAAACCCTGCCCGGCAAAGAAAATGAATAAAGGAGTTATTAATTACTTGATATCAGGAAATGAACTAAAGAGGCCGACATAGTGCGATAATGATTGAAATTACCTGTCGAGCATCAACTTTAGGCTTCTGTATTCTTCAGGGTCTTTACCTAGTGAGTCCAGTACTTCAATAGTTCCCTCGTCAACTCTAATGATTAGCAGGATCCAGTGGAATCTGCGCACACGTTTGTATAAGCGGGCATGCATAACTCATCAACTACACTTAACATCAAGTAAGCAAAAATAGAATTTGTAGTACAAGACAGTAACACTCACCTGAAGTTGTAAGGAAAAAGTATTTCTGGTCTGGTATTTAGTTCCTTCAAAAACATTAGCAAGCTATTCTCTGTGTCTTTGGAGTAGTCTTGTATCGTATTTTCATTAACGGTATTTGGGTCAATGAACCCAATGCCATAGACTCCATCTCTGTTCATTTCAAAAATCTTCATTCTGCATAATACCACAGAAAAGAATATAGTGAGGATAATTACAGGCAATGAATGAGCTGAGCTAGAGACTTAAATTACAGAAAGAAATCACTTACAGACAATAGCAACTGACGAGAGATTTGTCGAGTGCGTCTTGATTGAATAACTGAAAAAAATTTGGAAATTCAATCCACACATCATTTCCATGGAAGTAATGCTCTGGCTTGACTTTCACCATGAGGCTCTCTCGCCCGGCCTTTACTTCTCTCAGGTACCATTGATGCAATTTGCGCATTTGCGTTGGTAGAAGCTCCTCCTCGTCAGGCCTGACCAGAGGGTTCCCGGGGACATATTTCCATGCTAGTTCCTTCGGATCCATCGTGCGGAGTTCCTCGATGCCTAGGAGTTGTTCAACAGTGATACCCATCTCTCTAGCCGCCATCTCTGTATCAGCGTCGATTACCGCCTTATCGGTACTCACCTTGAGCGGGGGGATCGATTGCACTGCCTGTTCTCTGAGCTGGGGAACAGTTTTCCCGCTTTTATTACTACCTGTAAGGCTCGACTGCTGATTTTTTTGTTGATGATATGACTTGCTAATAGAGCGTTCATAGTCTGATCGCCTTTTCTCCACAGCCGGTTTAGCAAGATTCAGAAAGTGTTGTACGACTTTCTCAGGTATTTTCTCATTCGGCGGTGGGGGCGGTTTCGGTGCAAAATGGGCCTGCACTTCGGAAGCCACTTGGGCTTTGGTTTCGTCCTCAGTCATCTCGTAAGCCAACTTCTTTTTGGCAGGAGGCTCGGGTTTATTCTTTGGTGCTCTCTTCCGCTTTGGAGTCGGCCCACGCGGCGGAGATCGATATCGCGTACTCGCGCTGGGCTCCGTCTCGAGGTGGGGTGGATTCGGCTGATGCGGCGGAGATCGATATGGTGGCGGACTCGTGCTGCGCTCCGTCTCGAGATGGGTTGGAGTCGGCTGACGCGGCGGACTTGGAGGAGGAGTCGGTGCCCTTGGCGTCAAGTTTGGAAAGACGATGCAATCCTTTCTCCATACAATGATACCACGTATGGCTTCTCCCAGTGTCTGCTCCCCTTGACCTCCAGGAAAGTCAAGCTGTAGTGAGTCATATGCCGACAGAACTTCATCCACCCCGACACGAGCATAGCCAGGTGGAATCGGATTGCCGTGGAAGGTTGCTTCAGGGGGATTTGGTAAAGCATAGCCGTCCGCCACCTTCATGGATATGTTCTTCATTTTCATGTGTAGCTCACAACTTGTCGTCTCTTCGATATCATCCACGGGGTAGCGAGCCAGCAGTGCATCATCGGCCGGGACCCCCGTGGAACCCACGCTGCTTTTCGGCATAGATGGGACAGTGCTATCCAATGATGGATCTGCTTGCTGCTGCCGCTGAGACGCCCTTACCAGGCTAAGTGTGTCGATCTGCTCCTGCTGCCGCATGAAAGCGCGTTCCAACTCCACGTGCTTTGATTCTACCTTTTCAAGCCGGTCTGCATCCTGCTTCTTCTTGTCTTCCTCCTGCTTTTTCTTTCTCGCACGGCTTCTGTAACTGACGTTCCAGTCCGCAAACCCCTCAACCCACGGAACAACGCCTTTGCCTCGTGTTCGTCCCGGGTGTTCAGGATTCCCGAGGGCGCGTGTAAGCTCGTCGTTCTCTCTCTCGGGCTGGAACTCCCCCATTCGAGCCGCTTCTATTGCAAGAAGTAAAGCGTCCGAGGCTTCTTTAAGACTTGCCTGCACCATAATCTCCCCTGTCTTTGGGTCCAACTTTCCCCCATGCGCATAAAACCAAGTCCTGCACCTGTCGGGCCAACCCAATGTTTTTGGAGTGACCCCTGCAGCAATCATCTTTTCCTCAGATTCATCCCACTTAGGCCGACCAGTCTTGTAGCCACTTGGCCCCAGAACATGGTGAAACTGTTTCTTCTCAGCATTGATCTTGTTTTTCCTTGACCGTTCCTTAGCTACTTCCGATTCCTTGAACTCCACAAATAAGTCCCAGTGATCTTTTGCCTTCTCCAGTGCTCCAGTGAATTCTGGAGTCTACTTTCCTGTTTCGACGTAGCAGGCCCATAATCTTTTCTTGTGGTTGCAGAATTGTGTGGCCATCTTCTGAAGAGCATTCTTCTTGACTTTCTCCCGTTCTGCATCTATTAAATGCTCTGGTAGGGTGAAATGTGACATGAGCGTTTCCCAAAGCAGATCTTTTGCTCTTTCGTCGACAAAACTAACTCCTCGATCTCCCTTTGGCTTATTCCATTCTTGAACGGAGATCGGGATTTGGTCCCTGACAATAACTCCGCACTGACGAGTAAATTTGTCCGCATTCTTTTTAGGAGCAAGCGGTTCGCCATTTGGTTTGATCTCATCGATGTTGTACTTTATGCCAGCCTGCAACTTTTTGGTCGGGCCTCGTACTGCCCTGCTTGTAGAAGATTTGCTCGATCCGGAGGGCTAAAAGAAGAAAGATTCGTTAATATATATATACAAATCATTTAATACATGTAATGATCACCAGAGGCCTTATATATACCTCGCCGGTCTTTGTTAATTGAAGATCATTTCCTTCGCCATCATTGTTTGTGTGGCCTTCGTCTGTTGGTTCTTCCTCAAATATTCCCTCACCAGAATTGTTCAGATATTGTGAGCCGTCATCTTCAGGTTCACCCTCTGGGTTTCGGATCATGTCGAACATGATATGCTCTTGATCATGGTCGTCTCTGCCGCTAGCGTCCATAGCTTAACTAATCCAGAAGAAAGATAAAACAATTTAGTATTCAAATTAGAATGCATCTCGAATAATATCACTAATACATCTCGAATAATCCAGTTAATGCATCATCGAATATTATCGAATATAATCTCGAATACATCTCGAATATTATCACTAATACATCTCGAATAATCCAGTTAATGCATCATCGAATATTATCGAATATAATCTCGAATACATCTCGAGTATTATCACTAATACATCTCGAATATTATCATATAACATCACTAGCTAATACAGATCGAATACTATCGAATAATCCAGTTGACTCGCGGTTCCTGAGGCACGGGCGGTGGACACCCAAAGAGAAGGAACCATCACAGGATCATAGCTCGGGTGAGATCCCTGAAGAACCTGCCAGGTATTGGAGAACCTGACGTCCAACGCAACCATGTAGCGACGGATGTGCTCGTCCTCCTCCCTGACACGGCGACGTACCACCTCCTCGGGGGTCGGCTGCCTCCGCACCGATAGTGGCCCAGGCGACCGCCACCAAAGAAGCTCCGGGTCGACGATGGGAGCCCGGTTCCTCACCAAGCTGCGCGCCCCGGAAGGTAGCACCTCCCAGTGCCAGCCCGGCGGAGCCCAGTCCCGGACATGGCGCCTCTCAAGCAGGTTGTCGCCACCGAGTCGACAACGAGGATGCGGGCCGGGCATCGTCGACGCCAAAAATGTTTCTATGCAAATTTAACATTTTTTAAATGCTTGATTATGATTTTTGTAATTCTTGTTCACTTGATTTTGCAAATACATGACAAACTTTTGCAAATACAACATTAAGATATTAACATTTTCCAAATAATATATTAACATGTTTTTTATCAATATTTTTAAGATACAACATTAAAATATTTTTAATACATGGTCAACTTTTTTCTATGCAGCTTTTTTCTATGCAAATATTTTCTATACTATACATGATACAACATTAAAAGTATAAAAAACTAAAAAACACAAAATGAACTCTAATGCAAAAAATTTGTTCTTCAATTTGTTTATATGCTCACTGGATTTCTATCACCATTTCTATGAACAAAAATTCCTAGAAATTTCTATCACCATTTCTTCATGTTCTTCAATTTGTATCATTTCTATCACCATTTCTATCACCAACTCTATGAACAATAATTTTGTTCTTAAATTTGTTTAATGCAAAAGATGCTTGCATTAAAACATACCATTTCTATCACCATTTATTCATGTTCAAAATTTCTATCACCATTAAAAGATGCTTGCATTAAAACATACAAAAAAGACAAAATGAACACGGGCGGCGGCGTCGATCGGAGTCGTCGGCGTCGTCGGGGCGCGGGCGGGCGGTGGCGTCGGGGCGCGGGGGGGGGGGGGAGGAGGAGGAGGGGGAACGGCGCGGCGGCTCACAGTGTGTTGCAGGGGAGCGGGGGACGGCGTCGGAGGCAGGGCTCGGCGACGGCGGCGTCGGGGCAGGGCTCGGTGACGGCGGCGTCGGGGCAGGGCTCGGCGACGGCGACGTCGGGGCAGGGCGCGGCGAGGGCGTCGGCGAGGGGGGGCGGCTCGGAGGCAGCGACGGCGATCTCCGGCGCAGCAGCCTGGTAGCGTCGTGCTGTGGATCGGCGTCGGGGGAGAGAATGGGAGAAAAAATCGTAAGTGCTGCTTATATACCCAAACCTTTAGTTCCGGTTGGTGGCTCCAACTGGGACTAAAGGTTGGTGGCTCCAACCGGGACTAAAGGCCCCCCTTTAGTCCCGGTGCGAGCCACCAACCGGGACTAAAGGTGAATTTCGCCAGCCCGAGCGGCGGGAAGCCCATGCCTTTAGTCCCGGTTGGTGTCTCGCACTGGGACTAAAGGGGGGGCCTTTAGTTCCGGTTGGAGCCACCAACCGGGACTAAAGGGTTGGTCCTGGCGTGGTGGAAGTTTAGTCCCACCTCGCCAAGCGAGAGGCACTCGCACCTGTTTATAAGCCCCACTGCGATAGCCGTCTCAAGCTCCTCTCTAAAGCAGGCAGTACATGCCTATCGTTCCTCTCTGCCCTGTGGGGCCTACTTGCCTTGCGGGCCTGCATCCTGGCCCATATGTAGTTGGGTTTCTAGTCGTATGCAGGCCGTGGTGGCCTAGTAGGCGGGCATTTTTTTATTTTTTGCATAAATGTTTTAGTCCCGGTTGGTGGCTCCAACCGGGACTAAAGGTCTTTTCCAGTTTTTTGTGTTTTTTGCTTTATTTTTTTTCTTTTTTTTCTACTTACAGCCAAATATTTAGAGTTTTTGAGTGAATCTTTTTGGTTTAGGTCACAAAAATTATAAACTTTCTGTTAGTGCCAGTAGTTTTCAAATTTGAATAGTTTAAATTTGAATTCTTTGAAATTTGTGTGAATCACTAATTTGTGAATAACTTTACTTTAAAAATAGATTTTTGAGTGATTCTTTTTCCTGCTGTTTAATATTAGTGTGTTTTATCAGTATGTTCAATTTGGTAATTTTTAGCTTATTTTAAATAGGTGTTTTAATCAAAAACA
Source organism: Elymus sibiricus (assembly GCA_039707655.1). NCBI lineage: Eukaryota > Viridiplantae > Streptophyta > Magnoliopsida > Poales > Poaceae > Elymus > Elymus sibiricus. The sequence goes on along the minus strand of CM077670.1, from coordinate 366,343,946 downwards.
GATTCAGTTTAGCTCTTTTAGTTTTATAGCTCAAAAAAATCATTAAATGCATGAAAAATAGTGAATGAAGTCAGCAAGGGTTGAAAATTGATGATGTGGCTTTGAATGGTGCATGTTGAATGCACAACAAGTCTGGAGTTAAAATAAGTTTAAAAAAATGAAATGCCTTTGTAACAGATGAGTTTTCGTCCGAAACCCTGATACTTCGAAAGAGATTGTCCAGTTTGTACATGAAGTGCATCCAGTTTTTGCCGTGACCCTCTCAACTTTTTAGCACATGCTATGTGGGTGAAATGATGATACCATGCCAAGTTTCAACCTTTTCAGAGTTCATTTGTAGTACTTTTCAATTTCAGGGTCATTTAGCTCAAAAAAACAATAAATGCATGAAAAATAGCAAATGAAGTCAGAAAGGGTTGAAAATTGATGACGTGGCTTTGAATGGTGCATATTGACCGCACAAAAAGTTTGAAGTTAAAATAAGTTTATAAAAATAAAATGCCTTTGTAATAGATGAGTTTTCGTCCGAAACCCTGATACTTCGAAAGAGATTGTCCAGTTTGTACACGAAGTGCATCCAGTTTTTGCCGTAACCCTCTCAACTTTTTAGCACATGCTATGTGGGTGAAATGATGATACCATGCCAAGTTTCAACCCTTTCAGAGTTCATTTGTAGTGCTTTTCAATTTCAGGGTCATTTAGCTCAAAAAAATCAATAAATGCATGAAAAATAGCGTTCCTTCGCGTTTCAAATGCCAAAACACATATATACCCTAACTATTACAAAGATTCCCTCCGGTTTGTCCGAAGTGGGACTTTCCAGATAAGTCCGGAAACTCACTAGAGAAGAAAGTGATGACGGTGAAACCGGTCACATCCCAGAGTGGGATCTTGGGGTATAAAACTTTTTCTTCGCTTTGCGCCGTAACCATGGACAATCTTCATCATTTAACAGGATGCTTGGGTCAGTCTTCACTGTGAAGGGAGCAATTTCATGAAACTTTTCATAATCTTCTAACATGTCTGTCTTGTCCTCCACTCCCACGATGTTTCTTTTCCCTGAAAGAACTATGTGGCGCTTTGGCTCATCGTATGATGTATTTGCTTCCTTATCTTTCCTTTTTCTCGGCTTGGTAGACATGTCCTTCACATAGAAAACCTGCGCCATATCATTGGCTAGGACGAATGGTTTGTCTGTGTACCCAAGATTGTTGAGATCCACTGTTGTCATTCCGTACCGCGGGTCTTCCTTTACCCCGCCTCCAGTCAGATTGAACCATTTGCACTGAAACAAAGGGACCTTCAAATCACGTCCATAGTCAAGTTCCCATATCTCCTCTATGTAACCATAATATGTGTCCTTTGGCCTATTGGTGTTTGCTGCATCAAAGCGGACACCACTGTTTTGGTTGGTGCTCTTTTTATCTTGGGCGATCGTGTAAAATGTATTCCCATTTATCTCGTACCCTTTGAAAGTCGATATAGTCGAAGATGGTGACTTGGCCAGCAAGTACAACTCATCTCCAACAGTGTCGTCATGCATGAGACGTGTTTGCAACCAACCGCCGAATGACGCCATGTGTGTACGTTTGATCCAAGGCTCAGACTGCTCCGGGTTCTTGGAGCGTACACTATCCAGGTGTTCCTCGATATACGGAGCCACCAAGCTGGAATTTTGTAGAACTATGTAGTGTGCTTGCGCCCAAGAATGCCCGTCCATACATATTACTGAATCCTTTCCTAGCGTGCCTTTTCCACCCAGTCTGCCCTCATGCCGCGATTCGGGAACACCAATCGGCTTAAGGTCAGGAATAAAGTCAACACAAAACTCAATGACCTCCTCTGTTTCATGGCCCTTGGAGATGCTTCCTTCTGGCCTAGCACGGTTATGAACATATTTCTTTAAGACTCCCATGAACCTCTCAAAGGGGAACTTATTGTGTAGAAATACAGGACCCAGAATGGCAATCTCGTCGACTAGGTGAACTAGGACGTGCGTCATGATATTGAAGAAGGATGGTGGGAACACCAACTCGAAACTGACAAGACATTGCACCAAATCATTCTGTAACCTTGGTAGGATTTCTGGATCGATTACCTTCTGAGAGATTGCATTGAGGAATGCACATAGCTTCACAATGGCTAATCAAACGTTGTCCGGTAGAAGCCCCCTCAATGCAACCGGAAGCAATTGCGTCATAATCACGTGGCAGTCATGAGACTTTAGGTTCTGAACTTTTTCTCTGCCATATTTATTATTCCCTTTATATTCGACGAGAAGCCAGACGGGACCTTCATACTGAGCAGGCATTCAAAGAAGATTTCCTTCTCTTCTTTGGTAAGAGCGTAGCTGGCTGGACCTTGATACTGCTTTGGATGCATGCCGTCTTTTCCGTGCATACGTTGCTGGTCCTCCCGTGCCTCCGGTGTATCTTTTGTCTTCCCATACACGTCCAAGAAGCCTAGCAGATTCATGCAAAGATACTTCGTCACGTGCATCACGTCGATTGCAGAGCAGATCTCTAGGTCTTTCCAATAGGGTAGGTCCCAAAATATAGATTTCTTCTTCCACATGGGTGCGTGTCCGTCAGCGTCATTTGGAACAGATTGTTCGCCAGGACCCTTTCCAAAGATTACTTTTAAATCCTTGACCATATCAAGTATATCATCACCAGTACGGTGCCGAGGCTTCTTCCGGTGATCTGCCTCACCTTTGAAATGCTTGCCTTTCTTTCTTAAGAGATGCTTGATCGGAAGAAATCGACGATGTCCCAGGTACACATTCTTCTTACATTTATCCAAATATATACTTTGGGTATCATGTAAACAGTGCGTGCAAGCGTGGTATCCCTTGTTTGTCTGTCCTGAAAGGTTACTAAGAGCAGGCCAATCATTGACGGTTACAAACAGCAACGCTCGTAGGTCAAATTCCTGTTGTTTGTGCTCATCCCACACACGTACACCTTTTATGTCCCACAGCTGTAAAAGTTCTTCAACTAATGGCCTTAGGTACACATCAATGTCGTTGTCGGGTTGCTTGGGGCCTTGGATGAGCACTGGCACCATAATGAACTTCCGCTTCATGCACAACCAAGGAGGAAGGTTATAGATACATAGAGTCACAGGCCAGGTGCTATGATTGCTGCTCTGCTCCCCAAAAGGATTAATGCCATCTGCACTTATACCAAACCATAAGTTCCTTGCGTCACCTGCAAACTCCGGCCACTTTCTCTAGATTTTTCTCCACTGCGACCCGTCAGCGGGTACTCTCAACTTCCCGTCTTTCTTACGGTCTTCTTTGTGCCATCGCAACAACTTGGCATGCTCTTTGTTTTGGAACAAACGTTTCAACCTTGGTATTATAGGAGCATACCACTTCACCTTGGCAGGAATCCTCTTCCTGGGGCGCTCGCCCTCAACATCATCACCAGGGTCATCGCGGCTGATCTTATAGCGCAATGCACCGCATACCGGGCATGCATTCAAATTCTCGTACTCCTCACCGCGGTAGAGGATGCAGTCATTAGGGCATGCATGTATCTTATGCACCTCTAATCCTAGAGGGCAGACAGCCTTCTTTGCTTTGTACGTACTGTCGGGCAATTCGTTGTCCTTTGGAAGCATCTTCTTTAACATTTTCAGCAACTTTTCAAATCCCTTGTCAGATACACCATTCTCTGCCTTCCATTGCAGCAATTCCAGTGTGGTACCCAGCTTTTTGTTGTCATCTTCGCAATTTGGCTACAACAATTTTTTGTGATCCTCTAACATGCGCTACAACTTCAACTTCTCCTTTGCACTTTTGTAGTTTCTCTTTGCATCAGCAATGGCCCGACCAAGATCATCAGCGGGCTCATCTGATGCCTCTTCTTCAGCTTCTTCTTCTTCATTCTCTTCCCCCATTGTAGTACCATCGTATTCAGGGAACTCAGGATAGTTGTCATCATCCTCTTCTTCTTCATTCTCTTCCATTAGAACCCCTCTTTCTCCGTGCTTGGTCCAACAGTTATAGCCGGACATGAAACCGGACGTAAACAGGTGGACGTGAATGAATTTCGAGCTAGAGTAATTCCTATCATTCTTACAGACACCACATGGACAACACATAAAACCATTCCGCTTGTTTGCCTCAGCCGCACGCAGAAAACTATGCATGTCATTAATGAACTGGAGAGAGCGTCGGTCATCGTACATCCATTGCCGACTCATCTTCATTACACAACACCGAAAAGACCAAATTAATACAAGTTCATACATAAAGTTCATACACACTTATTCTCATAAAACAACATAAAACTATCTAGCTAAAGCATTTAAATGCAACAACAAATGCGATCAAAATCGCAACTAAGGTAATAATTGATCCAACAGCGTAATGATACCAAGCCTCTTTATTAACGGCATATTTTCTAATCTTTCTAATCTTCAAGCGCATTGCATCCATCTTGATCTTGTGATCATCGACGACATCGGCAACATACAACTTCAATTTCATCTTCTATTCTTCAATTCTTTTCAATTTTTCTTTCAAATACTCGTTTTCTTTTTCAACTAAATTTAACTTCTCGACAAGAGGGTCGGTTGCAATTTCCGGTTCACATACCTCCTAGATAAAAATATCTATGTCAACTTGATGGGCATAATTGTCATAAACACGAAATGCAACAAATAGTTATAAAAGAGAATATACCACATCCGAATCATAAACCGGACGAGGGACGACGGGGACGGATATCAAAGTCATGGCACTATGTATAACAAACAATCATACAAGTAAGAAAAATATACAAGTAACTATCTAAATCATACAAATAATATTTTTTTATAAAAAGGATAAGAACAAGAGGCTCACCAAGGTGGTCCCGGCGACGGGACGGTGTGGGCGATCGACGGTGGTTAGGACGGGCCCGGGAAGGCACTCAGTAAACCACACCTACACATATGCAAACTAAGAAGTTAATTTGAGCTCAAATTGCATATAAATCAAATAAACTCCCACATAATTACTCCCAAACTAAAACCCACAAATCACTATACTTATAGAGCATTGCACGAGCTAATCTAGCATTAAGAGATGAAAGGAAAAAGTTGCTAACCTTTGTGAACACTTGGATAGATGGGGTGCCTTCAAATCTTGACAAATCTTTGGCAAAAATGGAGGATGAGCTCGAGCAAGGGGAAGAACAGAGGAGAGAAAGGGGAAAACAGAGAGAATGGTCTCGGGCTGGACGAAGGGTTTATATAGGGACGTCTGTAGTCCCGGTTGGTTATACAAACCGGGACTAAAGGTCCACCTCTAGTCCCGGTTTGTGATACAAACCGGGACTAAAGGGGCTCGTGGGGCCCCAGCCTGACACCAGCCTGCCACCACCCCTTTAGTCCCGGTTTGTATCACAAACCGGGACTATAAAGTCCACCTCTAGTCCCGGTTTGTGATACAAACCGGGACTATAGGTAGAAAATGAACCGGGACTAATGATGCCCGTGCCCCCAACCGCTCCTAGCCGTTGGAACCGGGACTAATGGTCACAGTAGTCCCGGGCCGTAATCAAACCAGGACTAAAGGGGCGGATGAAAGGTCTGTTTTCTACTAGTGCCTAGAAGTGCTAGGGCTAAATCATCATCGGATCATGGGATGAGTAGCATCTGTAGTATCTGTTATATCCCAGTGAGGAGCCTCAGTGCAACATCATAGGCGGGCAAAGATCAAGGAAACATCTGTTCTTATCGGATTTTAGAATAGAAAGAAAGAAAGGGGAGAGAAAGGACTAAATCAAGCATAGTATCTGTTCAGATCAATTGAGAAGAGATGGAACTGGGCAAGATGAGATAGTGTTCATAACCAGTGGAACATATAATATAGAATAACAGCACATAAACAGGAACAGTTTATACTAGTAACATAGAACTAGGACCTAAGTATGGTTCATAAATAAGTGGAACATAGCAGAGCAATACAAAATATGCCATGACCAAACTGCAGTAACAACCAGCAGTCATATTCAACATTTAATTAAAGTATAAGAAATTATATGACATCAGTAATGAAACAATACTAAGCATGATTGATAATTGCCCATAATCAGGAGTTATAGTTCACACTTAACTAAAATACAAAACTATATAACAGTATAAACAAGCTATCAAGTGACCCCTGTATATACATGTGACATAAAGCAGTAGCATACTAACTAAAAAAGTAGCATGCCTCAGGACAGTAGTACTAAGCACAATCAGTAAAGCCTTAGACCAGTAATTCATACCTTTGATCCTAACAGTGTTACAAAACTGATAACAATAGCACTATTAACAGTACAAGAAAACCAGCAACTATATCCATAGTGCCAACAACAGTAGAAGCAACCTAGAACCACTTGAACTACAGATAGTAGGATGTCAATAACATAGTGGCATTATCCAAGTTCTTACACAAGCCAGAACACCAAACCAAATACATAAGCAAGAGCATGACCACAGGAGCAACTAAAGGGATAGCAGCAATTACTGGCAACATTAGAATAACCTTTAGTTCGTCCTAAAACAATCACCAGTAGCAATGCATCGACAGAACCACAACCATGGCCAAGACAGTAGAAGTAGTAGTAGGGCAGAGAGGAGGAGAAGTGGAACTCACCGGGCTAGGGATGTAGCCGATGCCGTAACAACGCCCTGCCGCGGTTGCGGCAAAGCACGTCACCATCCCAGCACGGCGAGGGAGCCGCCACAGCACCGCCGTCCCGACCGGCGGAGGGGCACCTTGCACGGCAGGAGCATCATCCAGGCAACACCGGCACCACCAGGAGGTGTGAGAGGTGGCATACATGACCGGAGCAACGAGCAGGAGACTGCCGGCGATGAGGGGCTCACCACCACCGAAACCCTAGCGGAGGGGATCGATGGGAGCAACCTCAGGAGGCGAGGATAACCAAATCGAGCAGGTGGCGAAGGTAGATCAGCTCGAGGGGGAGCTATAGGTGGCGAGCACGACGACGAAGCATGCCGGCAGTGGCCGGAATCGAGCGGCGGACGCGGCGGCGGCGGAGACAGAGGGGATCGGGAGGAGAGCACACAGAGAGAGATCGAGGGAGAAGTGAGAGAGAGATGGGTGGTTGGGTGGGTTTTCTTTTTTTTCTCCTTTTCTTTAGATGGATGGAGGGATGTGGGATAGAGAGATAGATGGATGGATGGATGTGCGCCATGTCATCGATCCAAGGCATAAATGTTTCCACCAATGAGAAGTAACCTCTTGCAATTGTGTTTTTTCCTTTCGTTTTTCTTCTTGTTTTACCGTCTTATTCCGGGTAAACACTTAGGCACGAAACCGGTGGCTGCCGGAGTTGTAGCCGACGCCCGAAACCCTGTCCTCATGGACATACTTGGGCGGAAGAAGGATGACTATGATGGTTACAGTAGATTGGTTGTCTGACGGTATCACGGAACATCTCTCCGGCTTGCCCCGTCGCCCTCGACGACGGCACGTGCGGTGTCCCTCACCATCGAACGGCGGCACCAAAGGAGGGGCAGGCCCCACCACCGGGGGGCGAATGTACCTCGGCGGCATGCCGGATCCAGCCGTTAAAATCCATCGAAAATCATATGATGCCAGAAATCCTCGGGACCTGGCACGGTGTCGTCATATGGCCCTTGTAGGGTGTGGTGAATGTTTGAGCGCGTTTCGCAGAAGCCTGACCGGAGGCCGCTTGTAAACTGCACTATCTCTGAGTTAGTATCTGGCTATCGAGAGAGAACGTGTCCGGTTTGTGACGGAAGTGCGCTTCCCGTTGCTCCATTGACCTCAAAACTTCTCATGCTCACAAAGGGGGCCATTGCATGACACGTGCCAGGGCATGGCATTTTTCGGGCCCGCCTACAATATTTGAGACATTTATTGCATCCGTAGGGTTTCAATGTGGAAAATTGCAGATCTACACGGCGGCCACCTAAAATGATGTCCAGAAGTGGTTTTCAAAATCATATATGATGTCTTTGCGGTATGCGTAGGCCTAATGCAACCAAAGGAGGGGCAGGCCTCACCACCGGGGGGCGAATGTACCTCGGCGGTATGACGGATCTAGCCGTAAAAATCCACGGAAAATCATACGATGCCGGAAATCCTTGGGACCTGGCACGGTGTCGTCATATGGCCCTTGTAGGGTGTGGTAAAAGTTTGAGCGCGTTTCGTAGAAGCCTGACCGAAGGCCGCTTGTAAACTGCACCATCTCCGAGGTAGTATCTGGCTATCGAGAAAGAACGTGTCCGGTTTGTAAAGGAAGCGCACTGCCCGCTGCTCCGTTGACCTCGAAACTTCTCGTGTTCTCAAAGGGGGCCATTGCATGACACGTGCCAGGACATGGCATTTTTCGTGCTCGACAATATTTGAGACATTTATTGCATCTGTAGGGTTTCAATGCGGGAAATTGCAGATCTGCACGGTGGCCACCTAAAATGATGTCCAGAAGGTGTTTGAACCTGCCGCCACACTTTAAGACATGTATCCGGACCCAGTGTGATGTTTTGGTGACATTGCTACCCCCCGAAGGCCCCCGACCGGCCTAACCCTAGCCCCGTTGACCCGGAGATCTAGGCCTTTGACTTTCACCGGGCGGCCTTTGACCGATGGAATCTTTCCACCTGGTTGTGATAGGCCAGCCCATAGCAACATCTCAGAACAAGGTCTGGGCCCAACCCACCACAAGATTCCCTCCGGGTTGACCCGACGTGGCCGTTTCCCCCTCTAAGTGCTGGCGGCAATGCCGTCCGTGAAGGGGGGGTCACACTCCGGAGTTGCGTATTGCCTATTTAAATACCCCACCACACTTTCAGACATATAAGAGGACCCAACGCAAGATTTGGTGGGATTGCTAACCGCCGAAGCCCCCCCACCCACTCGTAGACATGCAAAGAACAGTCCGCAAGGAGGGATTTTTTCCAGATACTTCTGCATCTCAAAAACACATGAAAAATTACCACACATCTTATATCACATGTGTTTGCACCGTGTAATAATTTCATGATTTTATCGCATGCTGAGTGTTCAGAAAAATTCACGCAACAGCGAAACCGCGCGAACTTTACTTTGGTGTTATCGCCGTCCGTGCAGGGGGCCACACTCCGAAGCCGCGTGCCGGGTGTTTGAACCTGCCGCCACACTTTAAGACATGTATGAGGACCCAGTGCGATGTTTTGGTGGCATTGCTACCCCCCGAAGGCCCCCGACCGGCCTAACCCTAGCCCCATTGACTCGGAGATCTAGGCCTTTGACTTTCACCGGGCGGCCTTTGACCGATGGACCTTTCCACCTGGTTGTGATAGGCCAGCCCATAGCAACATCTCAGAACAAGGTCTGGCCCAACCCACCACTAGATTCCCTCTGGGTCGACCCGGCGTGGCCGTTTTCCCACTCCAAGTGCCGGCAGCAGCGCCGTCCGTGAAGGGGGTCACACTCCGGAGCCGCGTATTGCCTATTTAAATACCCCACCACACTTTCAGACATGTAAGAGGACCCAACGCAAGATTTGGTGGGATTGGTAACCGCCGAAGCCCCCCACCCCACTCTTAGACATGCAAAGAACAATCTGCAAGGAAGGATTTTTTTCAGATACTTCTGCATCTCAAAAAAACATGGAAAATTACCACACATCTTATATCACATGTGTCTGCACCGTGTAATAATTTTATGATTTTATCGCATGCCGAGTGTTCAGAAAAATTCATGCAATGGCGAAACCACGCGAACGTTACTTTGGTGTTATCGCCGTCCGTGCAGGGGGCCACACTCCGGAGCCGCGTGCCGGGTTTTTGAACCTGCCGCCACACTTTAAGACATGTATGAGGACCCAGTGCGATGTTTTGGTGGCATTGCTACCCCCCGAAGGCCCTCGACCGGCCTAACCCTAGCCCCGTTGAGCTGGAGATCTAGACCTTTGACTTTCACCCGACGACCTTTGACCGATGGACCTTTCCACCTGGTTGTGATAGGCCATCCCATAGCAACATCTCAGAACAAGGTTTGGGCCCAACCCACCACTAGATTCCCTCCGGGTCAACCCGGCGTGGCCGTTTTCCCACTCCAAGTGCCGGCGGCAGCGCCGTCCGTGAAGAGGGTCACACTCCGGAGCCGCGTGCCAGGTGTTTACACCTGCCACCATAATCCTAGAAACAATCTGATGGATGTAGATATAAAATTTGTTTCGTTTGGCCAAGGAATGAAAAATATACAAAAATGTCAAAACAAAAGGGTGTTTTCTGTAAATCTGAAGCAAACATAATTTTAGTTTGTTCAAATTTGAAAACATAGTATAGCAACAGAATCCTTTTAAGATACTGATAAAAAAACCATATAAAATTTGTCAAAATCAATGCAAGTATCAATTACTTGTGATTTTAACAAAGTATAAGGACCTATATGCAAAAGTACATGAGGTCACATTTCTAACATACTCAAAAACAAAAACAAGCTGGATATTCATAATCTATGAAAAATTCTATCCCAAATCGATATATAATTTGTGTATGTTTAAGTTTAGATAAGTCAGATTTAAATTAATCAAACTTTAACTTTAAAAAAATAAAAATGATTTAAAATAAAAAAAAAGATAAAATCTATGCCGACGGCCGCCGTCAGGGCCGTCGGCATAGATTTGACGGCGTCAGCCCGCCGTCAACCGCCGGGCCACCAGGGTTACCTCTATGCCGACGGCCTGACTATGCCTACGGCTGCCGTCGGCATAGATCGATATATGCCGACAGCCTATCTATGCCTACGGTTGCCGTCGGCATAGATCGATGTATGCCGACGGCCTATCTATGCCTACGGTTTTTTCCAGACCGTCGGCATAGCTCCATCTATGCCGACGGCCCCGACAAAAGGCCGTCGGCATAGAGCTTTATTCCGGTAGTGAACATGCATTATTTCTGTGCATGAAAGAGGATTTTGAGGTCAGATACAAGATGGCAACATTGATTAGAGTGTGATGACGTGCTCATCGTGGTGATTAACAGAACGACATGCAGACGGCAAGTATACGTAGTGGACGCCTGGTTGCCCTGGTCGCCGTCCCCATGGCCAACAAGCTCGAACTGCTGCAACGAGGTGAGCATCAAGTAGACAGGTTTTAATAGCATGTGTGCCTACAAGGAACTGGATGGAGTCCCTGAAATTCGAGCTCGTCGTTGTCAATGGCGGAGGTGACCGGAGTTCAGGAAGACAACCTCGATCTCCATGCATATTGCATTATATTGGGGGATTCTTGGTCTGTGACGAAGAGAAATATATTACCCGACTCTCTACATCGATTCAGGTTTTTGGAACATGAATTCAATAGTTGTAACTTGTTTGACAACATGTGGCAAACAAAGGACTAGCAGTATAAATACAGTTCCGGCAAGTTTTATGCATTGCACAAACATCCAGAGAAGAGCAAAAGAATATGTTATACAATATGGGTTATCTCTTATTGCTATCTATAACTGTTAATGGTAGCATGCTCCTAAAAATAAAAGGTGACTAAAATTAAACAATGAAATATGCAATTAAAGGAACAAATCTCATACAATAGGAAAAATTGCTTTATCTTTCTAAGACATCATCTCTTAGCTAAGAGAAGACAAACCTTTTTTTTTTTTTGGTCTCACTCATTCCAACTCAATAACTACCCTATGGGGCATTGCTAACATAGCGTCATTGCTAACATAGCTCATAGGCTCCAGGCAGTTGTTGCTGGATGCAGCATTGTCTGCACTAGATAACTTGCTTGGAGTGCTCGCACTGCCCAAGCTGCCACTGCTCTCTAACGGGCTCTTTGATAACTGGTATGGCGTGACACTTGAAACTCTGCAGAAGAAATAGCGCGCTGATGAAATTTGATCCAAGCAGATACTGCTTTTGCAAAGTGCAATCACCAAACTAATACGCGATATATTTATACCTGTCTTTTCGCTTCTCCAAGAACCGGGCAAGAGATGCTTTCCGAGATTGACGGACAGCTGAAGCAAAAGCATGAATCAGTACCATAACACTTTCCTAGGTATCATCTCTCAATCTGAATTGAAGTGCAGAACTAGCTAGTAAGCAAAGTGGTAACAAATAGTAGTAACTATAAAAATTTTTTAACATTGTAGTAACTATAATTTGTACGTACCTATTGGCCTAGTAGCTGCTGCGACGGCAACTGAAGATGCTTGTTGCATCGGTTGGGCTGAGGATGCCCGACTTTCCGGAGGAACAACTGATGATGGTACGCCTGAAGATGCTGTCGGAGCTGGAGTGTAATTTTGGTAGCCTTGCGTGCTCTTCGAGAGGATCGGAGCTTCTGACACGGCGGGGATTGGACTTGAAATGACCGACGCATGGGTTGCAAAGGTCTTCCTCGGCTCGGGCACTGCAAATCTTGTATTGGCAGGGACATGGGAAGGATAATTCTGGATTTCAGTGGGTGTGCGTGGGGTTGAAACAGATGCCCTGCTTGCTAAAACCATAATCTCTTGGGCCTGCATGCCATGGTTAAGAAGAGATAATCAATAACCCATATCTAAGCAAGACATGAGAAGTTAAAAATGCTTGGCTCATTCAGCAATCAGCACACGAGCAATGTATGGCTACCTTGTCCACCGGGACGTCGAACACGTTGACGGCACCGTTGTAGAACATAGTCATCAGTGTTGACTTCGGATTCCATATGCGCCGGCTTTGTAGTTTGCAGGCAAAACATATAATTCATTTGTCAGTCAGAACATGCAAGTTTGAAATTACTGTCGTCAGTGACAAGAATTAGTTGAGAAAATCAGCTCAAACCTTGGGGCGTAGACGCCAACCGCAGACCTATAGACGGCACTGGTACTGTTGGCGGTGAAACGCTGCTGAGTTGTGGACGCGACGCCATCCGCGGCACTTGGGTTGCTCCCCGGCGGCTGCGGCTGGTGAAACGGCCTAGATCCGCCGTGGCCGTGGAGCCGGAGCTGCCCCTACATAACAAGAGTACTGAAGCAGGTCAGACAGAGCAGAGCAGAGCAGCATCTGAATGGCATTGGAACAGAGGATCAGAGCGGAATGAGACAGACAAAGGCAAACCTGATGATGGGGCATCGGCGTGTCAGCAAGCGGCGGCCTGAATGACATAAACGGCGCCGGAATGGGCTGGAACTGCCGCCGGTGCGCCGCAGTCGCAGCCGGTCCACCTCGCTGCAGTCCCGGCGGGTAGTCTGAATGAAGAAGAAACCAACTAATTGACGGTGTAATGGTACACGATCTGAAGGGTGAAGGGAGGAAGCACCGACCTGATCCCGGCCTCATTAGATTGCCAGTCGCCTCCTCCTGGTGGTGGCTGCTCCGAATCTCCATTGACATGGAAGAAGAAGAAGAAGAAGAGGAGGCCACCCTGCCTTCCGCCGCTCTCGATCAAGAAGGGGCAGCCATGGCTACCGGTCGGTTAGTCAAATCCGAGATCGATGTGCGCGAGGTCCAAGTCCAAGTGAACCCGTCCGTCCTCCTCGCACGTCGAGCTGCGTGCATGGTGGGCGGGCGGGACCCAGTCAGCACGTGCCCCACGCGAAGATCGAGCCAGATTATTATTATTATTATTTTTGAGAAAAGATCGAGCCAGATTTCAGTTGTTTGTTTGGCAAGTGGGCCGTGGATTCTGTCTGTGTGGTTCAGAGTTAATTAGTCGTTTGGCCCATTAGGCCCGCCCGCGTTGGACGCCGCCACGCCCACGTGCTCCCTCCGCCACGCGCGCGCAGCGAGGACCAGACGAACCCGTCCCACTGACAAGTAGGTCCAGGAGGGCGCGGGACCAGCCTGTCTGTCGCCAGTGGCCAATACAATTGCGTGCGAGCGGGGTCAACACGTTCCCCATGCGTAGAACGAGCCAAATCAGTCTGAGCGTGGTGTGGATTCTCTGCGGGTGGATCCCACGTGGTGTGCCCGCGTGCCGAGGCGGTTCAACTTTTGCATTCAAAGCTCTGCTCAAAGCTAACGAGTTGAATAATCCAGGAAGTGAAGTCGGATCTGGTTTCTTTTTTATCTAATCGAATAATCGATGGGACAAGATCTGCATCACGTGAACTTCTAATTAATCACGGATGTCCGATGCTAACCAGCTATGCTACCCCGTAAGACTGCAGTTGACCAATCATGGAATCTGCATCTCCACTCACTTACGTTTGAATGGGTATATTTCTATTGTTTCCAATAGAAAAATAATTGTAGTATCACTTAGCTTGGTGATAACAGTGACGGTGCCAGGAAATCAAAGTTTTTTTTATCAAGAAAACTTCCGATCTATTCATCTTCAATCATGGCACTACAACGAACACCAGATATATAATAAAAATTATATTTAGATCCGTAGACCACCGAGCGACGACTACAAGCACTGAAACTAGCTGAAGGCGCGCCGCCGTCATCGCCCATCCCTCGCCGGAGCCGGGCAAAATTTGTTGTAATAGACAGTCGGGAAGTCGTCTTGCTAAGACCCCATAGGACCAGCGTAGCAAAACAACAAGAGTAGTGTAGAAAGGATCCAACTTGAAGACACACGAACGTAAACGAACTACGACCAGATCCGAGCAAATCCATCAAGGACAGATCTGCCGGAGACGCACCTCCACACACCCACCCGCGATGCTAGACATACCACCGGGGCGAAGGCTAGGCAGGGAGAACCTTATTTCATCTTCAGGGAGCCGCCACCGTCTCGTCTTCTTGAGTAGGACACAAATCATAACAAAACTCAAAGGAACTCAAAGTTGTGTAGTCAAATATTTATAAAGGGTTAACAGAAAAAGAAATAAATACAAATGTAGCAAAGTAAACAAAATAATACAAATGCAACAAAGAAAACAAACACTCAAGAAATAAATGTAGACGACATAATATCTCTCGACTTTTGGTACATAGCTGAAGATGCATCTGCATTAAGTGAACTCCTACTCATCGATGAGATCAGCTATTATTATTTTTTTTGAAGGGATCGATGAGATCAGCTAAGATGCACCACGAGACTGCAATTGATAAATCATGGAATCTGAATACAACCACTTATATCAACTCTAGCAATGTCGTCATATTGACAGTATAGCATATGGAGCGCACTCCATATGGATATTGAGGTCGTGATCGCTGTGCACAAACACATAATCAACATACTAGCTGCCTCCATATCGTGGGACCCACTCGTCAGTAGGACATCATTTTTTTCAATCTCCAATACCTATATATTCAGTTAAACAACATTCAGTTAAACCCGAGCACGGCGGCAAGGGATTGGACGACCACGAGCAGGATGGTGAGAGCAAGGACGATTCCAACAGGGTGCCGATTCTGACGGTCCGTTTCATGTGCTGATTTCAGCTTCGGGGTGGCGATTCCGGGGGTCCATTTCATGTGCTGATTTTAGCTTCGGGGTGCCGATTCTGGCGGTCCGTTTCATGTACTGATTTCAACTTCGGGGTGCCGATTCTGGCAGCGGCGACGCGATTCCAATGGCGATGCCCAAAATTGTGGGATACTATGATAGACATCCACATGGATGCCCAATGCTTCCCACAATTTCAAACATCGACGTCAATACCACTACAAATGAGTTTATATTCTACAATCGCTCTACTTTGATACCAATCACATACTTTTGGATTTGTAGCAATACAAAAGGAACACACTTTTTTCAACTGACACCATTAGCAATTTTGGAGCCAGAGTTCTGATTCTGCAGTAAAGTGGAAATACAAGGATGGAGAATTGAAGTGGTTGGTGGGAAAGCACGAACAAGTTCACAAATGTGCCTATATGTCGCCCAAGCTGACCAAAGAAATCTATTGTGTCGCACTACCCATAGTGCTAGCACAGGAGTGCATCCATCCATAACAATTTGGTAAGGGTTTTACTCCATGACTAGAAGAGGCAGATATCACATGATTTTTTTTGTTGAGTTGGGGTTGTATGAAAATACATATTTGTGGCTTCAAATTGTTTTCTTATTTTGAAGGCATAATGCATGGTGAAATACTACTATAAACATAAGTATTACATGTTCTGAAAATTAAAATAGTAAAACTGCGTCCCTGCTCCTAAGCCGTCAATTGCGAGGATCATCACCGGTTGTTGTATTCAACGAGGAAAGCGACCGAGGAGTCTTCCTAGCCATCAAATGGCCACACAACCCCATTGACTCGAAGTGCTGGATTGCAAGCGCCCGACTCCCCCCCCCCCTCTCCCCTCCCGGTCGCTCCCGCAAGCGACGCGGAGGGGAAACCCCAGCCGCCGGTCGCAGGCCCCCCTCCTCCTCGACTCCCCCCTCGCCGCCGCCGGCTCGTGCTGACGGGCGAAGCCCGGTCAGCCTCGGCGGCGGCGGGGCCTTTCTTCCCCTGCTCGCTAGGGCCGACGCGGGTCAGGGTCAGCGGGCGGCGGCGCGGCGGCGGGCGGCGGTGGTGGGGCCGGTGCCTGGCGGCGGCGCGTTGGGCTCGGTGGTGTTCTGCGCGGATGCGCCTGGAGATGTGGCGGCGGCCACACGCGCGTGGCTCCCCTGTTCCCCTGCAGTGGGTGGCAGGGGCGGATGCGGAAGAACGCCGGCCTGGCCGCGCGGGCGGCGGGTTGGCGGCGGGCGTGGAGCTTGCTCCCGGGACTCCCCCGCGGTCCTCGGAGCGGATCTGGAGGCTGGTGGTCCCCCCCTCGTGCCCCTTCTTGCCTCGCCAACCCACGCTACCGGCTGGTGGTCCTCCGGCTCGCCAGTGCTGGTGGCTGGGTGAGGGTGGGGGGCTGGTGTGTTTGGATCGAGGGAAACCCTTGGCCGGCTGCTGCGGCCGCGATGCCGGTGGCGCTCTGGGCGTCGCTCCCCTTCCTGAAGGCGACATTGCGATCCTCCACTGCCCCATTCCTCCGTGTTCCGGGTGAAAACCCCAAATCCATGGATTGGGTGGCGACGGCGCTCCGGCGTCGTTGGTCTTCTTGAAGACGCCACCTTTGGACGGTGGCGTGGTGGTCGGGGATGCGGTGATGGGGGTGGTCTACCGGATACTTTCAGTGGGGGCTCCCGCTCGGCTGCTTGCGGTGGATGTGATCCTTGCCGACGGCCATGACGAAGTTTGGGGCGTCGCTTCGCACGGTGAGGTAGATGTCCTCTCATTCTCTCCACGGAAACCCATTGGTCCTGTTCCTTCCGCTCGGTGCTGAGCGGCTTTGCTTGCCGATGGTGTGACGCCCTACGATCCAGATGCGAAGGCAGGGATGCCTTCTTTGGCAGCAGAGACGGATGATGGACCAATTATGGTTGGCCTTTGGAGTTGATGGAGCACGGTCTTCCTCCAGCGGCGGGCTACTCCCTCGTCCTTGTCGTGTCGTATGCAGGATCTTGTTCGTCGAGAGCCTCGATGCTCAAGCCTCTCTTGGGCATTCGATGTTTGTTAGTGGCTCTTTCGGTATCTTGTACCTTTGCTGTTTTCTTTCTGTACTTGGACGTGCTGATCGATGTTGTGGTGGTTGCTTTATAATATAAAGCGGGGGGTAACCCTTTTTCGTCAAATGGCGACACAACAAACTAGATGACCTTGGAGTAGGCCAAGTAAGCAAACAAGATGCTCAATTATTAGGAATTGTTTGATGCCAAAGTGCACAATTAATAACTCCACACTAAGTTGGCAATAAAACTTAACTCCACACTAAGTTTTTTTTGTTAATTCAAAGTCAGGCCCGCCTCGAGCATTTTTCTAGAAAAAATAAAGTTTTTTTTCTTGTGAAAAGGCTCCCAGATCTAATAACAAAGATCAACAGCAGTACATAGCATCCCAAAGAAACTAGAAATTACAACCGGGTCCAAAGGGCACCCAACGACCTCATCTATCAGTGCGAGACGCAGGCGCGCCGTCGCCGCCGCCGCTTCCCTGAAGCCGGCCTGACCTTGAATCGAACGACACATCATGCGAACGGGAAGTCTACGATCTTCAGCCCAGTTGGACCATCACACTGGAAGAGACGTCGCCACCGCAGTTGAGAAGAACCTGCAAAGATCCAGAGACCACAAACCTGCCAGCGGATCCAACGCTTTGCTCGGAGCACCAGAGCTCACCAGATCGAATGATCTGAGAGCACCTAAAGCCGGCAGTTCACCGGCGACCACCGATACCTTTATTCCACACCAACACCGCCACCCCCACCATGACGGCAACTCCGGGAACCACTACCCTACTATCCACATACCGGAAGCACGGGACCTGGGTTCCCTCTCCCGTCGCTTGAGCGGCGGACGAAGAGGGAAGGAACCACCGGCCTGGCCGGCGACAGATCGAGGGGACAAAGTCGCCTTCCTTTTCGCCTTCCTAGGGGAAAGGAAAGGAAACCACTAGAAAAAATTAAAGTTAACTCATTCATTAAGCACTTTTTACTCAGAAAGTGTAATGGGCACTCATCATGAAAGTCTCCGCCATTAAGTGATCAACCTACCAGATAACTACCTCCGTCCGGGTTTATTAGCCTCCTTCGTATTTTATGCTGAACTTTGACCTTAGATTTGATTAGCAAAATATAAATTATATTGATAGATTCATATTTGAAAGAAGCTTCCAATAATATTATTTTTGTTACATATAAATTCTACATTTTGTTAGTTAAATCTGTGGTCAAATTTTGACCCAAAATATGAGGGGGCACTACTGGAATCGTCACAGACGCCGAGTGACAGAAACACTCGGCAAAGGGCCTAAAACCCTCGGCAAAGCCTTTGCCGAGAGTTGCACTCGGCAAAGGCCACCCGGCGTACACCTCTTAGGCAAACGGAAATTTGCCGAGAGCCAAAACACATGCACTCGGCAAACTCTTTGCCGAGTGTCGAACACTGCACCACGGCAAAATAAAGTGACTCACGGAAGGCAGACGGAAACGGAGGTGTCTCTTTGCCGAGAGTGACACTCGACAAAGACAGCCAGTAGGAAACAGACACGTGTCGGATGTCTGACAACCTGGTCCCGCAACATACGCCGAGAGCCATCATTATCGAGAGCTCCTCTCGGCAAAGAGGGCCAATAGGAAACAGCCACGTGTCAGCGACCTGACAGCCTGGGCTCGCAACATATGCCGAGAGCAACTCTCGGCAAAGACGGCCAATAGGAAACAGGCATGTGTCAGCCACCTGACAGCCTGGGCCCGCAACATACGCCGAGAGCCACTCTCGGTAAAGACGGCCAATAGGAAGCAGGCACGTGTCAGCCACCTGATAGCCTGGGCCCGCAACATACGCCGAGAACCATATTTGCCGAGAGCCACTCTCGGTAAAGACGGCCAATAGGAAGCAGGCACGTGTCAGCCACCTGACAGCCTGGGCCCGCAACATACGCCGAGAGCCCTATTTGCCGAGAGCCACTCTCGGCAAAGGCGGCCAATAGGAAGCAGGCACGTGTCGGCCACCTGACAGGCCGAGTCAATGTTTTGCCGAGAGCTACTCTCGGCAAACATTATACTTTTGCCGAGAGGCAGCACTCTCGGTAAACCCTATTAGTCTCTTCAGGTTGGCACACTTTTCCGAGAGGGCTCTCGGTAAAGACATCAGGCTGTATAGGTTGCCACCCTTTTCCAAGAGTCCCCTCGGTAAAGATTGTATCCTGCTCCAGTCCAGGGGTCTTTACCGAGAGTCACTCTCGGCAAAGGATTGTCCAGCAGTTTTTTTTGTTTGTTTTTTGTTTCATCCCTGCAACAAAACATATACAACAGCAGTATGTAGTGCATCCCACATAGAACATCTCACATATGAGCACTATCGCACAAAAAAAAGCAATAATTCTCAAGCACATCCTGCATAGAAGCAATAGTGCATAAAAGGTGCAGTATTGTCAAGCACACTCGACTACCACAAGTTCACAAGTCCGAAGAACACACAAGATGCAATAGTTCTCACGCACACACAAGGAAGAGTTTCAAACATCAACATAATTAACATGAAGTCCACACGGTTTTGGAGATCGGAGTGGGAACATCAACATCAGAAGGCGTCACTTGGTTTGCTTCCCCAACTCCACCAACTTGAGGTGGAACTACCGAAACATTGTTCGACCCTTGTGATGGATTGAGCTGTAAGAATTTTGAGGCAATAAGATGAATGCATATGGTAATGCCAAAAATAGTGATAGAAATAGTTCGAACGGAACTCACAATGTTCCACTCTTGCGTCGTTGGCATGTCTGGCACTGGTTTGCCCTACATGGAGTAAAGATTGGCCACCATATGTTGTAAAGACTTCACTAGATCATTTTGTGCCTTTAGCTTAGCCCGGTCTTCATCTCGTTCTTTCTCGGTGTCATTCAGCCGGGTCTACAATATGGCAATGCAAATGTCATTCATGTTGAAATGCAAACATGCAGGACCATGAAGGATCAATGAAGAAGCACCGACCTGAATTTTCTCAATAATGGCCACGGTATGTGGTACGTGACGCTCTATGGTAGGAGTAGAGCTAGTACTCGTAGCATAGAGCATGCTGACTCTCGGAAGGGAGGAGGTTATGACGGAATCGAGGTGAACCGCCATCCGGCCATTCGGTCCACCGCCTGCCACGGCAATGGCCACAAGAGGGTCAAACGGCACCACGTGAGGATCAGCCTCTTGCCCGTACGTCTCCTTTAATTTTTTGGTGTAGTTCTCCCCATCTGACCGGGCTTTAGAGCTGATCTAGTCCCTCTCTGGGTGGAGAGGATCCTTGTCCTTGTCGGGTTTCGTGCGTTTGTTGGTCCACGCTGATAAGTAAGAGATATCCTCGCCAGTGTCTTCTTTCTGCAAAAGAAAGCAATCCAAGGATGTTGTTCAAGGGAATGCTCACAAATGAAAGAGAACATAATGAAAAGAAAAGGATGTTGCTGCCTACATGTTTGGAGACGACACCTGGGATGGTGAGGTTGCCTTGACGGTGTCCTGGACAACCCATCAATTTACGCCGATCTGCTATTACCTTGTGTTCATCCTGCCAACCTGGATCTGTCCACCGTTCGACGATCTTCTCCCAGCACGGACGTTTGTCATCGCACCACCGAGGAATCACCTGTAATAAGTAAACAAATGCATCTTAGTAAGGAATCTAATTTGCGGTAATGTAGGGAATAACAAGCATCCATCGTCACTTGCCTTGAAGTATCTGTCCCGTGTAAGATGCTCCCCTCGAGCATCCTTTTTGGAAATCTTCACGTTGAGATAGTCCGCGTGATACTTGACCACTAACCGGACGCGCTCCTCATAGTGCATGTCGTGGACTAGTTTCTTGGCAATATTCTCAACCACCACATTGGCGCGATCCTTCTCACCATCTGCGCAGGTAAAGAAATCCTACAAACATGCATGCATGGGAGAAGGGTAAAATCATGACTTTGGCAAATTTAAATCTTTTGGTGTTGACATTGCGGTGTTTCAAAGGACTTACCCAGAAATCGTTGACCACTCGCAAGGCTCTGTTATCATAAACCCTCTGACATGTATCCAGGAAATCTGGAGCGTGTTTGTAGTGTTCCCATGACCAAGCTGGCTCAATGGTACCGTTTGGCAAAGTGACCAGTCCAGGATAATTTAACCTACATAGACCCCCAATGATGCCACTCGGCGAACGTGGCGGACGCCTCTCACCAGCTTTTATTAAGGTCCTGCATTAGGAAGAGTGAAGTCATTTTATACGTGATGAAATGACAAAGGTACAATTTATATGGGATTAGTCGATATAACCAATTACTTCTCTCCCACTGGTTTAATCAACACGTTTCTATGCACATATGGTCGTTTAGAAAGCTTTGAAGGACCACGCAGCCACACTTTCCCTGTCAAAGTAGTGCTGATAGTCGAACCGCCCGGCTGTGAGCCACTCACCTCGTGGTTCTCCGTCACTCGTGAGGGTCCATCCCCACCCTTAGAAACCTGACGAACAACCAGCCTCCTCTCGACGTCGTCATCCTCCACCGCCTCCTCCTCAGCCTCCTCATCCTCCACCTCCTCACTCGCCTCCTCCCCATCCTCTGTGTCCCCCTCCTCCAGCCGTCGTGCATCCTCCTCCTGAGGCTGGAGAGCCACTGCATCAGACGGTCCTGGAGAAGGAAGAGGTGCTATACTACGGGCTGCTCTACGTAAGGATGCTCCTTCTCGTCCACCTCCTCCAGCCATGGACCCTCCTACGTGTCCGTCTTCTCCGTCAACCACCACTCATCCTCCTCCTCGTCCTACTCGTCCTCCTCGCCCCCTCCTCCTCCTCCTCCTCCTCCTCCTCCTCCTCCTCCTCCTCCTCCTACTCCACCTCGTCCGCCTCCTACTCCTCCTCCCCCGCGTCCTACTCGACCTCATTTCACCCGGTTTTTCGCGGGAGGGGGGGTCTACACCCGCCGGTCATTTGGCCTTCTTGGCGACTGTGGCAACCGAAGCAGGAGCGGCCACCTCTTTCAGCAGTTGATCATTGTACAGAGCTGCCACATCTTTCAAACTTTCCCTTGGATTCTTGTTGCCACCTGTCATGTTTCAATCACCTGATACGAAAAACAACAAACCAATTAGTACAGATGATACAACTTGATGTAAATACATTAAATATATCGCATATGAAGAGTGCATGGAGTTGTTGCACACACGAATACATAGAGTTGTTGCACACACGAGTACATAGAGTTCTTACACACACGAATACATAGAGTTGTTGCACACAAGAATACATAGAGTTCTTACACACACGAATACATAGAGTTGTTGCACATACGAATACGAAGAGTTGTTACACGAATACATAGAGTTGTTAGAAATAGGGGTCAATATTAGGTGCAACATTTGGATCAGGACTATCATCATCGCTATCACGCTCGTTCATACATTCATCCTCGAAATCTTCAGGGGGACCCTCATCATCATCATCTAGCCCCATTTGCCATCGTAGAAGTAATGCCAAATCTCGAGGGTCAGAAACATCCTCGTATCCGTTCTCCGCATTATCTACTTCCATGTCATCCATAACCTCATGTTCCATAGCATCATCTTCGTGATGCACGCCCTCATCTTCCTCCGCATCATCTTCGTCTTCATCATTCTGTACTTCTTGATAGAACTCTCCCTCGTATGTGTCAGGGTTTATGTGATAATCGTCCTTATTTGGGGTAGGTACCTTGGTATGCAGGGGTACCTTGTACACAACATCCCATTTCAAGAGATCGATATGTTCCATAGATGTGCACGCGTACGGGAGATAAAACACTTGTGTAGCCTGTTCAGCCATAATATAGACATCATTTCCTGCATATTTTGATGCTCATTCAACTTCGACCCAACCAATACTAGGGGTCTGTCTCATTTTCTCTGGATTAAGCCAACTGCGTCTGAATACGACGGGCTTCACACCTTGTAGACCACAGTAATGCAGCTCATAAATTTCTTCGATTGTTCCATAGTAGTGACGTCCATCTGTCCCTAGACAATAGACCCCACTATTTATTGCCCTTCAATTGGGCCTCTCACGCGTGTGTTTATCAGTGTGGAAGCGATACCCATTCATATCGCAAGCCTTAAATGACTTGGCCTCGTATTCAAAACCTGAGGCTACTTGTCTCAATTTGGTGTCCATATCAACCATCGTGTATGCCTACAAGATTAATAGGAGATTGTTTGGTTCATTACCGGCAAGTAAGAACAACTTGAAGTGTACATAAAGTTAGGAAAGTTACTTTTCTTGAGAACCAAGAAATGAAACCGCCATCAGCATTGGTATCTTCAAGAAGGTTTGCTGCTTCTTCGTCGCCAGGGGGCCATGGTAGCTTCCAGAATTCGTTCTTGAATTCCCTGTAGCAATGAGAATAATTCGAGTTAGGAATCAAGACTAGTGAGTAGTTGTCAATGAAGGTGTTGTGCACTTACTGTATGTACGGCTGCACTTCTTCCATGTTGGTCAAGACATAGATCATAAGAGTCGGCCACTCGGTAGGTGAAAAGTACTTGCACTTCGGACCACTTGCTTTGCCACCATGGCCTTCGAAGAGGCTAAGGTCAGAAACATTACTGGTGGGTTCTTCATTGTAACGAGGAGTTGGATTTAACCTAGTGTGAATACTGTCATGATAGTACTTTGTCATGGTCGTTGCCACCTCCTCGTTCAGGTATGTCTCGGGTATGGAGGCTTCGATGCGGGCTTTATTCTTACATTTGCCACGAAGATGCTTGAACTCCCTTTCAGGTGCATACTGCCATCGGAACTGCACAGGTCCTCCCATTCATGCCTCGTACGCGAGATGCAAGATCATATGTTGCATCGGATTAAAGAAACCTGGCGGAAATACATTCTCTAACTTGCATAGCAACTCGGGTGCTTGTTCCTCCAACTTTGCAACCACTTCATAATATTTCTTTGGCACAAAGCTGGCGGAAGAAGAAGCTCAACTCCGCCAGCACTCGCCATATATCCTCTTTGACATACCCTCGAATCATCACAGGCATTATCCGCTCAAGCCATACGTGGTAGTCATGACTCTTGAGGCCCCCTATTCGCTGTGTAGCCATATTCAATCTCCTTAGGATATTAGCTGCATATCCATCAGGGAAGTACAACTTGTTCACAATCCACTAGAGAATTTCCTTCCTTTGGGGCTTTGAAGGGGTGAAAGGGGCCGGTGGCTTCTTCCAAGAAATACCTTTTGCACGAGGCACCAATTTTAATTTTGGCCTGTTGCATAGCTGGGCTTGATCGATACTAGCCTGAATGTTATCCTTTGACTTCTCAGTGTCAAGGAGTGTGCCAAGAAGGGCCTCTGCAATATTTTTTTCAGTGTGCATTACATCAATGTTGTGTGGAAGGAGGATATCTTTAAAGTAAGGGAGCCTCCATAAGCTTGGAATGTGAGTCCACTTGTGTGTCTCTCCATATCCCACAAAACCTTTCCCATTGGGATTTTTCTCGAGAGCATCTAACTCATCCTTAAGCTGGGCACCAGTCATAATAGGTGGTGGCGGGTCATCAACAGTAACACCTTTCCGAAAGTTCACAGTGTCTTGTCTGTATGGGTGATCAAGACGAAGGAACTGCCGATGTTGGTCAAAGCATACATACTTGCGACCCTTAACCAGCCAAATGAAAGTCACACGCTGTCGGCAAACTGGGCAAGGCCACTTCCCCATTACACACCAGCCACAAAATATCGCACGTGCTGGTAGGTCATGTAGCGATGTGTGGTACCAGATATGCATATTGAAGTGCTTCTTTGAAACGGCATCATATGTCCTTACCCCATCGTTCCAGGCAACAAGTAAGTCATCCACCAGCGGCTCCTTGTACACACTCATATGCTTCCCCGGATAGTTAGGCCCTGGAATTATCAGCGTCAGGAACATGTGATGACGTGATACATCTCCAACGTATCGATAATTTTTGATAGTTCCATGCTATTATAGTATCAATCTTGGATGTTTTATATGCAATTATATGCCAGTATATATCATTTTTTGGGACTAACCTATTAACTTGGAGATGTATCACGTCATCACATGTTCCTGACGCTGGCCCAGTGCCAGTTGCTGTTTTCTGCTTGTTTTTGCCTTTTCAGAAAATCATTATCAAAAAGTGTCCAAACGAGAAAAAAACTTTGGATTAATTTTTTCTGGACCAGAAGAGACCTAGGAAGCTTCGGGAGAAGACCAGAAGAGCCACGAGGAGGCGGCAAGCCTGGAGGGCGCGCCGTAGGGGGGTGGCCGCGCCCCCCAGGCTTGTGGGCCCCTCATGGCACATCTTGACCTAATTCCTTCGCTATAAATTCACAAATATTCCCAAACCAACAGAGTGCCAGAAGAGAAAACCTTTCCGCTGCCGCAAGCCTCTGTTCTTCCGTGATCCCATCTGGAGGCCTTCTCCGGTAATCTGCCGGAGGGGGAATCGATCACGGAGGGCTTCTACGTCAACCTTGCTGCCCTTCCGATGATGTGTGAGTAGTTTACCACAGACCTACGGGTCCATAGCTAGTAGCTAGATGACTTCTTCTCTCTCTTTGATTTTCAATACCATGTTCTCCTCGAAGTTCTGGGAGTTCTATCCGATGTAATCTTCTTTTGCGATGTGTTTGTTGGGATCCGATGAATTGTGAGTTTATGATCAGATTATTCATGAGAAATATTTGAGTCTTCTCTAAACTCTTTTATGCATGATTATTATAGCTTTGTATTTCTCTCCGATCTATCGATTTGGTTTGGCCTACTAGATTGATTTATCTTGCAATGGGAGAGGTGCTTTGTGATGGGTTCAATCTTGCGGTGCTCAATCCCAGTGACAGAAGGGGACATGACACGTATTTGTATTGTTGCCATTAAGTCTAAAAAGATGGGGTTTAATCATATTGCTTGAGTTTAGTTTGTCTATATCATGTCATCTTGCTTAAGGCGTTACTCTGTTTCATACTTAATACCCTACACTACAGGAATCAGCTGCTTTGCCGTCTGCCATAGCAGACGGCAAAGCCTTTGCCGTCCGCCAGCAGACGGCCAACACTCCGGCTGAACGGCTGCCGGCAAAGGCCGCTTTGCCGTCTGCTAGCGGACGCCAAAGAGCTTCCTTCTTTGCCGTCTGCTAGCGGACGGCAAAGAAGCAAGCTCTTTGTCGTCTGCTGGCGGACGGCAAAGAAGCAATCTCTTTGTCATCTGCCGGCGGACGGCAAAGAAGCAAGCTCTTTGCCGTCTGCCGGCGGACGGCAAAGAGATTGCTTCTTTGCCGTCCGCCAGCAGACGGCAAAGAGGCCAAATAGGCCAAAGTAGTATATAGCCCCTGTTTTTTCTTATATCAATTCATTTTCACAGAAAATTATATATATGACCAATATAGCATATCCAACACATATTGCCAATAGTCATGAACACATGTAAATTAAAAACTTTATTAATAATTGGAATAGGTAATACAAAGTCATATTATAAAGAATCAGAAATGATTAAGTAATTAAATTTACATTTCGGAAATTACAAGAAATGACCTAAAACTAAATATCTATTTTCCTAAAAACTATCTTATTACTAAGATCTTCTCTGGATCTTCTTCTTTTCTTCCAACCTGCATAACAAAAACACTAAGAAAGAGAGAATGGGTTAGGAGTAGAAATGTAGCATTTCACTTGGTGAAATGCAATGCTGTAGGAGCCAGCACCAGGATGACCGCGCCCCCAAGCCTAAACTGCAAGGTGAGCTCATCCCCTTCTCTTCTTCCCTATGGATCGATGTCCTGGCTCATGTCCTCTATTCTGTGCATGTGTGCAGTTTATTTTCAGACTTGTAGTCGTTGTGTGCAAATTCCTACCCTGGCGCATGTTGTTTGTTGTGCAGTCATATTACAAATTCCTAATTTGTAGTATATGTGTGCAATTCTGGAATCATAAGTGAAATCATATTGCTATGTGGGTACTGCCATGAGTGCTAATGTGTTACAATTTCAGAAAAGTGAAATACAAATTTGGCTACGCAGAAAATGTACTGCTATATGTTTGCAATTTATTATCATAAGTCTAGTGGTATATGTGTGCAAATGTACTGCTAGTTCAAATATTACATGCCGTTGGCTGTGCAGGAAAGTATAATTTCCATATTTATCATAAGTCTAGTGGTATATGTGTGCAAATGTACATGCATTTGGTACACAGCTGCCAAAAGAAAATTAAATTAGCCATAATGAGTGTAGTGAATTGATATGAGAACAGCGTCGCTATTATACTGATGTACACCAGAATACAAAAAACTGTGGACAAAAAAAATTCAAAGTCTTCCGTTTAAAGCACATATTTGTGGGCTGGTGTTGCGGTTCATTCAGTTTCAAGGGAAAATTCAAAGTCTTCCGTTTAAAGCACATATTTGTGGGCTGGTTTTGGGCTGGTGTTGCGGTTCATACAGTTTCAAGGGAAAATACATATGTGTGGTTTCTTTTCTTTACTAATACTAGCAAAAAGCCGTGCGTTGCAACGGGAGAAAAAATATTAATGTCTTGGTTTGCTACAGAGTAAACACCAGTCTCTATGAACCAGAGATATCACCAAGGAAATATTGTACATTATTCAGGCATGTTAGTATAATGCATGAAACACAGGGAAAACTAAGATAAGAGTCATGAACTTACTGGAATTAGAGTAATGGAAGGGACTGTTTGTCATTACAATAACAATGCCAAGAGAAACATGCAAAAAAGATCATAAGTATTCTACACGAACACCAACAAACAATTTGGTAGTTTGGCGTTGTTGAAAATAAAAAGAGATTACCGGTACAGAGATGCAAGTAAATGGATATAATGCATGCAGATCAAGCGAGCAAAGTACAAACCAGATGACAGTGAATTTAAACAATGTTTTTTATGTATCAATAAGAAATAAGACTGGGACCATTTGTAATAAGAAGCCAACCCTAAATTTTACAACTCAACTGAATGCATAGTAAATAAAAATAATTAATTGAAGTTCAATGCAAAAGAGACAGATGTCTTAAGAGACATAGGCATTTTCCAAGTTACTTATGTTCACATTTAGCACACCCTTTATATCATTTTTGTGAAAAAACACCCCCTTTAATAAGCAATTCTTTTTAGACTCATATTAAGAAACACATGTATTCACAACCTTGGGAACAAGCTTTGGGTTATAAAAGAACAGACATTATTTGACAGTTCAGTAAAACTAAAATGATGCTCTCAGTCAATAGCTGCATGCATATAAATCAGTCTGAAGTGTAAAAGAAAATCAGGTATACCTACCATGAATGTTTTGGTCAATAGCTGCATCCATATAAATCATTCTAAAGCATATAACTCATACAGGTATGCATGCCATGAATGTTTCGATAAAGAAGCTTATTTTGCCTACAACAAATATGACTTGAAATTCCTTAACAAAATGCGGCAGAACAAAAGAAACTCCTTAACTAATATACCTACCAGAAGTGGCTAAAGAAATCCTAGTTAAGTCCTAAATAGGCTCACTTTAAGATTGTGCTGAACCACTCTATTCCATGAATAAGCACTTGGAAAGAGACAATTGTTTAACTATGGCATAAGAAACTCGGGATTCATACAGTCAAAGCAAGATATAACCTTGATGAGATTTGAACCATTGCTTGATAGTATGACGAGAGCAAGCAGCCACAAAGCACCATGTGCACTCGATTAAAGTATTTCTCGGATCGGCTCCTACACCACCAACATTACTGACCGGCGATGGGTGTGACCTGCGTGACGGAACTCCTCCTCAGCAGTTCATATAGGCGATTTTTTTGACTGATCCTGAAGAATTTTTATCTGCTTTGCCCAGTTAAAGAGTGCAGATACTCCAATTACAATCGAGATAACTGCGGTCTTGCACTCCAATATGGGAAAATTCTGAATTCTTGTGTGGTTGGAAACCAGACTCACCTACAGTCATATGGCACATCAATTTGTCAGATAACCTTTTTATCCAACGAACAAATACACCTGAAGCACCAAAAGCGAAATATCAAACTGTAAAACGCACAGCCTCACCTACATGTATTTCTTGAGACCTTGAACAACTTCTCCATCTCCTAGTAGCTCCTACCAAAACGAGCCCGAGTCACCGGAGCAACGCCGGAGCCACGCCAGCGACGTGGTGGCCGAAACCCTAGCCGCAGGGGAGGGTCGCGCGTGGTCCCAGGAGGACGCGCGTGTCGGATCTGGTCGGAGTGGATGGAGGAGCGGGGCGAGGGGGTCACGTGGGTGTGCTGGGCGCCGTCGAATCCCGCCGGAGCTCGCCGGAATCGGCCGCCGTAGCTGCTCGCGCAGGGGAGAGGGAGAGACGAGCGGGAGAGAGAGAGAGCAGCGGAGCTTGGGGGAGTGTTGCGCGCGGCCGGTGCTCGCCGGAACCGGCCGGCATGGGTGGTGGCGGCGGCGAGGAGATCGTGGGGAGAGGAGCCGGGGTGGGGTGGACCAAGGGGTGGGGGTGAGTTCGTGAGAGTTTAGGGATGAGAGAGAGAGAGGTGGGGTGGGAGTGGATCGGGCCGGTGTGGTGGGGCTGGGGAGAGAGAGAGGGGGTGGCTACGATGGGGCATCTCTTTGCCGTCTGCTGGGCGATTCTTTGCCGTCTGCTGGCAGACGGCAAAGAGGTGGGGCTGGTGGGCTGGATCTACCCATCTCTTTGCCGTCTGCCAGCGGACGGCAAAGATTCTTTGCCATCTGCTGGCAGACAGCAAAGAGCTGACTGATGGCAACCAGGTTCTTTGCCGTCTGTTTTTTGTAAGCAGACGGCAAAGACCTTCTTTGCCGTCCGCTGGCAGACGGCAAAGAGCTGGCAGATGGCAAAGTCCCTGATTCCAGTAGTGCTAGATGCATGCTAGATAGTGGTCGATGGGTGGAGTAATAGTAGTAGATGCAGGCAAGAGTCGGTCTACTTGTCTCGGACGTGATGCCTATATACATGATCATTGCCATGAATCCGTCATAATTATTTGCTTTTCTATCAATTACCCAACATTAATTTGTTTACCCACCGTATGCTATGTGTTCGAGAGAGAAGCCTCTAGTGAAAACTATGGCCCCCGGTCTACTTTATCATATATTAAAAATCTAAAAATACCTTGCTGCAATTTATTTACTTTTATTTTAATTAGTATTTTAGTTTATCTCTTTACCTCGATAAGATTTAATCCTTGCAAATAACCGCTAAGAGGATTGACAACCCTCTTATTTGCGTTGGGTGCAAGTGTTTGCTCTTTTGTGTGCAGGTATGCTTAACGGAATTTTGCTTGGTTCTCCTACTGGATTGATAACCTTGGTTCTCAACTGAGGGAAATACCTATCTCTACTGTACTGCATCATCGTCTCCTCTTCGGGGAAATACCAACGCAGACTACAAGTAGCAGGAAGAATTTCTGGCGCCGTTGCCGGGGAGACATCATCAAAATTACCAAGTACCTTCGCACAAACTATCATCCACTTGCATTTATTTTATTTGCCTTTTTATTTGCATTTTCCTCTAGTTTTCATCTCCCACACTTCTAAATTTTTTTCACAAAAACACAAAAAAAAATTCATTGCCAGTTTGCTTGCTTTGCTTGTGTTGCCATGTGCTTCCTATTTGCTTGCATCTTTTCTTGCTAACAAAATATTGATATGGATCCTCATCCACTTACTAATCTTTTCAAAAAATCCAATTATGATGAACCAATTGCTAGTGAGTTGAGTACTCTAGATTTTCTATATGAAGTTTTGCTTGAAAAACGTGAATCTGAAAATTGTGATGAAGTGTTAAAAGAAGAAATTTAGAAAGTGATTCATGATAGCTCCTTTAATGAAAAGCATGATTGCAACGATTTTATAATAAATTATATTAATGTCAATTGTGTTAATAATATGCAAAATTACAAGCTTGGGGATGATGATTTTGTTATGTCCACTACTCATTGTAATGATCATGATTGGGGTGATGCTTCTTATGATCTTGAAATTTTATTTAAGCCTCATGATGAATATGATATTGATAATAATGTTTGCAATAATATTGAAAGTGGGTTTGGAAGAGTGTCAACTTTAGGAAAAAGGAATCCCGCATATTCGGAGAGTGTTCAATCTTGTGAAATTTTTGATAAAAGTGGGTTTGGAGAGGTCATGACTTTAGTTAATTTTAATCCCACTATCTCGGAAGATTATAAAACTTTTATGCATGTGGATCACAAAGAGAATATTGTTTATGATAGCTATATTGTTGAGTTTGATTATGATCCTACATGTAATTATTATGAGAGAGGAAAATATGGTTGTAGAAATCTTCATGATACTAAATTGCCTCTCGTTATGTTGAAATTATTAATGCTCCATTCTTCCTATTGGCATATGCTAGATAGTGTTTGTCTTGATAATTTGTTTGCTTATAAAATGCCTATGCATAGGAAGTATGTTAGACTTAAATATGTTTGTCACATGTTTTATGATGCTTTCTTTGTGTTTCAATTATTATCTTTTATGTGAGCATCATTAAAATCTCGACGTCTATCTTAATGGCTATAAAGAAAGAGCTTGTTGGGAGACAACCCAATACCATATGTTCCTGAGTGTTTACAAAATTATAGCCTCTATTATGATTGTATTTTTATGTTTTAATTAGTGTTTGTGCCAAGTAATGCCTTTGGGATGATGTTGATGATAGTATAATTGATGCTGTTTGGAAAACAGAAAGTTTTGCGTCCAGTTCTGGAATTTTAATTCTGTACTGGATCGTCATAAAAATCTGAAATTTTTACACAGTATTGTAATATGAATTTCCCACGTTTTCCTAATTTTTCAAAAAATTTGGAGTTACATAAGTATGGCTTTTAAATAGATCTCTACAGACTGTTCTGTTTTAGGCAGATTCTGTTTTTGTTGCATAGTTTGCTTATTTTAATGAATCTATGGATCGTATCGGGGGGAATGAGTCATGGAGAAGTTGGAGTACAGTAGCATTATGCCAATATTAAATATGAATCAATTTAAAACCGTACCTAAAGTTAAAGATTTATTTGTTATATTAACGGATCTCACGAGGTTTCTGTTGAGTTTTGTGTGCTGAAGTTTTCAAGTTTTGGGTGAGACTACGATGGATAAAGGAATAAGGGGCGGCAAGAGCCTAAGATTGGGGATGCCCAAGGCACTCCAAGGTAATATTCAAGGAAGACTCAAGCGTCTAAGCTTGGGGATGCCCCGGAAGGCATCCCCTCTTTCGTCTACAATCTATCGGTAACTCACTTGGAGCTATATTTTTATTCATCACATGATATGTGTTTTTACTTGGAGCGTCTTGTGATATAGTTTGTTTGCTTTTTTTTGGTTTTTAGTTTGTCACAATCATCTTTCCTGAACACACCTTTTTTAGAGGGACACACATTATTCATGATTTGTTAGAATACTCTATGTGCTTCACTTATATCTTTTGAGCTAGGCAGTTGCTCTAGTGCTTTACTTATATCTTTTAGAGCACGGCGGTGGTTATATTTTAAAGAAATAGTTGCAATCTCATGCTTCACTTATATCTTTTTGAGAGTCCCATGATTAGCAATGGTAATATGCACGGGTTATGAATTTGGTCCTGATATGATAGGTATTCAAGAGGGATATAATAAAAACTTTCATGTAGATCACTTAATATGATAAGTTTGATTCCTTGCAATAGTTTTGCGATATTAAGATGGTAATATGTGGGAGGTATTAGTAGATAATTGTGGTTTAGTAAGATTATTGGTGTTAAGGTTTGTGATTCCCGAAGCATGCACGTATGATCTGTCGTTATGCTATGAAGTTGGAGCATGATTTATTATTGATTGTCTTCCTTTGTGTGGCGGTCAGGGGCGCGCAATGGTTAACACCTACCAACCTCCCCCCTAGGGGCATGCATAGTAGTACTTTGCTTCGAGGGCTAATAGACTTGCGCAATAAGTATGTGAGTTCTTTATGACTAATGCGAGTCCAAGGATTATACGCACTCTCACCCTTCCGCAATTTGCTAGCCTCTTCGGTACCGTGCATTACCCTTTCTCACATCGAGAGTTGGTGCAAACTTTGCCGGTGCATCCAAACCCCGTGATATGATACGCTCTATCACACATAAGCCTCTTTATATCTTCCTCAAAACAGCCACCATACCTACCTATCATGGCATTTCCATAGCCATTCCGACATATATTGCCATGCAACTTCCACCGTTCCGTTTTTATGACACACATCGTCATTGTCATATTGCTTTGCATGATCATACAGCTGACATAGTATTTGTGGCTCAGCCACCATTCATCATTTTTATACATGTTACGCTAGCATCATTGCACATCCTGGTACACTGCCAGAGGCATTCATATAGAGTCATATTTTTGTTCTAGTATCGAGTTGTAATATTGAGTTGTAAGTAAATAAAAGTGTGATTATCATCATTATTAGAGCATTGTCCCAGTGAGGAAATGATGATGGAGACCATGATTCCCCCACAAGTCGGGATGAGACTCCGGACGAAAAAAAGAGGCAAAAAAGAGCCATGAAAAAAAATGATGAGAGAAAAGGAGAGAAGGGGCAATGTTACTATCCTTTTTCCACACTTGTGCTTCAGAGTAGCACCATGTTTTTCATATAGAGAGTCTCCTATTTTGTCACTTTCATATACTAGTGGGAATTTTTCATTATAGAACTTGGCTTGTATATTTCGATGACGGGCTTCCTCAAATGCCCGTGGTCTTCATGAGCAAGCAAGTTGGATGCACACCCACTTAGTGTTCATGTTGAGCTTTCATACACTTATAGCTCTTAGTGCATCCGTTGCATGGCAATCCCTACTCCTCGCATTGACATCAATTGATGGGCATCTCCATAGCCCGTTGATTAGCCTCGTTGATGTGAGACTATCTTCTTATTTTTGACTTCCCCTTATTGATCTCTACCACCACACTCTATTCCACCTATAGTGCTATACCCATGGCTTGCGCTCATGTATTGCGTGGGAGTTGAAAAAGCTGAAGCGCGTTAAAAAGTATGAACCAATTACTTGGCTAAAACCGGGGTTGTTCATGATAAATATTTTGTGTTAAGAAGATGGAGCATGACAGGATTGTATGATTTTGTAGGGATAACGTTCTTTAGTATTTTTATTTTGAAAGACATGATTGTTTATTAGTATGCCTGAGTATTGATGTCTTTATATCAAATTATAGACTATTGCTTTGAATCATTCGGATCTTATTATTCATACCGTAAGAGAAATATTACATGATCAAACATGATAGGTAGCATTCCACATCAAAAATTCTGTTTTTATCATTTACCTACTCGAGGACGAGCAGGAATTGAGCTTGGGGATGCTTGATACGTCTCCAACCTATCTATAATTTTTGATTGTTCCATGCTATTATAGTATCAATCTTGGATGTTTTATATGCAATTATATGCCAGTATATATCATTTTTTGGGACTAACCTATTAACTCAATGCCCAGTACCAGTTGCTGTTTCCTGCTTGTTTTTGCCTTTTCAAAAAATCATTATCAAAAAGTGTCCAAACAAGAAAAAAACTTTGGATTAATTTTTTCTGGACCAGAAGAGACCCAGGAAGCTTCGGGAGAAGACCAGAAGAGCCACGAGGAGGCGGCAAGCCTGGAGGGCGCGCCCCCCAAGCTTGTGGGCCCCTCATGGCACGTCTTGACCTAATTCCTTCGCTATAAATTCACAAATATTCCCAAACCAACAGAGAGCCAGAAGAGAAAACCTTTCCGCTGCCGCAAGCCTCTGTTCTTCCGCGATCCCATCTGGAGGCCTTCTCCGGTAATCTGCCGGAGGGGGGATCGATCACGGAGGGCTTCTACGTCAACCTTGCTGCCCTTCCGATGATGTGTGAGTAGTTTACCACAGACCTACGGGTCCATAGCTAGTAGCTAGATGGCTTCTTCTCTCTCTTTGATCTTCAATACCATGTTCTCCTCAATGTTCTTGGAGTTCTATCCGATGTAATCTTCTTTTGCGGTGTGTTTGTTGGGATCCGATGAATTGTGAGTTTATGATCAGATTATTGATGGGAAATATTTGAGTCTTCTCTGAACTCTTTTATGCATGATTATTATAGCTTTGTATTTCTCTCCGATCTATCGATTTGGTTTGGCCTACTAGATTGATTTATATTGCAATGGGAGAGGTGTTTTGTGATGGGTTCAATCTTGCGGTGCTCAATCCCAGTGATAGAAGGGGACATGACACATATTTGTATTGTTGCCATTAAGGATAAAATGATGGGGTTTAATAATATTGCTTGAGTTTACTTTGTCTACATCATGTCATCTTGCTTAAGGCGTTACTCTGTTTCATACTTAATACCCTCGATGCATGCTAGATAGTGGTCGATGGGTGGAGTAATAGTAGTAGATGCAGGTGATAACCCACAAGTATAGGGGATCGCAACAGTTTTCGAGGGTAGAGTATTCAACCCAAATTTATTGATTCGACACAAGGGGAGCCAAAGAATATTTGCAAGTATTAGCAGTTGAGTTGTCAATTCAACCACACCTGGAAACTAAATATCTGCAGCAGAGTGATCAGTAGCATAGTAGTATGGTAGTTTGATAGCAATAGCAATAATAGTAACAGTAACAGTAACGGTAGCAGCAATAGTTTTGTAGCAATTGTGACAGCAGTAGCAACAGTAGTAACTTTAGCAAAGGACAATATGTGAAAAGCTCGTAGGCATTGGATCGGTGATTATGTTGGATAACATTCATCATGTAACAGTCATAACCTAGGGCGACACAGAACTAGCTCCAATTCATCAATGTAATGTAGGCATGTATTCCGTATATAGTCATACGTGCTTGCGATAAGAACTTGCATGACATCTTTTGTCCTACCCTCCCGTGGCAGTGGGGTCCTTAAGGAAACTAAGGGATATTAAGGCCTCCTTTTAATAGAGAACCGGAACAAAGCATTAACACTTAGTGAATACATGAACTCCTCAAACTACGACAATCACCGGAAAGAATCCCAATTATTGTCACCTTGGGGTATGCGGATCATGGCACGTAATAGGTGCATATAACTTGCAAGATAGGATCAAGAACACAAATATATTCATGAAAACATAAAGGGTTCAGATCTGAAATCATGGCACTCGGGCCCTAGTGACAAGCATTAAGCATAGCAAAGTCATAGCAACATCAATCTCAGAACATAGTGGATACAAGGGATCAAGCCCTAAAAAACTAACTCGATTACATGATAAATCTCATCCAACCCATCACCGTCCAGCAAGCCTACGAAGGAATTACTCACACCCGGTGGTGAGCATCATGAAATTGGTGATGGAGGATGGTTGATGATGACGACGGCGTCGATTCCACCTCTCCGGAGCCCTGAACGGACTCCAGATCTGGCCTCCCGATGAAGAACAGGAGGTGGTGGCGGCTCCGTATCGTGGAACGTGATAAAACTTTCTCTCTTATTTTTTTCTCTGGAATTGTGAATTTATAGGCTTGAGATTAGGGTCAGCGGAGCCTCGTGGGCCCCACAAGCCACCATGGCGCGCCAGGGGGGGTGGCGCACCCTGATGCCTCGTGGGCACCAGGTGGCCCCCTCCAGTGGTTACTGGCTCCATTATTTTTTATTTATTCCATAAAAAATCTCCAAAAAGTTTCCTCCAATTCCAAGAACTTTTATTTCTGCACAAAAAACAACACCATGGTAGTTGTTCACTTTTATTTTGGGGACTAACAATCTCAAAAAAAATTCAGAGGGAAAGAAAATGTTTAGGAAGGTATTCCACGGGGGTTCCTCGAGCAAGAGCTCCCCAAGGCCAGCAATACGTGAGCCGGATCTCGAGCCACCAAGGGATGCCCTCGTGAAAGCATGTGAATGGTCGTCAGACGCCTTCATAATCAGAGCTGGCATCAAGGAAGAATTTGATATGTACGTACAAAATGCCGAGCTGACGAACTTCTTGTCAGATAAGTGTCCGCAATACCATGACCTCACGGATTCCTTTGTGCGGAAATTTAAGTATGTATCTCATCGCTCCTCTCATGATGTTATATTTGACATATATGACAAACCTTTTCGCATGACAGTTCAGGAATTTAGTACTGCTTGTAGAATTCCTTCTTCGGGAACTTGCCTTGAACCTCGTAAATCTGATTGCAATGAATTTCTTACGATTATTACCCAAGGTGAAACTAGGGGCATAACGCAAGCTAGAATTGGAAGCATTCACTTTCCCGCTATTCATTATTTTGCTCTGTTCATAGGTAGATGCATAAATGGCAAACATGACCTCAGTACCCTGTGTGCCCCTGATTTAAGCATCCTTAAAAGTGCGGTATTGAGAGATAGAAAATTTAATATGGGAGACATCATCGCATGTCGTTTACATAACAACTCTCTTGTTGGTGATCTTTTTGGTGGGATCTATGCTACTCGTTTAGCTACTTATCTTGGCATATCCATTAAGGAAAATGATCCCCTATTGCCACCTAGCTACCTTGATTATGATGCTATGGAGCGTCATCAGTTTCTCGAAAGAGAAGGCTCATCATTCCGATACAGGCTAATCTTTAATAAGCATCGTGTTATCCATATTACTTTGCCTGCTCCTGCCTTCTTTAACTTTCAGGAAAAACAAAGTTATTTTATACTTGAGGAGGAGGCAGAGGCGTACGAGACAGCGGAGGAGACTGCTTGCCGTAATGAGGCAACCCACCAAGCGGTAGCGGTTGCACTCCAGTATAACTCGAGCTACCCCCACGAGTTCTATCCAAGCCAGCCATGGCAATAAACCAAGTTAGGCCAAAAGCCTAAGCTTGGGGTAGTACGTATTTCTGACCGACATTACATTCATGTACCACACATTCATTCTAGTTGTCGGTGTTCATCCTCTTTCATTGTATATCCATGTTTAGTTTTATTTTGCTTTCTTTTGTGTGTTTGAAAAACTTTGAAAATCCAAAAAAATAGTTTTCGTTTCTTTTTGGCTTTTCTGTCTTGTTTAGTTAGTTTAAAAGAAAACCCAAAAAGATTTCTCGTTTCTTCTTTTGTGTTTGTTGAGAGTTTTTCGGTGTAAATAGTTTTTCTCGCTTTTCGTTTTTCTTCTTTCGTTTGCTTTCTTCAGAAAAACTAAAAACTCCAAAACCATTTCAGTGTGTTTCTCTGAATTTCTTTTTGTTGAGTAGTCATAAGGAGAAGACCCCGCTATTATCTCTCATATGCTTTGTTGCTAATCTAACAAAGAGCCAAAATTACCTTGTCTTCTCCTTCGAATAAATGTTTGTAGATTTCAGCTTAGTCCATGACACTATTGCACTATTATTATTATCACATCATTCGATCGTGCAAGTGAAAGGCCATAATGACGATATTTTGATGAAGTGACTGTGGCAAAGAAAAGCTGGTATGAACTCTTCTTGTTTTCCGTTTTTGTAAATATGTTTAACTCAATAGCCCTGATTCAGCATATTATGAGTAAACATGTTTGTGATGACAATTAGATATCATAGTTGCTCATGCCATGCTTAAGTAGCTAGGAGTGGATAATGATTTATCTTGTGTGTCAACATGCATTAAAATGGTTGTGATGTAGTATGTTAGTATGGTATCCTCCTCTGAATAATTCAAGTGGCTTGACTTGGCACATGTTCACATATGTAATTGATTCAAAACCAATGCAGCCTTCGTGATATTTATGTTCAGGGTGTTTATATCCTACTCATGCTCGTGTTCAATATTAATTATTCACAGTGCATGATTATGACCGTTGTCACTCTCTAGTTGGTCGATTCTCAACCTATTTTCTAGCCTTCGCCTGTACTAAGCGGAAATATTGCTTGTGCATCCAAATCCATGAAACCCAAAGTCGTTCCAGATGAGTCCACCATATCTACCTATATGCGGTATTACTCTGTCGTTCCAAGTAAATTTGCATGTGCCACCTCTAATCATTCAAATAAACATCTGTTTTGTGTGCCCGTACCGCTCATGGAGCGACGGGGCGGTCAACATCTTCCATGCTAAGCGGGTTATTCTCATGATGAGTGTTTATTCACTTGTCATTGCACAAGAGAGGCTGGTAATTGGGATGCCCAGTCCCGTCAAACAAAAACAAAGAAAAATATAATAAAAAAACAAACTCCCCCGGAAAGTTGATTGTTTGGAGGGCACCCATGAATTCGGATAGCCATGGCGTGTGTTTGTTTGGTGGATGGGGAGTAAACCTTTACTTTTCTGGATGGGAACCGCCAATAATGTATTTAGCATGGAAGATATTGAAATCCTTTGTCGTGACGTTGACAGAAAAAGCTCAGCACTCAAAATGTATTCATCTCTGTTTTAAGCTTCGAGCTCTGGCACCTCTGTAAATCTCTGCTTCCCTCCGCGAAGGGCCTATCTATTTACTTTTATTATTGAGTCATCACTTTCTCATTCAAGCACCGATTTTGTGAGCACTACTATCATTCTTAGTTTAACATGCATTGAGTCTAGTTAATGTTGGATGTGAGCATGACGGGATCTCTTTTACCCTGAATTACAATGTTTAGTTACTGCTTGAACTTCAGAGGTGCTCTGCATTTATGTTTTGCGGTCTCAGAAAGGGCTAGCGAGATACCATGTTACCATATTATATCATGATTGTTTTGACAATTGTTGGCATCCGAGATATCTTATCATTGCTCGCTAGTTGGTTATGTTATTGTCATGAGTAAATTTTAGACCTAAATGTTATCATTCATATGGTTAGTTCATAATCTTTGCTGAAAACTTGAATACTAGTAAAGCATATATACAGCAACAGAACAAAAGAGTT
Organism: Elymus sibiricus; assembly: GCA_039707655.1. NCBI lineage: Eukaryota > Viridiplantae > Streptophyta > Magnoliopsida > Poales > Poaceae > Elymus > Elymus sibiricus. The sequence continues at coordinate 366,303,702 of CM077670.1, read as the reverse complement.
TGTAAAAGTTTTTCTTTATCACGTTCAGTTTGTCAACAGAATTGCTTGAGGACAAGCAATGAGTTAAGCTTGGGGGAGTTGATACATACCAAATGTATCTACTTTTCCAAACACGTTTGCTCTTGTTTTGGACTCTAATTTGCATGATTTGAATGAAACTAACCCGGACTGACGCTGTTTTCAGCAGAACTACCATGGTGTTATTTTTGTGCAGAAATAAAAGTTCTCGGATTGGGTTGAAAATTTACGGAGAATATTTCTGGAATATATAAAAATTACTGGAGGGGGGCTACCCAGGAGCCACGAGCTCAGGGGGCGCGCCCACCCCCCCCCCAGGGCGCGCCTAGTGAGCTCGTGGGTCCCACAGACCTCCGTTTGCCCTAATTCCAACTCTATAAAGACCGTCTCATCCAGAAAAAAATCAGAGAGAAGAAATCATCGTGTTTTATGAGACGGAGCCGCCGCCACCTCCTGTTCTTCATCGGGAGGGCTGATCTAGAGTTCGTTTGGGGCTCCGGAGAGGGGGATTCACCGCCGTCGTCATCATCAACCATCCTCCATCGACAATTCCATGATGCTCACCACCGGGAGTGAGTAATTCCTTCGTAGGCTTGCTGGACGGTGATGGAGTTGGATGAGATTTATCATGTAATCGAGTCAATTTGTTAGGCCTTGATCCCTAGTATCCACTATGTTCTGAGATTGATGTTGCTATGACTATGCTATGCTTAATGCTTGTCACTAGGGCCCGAGTGCCATGATTTCAGATCTGAACCTATTATGTTTTCATGAATATAAGTGTGTTTTGGATCCTATCTTGCAAGTTATATGCACCTATTACGTGTTATGATCCGCAGACCCCAAAGTGACAAACGTTGGGATTCACTCCGGTGATGACCGTAGTAGGAGGAGTTCATGTATTCACCATGTGTTAATGCTTTGTTCCGGTTCTCTATTAAAAGGAGGCCTTAATATCCCTTAGATTTCCTTATGGACCCCGCTGCCACGGGAGGGTAGGACAAAAGATGCCATGCAAGTTCTTACTATAAGCACGTATGACTATATACGGAATACATGCCTACATTGAATTGATGAATTCGAGCTATTGTGTATCGCTCTAGGTTGTGACTGTTACATGATGAATGTCATCCACACAAATATCCATCGCTGATCCAATGCCTACGCTTTGCTCATATTGATCTTTGCTAAGTTACTACCGTTGCTGCTGCTGTTACAATCACTACAAAATAGCTACTGTTACTGTCCTTATTACTATTGCTACTGTTACCGCCACTATCAAAACTATCAAACTAATGTGCTACTAAACACTTTGCTGCAGAGGTATTACTTTCCAGGTGTGGTTGAATTGACAACTCAACTGCTAAGGCTCATAAATATTCTTTGGCTCCCCTTGTGTCGAATCAATAAATTGAGTGAAATACTACCCTCGAAGACTGTCACGATCCCCTATACTTGTGGGTTATCAATAAACCAGATGAATGCTGAATTGTAGGATATCTCAAAATGTGATTTGGATTCCTTCTACCTAAAGTTCAAAGACAAAGTGTTTGTCACAAATAATGAACACTTTTTCGAGGAGTTTTCTCGTCAAAGAAATAAGTGGGAGGACAGTACAGCTTGATAAAGATTATTGAATCTCTGGCAGAAGTGAGTAGGATTAACAAACCGGAAGTTGTTCCGATAAATTATCTGCAAAACTAAACCGTAAGTTACTACATTGGATGTAGAAACTCTAAAGCTTGTAACTGGACTATGAAGATCAGGAAAATTTATTGAACTTCCTGAAATTTCACAATGAGATATTCATCTTAGAAGAAGGATGAACCTGCGCACTACAAGGAAGCGATGGCGGCACCCAGCTCAAAGGAATGGCTCATAGCCATGCACACCGGAATGGAGTTCATATACAATTAAGTTTAGAACTTGGTTGATACTCTATAAGGTATAGACTTCGTACACAACTATAAGTTTGGAACTTGGTTGATCCTTTAAGAGATATGAAGTAAATAGCATGGATATCAAAACTAGTTTCCTAAATGGAAAGGATGTATGAATGATACAACCGGAAAGTTTTGAAATCCTCAGAATACCGGATGAATGTGCAAACTTCAAAAAGTTTGGAGATAAAATCAAATGAGCTGAAATTAACATTTTAATCTTGTTAAAATGATAAAGGAACAACTGTATATAAAACTCAGTGGGAGCTATATAATATTTCTAATCTCATATGTAAATGACATATTGAAGAATGGAAATAATATAAAAGTTTCTGAGCACGACAAAAAGGGTGTTTCCAATGAAATAGTAAAACAAAATATTGGGCATTAAAAGATCTATAAAGATAGATCAAAATGTCTGATTGAGCTAAACTAAATTTATGTATTTTGACAAGGTTTAAAAGGTTTAAATGGAGAAAATATTTTCTCCCAATGTCACATAACAGAATGCTTATGGAAAATCAGTTGATAAGCATGGATGGATGAATAAATTCATCATAGTTATGATATATAAAAGGCCAAAAAGTTCTACTAAGTGTTAGTAACAGATATTAAGGACCTCAAAAGAACCAGTGTATTATTTTGAGGACATGAAGTGGAAGTTCATTATTAGAGAATATATGAACATTAACTTCATGACTGATATAAAATTGGGCAATGATAATTGTTTAGAATTATGAATGATAGTGTTGGATCTATGATGATAGTAATATATGTTTGAAAACATTAGATGTTTCATAATTGTCTGAGTCAAGAAATGTCTTGACATAATTGGATGATCAAAATTATGTTGCAACCAATAACACTATATTTTGAATACAGTTAATCAAGAAGAGTCTTGATGCAATTGGTGTGATCCAAAATTGTGATATAACCAATGAGTCTATATTATGAATATAGTTAATCAAGAAGAGTCTTGATGTAATTGGTGTGATCCAAATTATGATAAAATCAATAACATTATATTATGAATATAATTAATCAAGAATAGTCTTGATATGGTTGTTGTGATTCAAGATGCAATGAAACCAATGACATTAGATTATGAATAAAAATGTCATTGCTCAAAGCAAGATGAATCGAGATCATAAGAATCAGATGTGACTAACACAAATATTACATGGTTTTGAATATGTCAAAACTTATGACAAAGGCTCTACCACAAGCAAAGCATGAGCAAACACCAGATAGGCCATAGGTGTTCAAAGTCTATGCAACTAGATTATTGACTCTAGTGCAAGTGGGAGACTGTTGGAAATATGCCCTAGAGGCAATAATATTTGTATTATTATATTTCCATATTCATGATTAAAGAGTTTATATTTCATGCTATAACTGCTATGATCCTGGAATATGCAATTCAGTGGAAAATTCATATGCACGTGTGGAATGATAAACGGTAAAGAATAGGTTCCTAGTCTCGCCTCTAAGACTAGCTCAAGTGTTGTTGGTGATCACGTTTTCTGGATCTTAGGATATCGTTGAGTGTAACGATAGTCCTAAAACAACATTGAGAGTATGACGTTGGAAGAACGGTCATATTGAATCGACCCAAACTTGTATGTTATACTTTGTGATAATATCATCTGAAATCAATTGTTATAACACCAACAACACGGAGTGTTAGCATGCGTTTTAGTTCCTCAGACCATGAGAGTATCTCAGTCACTTCCTATCGTACGGTGAACTTTTGGGTTGCTCAAACGTCATCTGTAACAAGGTGATCATAACGACAACTTTCAGGATCATCGGAAAGTTTGACAAGGGACTGGATAGCTCGAGAGTGGGATTTTCTCCTCCGACGATGGAGAGATATTCTTAGGGCCCTCTCACTGTGACGATATCCATCATCGTCTGGCCAGACACGGGTGACTACGTCACGGGGATGCCGGAATACTTCAACGAGAAAGAAGAACAAAACCGGTAACGGGTGCAACGGTATAGTGAGCATGGAGATGACTCAGGAGGATACCGATGCACACCGGGTTTTGTAAAGTATCGTGAAGCAAAGGGAACATCGCATGATAACCAAAGGTTCACTCGAATATCATTCGTGTGCTCATAGGGATCGATATGGACGTCCATGGTTCCGCTGTCGGTCATTGAACGAAGCGGTTTCATTCATGTCTATGGGTTACCGAACCTACGGGGTCACAAGCTTAAGGAAATCACGATCTGCTGAGTGTTAGTAGGACGGGAGTGATGAGAATATATTTGTGGAATTGTTTCATTAATATTCGGAATAGTTCCGAGAGGATCCGGAAGCGTTTTGGGGTCACCGGAAGGGTTTCGGCGAATATCGGGTAATACCGGGTATTACCGATAATTAATATATAGGTGGAAAATGTTTCCGGGGATGTTAAATTATATATAAAATGGTCTGAAAGTATTTAGAACATTTATATATTTAATTTAAAATCAACGGGCCTAAAAAGGCCAAGTGGAGGAAGGCAACTTGGGCCACCAAGGCCCAAGTGGGAGGCGCCCCCTTCCCTATGGAAGGAGGCCGAATCGGGGCAGGGGAGGAGGCAGACTCCTCCTCCCCTAGGCTGGCGCACCAAGGGGGACTCCTTCCCCCTTGGTGGCAGACCTCCCTCTCCCCTCTATCCTATATATACTTGAGGATTGGTGCCCTATTGAACACACAAGTTTGGAGCCTCCTCTAGTTCATCTAGCTCTAGTTCTAGTTGGTCCTAGTTGACTAATTAGAGCTAGGTCTAACCTCCTCTAATCCTCATAATTAGAAGCCCAGTGTGGTTCTAATCTCCTCCCTCTAATTCTCCGACGACGATTAGCTCTGGACGGCGAAGCGCTGCCGGATCGTGAAGGTTGCACGCTTGCAACCAAGTAGAGAGGCCGTGCTTTCGGTCTTCAGTTCGAGGGGCTGTTCGTGGGAGGTTCGCGGGATCGTTCATCGACGGTTCGAGGGACTCCAAGTATGATCTACACCGGCACGTTCTTCTTCCGCTGCAACTCGGTGACGGTAACGATCGTGATCACAACCCGTTATGCATCTTCATATTGATCCTGGTTGTGCGTAGGCGTGAAGTTTTTTGTTTTCTACTACGTTTCCCAACAGTTTTAAGGTGTGTGTTATGATTATATTCAGTTGAAGTGTGTCATTATGAAATGTATCATTCATCATTGGAAGGTGTTGCTTCTACCAAAAAAAGAAGAAGAGAGAGAGAGAGAGACAAAATAAAAGATGCACCACAGAGGTGCCACAAAAAAGGGAAAGAAAAAGAAAAATGTGAGGACGAGAGAAGGAGCAACACCATTATCCTTTTTAGTATACACCTATGCTTCAAACTAGCACCACTTCATGCATTGTCAAGTAGTAAGATTCATGAGCTTCATGTTTCATACTAGTGGGGAACTTACACTAAAGAACTTGGCTTGTATATTCCGATGACAAGCATCCTCAAAAGCTCGAGGTCTTCATGAGCAAGCAAGTTGGATGCACCCCCCAGTTAGTCCATAGGAGAGCTTTTATATATGCATAGCTCTATGTGCATCCTAGTTGCATGGCGATCTCTACTCCTTGTGTTAACATCGATCATAAGGGCTTCTCCATTGCCTAGTGGTCAGCTGCGTTGATGCAAGACTCTCTTTGTTTTTGACTTCTCAAAACTCCAATCATTATTCTATTTTCCCTTTAAGTGCGAGGCATAGGCTTGCGCTCAGTGCTGCATAGGTAGTTGAGCGGTTGAATAACGCAGACAAATGATCTTGCTATTGTACCTGGTATGCCTTGGGTTGGTATTTTAAGGCGATCACCGATGCATAATTTCTTTTGACTATGACGGTCATTGCTGTGTTCCTAACATAATTTGACATTCTCTCTAAACCTTTGGCAATGGGAATTTGGGCTTCACAAAAATATTTACCTCTTTCTCAACCTCCATGGCAGTAGAACTAAGGGGATAGCATGTATCACTCCCTTGCTAGTTAACTTTTGCATGCTCGCACGATGAACATGGATATCAGTTTCGGGGTTTGGTTCAATGTAAGCTTTAGAGTTGGTAACAGTGAGCTTTTGGTAGTCAACCTTCTTACTCGAGGACGAGTAAGGTTTAAGCATGGGGAGGTTGATGGCTCTATATTTTAAGCATTTTTAGAGCTCATTTGTTCCATGTTCTCTTCATATATCATGTTCCATTGAACCAAATAGTTGTCCATTATACATTATTACCGGTTTTTACACTTTTCATTGTGAGCATTGCACATTTGTGTTTTCATTTGGTTTTTATTAGTTTTCTTTGTTTTCTTATGTCTACAGGTGTTTTGGAGCAACCTAGGACCAAGCACGATGAAAAGACCAAGGACGGGGTCAATACGGAGGACTTATAGTACCAGACTTAGGCGTTTCGAAAGGCGGAAAAGTGATTTTTTTTCAAAAGTGCTCCAAATCAAGATCTAACACCACCGGCATGACGGCGTCACTCTCGCGAATCCAAGGAGCCGAAAAACGTCAAAATCGGAGTCTGTATGAAGAAATGACGACCGTTTTACCGGAGGAGGACAGAATGCAAGACGGCCATCCATGCGACCGCCCGCGGTCGTATGAGGTGATTTCAGCTCTGAAAGTTACCCTTTCAGACGGGATTCTTCACCGATTTCGTCCCCGTTTGTTCCCACGCGATCCTTGAACAATAAGGAAGGGTTTGGGAGAGGATAATGCTCATCTTGAGCCCTTGGATGCATCCCATCAACGGAGGAGACCGAGGAGGCGTCCTATATACGCACCTCCAACCCTAGTCGCCGCCGTCTCATCTCTCATTCATATCCAACACATCCAAGTTCATCTCCATTGCTGCTCCATCCACTACCATAAAAGAGGGGCAAGAACAAGGGAAGAAGAGGAGGCTCCACCACCGCAAGCACCGGCCTTCGGGGCCGGTGCCATCTCCACCGCGCCGGCACCTACACCGGCGCCGCCCTCGACATCACCACTGCCGGCGCCGCCGTCTCCACCAACACCGACATGCCTTCTCCCTTCACCGGCTCGATGATGGCTTGTAACTTAACCCTCTCCTTTATGTGTACCATTAACTTGTTTGAGTAGTTGCAATTGTTCTCGGGGATACGGATGAACTCTTTTATGATTAGAATTATTACTTCCATGCGGTCCAATATCTTCTTCTTACATGTTCGAGTTAGTATCCTTCACGAGTGTTGAGAGGAGGCCTCGCTCGCATTAGCGCCGTGATTGGCCGTGAAGTCGCTACTGTCGTTGTAGGGGTTAGGATGTTGAGGTAATTCGAGGTGATAGTAAAATCCTTAATTCTATGCCTTTGCAATTGATAGGGGAGTACAGGTAAACCCACATCTGGCTGCGTCCATGGGGAAACCCTTAATTAACCGTACGTGATAACCGGCGTGGGGAAGCTATGGTTGGTGGCGTATGTCTACGTGAGAGTAGAACATGTTCTGTACCGGGAACCGTCCACTTATGCATATGAAGAATAGATAGAGGATACGATAGAGAGTGTTTGCTCCGCACTTGTTGCGCAGGTCATATTTGTAGTAATGACTTCGGAACTCTCGAGAACACTTTACTGCTCAAGCACCATCTCCACTAACGTAGTATATTTTATTTCCTGTTTTTACCTTCTTGTTCGTAGTGTAGTAAAACCCTTTTATTTTGTTTCCCTAGCAACCGATAGAGTAGACTATTTCCAAACTCTGGTTTGGGTTCGTACGTAACTGCGTTAAGTGACAGCATAGTTGCGGGGTCTGTGGTGCCTTCCTTTCCGCTCCCTGTGGGTTCGACACTTACTTATTACAAAAGTGCTACAACATCCCTGTGCACTTGCAGGTCATCAGCGAGGTGCGATTGGCTACGGCGGATCTCGATGCCTCTTCGTCGATGGGCAGCTTCGATGGTGGTGGTGGTTGGTGAGCTTGCCGGCGCCGGTGCGGGATGATGTGCGACCGAGGTGGTGTGGGAGCTTGGGTGAAGACCCTGTCTCGCCCTTGTGCCGTGACCAGCGATGGCGGCGGCTGTGGCCGTCGTTGACCTTCCTAGAGGCATCACTGCTTTGCTGCGGCACCCCTCCCGCACGGATCCGGCCATCTTGGCCTCTCCAGGGGAAACCCTTGATCTTGTGTGATCGGACGATGGCGGTGCTTTGGTATCGTTTTCCCTCTTGGGGACTTCATCTTGGAGCTCGGCATTGGCAAGCGGGACTTGTGGTTGGCAGCGGTTGTGGCGTCCAGGCTTCTGTGGCAACGATGATGGTGGGAGCGATGTCGGCGACGCGGCAATGGTTGAGGTAGTCGGCTCTTCTCCGGCTTGTCCATAGGATTGCCTCAGTTTGTTTGCTGCTGTGAAGTCGAAGCTGCGGCGGTGGGGCCCTGCGGTGTACGATGACTGGCTGCAGGTGGCCCGTTCGGTGATCTTCCGTGGCGCCAGCCGTGCCTGGTTTTGTCCTTCGTAGTTCTCCGTCAGAGTCGGAGCTACGTTGTCTGGTCGCAGGTGGCTGAGTTTTGGATCTTCTTACAACTTCACACGACCTCTACAGTGTGGGTTGAGCCGACAATCGCCTACTGCGAATTTAGAGTCGTTTACTCAGGGTTTAGGGATGGCGATGACGCCTCTAGGGGAGGAGTGATGACGATGACGCCTGCGTGCTGTCTCGACCAGGCCCTCTTTAGAGTGGTGTGCGTGCGGTATTTTGTGTGTGCCGCTCAGCGGTTGTGATGATTTTCGCCCGGTTTTCCACAATCAACTGGGCAAGCTGGTTTTCACTCGGTTTTCCCTAATTAACCTAGCAACTCTTTTCTTCTTAACTCAGCCACCAGTTGTATTTAGTTCCCCTCAAAAGAAAAGAAAAAAATCCTTACATTGCACAATTCAATTTTGCACGAGTTGTATTTAGTTCCCCTCAACAAAAAAAAGCCAGTTGTATTTAGTAGCCGCTAAAAGAAGGTTCTAGTTTAACAGGAGTTAGGTGACTCATTCGACTGTCATGTGCCATAGGGTTAATGCCAAGACAGAAAACAGAGAAGGGTATATATGAAAAGAAAAACTGGCAGCTCTTCAGTATTACTCCCTCCATCCCATAATGTAGACGTTTTTCTGACACTACACTAGTGTCAAAAAACGTCTTACATTATGGGACGGAGGGAGTACTGAATATGCATAAAATCCTTCACAAAGTTGTATTTGCTATTTGACACCATTATGTATACATACGACGACTTTATATTTCCATGCTGAGATACTGACACCCAAACTGGTTCCGGGTTGCCGCGTTTGCATGCAGGGTCAAAGCACAGCAGCCAAAGTTGTGCGATGGCATGATTCTCATCCTTGCGTTTACGGATTCGCGGTGCTCATTTACAAGATTGTCCTGTCCCATGAGAAATTATCGGGATAAAGTGAACATCCTTCTCTGATGCTCTATCTAGCTTTTGCTAAAGAGGAGGCAGTGAAGCCATAGGCTTAATTAACAGAACATCTTTGGCAATTTCATGTCAAAACGAAACTTGACTTATATGGCTGCAATGATTTTCTTCAAGAATTGGCAAACAATATAAGAAAACAATGTCGAGTACAGAAAAAGCAAAGTTGGAAAATTAAAAAAAGAAACAATGGCAAACCTGACTAAGAGTAAACAGAGCAGGTAATGGAGATGGCGTTTGAGATGGTGAAACCTGATCGGGCATTATTAAAGCAACCTTATCATCTTCAACCATGCTGTTTGGAGGAAGACGAAGAGGTGGTGCATATTGCAGAATAAAGGTATCCAAATGAGTAGAGAACAAAAAGGTTTCCACGTCATAAGTACTAATTAGTTATGTGCACACAAAATCAACCTGGTTTAACATATTTGGGATTGGGAGGCTAGTAGCCCGTGAGGTACTAGTTAACTCTGGTGGCACTTCAACAACATTTTTTGCTGGGATCATACCAGAGGAAACCACTGCAACGACTGGTGTTTGAGATGCAGTGACATCTTTATTAGAAAAATCCGGATTTCCTTCAAGTTGACGAGTACGATCTTTAAGAAGAGAAGATGGTTTTACATCTTTCATGTCCACACTGAGGTTCTTAAACAAGACCTACAACCTCAAATAACCACAATTAGCTTGCGCAATTCTAAGCCAGATATGTCGACAGCACCAAAAAAATAGAATAAAGAATAGCGAGAACCTCAATGTCAAACTTCAGGTTCATCTTGAGATTAGGTTGATTATAGATCTCAGCAAGTAGGCTAAGAATACCCATTGTCCATGGATTTGGAGGACGATATGCTATACTTGAATTGCAAGGTTCAAGAATCTGTAAAGCACGTGAAGGAGTCGGAGCTGGCCGCATGGGTCGCGGGTCGGGGCGGCACACCGGCCGCGGCAATGGCCGTGGAGGCGAGCGGAGCAAGTACTCGTGGAAACGTGAAGACGGCGATGGCCACACCAACTCTACCTCGTCCAACGTCGCGTCGGCTTCGGGTGGCACCTCGCGCTGGGACGAGGCGGCGGCGCCGAAACGCCGCGAGATCCAGGACGGCGGAGTCTGGGTGCAGAAGGCTAAGGCGTTGTCGAACTCGGGGGCCAACGCCGTCGGACAACAAACTGCATCTCCGCTACGCCGTCCACAGGGGAAGCAAAACCCTGCTCAGGTGCCTCCTACCAAAAAATCCGATGCCTGTCCTATATGCAAGTCACATGAACATCCTCCTGCTCGATGCCCTCAAGCATACTGTGAAAGATGTAGCAAACTGGGTCATCTAGCTTCTGTTTGTGTCGAATTTTTGCCTTGGGAGTGCATGGCACCGATGTGTGCATTTCAATCTAAGGGGCAAGGCTTTTATTATATCCATGATTCTTGTACTGCTAATCAGCTTAAAGAGAGGGCCAACAACATTGTAGTTACAATTGTGGAGGGGGAAACTTCTACTCACCAAATGGAGTTAGATCTAAGTGCTTATTTGGCCACTGGATGGCGCTGCTCTGCTCATGCAATAGGACCTGGGGTGTTTGTGGTGCGGTTTCCTAATCCTCGTGCAGTTGCACAGATCTGCTATGTGCGGAGGGTGACTCTTAAAACTAGTGGTGCGGTAATTCATGCTACTCAGTGGTCGTCTGTAGTTGGATCAAAGGGAGTCATGGAAGTAGCATGGGTTAAAGTGAGTAATGTTCCTCTTGATAAAAGAAGTGAAAGAAACCTGGCGTATGTTGCATCCTTGGTAGGAGTTCCATTAGAAATAGATGCTGCTACCTTGCATCGTCCGACTTCTGCTCGGGTTCGATTAGGGTGCAAAAATGTGGATGAGATTCCTGTGATTGCTGAGGCTGTTCTTGGGGGACACTTTTATGATTTCTTTTATGAGGTGGATCAAATCCTAGTGAGGGATCCTGACAGAGAGAAAAACGCTATTCAGGCATCATCTAATGCTGATAAAAATGCAACAGAACAGCCGGTATCTTGATCGACTCCTGGAGCTACCCTGGGTGGTTTCTCTACTGGGCTTGGAGGGAAATCTCCCTTTATTCCCCAGGGAGGGAAACAAGACCCCATTCGGGAGTCACAGGAGAGTGTGGAGTCTGATGATTCACTCCACACTACTCTGCTCATTGATTCCATGGCTCAAGAGATGGACCATGAAGAAAAAGTGAGGCTCTGTAATGGAAAAACTCTTGTTCTATGCATGAGTAGTATTAAAAAAACGTACTCTGATGCTGTGAAATCTTCCCACCAGGTTGTAGAGATAACTGATCAGTATGATTCTACTCTGAATGTTACTAATGAGTACAAGGTCGAATCGCCTGGCACTGAAATGAACATTGAGGTGATTCCTATCCCTCCTCTGGTTACTGAAGAAAACCTCCGTTTCAGTCTGCGAAATGTGCAGAACAAGATGGAGAGGGTGGATGAAAAGGCCATGGCAGTGGCGAAGAAGAGAGATTGAAGGTACTCCCAAAAACCCCAACTCTTTTGATACCTTGTCCAATCCTGATCTTATTCTTAGAGCTGTTAAAATGGGGGTTAATATACCAGATGTTGATTTTGCCAGCATTGATATTCTTAGGGAGCTTGAGAAATGTAGAAATATGGAAACCTTAAATGACAAGTGTACCCAACCTGATCCAGGGGATGAAACTATGATATTAACTAATGCTAAAGGGGACCAGACACCTCTAAGTATGAATTGGGGTGATGAAAATGATATAGATGATGATAAGTTTACTGTTGTTCGATCTAGAAAGAAAAAGGAGAGAAAGACCAATGTTATTATAGCCAGACCTATCACTAGGAGCCAAAAGGGGAGAGCTTCCTTGCATAATGAGACTGGTAACTCCACTCTGCTTCCTAGTAGAGTTACCAGGAAGGGGGGTGCCATAAAGAAAAAATAAATGGTCTCTTTTGGAACTGAAGAGGAGCAGGTAAGAAAGGGATGACTACCTGTTTCTCTGACATTACCAGAGATCATTCCCTTGATTTTATTGGTCTACAAGAGACCAAGAAGAAGAACTTTACTCCTAAATACTTAAGGAAAATTGACCCCTTTGACAGATTTAATTGGAATTGGATTCCTTCTATTGGCAAAACAGGTGGGATTTTGTGTGGGGTAAAAAAAGAATCCTTGGAAGTTGTCTCCTGGACAGTGGGTAGCTATCTCCTACAAGCTAATGTGTTTGATGTGAGGCTTAAATGCGTATGGACCCTTATAGTGGTCTACGGGGCAGCACATGACGATAGAAAAGACGACTTCCTCACGGAGTTGGCCTCGGTTTGTGCTCACCTTGGAGTCCCCTATGTGATTGGTGGTGACTTTAATATCATGCGGGAAAGTAGTGACAAAAATAAAAACCTAGCCCGCTCCCAATATGTGGATAAGTTTAATTCAATTATTCACTCTCTGAACCTTCGAGAGATACACATGGGAGGGGGGAGGTACACTTGGACCAACAAACAAAAGCATCCTACTCTTGAGAAGCTGGACAAAGTTCTTATGAGTTTTGATTGGGAAGATTTATTCCCACTAGTTGCTGTCTGCAAGCTAGTGAGAGACGTTTCTGACCATAATCCCTTGCTTTTATCCTCGGACCTAGTGAAAAAAAGCCCCCTTCACCACCGTGAATTTAGATTTGAATTAAGCTGGTTGAAGAATGAGGATTTTTACATTAAAGCTAAGGACATCTGGGAACAGCCAGTTTACTCTAATGACCCAATAGATATCCTCAATATTAAGTTGAAACGCATCAAAAAATATTACAAAGGCTGGGGATCCCACTCCTTCGGCCATGCTAAAAAGAGGAAAAAAATTATTAAACAGGAGTTGGAAGAAATTGAGAAAAAAGAAGAATCTGGTCCCCTTGATCCGGAATTGTATGAGATGAGAACCTCCCTGTGTGCAGAACTTAACGAAATCCTTGCGGACGAAGAGCTGTTTTGGCTGCAACATTCGAATGAGCGCTGGTTGCTCAAAGGGGATCAAAATACTGCCTATTTTCATCGCATAGCCAACGGGAGGAAAAGAAAAAATACTATCCACTCCCTTACAGATGGGGACGTGGTTATTGAGGGTACACAGAACCTTCTAGCTCATGCCACTGCTTTTTACAAAGATCTATTCGGCCCGACCAGAGGAAACCTATTTCATATGTCCCCAGATGCCTGGACCGAGGAGGAAAGGCTTACTGAGGAAGATAACCTTATCCTTACCAGTGAGTTTATGGAAGAGGAGGTTAAAAAATCCCTGTTTAGTATGGATAGCAACAGAGCCCCTGGTCCAGATAATATCCTAGCTGAGTTTTATAAACACTGCTGGGATTTTTTAAAGTTGATATAATGCGCCTGTTCGAAGCCTTCCATAATAACACACTGGATGTTGCACGCCTGAATTACGGGGTTATTACCCTGATCCCAAAACTGAATGGTGCCAAAAAAATCCAGCAATACCACCCTATTTGTCTCCTCCGATGCCCCTATAAGTTGATTACCAAGGTGCTGGACAACACAGTTGCTGTGTTTGCTGACAAACTTATCAGCAAGCACCAAAATGCATTTATTAAACAAAGAAATATAATGGATGGAATTCTTACTCTTCATGAGGTTTTGCATCACACGCACCACAAGAAAAAAGTTGGAGTGGTTCTGAAATTGGACTTCGAAAAAGCCTACGATAAAATAAACTGGGATTTCCTGCTCGAATGTCACCGTAACCGTGGCTTTGGGGCGACCTGATGTGGGTGGGTTGAAAAAATCCTACACAATGGCACAGTGAGCATTAAGCTTAATAATGAAACTGGCCCATATTTCCAAAGTCACAAAGGGGTGCGTCAAGGCGACCCCTACTCTCCTTTCCTGTTTAATCTGGCCGTCGAAGCCCTCTCGAAGATGATCCTTAATGCTCAAAAAGCAAAACTACTTACTGGTCTCGCACCTGATTTGATTGACGGTGGAGTAGCTATTCTACAGTACGCAGATGACACTGTCCTCTGCTTCAAACATGATAAAGAAGCTGCTGTGAATATTAAACTCCTCTTATATATGTTTGAGCTCATGTCAGGACTTAAGATCAATTTCCTTAAGAGTGAAATCCTTTGTGTGGGAGGGGATGAAGACACTCTGTCCTTTTATGCTGGGTTGTTCAATTGTAGTATTGGGCACTTCCCAATGAAATATTTGGGAGTCCCAGTCATATTTTCAACTCTCCGTAGCCTGGATTGGGACTTTGTGGATGAAAGATTCCTTAAATGCTGCGAGTCATGGATTGGGAATGCGGCGTCTTCGGGGGGGAGACTTATCCTTCTTAACTCCTCGCTCACTAGCATTGTCTACTATTACATGTCTATGTTTTTGCTTCCTAAGATGGTGATTGAGAAATTAGATAAGCATCGTAAACGTTTCTTCTGGCAAGAACATGAGGGCCGCAAACGGTACCATTTGGTGAAATGGTCCAGAATATGTAGATCCAAAGAAAAAGGGGGCCTGGGGGTGAAGGACCTCCATAAGCAAAATATCAGCTTACTTACTAAATGGTGGTGGAAACTAGAAACACAGCAGGGCCTTTGGCAAGATGTGATTCGGGCCAAATATTTTAAAAAAGATACGGTTGCCTCTGTGAAAAGTAAATTTGGTGACTCTCCGATCTGGAAAGCCATTATGAAAGTCAAAGATTATTACTTTGCTGGTAGAAAAGTGGTTCTGAATTCTGGTAACCTCGCTAGAATGTGGGTTGATCCAGTGGGTAATGAGCTTCCTCTGCGATTGTGATTCCCTATGCTCTACAACATTTGCAATGATCAAGAGATCACAATTGCCAAATTTAAAGAGGGAGTTGATGATGGTTTTTTAGGAGACGACTCCATCCTCCTCTGCTTGAACAATGGAGGGAACTTGAGTCCACTGTGGGCTCGTGGTCGCTGTCTGGCGAGTCTGACCAGATTGTTTGGGCCTTGGGGAAGAAAAGTAAATTTACGACCAAATCAATCTATGAGTATTTGGAAAGAAATATGGTAGGCTGCAATTATAAGTGGATTTGGAGATCAAAAATACCTCTAAAGATACAGGTCTTCCTTTGGCAACTATTCCAGGACGCTGTTTTGACTAGAGATGTCATGAGTAGACGGAACTGGATGGGGAGACCTACTTGCTCTTTTTGTGCTGAAAAAGAAACTTCCCAGCATCTCTTCTTTACGTGCCCAGTGGCTAGAGTTCTATGGAGGACTGTAGGTTGTATTCTGGATACAGATTTATGCCCAAACAATATCTGGCAGTATTTTTCTTGGTGTTACACCTTTCTCCCTGATGGGGAGAAGTTCTATACTTTTGGTTTAGCTGCGCTATGTTGGGCAATGTGGAAATGCCGCAACAGGGCCACCTTTGAATTCAAAATGTTGAGATCCCCCTTTGATGTAGTTTACTCTGCTTGTGGCTACCTTAACTACTGGGCAGGTTTAATGGTGGGAGCTGATCGTGAGGCGATGGAGCGTGGAGCCAAGATGCTGAGGACCAACTCCTCGACCATGATGCGGATCTGTGCGGCGCCAGGGGAAACGATGACGAACTGAAGCTTGCATGCTCCTGGGCGCTGATTAATAGCTAGACCCCCCTGGATATCTTCTTTTGTAGGATTATGGTCTTTTGGTCTTTTGTGAGCCGTGTTGGTCTTCTGCTCCTGCGTGAGCATGTGTCCTGGCCTGAGATTTGCCTTAAAAATTGTGTGGTCTTGTTGCTAGAGTGTTAGTTGTTGCCAGTTCCTATGGTGTCACTAGGTTTTCGCCCCATGGTGAACTGCTCGATGACGAGTGCTTACCGCGGGTTTCCCAGTGATGCTTTGAACTCGCTTTCCCCTTTCTAGGTTTCCTTTATGCATTCAGACTGATGTATTTCCGTTATATTTTTTTTTGAAAAGGAGGATGTACCCCTGGCCTCTGCATCTGGGCGATGCATGCAGCCACTTTATTAATTATTCACAAAGACTTTACAAAGTAATACATCAGTAAGCCTGGATCCACCATCTTGGTAACACTTGTCGCTACTCCTATCCCCTTGATGCAGGGGTGCCGAATGTCCGAGCCTAATACCAAACAGACATCGCACCAAAACCTAACATCTAATGCCGGGTGCCCCATCCCAGCCACATACCGGGACTGGGTCACACACCGGTCCGGCGCACTCACCGAGGCTGCCGCCGCCGTCTTCCACCGATCCATCTCCAGAGCAGGGACTGGCACATAGACCTTGCCAAGCCTGCCGTCGACGCCACCATGGCGCCAGATAGCGCCACCGCCCTGCGCTCGTCCATCCAGCCGCATCCGTCGTCGATATCTAGCTGCACCATGCCGCCAATACTCGTCGTCATCGACGCGGTAGATACAACGCCGCACCTCCTGACAACCTCCACACCGTCGCCGCTGCTGGAGCTACGCGGAGTCCATCACCCACAGCATCTCTCTGCCGAACAGCAGAACCTCCCAAGACGGCGCCTCCATGGAGGGTACGACGCGAAGGACGCCGCCGCCGCCCAATCCAGACTGAATTTTGGACTTTCGTCCAGGAGGGGTTCGGAGGTGGATAGGAGAGACCTCGACATCGCCTCCACGGAGGGTAACGGCGTCGAGAGACGTCGCCGATGCCGGACCGAACAAGCCGATCAAAGTTTCCTCCGGTCCCCATCCTATACCACCAAACCTCCGTCGGCTCCGGATCCGGCAATGGACTACGAACCGAAACCTGCAGAGATGAGAGAGCCATGGGGCTCAACCCACCATGAAGGAGGATCGAGAAGAATCCATCGTAGATCTCCAGGCGCCGAATCCAGCGATCCGGCGTGGTCAGCGACGACCACCACCACCCCGCGGCGGCCGACGGCGTTCAAGCCCAAGACCCAGAATTGGATCCGATCTGAACCCGGCAGCTCCCACGAACACCGATCTTGCCCACCACGCAGCCGTCACCACGCCGCGACCAGGCCGCCGCCGCCGCCGCGCCGCGCACAACGTCGCCAAGAAACCCGCCCGCCGCGCCGCCCGACCCCATGCTAGCCCGGTGCCCCGCCCGATCTGGCTACCCCGCGCCAGCCGCGACGGACAAGGGGGAGAGATGCCCCGCCGCCGCCCAGCCGGCCAAGCTTTGCCCGGCGGCGCTACGGACGGCGGCGAGGAGAGGTGGAGGCGGAGGAGGGCCGAGAGGACGGCGGCTAGGGTTCCCCCCTGGGTCGCCCGCGGGGGCGACACGAGGGGGACGGACGGACTTGTGCCGCGAGAATGTGAAGCACCATCTGGTCATAACGACAATCAACACAAAACAAAGGATTCTTTTAAATCAGATTAACATAAAAAGAAGAACCTTTGAAGTGAACGGAATGACTGCGATCATCAGCCCCCATTCATATGCCTTCAAAAAAATATCAGAATGAAAAATGTCAGCACAAGAAGAAGCGTTATATATATTTTTTTGAACGAAAAAGCAGCAGATTGCTGATTTTCATTGATGAAGTGGTAGAAGAAAACAGTTATAGGGAACTGGAAGGAAAAGAAGAATGAATCCATGCAAGGCGCCAGCAGCCACGCCTATAAACACTGGCAAATATCACAACTCAAGGTGGTTCAAAAAAGCTAGCCATGGGGGCTAGACCCGCCTGTACCCACACTCTAGCCTCGTCTATGATTCTAGAGTGCACCTGGGACGCCGTGCTAGCTCTTGCATTGAAGATCCGATCGTTCCGCTCTTTCCAGATGCACCAGGAGACCAACAGGCAGGTGGCCCTCCAAGTAGCCCTGTTAACACGCGGCAGCGATCGTGTCTGGCTTCTAAAGCGCGTTCGGAGGCGGGTACCAGTGGGCATCGCCAGGTCCGAGAATGGACTTCCCAGGGATTGCGCTGTTCTTGACCAGACCTGCATAGAAAACAGGCAGGTCGCAATGAGGTGCTGCGCCGTCTCGGGCGCTGCGCGGCACATCGTGCAGATCGGATCGTGATGTATTTGTCGGCGCTGAAGGTTGTCCACCGTCAGGCATTTTTTTAGAGAAAAGGCATACGCCCGACTTTATAAATAAAGCCATAAGACAGAGTCTCCCAGCACGACAAACCAAAGGACCAGAAAGTACCAGGCCACCGAGGCCAACAACCGGTGGCACGCAGGCCAAAAAGACAAAAGGCACGCAGGCTAACAACAAGTGTTCAAGGAGGCGCGCTGGCCCACAACCAACAGAAATCGGGTAAGTAGAAGACGTCGGGCTTAAACGACTCCACCAACAGCATCATCTGGAGACGACAGAAGAAGAGCAGAAGCCCGAACTTTGATAATCATCGCTTCCAGAGCATCCCGATCGGCTTGCTTAGTCAATAATTTCCACTGCTGCAAAAGGATAGACATTTTAAACAAGAAATCAGCAGACTTGTTAGGAAAGACACCCTCAATGGTGAATTTGTTCCTAGTAATCCAGAGCGCCCAACACAACGCGCTAAATCCAACCCAGAACAACCGCTTGGAAGCCCTTCGAAGGCCAGAAGAAACAAGGCGAAGCTCATCGAAGGAGTTGGGGCCCAAGAGACCTCTAGCCAGGACCGCACACAACACCAAGCCAGTTTGGCCAGCACACACCCAAAAAAGATGTGATTGGTATCTTCAAGTTGAGAGCAAAGGGCACAAAACACAGTCCCCGGCCCATTCCGTTTACGGATTTGATCAGCCGAAGGAAGCCGCCCCCTGAAAGCCTGCCAAAGGAAGATTTTAATCTTGGGAGGCACCTTGGCTGCCCACACATTCTTGAATTTAGAAGTGGGGATCCCAGAGATCAGACGCGAATATAAGGATTTAACGGAGAATTTCCCAGAAGCCACATGAGGCCAGACCACTGCGTCATCCTCCTCCGAGAGCGTAGGGTACAAGGCAGCAAGACGGTGCCAGTCACCCAACTCTACAGGAGAGAGGGATCTCCTGAGGCCAAGGTCCCACTTATTAGCAGAAAGCTCAGAGATAGAGATCTCGGGGTGAGAGCAATAAGAAAACAATACAGGAAAGGACGAAGCTAACGGGAAATCCCCGGACCACCAGTCTAGCCAAAAACGGGTAGAGGAACCATTCCCCACCACGAATTTAACATGATCCCGAAACACATCTCGAACTTTGATAAGGTCTTTCCAGAACTGTGAACCCTGAGAAGCAGCGGCAAACATGACGCTGCTAAAAGGGAAATATTTAGCTTTGAGAAGATCAAACCATAGAGTACCAGCGCAAGCCGTCATAATCCTCCACCACCACTTAATAATCATACACTTGTTCATCACCGCAGTGTTTAAAATGCCAAACCCCCCAAGGTTTTTGGGCCTACAGATAATATTCCATTTCACAAACATGTACTTTTGCTTGTTATCAGCCGCATTCCAATAGAAAGCACCTCTATGCTTGTCAAAACCATCATGCGTACCCTGAGAAAGACGGTAGAAGCCCATGGTGAACATAGGAAGGGAAGATAAGCACCCATTAATAAGACACACCTTTCCAGCGAAAGTGTTATATCTGCCACGCCATGGCATGACACGGTTCCCAACTTTGTTGACAAGAGGCTTGAATTCTTTTGCACACAGGTGGAAGGGGGAGATGGGGAGCCCTAGGTACTTAAAGGGAAAGGAGCCTAAACTGCAATTCAGAAGCTGAGAGACCCTAACAGCCTCATCATCAGACACACCAGTGACAATGACCTCACTCTTAGAGAAGTTAATTTTGAGCCCCGACAAGGCTTCAAAACATAACATGATAAATTTAAGGTGAGCAAGACAAGCATCGTTCAGTTCAACCATAATGATGGTGTCATCAGCTTACTGGAGATGTGTAATACCGTGGGGTAAGAGGTGTGACATGACAGGGGAGATGTGACCCGCAGCAGCTGCCCGCTCCAGCAAACAAGAGAGGGCATCTGCCACAAAATTAAACAGGAGGGGGGAGTAAGGCTCACCTTGCCGCAGGCCCCTACCATTGGCAAAGAACTTACTTATTTTTCCATTGACTGCAACCGCGGTGTGGCCCCCAGAGATCAATTGCATCACCCGATGGACATAGGCAGCATCGGAACCTCTAGCTAGTAAGAAGCACTTGTCGAAGAAAGTCCCAACTAACCGAGTCATAAGATTTTTCGAAGTCCAGCTTAAGAATAATAGCACGGGATCCTCTAATCCTGAGGTCATGCACGATCTCATGAAGGCAGAGGATACCGTCAAGAATAAGATGACCCTTCATGAAGGCAGATTGAGAGGGATTGAGAATACGGTGAGCAACAGGAGACAGACGATTTGCAAACCCCTTGGCCGGAAACTTGGCAAAATTATTGATAAGAGCGATAGGACGAAACTGGGAGATCACCTCAGCACCTTTGACCTTAGGAATGACAGACAAAATGGCGTAATTCAATCTCGAAATATCAACCGTCCCCAAACAAAAACCTTAGATAACAGAGCAGACCAGCTCACGTAAGACAGGCCAGAACTTTCTGAAGAAAGGGATCGAGAAGCCATCCGGGCCAGAGGCAAAGTTCAGATTAGCAGAATTAATGGCCAACTCAATCTCTTCAACTGAAAGAGGGAGCGAAAGTGCAATGTTTTCCTCCTCAGAAACACAACTGCAGTATTCCCAAAAGGAGGAGGAAAGCACGAAGCCAGAAGCAGGCCTAGCCGCCAGCAAGGAAGAAAAGAAGATCAGAGCATGATCAAGGATAAGGCTAGGATCAGAAACGCGCACACCGTCAATCAAAAGACCATCAATCAAACACCGATGGCGCCTACCATTGGCAATAGCAAAAAAATACGCAGTAAGGGAATCTCCTTTCAGAGTCCAACTGATCGTGCCACGCTGCCTCCAGTAGACCTCGGCCTGACGATGAAGCTGCATGAGGGCAGCCTCAAGATCATAGCGCTGCTGCCAGCCTGTGGCAGAGAGACCAGAGGCATCCGCAGCCGCATCCATTACCGAGACCCGACCTTGCAAGTCGAGGTTAAGTTTCCGAGCTTCTGCTGCCCTATTCCGACCCCAAACCTTAAGGAATTTGCGAATTTGGTAAGAGCAAATATGCCAATCGTCCATAGGCCCGGACGACCTCACCCTAGAAGCCAAGAGCGAACCAATCTTCCTGGAAATTAAATCACAAAACCCATCAACCAGTAACCAGGAAGCATCGAACTGAAACCTGGATGCCACAGACACGGACAAAACACCCAAATCCAACATAAGGGGGGAGTGATCAGACCCAATGTGAGAAAGGGCAGAGAGGAATGCCCACGGGAAAAGCGCCTCCCAGGGGGAGGAAGTAAAAACACGATCCAAGATAGACCGGACAGGATTAATCTGATGGTTAGACCAAGTGAAACGCGCACCTGTCCTGGGGATCTCATGAAGAGCACAGTCTGCGATGAAGTCATTGAAAGCATCCGCCAAGGGCCAAGAGAAATGAGACGGATTTTTGTCACTAGGGGCCCTAAGCAAGTTAAAATCACCACCAATAAGCAGCGGAAGGTTACAGGATTCTAACTTAGCCGTTAATTCATCCAAGAACAAATAAGAGAGAGAATGGTCAGCAGGACCATAAACCACCAGAACCTCCCACATAACATTGAGACTTTTATGAAACAGCACCATACTATCCCAGAAAATACCATGGTCGAAAGCAACAAAGTCAAAGGAATCCAGTTTCGCTCCAATACGAATACCACCAGAGTGCCTAGACGCCGACAGCCAGCGCCACACAAAGCGGTCAGCACCCGCAATGGAAGAGAGGCATTTTCCCCGCAGCAAGATCCAGGCGAAGGATTTGGCGCGCGGTGCCACCTTGGCCGACCAGATGATCTCCTTATCGTTGGTCGGGATGGCTCCTTGGAATATTTTGTGGTAGGCCGAGGCCGCCGTGTACTTGCCGTCCGCTGTCCACTTCCAGCGCAAGTTGTCTGGCGTTCCCTTGCGTAGCGTGATGCCCGCAGCCACCTCCCAAAGCTCGCATAGCTGGTGGAGCACTGCCGCGCTGGGGTTTGGCGTAACATAGCTCAGCCAAGCATTGCCCTCAAGCGCCGCCCGGAGCGTGAGCCGGCGTCCGTTGCAGTGCGCGAAGAGCTCTGGCCATCGGTCTGCCGGCAGGCATCCGTGTGCCCAGTGCGAGCGCCAGAAATTAGTCTTCCTCCCGTCGCCAATGATTATCTCGGTCGAGGCTCTAAATATACAATCGGCCGCCGGATCGTGAGGCAGCACCAACTATCGCCATGGCCTGGAGTCATCGGTTCAGCATGTCCACTGCCATCGGGCGCGCAGCGCGGCTCCTTGGCGCTGTAGGTCATGCACACGCAGGCCGCCAAATTCTCGTGGTCTGCAGACCTCCTTCCAGCTGACAAGGCACTTGCCGGTCGGAGATGACTCGTCCGCCGCCCAAAGGAATCCACGTCACAGCTTATCAATCATTTTAAGGAACCATATTGGTGGTGCGATCGCCATGATCCGGTAGATAGCCATCGCCGAAAGCACTGTCTTGACCAACTCGATTCTGCCAGGTAGCGCAATCAGCTTGGATTTCCACCCCCTCAATCTCTTTGCAAGGCAGTCAAGAATCGGTTGCAAGTCCTCCCTTCGCAGTCTTGCATCAGAGAGAGGGAGCCCGAGGTATGTGATTGGGAAAACCTTGGTCAGGCATGTCGTTTCCACGACTGCCTCCTCGGCCAGTTCCTCCGTGCATGTGATCGGTGTGGCGGCGCTCTTCGCCCAGTTCGTCCGTAGACCAGAGACCGACTGGAAGAAATCAAGCAATGTGACGGCGGCGTGCATCTCAGATCTTGAGGGGTTAATGAAGAGCATGACGTCATCGGCATACATTGAGATTCTGTACGGCATACGGATCGTGCCAATGCTCTGAAGGACCTGAGCGCGACTGGCAGCCTCCATGAGTCCAGCGAGGGAGTCCATGATGATGACGAATAGTAGCGGAGAGAGGGGGTCCCCCTGCCGAAGGCCTCTGTGGTGGCAAATTGTGTCAAATAGATCGCCATTGATGCCGATTTTGGTTGACGCAGTTGTGAGCAGCCCAGCTATCCAGTTGGTCCATCGGCGGCCGAAACCTCTCGCCCATAGCATATCGAGCAAGAACTCCCAGGAAACGGTGTCAAAAGCTTTGGCAATATCAATTTTTAGCAGGATGGCCGGCATTTTCTTCATCTTGAGTGTTTTGATCATGGCCTGGACGTACATGAAATTGTCTAGGATAGACCTCTTCTTTATGAAAGCACTCTGACAAGGTGCAATCAATCCATCCATTACTGGTTGCAGTCTTCTAGCAAGAATCTTTGCGATCAACTTAGCCACACTATGTATCAGACTAATTGGTCTGAACTCTGTTAGTTGCGAGGCCCCTTCCACCTTGGGCAGCAGGATCATGACAACAGTGTTCAGAGCCTGAAGATTTGTTGCGTTGCAGCCGGCAAATTTGGACAGGGCACTCATTAGGTCCTCCTTGATGATGGGCCAGCACCGTTGATAGAATAGGCCCGTAAAGCCGTCTGGCCCAGGTGCTTTCTCTGCGTTTACATCGTTGATTGCATCTAACACCTCCTGCTCGGAGATGTCGGTATCCAATTGCTGCAGCAGCTCGTTGTTGGGCAGGTACCCAAGGGCTTCAAAGTTGAGAGACGCCGATCTTGGCGCTGGCTGCCCGAGGTGGTCAGAGAAGAAATCACAGGCGAGTTGGAGTTTATCTTCCTGGCCCGAGAAAAGTTGTCCCTGATGCAGGAAGGATTGTATATAATTCTTTCTCCGTCTCGATGAGGCCTTCATGTGGAAGAATTTTGTGCAGGCGTCCCCTTCTCTGATCCATAGCACCCTTGCCCGCTGCCTCCAGAAGGATCACTGCAACGCGCTAATGCCTAGCAGGTGGACTTTCAGATTGTTGCGGAACCGGTGTTCATCAGGTGTCAGGTCTCTCGACTCTCTGGCCTTGTCTAGTCTGTATATCAATTCGTTGATCACATCCAAAGAGCGGCTCATCTGGTTCAACTTCCGGCTGTGCCAAGCCTTCAACGCTCGGGCCACCCGCCTCAGCTTGATGTGCAGCACCACATTTGCATCAGGCGAGGCGACCGGTTGCTGCCAAGCCGCCGCAACCACCTCGTCAAAACCCTCAATCTTAACCCAGTAGTTCTCAAAACAGAAGCGTCTGTTGTGCTTGAAGTCAGTGTCACAAGAGAGCAGCAAAGGGCAATGATCGCTGACCGCCGATGAGAGGCCTTGCAGGAGGCAGGAGGGGAAAAGGTCATGCCATCCCTCGTTGAACAGAACCCTGTCAAGCTTGACCCTCGTTGCATGTTGCTGCTCATTGGTCCAAGTGAAGGAACGGCCATGCAGGTATAGGTCCTTGAGCTCCATGTCCAAGATTTTTTTTAGAAAAGGAGGATATACCCCCGGCCTCTGCATCTGGGCTATGCATGCATCCATTTTATTAATTATTCACAAAGACCTTACAAAGTAATACATCAGTAAGCCTGAAGCCACCATCTTGGCAACACCTGTCGCTACTCCTATCCCCTTAATGAAGGGGTGCCGAATTTCCGAGCCGAATACCAAACAGACATCGCACCAAAGCCTAACATCTAAAGCCGGATGCCCCAGCTCAGCCACATATATACCGGGACTGGGTCGCACACCGGTCCGGCGCACTCTCAGAGGCTGCCGCCGCCGACTTTCACCGATCCATCTCCAGAGCAGGTACTGACGCATCGACCTTGCCAGGCCTGCCGTCGACGCCACCGCGACGCCAGACAGTGCCATCCTCCTGCGCGAGTCCGTCTACACGCATCGGACGCCGAGCCTCCACTGCGCCACGCCACCGAGATCCGCCGTCGTTGATGTGGAAGATGAAACACCGCTCCACCTCCTCCCTCTTTCTTCCAGCGCTGCTCCACAAACGATGCTCCCAAGAGAGGAAGGACACCGCAATGCCGCCATCGTCCGATCTGGAAGGCCAGATCCTAGGGTTTCCCCCGGAGCAGCACGAGTGGGTCAACAGTAGTTACACGACGATGCCTTCATCAAGGTAACGGCGTAGAACGCCGCCATCGTCCACCGTAGGCTCGGTTTTCACCGGCAACCATGTTTCCCCGACTCGCAGCTGGGGCTAGATGAAGCCTCTGGCCGACCACCTCCGGCGAAGAAGATGGCCACCACCACCACGCCCAGGGCCGGAGCCCCCGACGTCCTCATGTTGCGGGTCGAGCCCGGGAGCAGCATGCCATTGACGGAGTAGAGAAAATACAGGACAGCAGCATGCGCGGCCCGCCGAAGCCCATCTGGGCCCAGATCGGGCGCCCAAATCGCCGCCGCTGTAAATCGCCGTACGCCGCCGCCTGCATGCCGAACCTGGCCGCCGCCGCCCCGCGTCACAGCTGCAGATCCGGCCATCGCCGGCCGCCGCCGCCCCGGAGCCGCTGCTCCGGGAAACTTGCGCCACAGATCGGACGGCACGACCTGACGAGACCGCCGTCCCCACAAAGCTGCCGGAGCGACTCCGCATCACCGGGAGAAGCGGCCACTGGAGGTCGCGCCGCTGATCCAAAACGCCACCGAGCGCAGCCCCTCCCAGCCACGTCACGGCTGCGATGCGCGAGGGCCCCGCCGTCCCCTTCATCGGCGGCGCGCGGGGTTCCCCGGCGGCTGCCTCTGGGGACGACGAGAGGAGAGAGGAGGGGGAGGGGGTGGCGGCGGCTGGGTTCTAGGGTTTTCTCCCCCGGTCGCCTGGGAGGGAGGACGACGCGAGGGAGAGGCCTACAAGGTGACGATGTTGTTGTTGCTGCTAATCTGGTTAATCATCCTTCTGTTAATCTGGTTGTTCGACTGCAGCCTGACAGATTAGGTTGAAATCCCCCACGCAGATTGTTGGTCCAGGGTTGGCAGTCATGGTGGCCCTCAGCTCGCCCAAGAAATTGATCTTGTCTGCGTCGGCCTGTGGCCCGTAGACTCCAATGATCTGCCATGCCTTTCCTGATTTCCGGTGGGAGCATGCAGCCACGATAAAGCACGGATTACACTGCACCGAAGAGACGGAGATCTCGTCGTCTTTCCATGCCATGATGATCCCGCCGCGGGTGCCATCCGCCGGCTGGAAGCAGAAACCGTTGAAAGCGGGCCCGCAACATTCGCTGACGATCTCTCTGGAGACCATTGATAATTTTGATTCTTGGAAGCAAACGAACGATACATTAAACTGCTGCACTAATCTTCTAACGACACCTCTTCTAGCAGCCGAGTTCAAACCTCTAACATTCCAAACTAGCATTGGGCAGCTGTCCATAGGAAACTATTGCTTCGATGATGCGACTACGGACCCAAGGTCTAGGCAGCAGCACGGGAGGAGCTGCCCACGGCGGCGGCCTTGACACCGGGAGCAGCAGCGAGGGCCGTGAGCGCCTCGATCTGGGCCTGGGTGAGCGGCTGCTCGAAGGAGAGCTCGTAGCGGCGCATGGCGTTCTCCCCAGGAGCTCCAATGCCAAGCTTCTGCATGATCAGCTGCTGTGCGCGGGCCACCGCGTTGAGGGTGGCCGTCGTCTGGGAGGCCAGTCGCTCGCTGCGCCTCGGGTTGGAAACCGGGGATCATCGGCGGCGTGCCGGCTTTCTGGGCAGAGCAGGGCGCGGGAGGATAGGCGCCGCGGATGGCAGAGCCACGTCCGCGACGAACTGGTCAACCGCCGATCGAGGCCCCATCACCCTCTCTGCAAGCGGGCCCGGGACCGGCTGCACTGCCGGAAGCGATGCCGAAAGGTGTGTTGTTGTTGCTGTCTGCATGGGGTGGGCCACCGCTTGCTGAGCTGGCACATCGCCCGTGCCCCGGAGGGTCGTCAGCTCCCCGGCAGCCTCGTGGGTCCCATCCGCCAGCGTCAGCGCGCCCAAGGCAGGCGTGCTTGGCTGGTCTGGCGAGCAGACCTGCTCGTTGCCAGCGGCCGGGGCAGGGGCAGCAGGCGAGACGGACAGATGGGTCTGCCCGATGCCGCTGACCAGGGCAGCGGGCGAAGCCAACAGCTGGGTCTGCCCGATGCAGCTGAGCACGGCCACAGGCTCAGCCAATGGCGCAGCGCCCGGCCCCCCAGGCGAAACATGGGGGAGGAATGTTTCCTCCTGGCCGTCGTGGCTGGGTGCGCCAGTGCTTGCCCGAACAGGAGCTGGTGGCCCCTGCTGCGTGTTAGCCGGCGACTGGTCACATGGCACACGCGCATGTACGTCGGTCCCAGCGCTAGGGTTTGCTGGTGCCGAGCCCTCCGCATCCTCCATCGCCGCCGCCAGGGGGGAAACGTCACTCCCGCCGTTGAGGAAGCCGGAGATCTTGTCGTCGGTGACGATGGCGACCTGGCGTCCTTGGTACGACCCGCCTCCAGAGCCCTCCAGGCGCGAGAAGACGGAGGTGCGCCATGCTGCAGAGCGGGAGCCATCGATGCTCCCACGCGCCCACGGCAGGGGCCGCACGCCGATGCGGTCACCCTCCCTGCCCGATCCGGGTCCGGCGCGGCCATCCGCCACAGCGAACTCCTCCAGTTCGTCCAGATGCACCAGCACCAGGCCCGCCTGGGCGCGCGGGCATAGTGGTAGAGGCGTGGAGTGGTCGATCGTTTGAACGAAGCCGGCCGGCAGGCGCAGATGGTCGAGGGGGTCGATGTTGCGTCGTGGCTCATGGATGCCTAGCTCCACCCAGCGCGGCAGCTTGTCCGGCGTCTCCACCCATGCGTAGAGCACGAAGTAGGAGGTTTCGGTCTCGTGCAGCGACTCCACCTCGACGGCGTCGATCCGGACCATCGGCAGCATCTTGGCGACGGACGCCAGCGACCAGGACTGGAGCGGCACACCTTCCAGGAACAGCCGGGCCCGGAAGCGCAGGGTCTTGAGCTCGGAGCGCGTGCGCCACGAACAGCGAGCCTTGGCTGTCGTGGAAGACGCCGCGCCGGAAGACGGTGTCCCGCCAGTGGGGGTCGGTGAAGCGGGCGATGAATGAATCGAAGTAGTAGGAGACAAACACCGCCGCCGGCGGCAGCACAGGGAACTCCGCCATGATGGCCTCCTTGACCCTGGCCGGGTACATCCCCTCGGCCGCCACCGAGATGAGCAGCGCGGTGGCGCGCAGGCGGATCTCCCTATCCGCCATCTCCTGGGTGAAGTCGAAGAGTACCGAGGAGCCGAGCGGCCGACGGTCCGGGGCGCCAGGGAGCGAGGCCGCCGCCGCTAGGGACGACGAAGCGGGGAGCGAGGATGCCATGGCAGCCGGGGTGTCGGGGAAGGCGAGGCGCTCGTGAACGGGCGGCCGAGCAGCGAGCGGCGGCCCGCCGGAAGCACGTGGCCGTGGCGGGGGCGGGGGCTGGGCAGATCTGCGGCCCTGGAGTGGCGGCAGCGGCTGGCGCGGGAGGTGCTTGAAGTGGCAGGTCTTGCGAAGGTGGCCGAAGCGGGCAGTGGATGCAGCGGACGCGGTTAGTGCAGCGGCCAGTAGGATGGGCGGGCTCGAGACACCTGTGACAACGGCCGACGAGGTCAGCTCTATAGGAGTAGTGGAAGTGGTGTGGCGTCGCGGCCCTAGCCGGTGGAGGTGGTGCCTGGCTGCGCCTACGAGAAACCAGCTGCCAGCCCGCCCCCTCGTCATCAATGGTCTGGCTGGGGCGCAGGTCAGAGCTGGCAGCCATCGGCCCAGCAATAACCACGGCGGCAGCAGCCGAGGACC
Source organism: Elymus sibiricus (assembly GCA_039707655.1). Taxonomy (NCBI): domain Eukaryota; kingdom Viridiplantae; phylum Streptophyta; class Magnoliopsida; order Poales; family Poaceae; genus Elymus; species Elymus sibiricus. Next base: position 366,274,510 of record CM077670.1, on the reverse strand, counting down.
CGGAGGCATGGGGCGCCGGCAGGGCACCCGCAGCGGGAAGCGCGGACCCGGCCATACCCTGCTTGACGACCGAGGCGAAGGACCGCGGGGTCGAGGGTGAGTCGCCCCCCTCAGATCCACTATCCGAGAGGCAAAGGCGCGCCTCAGAGCCAGGCGTGCCCATGGGGCGCGGGGAAACCGGAGGCGAGGGGCTGGCCATGCAGCCGCGAGACCAGCGGGCAAAGGGCGGCGCGGGCGGGGGGCTCGCCGTGGCCGAGATGGCCACAGGCGGAGCGGAGCGGAGGCAGTTTGCCCCTTTTTCTAGGCGCTCATAGAAGTAAGACCGTTATATATACGTATTTAACTATAATGCTTGGCTGAAACCTTATCTATACAACTCAAAACGTTCCGCACAAGTCTACACGCCTCAGACACAAGATAAAGTCAAAACGGCATCACTGGAACATAGAATTATTTCACCAATACATACAACTCACACAAATGCCAAATTCAGCACCCAAAACAAAAGGATAGCAACAAGTACGTACTGTTCTGTTAAAAGTAACAGCAAATCCAGAGGTTTCAATATTAGTTGCAGTAATGAACAAACAGAAGTCCAAAAACGATATCTCTCTGGTTTGGGTATGAGACAACATTACGATAAAGAACGGACTCAAATGGGCTAATTTCGAAGTACTACCTCAACTATAAGAATTTTGGGATCAATTTCCTTCGCTCGTAATGTTTGATTCCTTCCTATAGTGAGCTTTCCTAGCCAACTACCCAGATTTTTTAGCAACGAACGCTCTTCGGAACTTGATTTGATAAGATCCGATTGCAACAAAACCTGCAGAAACACAATTTCAAGTTTTTAACTATAGATTGGCAGAACAAGAAAGGAAGACATTCCTAAAAAAAAAACACAAGAAAGGAATACAGAAGTAAGTGTTGAAACACGTTCACACCGCTTCGTGCCTAACCACGCAGCCCCGCTTCCTCAGGCACTCCAACGGCTGCGGGCACTACGTGCGCACTCCGCCCATGCATGCAGGACGTGATCAGGCTCACCGTTGCAACCTCTCACACAATCTCTCGGCTCTCTCTCTGCCGATGTATCTATATATGTAACTGTCTTCGAGTTAATACATGAGTGTGAGCTTTGCATCCTCTATCTTGGTATCAGACACCGAGTTCTCTCGTTCCTCTTCCCAGCCTTCCGCCATGTACCGTCTCCTCCGCCGCACCCGTTTGGCGGACCTCGACGCGCCGGCGTCCGACCCCTTCGCCCCGATCCCACTCGCCGCCGCCGCACCGGCCGTGTCCGCGCCGCGGCCACCTGCTCCCGCCGCGGCTCCTGCACCCCACCGCGCGCCCCTGGCCGACCGCGGCAAGACGCCCGTCCCCGAGGGGGCACCGGCTGCTTCCTCGTCTACCTCGACACGCGGCGGCGTCCCCACGGGCATCCTCCGAACCGCCGGCAGCGTCCCCGTCCCTCACCTCACGCTGGGCAGCCCCGGCCGCGCCCTCGTCCCGTCCCTCGGCCTCGGCGCTGCCTGTATGGTAACGCAGCAGAAAACAAAAAATTTCCGACCTACGTACCAGCCCAGGATCACTATGGAGACTGCATACAAGGTTTGATCTTTTTCGTTACCGACTCGTAGCGCAGCGGAAGTAGAGTCGATGACGATCGGCGGTGCAGATCCCCGCAGCTAGGATTTACAACCTCCCAACCGCGAGGATGTACTCCCTCGCCTGCTCCCCGGACGGATCTCCGGGCAGCCCTTCGGGAGGCCTCAGGACAGTCCCTCGGATAGTCCCACCGGACGGATCCTCGGACAGCCCTCCGGGAGGCCTCACTGACAGCCCTTCGGGCGGGTCACTCGGACAGCCCTTCGGGAGGACCCCCGAAACACGGACAGTAACTCGGACAGCCCTTCGGGAGGCACTCTCGAACTAAGACCGAAACTACGATCTCTCTACAGAGTTGCACACATACGGTGTCATCTATCCGGCAGGGCTTCGCCGTTCAGAACTAGTTCCCACCGGAACCCAGACAGCCTTTCGGCTCTACGAAACTATTTCGCTGGGAGGGAGAGAGAAGCCAGAAATGTCATGGCACTTGTATGTGAGAAGGAGTGAGTGTGGAGGCAGCCCCTCCACCTCTATTTATAGGAAATCCAAGGGGTAGGGTTTCTTGGCCCCCAAGCCTTCTAGAAACCTTTTGGGAAAATATCCCAAAAGGTGACTTTTCCATAAATATCCCAAAAAGCACTTTCACTATTCACGACGACATTTTTCAGCGTCCGGTCGAACTGAAAATATTTATGTGGGCTTAGAACATTTCCAGTACCCACTAAAATAATTTTCAATGCGATCCGGAACAATTCCGGTTTAGTGATTTTCATCTGCGAAAAGCATCTGAAGCGGTTTCGGCAGCTCCGGAACATTTCCGGTTTTCATCCCGGAAAATTCCAGAAAGTTTCCAGAATGATTCTGGCACCCTCCAAGAATTATCAGGCATGTGCCAAAACCAATTTGACTTTATGGTATCCCCTGAAACAACTTTTCAGTTTTACCGAAACTGTTCCAGTGTTCACTCTGCGGAACTTTTCCGCTGTCCGAAACTTTTCCGGTGTCCGAAAACTTTTTCGGTGATTTTCTCTCAGAATCCCTGTCTAGTATTCAGCAGATAGATGACCCTTAAGCGTGTGACCCTATAGGTTCGGTGAAGCATAGACATGACCCGGAACCCCTTCCGATCAATGATCAACATCGGAGCCGTGGACACCCATATTGACCCCTATACCCACACGAATGAATATTCGAGTGAACCTCCAGTTGCCGTGTGCTATTCCTGTTGCTTCGCGATATGTTACAAATACCCGAGGTGAGACATGTTGGCATCCCCGCGGATCAACAACTTGTCCACTATGCCAGTTACCTCGTTACCGGTATTGTTCTGTTTTCTCGTTCCCGTGTTCCGGCATCCCCGTGATCAAATCACAAAGTGTCTGGCCAGACGATGATGGATACCGTAACACCGAGAGGGCCCAGAGATATCTCTCCATCGTCGGAGGAGCAAATCCCAATCTTGAGCTATCAAGTTACTTGACATACTTTTCCATGAACCCGTAAGCCGCCGTAATAGCCACCCATTTACGGATGACGTTTAACAAACCCCAAAGTTCATGAAGCAAGCATGAAGTAACTCGACTCTCATGGTCTAAGGAATTATGCAAACGTTAACCATCTCTGTGTTATTAACCATTAAGTTATGACGAATGAATCTCATAGCATAACATCAATTCGGGTCGATTCAACACAAATGTTCTTCTAACATTGTGCCCTCAAAATTGCCGGCATAGCCATGCCCATGATCAGGAAAACAGGATCATCATGCAATACTTGAGCCAGTCTTAGAGGCCAGACTAGGAATACATTTTACCGTTTATTATTTCACACGTGCATATGAGTCTTCCTCCGAGCCTCGTGGTTATTGCAGACTCGAGAACCATAGCAGTTATAGCATGGAACATAAACCTAATTATGAACAGGGAGATAATCAATAACATTTATTATTGCCTCTAGGGCATATCTCCTACAGACTCCCACTTGCACTAGAGTCAATAATCTAGTCAATGCTAATGCACTTTACACCTATGGCATACTGGTGTAAAATATGCTTCGCATGTGGTATAGCCTGATGTCCAACGGATCTGACGACTTCAGCTCCGTGTGTAACTTTGCATATCCTCGCGTTTTCACGCTTTCACAAAATTCATATTTTGTGTGGACTTGGCTTTGCATATGTGTGAATCATTGGTCGAAACCTGATTCCTCAGACTGAGCTATGGAGCAACTATCTGCAATAGTGTCCCATAGACCAAAGCCATCTTGGAACCATACTAAGTTCATGAATGAACTATATGATTCAACAACTTCTTTGTCGCTTCTTAAGCGTCAACATACTTAGCCTGTGTTATAGAATTCGCCACAGTATCTTGTTTGGAACAATTTCCAACTACCGTGCCACCATATTGTGTATTACACAAAACCCTTAACTTAAATCGAAAATCGCATGGAGCATTGATGAAGACTGTATCGATGTAATTACTTACAACAAGCACTTCATAATCTCTGCTTGCGAGAAAGCATGTCATCAGTACTGCTCTAGTACTCAATGCCATCTTTCACTGTTGTCCCATGATCAGTACGTTGATCACTTTGGTATCTATACTCGCAACAACTTTGGAGTATTGGACATATCTGGTTGTTTTACATACCATGGAATACATGATCAATCCAAACACAAGAGTGTGTGGAATCACCATCATGTATTTTGCTCATTAGTGTTTTGGGACACCAAGTCTTGCAAAAACTCTTTCCATGTGACTTCGGCAAGAATCACTCCTTGACGGTTTTTCAATGCTAAAAAGTTTTAGCATCTTGTCAATATATATTCATAGCTTAGCCCCATTAGGTAAATCTATCTCCATAGATCATCATGCCTAATATTGAGGCTGTTTAGCCTAAGCACTTCATCGAAAAACTATTTTCAAATCAAGTCCTAATTCGTGTCAAGAAATTTATTTCCAATTAACAATGTGTCAAGTACACAAGGTTTTTAGAAATATTATTATGCTCCCACTTACTTTCTTGAATCACAAGCATCTTCGATACCCATTTGATGAAGTCAAACCCCTTTGACCATTCCATCAAAAGCGAAGATTCCAACTCCACTTTGCTCTCTTCTGTTCATCGCTGGAACTCTGAAGTTTGCATACTTACTAGCATCCTCTGGATCGACAAATTACTTTGGACTGTATCACATACAAGTCCTAGGTTTCATTTCCATCAGATGGAAATCCTTTTGTCATCCATGTTTCATATCTCATGATTGAAATATGTATTAATTGCTAGTTCAACCCGAACCGACTTCAAGCATCGCTACGGTGAGACAATCTCATCGTAGTCAACTCCTTGAACTTGTCATTGCAACAAGTTGAGCTTTATGGATAAAACATTTTTATCCGTATCAGTTTTTAGTTCCATAAATATTCGTTAGACTCTAAGTCTTCCGAAAGGTGTATCAAGTTTTCAATCCCGAATCACTTATATGGAAACTATCTCGGATTGTATTGGCATTTAGCCAATTCCGGAGTCAGGGCCCATCAACGCTTCCTTGTGTATCGTAGGTATACTGTTGTCTAACAACAATATCTCGTTTGCGCACCTGATAGGTTTGCACGAGCTTTGCCTGCGTGGTTCAGCTGCAAGTTTGACCGAAGTCCATACATTTTATTGTAGAGACTTCCGTATCAGTCGCAGTAGGAAACTCCGGAATCACTTCCAAGGTTTCTTTCCTTTCATCTGATGACGAAGATACTGGTTATCTCGTCGAGTTGCACTGTCCTCCCACTTGCCTTTGTAAGAACTATTCTCTTTAAAAGCATACCGTTTTGTGACAAAATCCTTTGCCTCGGTATAGTGGTGGGGGAATACCCAATGACTTGGGATAACCTACAAAGTAGCACTTGTCTGATTTGGAATAGGTTTGTAACCTTTTACACAAGCCCCATATTCCAAATGTTAAGAAAAGATATAACATGGTTGGGCGTACCATACCATGGCGTCATTTCAACAGACCCGATGGAGCTCTTGTCAGTGTAAAAGCCGCAGTCTCTAAAGCATCACCTTTTAAAAGGGATAATGGCAAATTTATTTATGTCATCTTTGATCTTACCATGTCATAAATGGTTCGATTACATCTTCACGGACTTTTTACTTGCAGTGGTGTTCCGGGAGGTGCAAGTTATGAAACCCCTTTCATAACTCATCAGACATTCGCTAAACTTGTAACTCAAATATTCCTTTCTGCAATCGAATTGTAGAAACATAATTTTCTTGTTACAATAACTTCTACTTCATTTTTGAAAACCTTATGAATGAATTCAAAAGATCCAGACTTCGTCTCAACAAGTAAATATCCATATATCTACTTGAGTCATTTCTGAAGATAGATAAATCCACTACTTGCAACAACATTTATTGGACTACACACATCACAATGTATGATCACCAATATGTTCTTTGCTCGTTCCTTATGGCCTGTGAACGGTATTTCAGTCACTTCACTTTTCAGAGGAAAGTTGCAAGTGTCAGATGATTCAAAATCAAACGACTTCAAAATCCATCATAATGGAATTTTCCATGTGGGTTTCTCCAATGTGACCAAATGCAGTGCCACACTTGTGTGGTATTCTTTTAGTCTTGCGACATTTAGCGTCAGTGTTATGGATGTATCATATTTTCCATCAATATTCATAACATGCATCCCATCTAGGATGGAAGCATGGCCCTTCATGTTATTCATAATACTGAACAACAATTGTTGTTTTATGAACAACTCTTTTGCAACAAACATTGTGCAATGGGCTAGAGTATATGAAACTCTAAAATGAATTATGAAAGTAAACCCAGAGGTAATGTATTATTATCAATATTCATAACATACGTCTCATTCATAATGAAAGTATGGCCCTTATGTTATTCATAACACCGAACATCAAAAGTTCTCTTATGAACAACCTTCTTGCAAGATACCTTATGCAAAGGGCTAGAGTGTGAAACTCTAAAATGAATTATGAAAGTAAATACATAGGGAATACACCTATGGAAGGCATAGTAACATTTACTATGTTCCCTGCGTGTATCTAAACCTCATTCCTAGCTAGTCTTTCAGGCCATAGTAGTTCTTACATCGAGTTGCAACAGAATGCAATCGAGCGGGTATCTTTGTGATTAACTCACAATACCCAAGAATTAGTGATTAACATGTTTAACCATAATTCCCAAGAACTATATCTTTGACCAACCTTCTATACATCAAAAACCTGTATGACATTCATACATGAGCTGGATATTCCAGTCTTCTTTCCTTTTGCCTTTATACTTCTAACAGTTTAACTTTCAATATTTCTCCTACTCTCAGAAGAAGCACCCAACTTAAGAGTGGCGATAGCCCCAGACTTCCTAGGCGTGAAAGTTTCACTAACACCCTTCGGATACTTCCTTTCTCTTTAAGTTGTTTGTTTTATTCACCATCATCATATGACAGGCGTTCTACTGGATCCCTCTCTTATCAGTCTAATGCATAATAAACTCCTTTACTAATAGTTTGCAAACAAACATTGCTTTGGATATCTCATATCTTTTAGCCTTTGTCTGTCTCTGAAAATGATTTTCAGATTCCATGAATATCACATAACTATCCAAACTTTCGAAGTTCGGGTCTCATGGAAGCAAACATATTGCACTTTGACTGAAAAGGAATTCTAGCTTTTGGATCGAAGGACGAGAGTCACATGATCCATAGCTTTAGCGGGAGAATACCGAAAGCATGCGATAGGACAAAATCCTTCTTGGCACTCTTGAGGACAATCCTCACATTACGTTAGCAACCGTAAAGTTTTAACCAGATATTTAACAGCTATTCAATTTTAATAGGGAAGGTGGAAACGCGAGCCATTATTCTACAACTATTATGCAAATCACACTTAGACAATGTTCAAAATTAATTGCACTGAGAATTAAAAGAAGTTAATTCAACTGTGCGCTCCCACCCAAATCAATATCTCTCATAATTGATTGTGAGTGATACAAGATCCACATTTCAATTCGACGCCATTGACGGGTTCATCACTGATGACGTGAATTTCAATCGGTAGGCCAACTTGCCAATCACATCTCTATGTGACTCTTGTTCATCTTTCGATGCGTGTGTTCCGAGCTCAGGACTGTCCTGCCTGAACGTCAAGACAACCAAGTGATCTCGCTGCGAGGTCTGACCTCACCCGCCTCACACATCCCTAATCGTTCGTACTCATGTGTACATGTCGTACCCCGAAAAGTTAGGTGCCGTGACGGTGCTACACTTGGGAGAACACTAACTACTTGATATTTTTGTGAGAGATCACCCTAATAAAAAGCGACTACCGCGCAATCAAGAAGGGTGCATTATAAGGGATAAACATCTCAGGCAATTCATAATAGCATGATATGGTATAGCCCTTTCTGACGGAGAAGTCTTTCATTTCTTCGTCTTCGGCATTCACATCGGTGTTCACCTTCGCGAAGATTGCCACCACCTTGTCGATGCACCAGGTAATATTGCTATCTCTATAGCTAATAAAATAAGTGCATTACATAAGGTTGACACGCAGGTCATTAAAGTGCAATCATATGGCTCCAGCCATCATGCCGAATCATGACACGCAGGTCATGTTAATCAATTACATCATATAGTCATCTCATACATAATCAAATTATTATGAACACTGCTATACCACATCACATGCACATGCAAACCATCCTGCAAAACCAAGTTAGACGCCTCTAATCGGTTCATGCAAAAATTTGTTTTACGTGGCTTCTAAGGTTTCGAAACAAACCGAAGCTACCAACGTCCATCGTCAAGCATGATAATCCAAGTCGCTAGATTAACATTGCGGGGTGTATGAAACACGAGATAATAAAATCTCGAGCCCCATACTAAACTTCGTCATACGCGTGACCCCCGTGCAGATCACATCTGCATTGCCCTTTCGTCTGCGAAACATCCATCTTTCTTTAACTATGGTGGAACCCAAAGAACTGTTAGCACTTCGTTGATCTGTCAATCAGCATACTCAGGAGCAGCATGAAAGGATCGCGGATTGCCAGAACTTTGTGAGATTCCACCATGCCGTCAAGATCAGGACTACGCAAATTCAGTGGAAGCAACAGGAACATCGGGTAACAGATGTCATCTGCTACCCGCACAAATAATTTTCAGTAATAGAACTCATCTACTACCAATTATATTGTGCAACACCCATACATCTCTATGTATTCTAGATCGCAACCTGCATCTACGTATAACACGGCTCTTGATGCCACTGTATGGTAACGCAGCAGAAAACAAAAAATTTCCGACCTACGTACCAGCCCAGGATCACTATGGAGACTGCATACAAGGTTTGATCTTTTTCGTTACCGACTCGTAGCGCAGCGGAAGTAGAGTCGATGACGATCGGCGGTGCAGATCCCCGCAGCTAGGATTTACAACCTCCCAACCGCGAGGATGTACTCCCTCGCCTGCTCCCCGGACGGATCTCCGGGCAGCCCTTCGGGAGGCCTCAGGATAGTCCCTCGGATAGTCCCACCGGATGGATCCTCGGACAGCCCTCCGGGAGGCCTCACTGACAGCCCTTCGGGCGGGTCACTCGGACAGCCCTTCGGGAGGACCCCCGAAACACGGACAGTAACTCGGACAGCCCTTCGGGAGGCACTCTCGAACTAAGACCGAAACTACGATCTCTCTACAGAGTTGCACACATACGGTGTCATCTATCCGGCAGGGCTTCGCCGTCCAGAACTAGTTCCCACCGGAACCGAGACAGCCTTTCGGCTCTACGAAACTATTTCGCTGGGAGGGAGAGAGAAGCCAGAAATGTCATGGCACTTGTATGTGAGAAGGAGTGAGTGTGGAGGCAGCCCCTCCACCTCTATTTATAGGAAATCCAAGGGGTAGGGTTTCTTGGCCCCTAAGCCTTCTAGAAACCTTTTGGGAAAATATCCCAAAAGGTGACTTTTCCATAAATATCCCAAAAAGCACTTTCACTATTCACGACGACATTTTTCAGCGTCCGGTCGAACTGAAAATATTTATGTGGGCTTAGAACATTTCCAGTACCCACTAAAATAATTTTCAATGCGATCCGGAACAATTCCGGTTTAGTGATTTTCATCTGCGAAAAGCATCTGAAGCGGTTTCGGCAGCTCCGGAACATTTCCGGTTTTCATCCCGGAAAATTCCAGAAAGTTTCCAGAATGATTCTGGCACCCTCCAAGAATTATCAGGCATGTGCCAAAACCAATTTGACTTTATGGTATCCCCTGAAACAACTTTTCAGTTTTACCGAAACTGTTCCGGTGTTCTCTCTGCGGAACTTTTCCGCTGTCCGAAACTTTTCCGGTGTCCGAAAACTTTTTCGGTGATTTTCTCTCAGACTCCCTGTCTAGTATTCAGCAGATAGATGACCCTTAAGCGTGTGACCCTATAGGTTCGGTGAAGCATAGACATGACCCGGAACCCCTTCCGATCAATGATCAACATCGGAGCCGTGGACACCCATATTGACCCCTATACCCACACGAATGAATATTCGAGTGAACCTCCAGTTGCCGTGTGCTATTCCTGTTGCTTCACGATATGTTACAAATACCCGAGGTGAGACATGTTGGCATCCCCGCGGATCAACAACTTGTCCACTATGCTAGTTACCTCGTTACCGGTATTGTTCTGTTTTCTCGTTCCCGTGTTCCGGCATCCCCGTGATCAAATCACAAAGTGTCTGGCCAGACGATGATGGATACCGTAACACCGAGAGGGCCCAGAGATATCTCTCCATCGTCGGAGGAGCAAATCCCAATCTTGAGCTATCAAGTTACTTGACATACTTTTCCATGAACCCGTAAGCCGCCGTAATAGCCACCCATTTACGGATGACGTTTAACAAACCCCAAAGTTCATGAAGCAAGCATGAAGTAACTCGATACTCTCATGGTCTAAGGAATTATGCAAACGTTAACCATCTCTGTGTTATTAACCATTAACTTATGACGAATGAATCTCATAGCATAACATCAATTCGGGTCGATTCAACACAAATGTTCTTCTAACATTGTGCCCTCAAAATTGCCGGCATAGCCATGCCCATGATCAGGAAAACAGGATCATCATGCAATACTTGAGCCAGTCTTAGAGGCCAGACTAGGAATACATTTTACCGTTTATTATTCCACACGTGCATGTGAGTCTTCCTCCGAGCCTCGTGGTTATTGCAGACTCGAGAACCATAGCAGTTATAGCATGGAACATAAACATAATTATGAACAGGGAGATAATCAATAACATTTATTATTGCCTCTAGGGCATATCTCCTACACTGCCGACGCCGGACCTTCCTCCTCCCCGGGCCTGCCGCACTCCATCGCGCACTACTTCGCGTCAAAACTGCAGCTCGAGTCCGGTAAGTCCTCCCGTTGGCGCCACTTGTTTTACCTCATCTCTTGCAAGCATGAGGTGCAGCACCACCTTGACGACGCCACCGAGCCTCTCGCCCAGAGCGCCGCATGGCGCAACGACGACTTGACCGTGGTGCTCTGGCTGCACGGCGTGGTCGACGAGGACCTCCTGGCCGCCGTGGCGCACCCGGACAGCTCCGCCCACGACATCTGGTCGCAGCTCCACCTCCTCTTCATGGACAATCAAGCCGGGCGCGCCGTCATCCTCGGCGCGGAGTTCCGCAACCTCGTCCAAGGGGACCTCTCCATCGCCGAGTACAGCCGGCGGCTCAAGTCTCTCGCCGACGCACTCGAGGACGTCGGCGAGCACGTCTCCGACCAGTCCCTCACGCTTCAACTTATCCGCGGACTGAGCCGTAAGTTCCATGTCATGGCGACTCTCCTGCCCATGCAGTCGCCGTTTCCTACCTTCGTGCAGGCGCGCTCCCGGCTGCTCAGGGAGGAGATCACGGCCAACGAGCGGGCGCGCCTGGACGGGCGTCCCGAAGCCACAGCCACCGCACTCGCCGTCGGACAGTGCTCCGGCGGCTCCTCCACCGAGCGCGCGCCTTCTTCCAACGACCGGGGCAAAGGCCCGGCTGCCTCGCCACCCGCCGACCGCGACAGAGGTGCTCGTGGACGGGGCCGTGGGCGTGGCCGGGGCCGCGGTACTCCAGCTGGGCGCGGTGCCTCCTCGACCGGCCACGGCCCGCAAGCGCCCCCCCGCTGCTGGCTTCTTCGCCCCGTACGGGGCGCTTCTCCCACACCTGCCGGCGCCACGCGCTCCCTGGGCCGCCCCGAATGCTGCGGGGGTCCTAGGCCCACAACCACCTCCCTCGCATCAGGCCTATCCAGTGGCCGCCGCCGCACCGTCCTCCAGCGGGCCGACATGGGAGCAGTGCCACCAACTCTACGCCGCGCTGCAGAACCTCTCCCTCCAACAGCACCACGCCGGCGGCGCGCCGGACTGGTTCCTCGACACGGGCGCTACGTCGCACGTCGCAGGTAACGCGAACACTCTCACCTCGTATGATTCCCCCTCTTTGCGTCATTCCTCTGGCATCTTAGTAGGAGACGGGTCTCGCTTACCCATAACAGCCGTAGGATCAACCACTCTCTCTAAATTCTCTCTAAACGATGTCCTCATCTCTCCCACAATCATCAAGAACTTAATTTCCGTACGCCGTTTCACTCAAGACAATTTTTGTTCTATCGAATTTGACCCTTTCGGTTTTTCCATGAAGGACCTAGCCACGGGGAGAGTGATCATGAGATCAAATAGCCATGGGGACTTGTACCCCTTCTTCAACAACTCCGGCGTGCAAGCAGCTCTCTCCGTCGTCTCCGATGATCTATGGCATCTTCGTTTGGGCCACGCTAGCAATAAAACAGTTGCCATCTTAGCTCGTGATTTTCTTCCCAATTGTAATAATGACATGCCTAGCAATACTGTTTGTGCTTCATGTAAACTAGGCAAGCAGCCACGGCTGCCTTTTTCTCATTCAACTACTAAGACTAGTGCACCTTTTCAGTTAATTCATTGTGACTTATGGACCGCACCCATCTATAGTTTCTCTTGCTTCCAATACTATCTTGTGATACTTGACGATTATACTCACTACTCGTGGACATTCCCGCTACGCAACAAGTCCGACACCACTGACACCGTTTCTCGCTTTTTTGCGTACGTCCTCACACAATTTCACGCGCCCATTCAGTGCATGCAATGCAACAACGGCGGCGAGTTCCTCACCTCCTCCTTGCGTGACCTCTTCTCCCGCCACGGATCCTCCTTCCGTCTCTCATGCCCTCACACCTCGCCACAAAACGGCAAAGCCGAGCGCCTCATCCGGACCACCAACGATATTCTTCGTGTTCTTCTCATTCATGCAACCCTACCACCTCCGTTTTGGGTCGAAGCTCTCCACACCACCACCTACATTCTCAACCGGCGACCATCCTCGGCCACCAACTTTGTGACGCCCTATTTTCTTCTCCTTGGCCAGCACCCCACGTATGATCACATGCGCGCCTTTGGCTGCCTATGCTTTCCCAACACCATTGCCACCAGCCCACACAAGCTCTCCCCACGATCCTCACGATGCGTTTTTCTTGGCTACCCTTTGGAACACAAGGGATATCGCTGCCTAGACTTAACCTCTCGCAAAGTGATAGTCTCCAGGCACGTCACATTTGACGAACGTACTTTTCCCTATTTTTCTGCCAATCCCCCCAACTCCTCCTCCCTTCCGCCAGCCGCAGAAAATCCGGTCGCCCCGATCTGCCCACAAAATCTCGCCCAAATCCCCTCGTTTCCACGGCGCAGGACTCGATCCACGGGATCCGCGCCTGTCGCCCATGCCGCACTCCCGGCCGACCCCACCACCAACTCCCCGCTGCCCACTCCCCGCACGCCCAGCCCGCCCGATCCCGCGCCAATCACCTCCCCTGGCCCACCTGCCACCTCGCCCCGTGCGCACCACTCGCCCGACCGGCTCTCTCCCTCGCCAATCGCCAGCGCGCCCAGCTCCCCACCAACCACCAGCCCGCTGCATGCCCCGTCCAATTCCGACGTCTCCCATGCAACCAGTCCATGCGCGCCACTTGTCCCTCATCTTCCCCCGCGTGCTGTTCCTGTCGCTGCTCCCACTAACCTTCACACCATGCGCACACGCAGTAAGTCTGGGTTTGCCCAGCCGAAGGCTCTGCACACCACCGCCCCCGCCATCAGTCCCATTCCCTCGTCTTATCGTGTCGCCCTTAGAGACCCCAACTGGTACACTGCGATGCTAGAGGAATATAACGCACTGATGCGGAATAATACTTGGTGTTTAGTGTCTCGTCCTGCAGGTGCGAATGTCGTTACGGGCAAGTGGATCTTCCGGCACAAGTTCCATCCAGACGGCACGCTCGCTCGGTACAAGGCGCGGTGGGTCCTCCGTGGCTTCACACAGCAGGCCGGCGTCGACTACGCTGAGACATTCAGCCCCGTGGTCAAGCCGGCCACCATCCGGACGGTTCTGAGCATTGCCGCCGGCAAGTCATGGCCCATTCATCAGCTGGACGTCAAGAACGCCTTCCTCCACGGTCACCTCGCCGAGACGGTCTACAACCATCAACCGTCTGGCTTCGTCGACACTGCCTCGCCGTCCCATGTGTGCCGGCTGAACCGTTCCCTGTACGGTCTCAAGCAGGCGCCTCGGGCGTGGTTCACTCGGTTCACCTCCAACCTCCGGACACTTGGATTTGTCGCGTCCCGTTCGGACTCGTCGCTCTTCATCCTCCGACGCGGTGACCACCTCGCCTACCTGCTACTGTACGTCGACGACATCATCCTCACCGCCAGCTCCGCCGCGATCCTCGACTCCGTCATCCAGTCGCTGCACCGCGAGTTCGCGATGACCGACCTCGGCGCGCTCCACCACTTCCTCAGCATCAACGTCACCACCACCGCGCGCGGACTGTTTCTCTCCCAGGAACAGTACGCACTGGAGATCCTTCATCGAGCGGGCATGCTCAACTGCAGGCCGATCTCCACCCCCATCGACACGCTGGCCAAGCTCTCCATCGACACCAGGCCGCTCTTCCACGACCCGTCGCTCTACCGCAGTTTGGTCGGTGCCCTTCAGTACATCACGCTGACGCGCCCTGACCTCTCCTACGCCGTCCAGCAGTGTTGCATGTTCATGCATGCCCCTCGCGACTGTCACTACCAGCTCGTGAAGCGCATTCTCCGATACTTGCGCGGCACGACACACTTGGGGCTTCGCATTCATCGCGACACCAGTACCGAGCTTATTGCCTACTCCGACGCCGACTGGGCCGGCTGTCCTGACACACGCCGGTCCACCTCGGGCTATTGTGTGTACCTCGGCTCCAACCTGCTCTCTTGGTCGTCGAAGCGGCAGACCACTGTCTCGCGGTCGAGTGCCGAGGCGGAGTACCGGGCGGTGGCCAATGTTGTTGCCGAGTCGGTGTGGCTACGCCAATTTCTTGGAGAGCTTCATCAACCACCGTCGCGTGCCACGGTGGTCTACTGCGACAACATCAGTGCGGTCTACATGTCAAGCAACCCCGTGCAACACCAACGCACAAAGCACATCGAGATCGACTTGCACTTCGTCCGCGAGCGTGTGGCACTTGGAGAGATCCGCGTTCTTCATGTGCCCACCAGCTCACAGTTCGCGGACATCTTCACCAAGGGGCTGCCGACGAGTCTCTTCCTCGACTTTCGGTCTAGTCTCAACGTTGACGAGTCCCACGTTTTGACTGCGGGGGGGTGTTGAAACACGTTCACACCGCTTCGTGCCTAACCACGCAGCCCCGCTTCCTCAGGCACTCCAACGGCTGCGGGCACTACGTGCGCACTCCGCCCATGCATGCAGGACGTGATCAGGCTCACCGTTGCAACCTCTCACACGATCTCTCGGCTCTCTCTCTCTGCCGATGTATCTATATATGTAACTGTCTTCGAGTTAATACAGGAGTGTGAGCTTTGCATCCTCTATCTGTAAGTAATGCAAGACCTTGCAGTTCTCATATGTAGCTTTCACCATTTCCTTATTCAACATTTTTGAGTTAACTTTGTCAAAGAACTTCAAATACAAGTCATGAAAATTCAGTTCAATGTCTGCCCTGTAAAATTTTGCATATGCTTTTGGGATCTGACAAGTAGAAAGTTGTTGCATCAAAAGAAAGAAGGTGCGTTGGTCATCAGGAGTACCTTTTCATGATCATGTGTTGCGCAAACCAAGGATAATACTGATCCTGAGAAGCCTCATTAAATTCCCTTGCCTTAGCTTCCAAATTAGAAGTGGAAATATTGTTGATCATGAAGAAAATCTTGTCTTGAACTTCAGAAGGAGGGGCATATGTGAGGTAGAAACAATTAAATTAAGTTGTTAACTCACCGAGACTATATTCAAATAAAGTGATAGAACTACACTAGACGCCTAAAAAACCTCGCCTACTATACCACTTCAGTTCTCACACTAAAACTTTAGCCTAGAGTATAAATGTAGTAAAGTTCACTTTGGAAGACTAAACAAACCTCAACTGACGTATCTCTTAGTTCTGCTGCAGCAACAAGAGTTTCAATATTTAAAGCGGCTCCAAATCCTGTAGTGTACGGAGATCGAGTGCCTAACAAAATAATATCATAGAACTATAGTCATGCCATAAATTCTAGAGCAATGAACCATCACTAGTTCACTACTACAGTTACTAACATATTTCTGGTTAATATCAAACTTAATATGTAAGCCAGAAGTAACCTGAAGGAGCTGAACTTCTAGGCCTCAGAAAATTAGTGGATTGTGAAGAGGCTGAAATAGTGGCAGAATGATGAGGAGAAGCTTGTAAGGATGGTGGTGCGGTAACCTACACTTGATCATAATTTAAAAGGTTAAAGACACATTGTGATAAACTTGATAGAGACGGGCTTCGGTACAACCCCCCCCCCCCCCCCCTAAAATGTATAATGGATAGGATGGTCATTTCACCTGTCGTATAGAATACCCGCCGGCCGCCGTACGCCCGCCCACGTCGCCGTACGCCCGCCCGCATATGCCGTAGCCGTCGCCCGTACCCTAGGCCCCGTACACCGTACGCCGTCGCCCTTGGGGAAAAAAAACAGTCGCGTGACGTGCCGACACCCCCGTCGAAACCCTAGCGACGGTAGTCGTTCCGCGACCGTCGCAGTCGCTCTCCACGTCGCCCTGGTCGCCGCCCAAAGAACACGCCGCGCATGGCCTGGCGCCACCCACAGGCGGAACCCTATTTGTGATCGTCGCTGCAGCCGCCGCGTTCCTTCGCCGTCGCCCGGATCGTCGCTACGGCCGCCGCGTTCCTTCGCTGTCGCCCGGACCGCCACCCACCCGTGAATCCTCGTCGCCGTGGGCGCCTTCGTCCGCGGCCTCCGCCGGCCATCATCCTCACGCCGTGGACGCCTGCCTCGGCCGGGCATCATCGTCACGCCGTGGGCGCATTCGTCACCAGACGAAATGGATCCATCTGACATCCTCGCCGGCTTGGAAGAGGTCGGTTTGACTCTTACATTAGGTCACTCACTATGTAGGGTACAATAGGTTACTCATTCAAATGATATGAAAAATATTTTATGGTGTTCGAATTGATCATGTATAGATGGACGAGGAGACCGATTATGATGGCGATGATTACGGTGACGAGAAGGGATCCTCGTCATTGAATATGGACGAACCTGTTGTGGAAAACTACATGAGTTTGGATGAATCTTATAGTGGCAACGTATGTGTGTTCAACGTTCATAAAAACATGAAAAACGAACTACCGCACGGACACTTACATGTATTTTTTTCACATCATGCAGGTACATGACGATGATGATGATGATATGGATATGGATGATTCATTTGCTGAAAGCGCACTCCAGGTATGTTTTAAATTATGCAAGACAAGAAATGACATAATAACTGCATGACCACTTACATGTATTTTTTTAAATGTGCGCAGATGGATGCGGATGGGGACTATGAGAGGAATATTGTTGATGATGAAAGTGACCAATGCGACGTTGATGCATCTCATGGTGAGAGCTCGAGCAAAGTAAGTTTTTAAACTTACATATGAAATATTAAATATTAATATAATAACTGACTGACATACATGGTTATATGCCTTATTTTGCAGGGAGATGTTGATGGTCCTAGCGGGATGGATGAGCATGTTGTTGATGATGAGTTTAATTTTGACATCGGATTTGATGAATATCAGCAAGATTCATTGGACATGCATTGGAAGGTGATGTCGAAGACGTTCAGGTCACTAGGAGAGGCTTACTTGTTCTATAACCAGTACGCTAAGGACCGTGGTTTCAGCATTAGAAAGGACTTGCTGAAATTTGCGAAAGGTTCTGAGGGAGGTGTGCGCTTGAGGAGGTATCTGTGTTCGAGAGCTGGAAAATGACATGCCAAATTTTGTACAATGGAAGGCAGGACCCGTAGGCTCAGAACGGAGAGTCGATGCTTCTGCGATGCCCATTTAACTGTGAAGCTTGATAAAGAGCGTGATGTTTGGTATGTCAGCAGTTTCAGCGATGATCATAGTCATGTTCTAGCTAGACCGGACGAAGTCCCGCATCTCCGGTCTCATAATCAGATCAAAGAATTTCAGAAAGCTGAGATCTTAACTATGGCAGGTGCTGGAATCAGGAAACATATCATTTTTGATAACTTCGTCAGCAGGTACGGGTCCTATGCTAAGACCGGTTTTGGGAGGAAGAAGCTTTATAATATGTGCTATAGAGAGAAAATGAAATTGCTTGCACAAGGTGATGCTGATACTGCCATTGGGATCATGATTACCAGAAAGGACAGGGATCCTGATTTTTTCTTTGAGCACACTGTCGATGATGAAGGAAGGCTGAAAAACCTATTCTGGTGTGATTCCCAATCACGGCAAGACTATATTGACTATGGTGATGTGACCGTATTCGACAGCACATACCGGATGAATAGGTATGGCATGCCATTTATACCTTTTGTCGGTCTGAACAACCATCGTTGCACCACGGTGTTTGGTTGTGCTATTGTGTCTGATGAGACGGAAGATACATATGTTTGGCTGCTTCAGACGTTCTTGAGAGCTCACTGTCAGAAGAAGCCCAGGTCTGTAATTACTGATGGAGATGCAGCTATGATAAAGGTAATCAGAAAGGTCCTTTCAGACGTTTGGCATCGTCTTTGCTCGTGGCATATTGAGAAGAACATGCAGAAACACCTTCACTATAAGTCCCTAAAAGAGTTCAGGTCTCTACTTTACTATGCCACTTTCATAAAGTCTTCGAGGAGAGATGGGCAACGTTTACCGCCAAATGGCAGTCGGAGAGAACACAGACATGGTTGCGTAGGATGTACAAGAAGAAGAGGCTTTGGGCTGCATCATATCTGCCTGGTGGGTTTTTTCTAGGTATGCGAAGTAACCAGAGAAGTGAGAGTCTGAACTCATGCCTTCACTTGCATCTAGACTCCGGTATGACTATTGTTGACATGATTGTGCACTACGAGAACTGCATCGTTCGGCTCCGTGAGAATGAGTCATACGACGATTGCACGGCCACACAGACAAACCCAGTACCAGTCCTGGACGAGTGTACACACATTGAGAAATCAGCTGCCCGTGAGTTCACTGCGGCAAACTTTTATATCTTACAGCAAGATATGAAAAAGGCAGGGGAGATGGAGGTCCTTGAGAGACTGAGAGGAGCAGACACTCAGAGATTCATACTCACATGGAAGGATAACAGGGATATCAAATTCACTGTGGACTACACCCCGGGTAACTCCGAACAAACCGTGAAGTGCAGTTGCAGAAGTATGGATCGCAAGGGACTCCCTTGCAAACATATTTTTCACGTTTTGATTCGGCTGGGCTTACGTGAGATACCTAAGTGTTTAGTACTGCGAAGGTTCACCAAAATTGCACGGGGTGGACTGCCCGTGAAGCGCACTAGCGATCTGTTTGCGTGGGGATGGGCAGGTACTGGGGAGAGAGCTAGGTATAGCGAGTTGACTATCTTGTCTACCGAAGCATCTCACGTCGCATGCCATAAACCATTCTTATTCGACAAGTTGAAGGCGGCTCTGCAGGACATAATAGCGAGTGGTCACACTGAGGAGAATGAGCATGATAGTAAACAAAAGTTTGTGAATGACGATGCATTTGAGCCTAATCGAGATCATATTCTCATTCGTAATCCCGTTAAAATTTCTACCAAGGGCGCACCAAAGCAGAATAGTAAAGGCCGCAGTAAGGGTGGTCCTGACGTCACTAAAAATGGTAGACCAAAAGCTTTTGACGAGAAAAGCCAACGTCTATGTGGCCAATGCGGTCTTCCGGGTCATTATAAGTCCACATGCCCTCAAAATCCCAAGTACGATTTTCGTTTTTTCATGTCAACCATGTTGTTTCATATTGTTGTCCGTGGATTATCACATATCTTAATGACGTATGCAGGAACATGGCTTGAACGAAGAAGAAGCACGTAAGTTTACTTAGCCCTTCGATGGAAGACAATTTATTAATGGATTGCACCACTCTATTAGACCTCTTTTTTACTTTCTTCATGTTACACCGTGTTATATGAGACTTTTTTTACTTTGTAGAAGTTCTTCATGTTAGACCGTGTTATATGAGACCTATTTTACTTTGTTGATGTTAGACTATGTTGTACGATACGTGTTTACTTTATTGATGTCAGACTGTGTTATTCGAGATCTATTTTACTCTGTTTATTTTGATATATTGATGATGCTTATTTTGATATATTGATGATGCTGTAGACGACATTCGCTGTCGTTGTTTACTGTTGTTGCAATGTCGTTGTTTAATGTATACAGTGTAACTGTTGTCGCACTGTCGTGCAGAATTTTTCAAAAAAAAAAAAAATTGCCCACTCGGTGCGCCGGCAGTGGTATGACACAGTGGACACCACCACGACGGCTAACCGGGTCCCACATGGCGGCGTCCGTCTACGGGCGATGCAGTAGATCAAATGAGTTCAAACACCCATCGGGCGCCGGCAATTTAAGCCGGTCGTCGCCCCCTCCGTCAGGCGAGGTGGGACTAAAACTTACCAGTGTCAGTACGCGTCGCCCCACCGGTTTATTGGGCCGGCCGACGTCGCCACGCGCGTCGCGTGAGAGGCTTTCTGGGCCGGCCGGCCGCGCGCCCGGCCGATTCCAGCGCGGCGACCGCAATGGCAGAAAATGTTTAGTCCCACCTCGCCGGCCGAACGGCGCGTCGACCGGCTTAAATATGCAGCGGCCGACATGCATTCGAACTCCTCTGATGCTTCGCCGTCTCAGCCGCCCCGTTGGCCCGGTTGCCGCCGTGCTGTTTCCGAAATGCCGTTGATGTCGCCTCGGCTTGATATCGACGTGCAAAGTAAGAAACGCCGGTGCTCCGGGTGGGCATTTTTTAAACAAAAATTTAAATATAACTACACATGCGTAGTCTTTTTTATTAATTTTTTTGACCGATATAATTGAAATATAATTACATATGCGTCGGTGATTAAGCAGTATATTTTTAAACAAATTTAAATATAACTACACATGCGTAGTCTTTTTTATTAATTTTTTTTACCGATAAAATTGAAATATAATTACATATGCGTCGGTGATTAAGCAGTATACTTGCCGGTAATTCAACATTATAAACGATGACAGAAACACATATATTTTCATTGTGAAGTAAAATATTTGAAGAAGTATTGTCTTGTTCATCAATAAATATCTTTCTGATATTAAAGCAAAACATTACTGCAGCTATTAAAAATGTGTGGTACATAAAATTTGTTGCATCTATTTCTTCTTTGCAAGCCGGATAACTTTGTCTTTCACATTATTGAGCTTGTTTCTCTCCGAAAAAACAAGCTGTGCACTCATCAACTCTCTCGAATTATCAACTGACCTCTGTTAAAAAAATCATGTTAGTACAATGTGAATTGTCTGTCATAATAACAATATTAATTATGCATATTTTAAATTATGTACCTGTGTAAATTCGCTTGTCCATTTTTCGCCGTCCCAGTATTGAAAGCATCGAAGGACCAATATTCCACATGAGTTCCTGGTTCGTATATAGAATGATACATAAGTACGCATTGTATGTATAGTACTGAAATAATGTCGAATTATACTCACCCATCTTCCTGTTGTGGCATCTGGTACGTCCTAATAGGCCATGTAGACACATCCGGATAATTGTCGGCACCTGTTGCATTCGCATCATGGATGTCTTCTCCAAGTTGTTTTCTCTGGAAAAACATGACACCGTAGAAAGAATTTCAGTTAGTACACTAAATAAACAATGATTTCAGCATAGACATGTATGAGTAAACCGTACCAGCTCCTCAACTTGGTTTCTAATATCAGTGTCAAGTTCACGCCCCAACAAAGAATCAAGAACCTGAAACTCTTTCTTCTCGCGATGCATCACGACCGTAACCCAGTGGGTATTTCCCTTGTTAAGAGGGATAAAAGTCTTCGCATACATATACGATGCAATTAACACAAATTGATTTTTTTATATTCGTATATGCATACATAGGGATAGGCAGTCCAACTTACCTTAGCTTTTTTAAAATACTCGTCGGCGCATCTATTCACGGGCGCATTGTTCTTTGCCTCTACTTCGTTCTCGTTATTACCGGGCTGCTTATCTGGTCTCCATTCAAGTAACCAATTCACCAGCCACGTGGCCATCATGTGACGATCATCACTAACTATGTCCGACAGATACGATGAATAAGCATTGATAACCTGAAAATAATGTAACGGATGTATAACCATGGCAGTATGAAGTAAACATGTACAAAAAAGACAACGGTAACTTACATCGCCCGATAGCCACTGATGGTTAAGAATTTTGCAAGCCCTCTGTGCACTAAGACCTTTGCCCGTACCATCATTGAATATTTCCTTTTTACTATGTTTTCGTGAGTGTTCATAAGCGCGGACATACTGAACGGACGCCTTCACCACATCATAGTCATCACTAGAATTCTCAACGCCTTCTTCCTCGAACAGTTCTAAAGCACACAAGTCATTTTTGTTAGTAAAGCAATGATACATACGTAGTTGTACGCGAAAACAATTCGAAGAATTAAAAACTCACTTGCTTTTGCGGAACGTTTTGCACGCTTGGTCCGTTTAATGAGCACAAAAGGAGACTTCACAAGTTGTGACACCCGACGCTTCCGCTTCCCACGAACCTCCTGCACTACATCATCATGTCCGGAAAAACCGCCCGATGCACGTGATGCCATATCATCTGTACCTATAGATGTTACCTCCTTTTCATCTGATACCTCAGGAACTTGGACAGGATCATCTTTATCACCCTTGAAACTATCAAAATACTCAGGTGTGCAATAATAAGGTCGCTTTTCGTGAGAATTCTGAAAAACATCTTCATCATCCTTTCGCACATTCGTTTTTGCAGGAGTGATGACATCGTCCAAATCATCTTGATAGACCCATTCTTTACGAGGTACTACACCATAGTTTCTAGATTCACTATTATCACCATACTCATTCTCTTCCTCTTTTTCAATGTTACCGGCTTGGTAGAAGACACCGGTTTTATTCATTTTCTGTATGACCCTCTGTGAATAAAAATTAATTCCGGTTAGTTCCGCAATACATTAAAGGACATAGTGAATGCCAATAAACCTGAAGTGTTACCTGTGCGCATAACTCTGGCAAACGAAGCATGTCCTTACGAATGTGCTTCAGCTCATTCATAATTCGATCCATAATGGGGTTCTGGCTCGCGGAAGCCTCTGATGTACTGACACCTTTTTTCCTACCAGTGATGTCAGACTTTTTTGAACTAGCTTTCTTGTTTTTTTCAGCTTGTTCATCTCTAATTTTTTTTCAACCTGTAATCTTCTGTAATGGTGTCATCGATCTACAACATTAACAACCACACATACAAATCAAATTAGCATTTAATAGCAAGAGATGAATGTAAAACAAAATAATATTACACTGTATTACCATCCCAACACCACGACCATAATCAAAGTCGTACTTGTCTCTTTTCTCCGCATCATCTTCTTTCCAGTTCCTCATCAAGGGGCTCAGCAGCGCCAACGGGTCATATTTCGGACCCGTGATTGGCTGCACTTTCTCCCAATAGAGATACTGCAAAATAAAAAAAATGTTTTTTATCATGTGTTAGACAAATATTACATAACAGAAATTTTGAAATTAATAAATAAATCATACCTGCAGAAGGGCTAGGTTGCCACGTGGCCACTCCCGAACACGGCTGGACTGCAAAACCTTACCAATCTCCGACAAACAATACCGCAAAGTAAAAGCGTTCCAGTTGAACTTCTTTATCATCTTGATATCTTGAACTAGCGCATAATAACTCTTCGGAATATATTCATTAGACACAGGTGCAATTATAGTCCCTAACAGAACAAGAAACGCCATCCGAACGAATTCTTCGTCCGCGTTTTTATTTCTCACAGTCTTATCAATCAGATCATCAATCACTATTTTACCATTCTTTCGGTTAACAAAATTAACTGGTATTTTTTTATTGCTTTTCCTTCTTCCATACTCAGAAAACCAGAAACATCCACTCGTTCATTTTTCCAACCAAATATGGCCAACACATCATCAGTCCGTAGTGAAATAATACCTTTTTTCCAGATGTCTCTTGGATCACGAATTTCTTACTACTTGGATTGTAACCTTGTATCATAAAGTGAAGCAAAAGATCACGCATCTTTACCGAAGGTATTAGTAACATGCCCTCCATCTCCGTTTCATAAAATGTAAATCGCTGACTTGCTGTAAACTTGTCAACAAGATTAACCCACTTTTCTACAGAACAAGCAATCACACCATCGATGTCCATACTGCATTTAGTATTTTGTTTGTCACTTTGCATGCAATTGATATGTTAAGCAATTGATATGTCATGTGTACAATACGCAGTAAAAAAACGTACCCAAGGGCGACGCCCGACGGCGGAAGCTTTGCCGGCGGGAGTGACGGGACGGCGGCAGCGGACGGTGGCTTGAAGCCAGCGGCGCACGCCGGCCGGTGCGGCTTGAACGACGGCGGCGCACGGCGGTCGTACTTTCAGATCGGGGGCGCAGGGGGCCGGCGTCGCTACGTGAGTGGGAAAAACACGCATGCACGTCGGTTCAGATCGGGGGCGGCGCCACGACGTGCGCAATCTGTGGGAATATTCCTCAGATCGCGACGGCACCTCCAGATATGTTTGACGGCGGGTCCCGCGGCTGTCGGTTGACGTCTTTTTTTTAATGTTTCTGATAGATTACATTTTAACGCAATAATCTAAATTACTTCCCGTACGTGACGCAACGTGCCTTCGGTGTCCGAACGGGCCCAAATTTTTTTCACGCATTAGAGTGACCATGGGAAGCATGCACGCCAATTTTCGGTGATTTTCGACACTGTATGCATTCCCTACGATTTTCCCGGCCGAAACACCCTAAAACACTGCCCGGACGTGACGCAACGTGTGTTCGGTGTCCGGAAGCGTTGAAACTTTGCATGGGGCATCGGGATGGGCATTCACACGCGCATGCAAAAGTTGGGTACATTCCGTGAATGTGCTCAGGTACTTCATGTGGTAGGCACGGGTTTCGGTATGGACGCAACTGTGCCTGCGATGCAAGCCTCTTTCTCACTTTCATCGAACGGGCCCAAAAAAATTTCACGCATTAGAGTGACCATGGGAAGCATGCACGCCAATTTTCGGTGATTTTCGACACTGTATGCATTTCCTACGATTTTCCCGGCCGAAAAACCCTAAAACACTGCCCGGACGTGACGCAACGTGCGTTCGGTGTCCGGAAGCGTTGAAACTTTGCGTGAGGCATCGGGATGGGCATTCACACGCGCATGCAAAAGTTGGGTACGTTCCGTGAATGTGCTCAGGTACTTCATGTGGTAGGCACGGGTTTCAGTATGGACGCAACTGTGCCTGCGATGCAAGAATCTTTCTAACTTTCATCGAACGGGCCTAAATTTTTTTCACGCGTTTGAGTGACCATGGGAAGCATGCACGCCAATTTTCGGTTATTTTCGACACTGTATGCATTTCCTACGATTTTTCCGGCCGAAAAACTCTAAAACACTGTCCGGACGTGACGCAACGTGCGTTCGGTGTCCGAATTCGTTGAAACTTTGCGTGGGGCCCTGGGATGGGCATATCCACCTGCTGGCAAAATTTGGTGTTGATCTGAAGATGACCAAAATTTGACCTATTACAGCGGAGGCCGTTCGGGTAGGAGCAAAGGGTCCGTCCGGAAGGACTTTTTTCGACATCCTTCAAATGGACCCAAATTTTTTATATGACCTTGTATCCACATGAGAAGCATGCATGCCAATTTTCAGTGCATTTTGAGACTGTATGCATTTTCTACGGTTTTCCCCGCCGAAAAACCCTAAAACACTGCCCGGACATGACGCAACATGCGTTCGGTGTCCGAATGCGTTGAAACTTTGTGTGGGGCACTGGGATGGGCATGCCCACCTGCTAGCAAAATTTGGTGTTGATATGAAGATGACCAAAATTTGAACTATTACAGCGGAGGCCGTTCGGGTTGGAGCAAAGGGTCCGTCCTGAAGGACGTTTTTTTCGACATCCTCCAAATGGGTCCAAATTTTTTATATGACCTTGTATCCACATGAGAAGCATGCATGTCAACTTTCAGTGCATTTTGACACTGTGTGCATTTTCTACGGTTTTTGCCGCCGAAAACCCTAAAACACTGTCGTTGCTCAAAATTATTTCCAACTTAACTTTGCTTCTATAGTGAGTTCAAAGAAATATATCAAAAAATGACAATTGGGTGAAAATTATGATTTTTTAAAAAAAAATATACTACTAATGGCTTTTTATTTTGTTTCTGTTTTTTCCTCTTTTTGAATTTCGTTTTATTTCTTTTCCTTTCGTACTCTCTTCTTTTATTTTCTTTTATATCGCTTTCATTTTTTCTTTCAATTTTTCTGGCAAACTTTCAATTTTTCAATTTTTTTGGCAATCTTTTTTTTGAAGAAACGATTTGAAATTCGAAAACCTAATCAAAATATTTCATAATAATTTTCATCCAAATTGCATTCAAACATTACGATATTTCATTCAACCTTACGACAAACGATTCATCTTACATTCGAACATAACAAAATTTAATTAAATATAACCCTAATCTAAACCTAATCTACTCGTCGTCGGAGTCGGCGAGGTTGATGACCTCGCCCGCACCGCCGTTGCCCGCGTCGCCGTAATCAAAGCTCCCAACTTTTTTTTAACAGCGCTGCACTTTTTTCCATTGTTGTAACTTTTTAAAAACGTATCAACTAATTTTAAAAATCAACCATTTTTGAAAAAAAATTAGAAACCTATCAATTATTCTTCTAATTTTTCTGTTTTATGTTTTTTTCCTATTTCTCGAAATGCACAGACTCTCATTTTTGTAAATAGTTTTCAATTTCATTTTCAAAACCAGATATGTTAAGTTTTTTTCAACATCGATAAACTTGTATTGGTCCCTGTCATTCGCATGCTCTTCTCGTTGCTAATTATTTCTTCCCGGACCGACGACATTTTTTTAGTAAACAAACATGTTCTTCTCATAATTTTAAAATTTTCTTTCATTCTCGTCATTATCGTATTAATTTAACAACAGATTCGACGAAATGAAAATACGAATCTTTCAAACAAACATACTTTTTCCTCGTTCAAATTTCATTAAACATAGAGATATTTTACATAGTCGAACGAAATTTAAACGATAGCTACAAGTTCATACATAAAAGACTAGTACTAGTTGCTACACGAGAGAACCAAATTTAAACTTAGAACTACTACTCGTCCTCGCCGTCGCTAGCCATGAGGTCGATTACGACCGCGCCGTCGCCACCGTCGTCGCTGCTGCTTGCTGCGGCGGCCTCCCAGTCGATGTCGTCGTCGGGCGCCGGCACCTCCTCCTCCGGCGCCATCGCCTCCTCCTCCGGCGCCATCGCCGCCTCCTCTGCCGCCATCGCCGCCGCCGCTTGTATCGCAGCCGCTACCTCGGCGGCCTCCCTCGCAGCCGCCGCTGCCGCCTCCGAGGCCCGTAGGGCGTCGTGGAGACCCGGCGTGTCGTCAGGATCGCCATCCTCGCGGAGGACGATCTGCTCCGGCGGCAGCTCCACCACCGGCGGGGAGGGGGGATCGGCGGGCGCGGGCGCAGGTACCGGGGTCCTCCGGCGGCCGCGGGCATCTCTAGGACGGGGCTGCGGACGGGCCGGGGCGCTCGCCGGTGCCGGGTCGCGAAGGCGGCCGCTGCCGCCAGTGAGGTCGGGGGTGACGCCGGACGCCGCCAGCCGGAAGGCGGCGATGACCTCGTCGTACGCCTTCCCGTCCCAAAAGGCGTGACGGCCTCTGATGTTGTGGCGGCCGCCGGGGTGGGTCCGGAGCTCCTCCGCCGTCGTGCCGGGGCCGGGCGTCGCATACCCGTCCTTGTCGATCTTCCAGTTGCGGGGAAGACGACAGCCCGGCGGCACGGGGAGGCCGTAGCGGTACAGCTCCGCCGTCTCCGGCATGCCGAGGCTGGACGGCCAGGCGCTGGGGCCGTCGTCGTCGCCGCCGGCGCTGCTGCTGCTGCGGTGGAAGGCCATCGCCGGCGTTGGGGCGGGATCGCATCGGGTGTGAGGACGGGTGTGAGGGCGCCGGGGTTGGGGTGGGTCGGCTGTGCGTCGTCGGAGGAAGCCGGGGGCCTTTTTATAGCCGCCCGGGCGACGCGAGGTAGGCGGCCAGGCCAATAGCCGGCGCTACTCCGCATTAATGGCGGTGCCTCGGGGCGGGGCGGAAGGCGAGGCGGCAGGCGACGGGACGGGCGGCGGGGCGGCAGGCGACAGGACGGGCAACCGACGCCGCGCCGTGCTTTGACCGCCACGACGCGACGTGACGCGCTTTGACCGCCACGACGCGATTCAATCGGGCCACGCGACGCGCTTTGACGCCACACGTCACACCGGCGTACGCGGGTCACGTCACGTGCGTGTACAGCCCTGGTCGCGTGTCCGTACGCATACGTCGCCCCCGGACCGCGCGTGTACGCCGCGGGAGCGAATACGTCGCCCGGGCCGCACGTGTACGCCGCGGGGAGACGGCGCGGGTACGATGGGGGCGCAAAGACAATCCTGCCCTTTTTTTATGAAGGGGTATGGGACAATCTGAGCCGTCGAAGTGTCTAGGGCGGTTGTACCGAAGAAGAAGTGAACTTGATATACAAGATGTAAATGGAAAATTTACTACATCTGTCAAGCATCAAAAGATGAAGAAAGTTGATCCCTAATACCTTCGGAGCGATAGACAAATCACCAGGTGTTGAAGCAATAGGTTGACTGATAGATAGAATGTTCTTAACTTGGACGCTGTTTGTAGAACCTTTGGGCCTCTCCCCAAGAAAACCCTGGTACCTCTGTTGCAGTGGAAAAGATGAAGGTGACCGTTCAAGCTGTGTTGGAGTCGGATTGGTGAACTGCCATGATGCGTCAGAAACCTACATAAGCCAGACATCTCTTTCATATAAGGGAAGTCGGTACTAGTACACAAATTAGCATGCCAAAGAAATTGTTGTATTTAAGAATGTCAAATAATATGTCGCAGGAAGCAGTTCATGATCCAAGCAATTACAAGATTTCCAGCATGACTTTACTTCTTGAAATGCAATGTAAGTATACCTCTGTGTTTCTGATAGATGGTGAACCAGAAAATATGTTGGCAATATCTTGGCAAGTGCCCGCTCAATTGCAGAGACTAATTCGGCATGTGTTCCACGAAGATGTGAGATCTGCAATATATGGTTGCAGTATTGCGTCCACTCTATTACACGATCCATAAACTGCTCGAGCGCTGTCATACCGAACATAAACATCTGCAACCATCAAGCAACCAACAATCCAGAAGTTACATAAAAGTTGACTGACATAATGGAGACAACATAAAGATTCAAGTAATAATAGCTAACCTTTGAATCAATAGATTTACGCAGGGCATCAAGAATACTACGTAGAGCAACTCCAAGTCCCAGGTGAGCCACAACTTGATGTTTAATGAGAGATCCTATTTCAAACATGAAACTACATCAAAACTAATATATCACAGTAAATCATAACTTCTTTTTAGGGATGATACAAAAGCTTCGCATTAAGCAGAAAAGCAAACAAAATTACAACAAATCGGCAGTATATCATGCCTTGACAATTTGGTAGAACAAAATTTTAAGCCCTGCTATATAATTGTGTAGTACTTAAATACAATAGTATCTTCCATTACTTTAAAAAATGAGTGAGTGAAATACACAAAGATCAGCAAAAAAAAAAAGATACAAATTATCACCCATTTAGACTGCCCAGCAGAACAAGCAATGCATGCATAGGCTATAGGGACTACACAGATTGCTTGAAAAATACTAAAAATATTATACTTTAAAATCAAACTCAGTAGATTCCAGAACAGAACAAAAAAAATGGAATCGTCTATCTTAATTACCACACTCATAACTACAGTCCCACCTTCCTATATACTACGTAACTTTGAAAGTAGCGGTTGTCGGCCCAGTGGGAACCAGGGTACCACGGGCCGTCTGCCTGCGGCCCAGGAAGCGACACCTGGCGGAGACCTCAAGAGGCGGCCCAGCCGTGGGCGCCACAGCTCAAGACGCCTCGCGAGGGCAGGGTCTCGCAAGGACCCTCCCCGCGAAGGGAAGCTCTACTGAAGACCACCTCCTGCGGCAAGCAGCCTCGCGAGGCCTCCCTCGTGGGGCGGCCCCTCGCGAGGCCCTCTGTGCGGGGTAGCTGCGCGGCCTGCCTCCCCCCAAAGCAAGTCCCAAAGCTTACCACTTCGGTGCAAGAAGACCATGACGACGCGGCGCGGCAGGACGGACGTCATCGGCGAGCCCACCGGCGCGTCATGGATGGTGTCTTTTCCAGGCGAAGACCGCTATTGTCAGGATAGGACTGAGCGCCTGTCCCCCTTTGAATTGCCGCCGTGTGGATCGATCGATCGACAGGTCGAGGGACTCCACCTTCGTCTACCTTTTACACCAGTGCAATATCCCCAAAACAATCACACACAAGCAGGAGTAGGGTTTTACACCGCTCGGTGGCCTGAACCTGGGTAGCTCGCTGTGTCCCTGTCATGCCTTGCGTGCGTCTCCGTCGTGCTCCGCTCGCCCGTAGCCTCACCAAGGCCCCGTCGAGTTGCTAGGTAGCGGAACAGGCCCCCAGAGTTCGAACCAGGGTTTTGGAGGGTTTCCCTTACCACAAATCAATCCCCCGACATTTGGCGCGCCAGGTAGGGGGCCAGTCTCCGCACCTTCGACCTCGACATCGGCATGGCGAACGCGCGACGCGAGCGCGCCCTACGCAGAGCTGCCAGGGTGGTCCGCCCGGAGCCCATCGCCAACGACAACCGCCATGGGCGCGTTGGCGCCGCTACAGAGCCCGCGGCGGGGAAGGAGCAAGCTTCTTCCCTTCACCCGTCCGTGCAGCCGCATGGCCGCACCGCTACCGCGTCCTCGCTCGCCCGCCGCGACCCGCCGGCCCCGCAGGCCGCATTGCTCATGGCGCGCGAACTGCTGCACTACCGTCCCGCCGAGGCCGGGTACGACGCCTGGCTCGCGCGCATCACCGAGCTCGTCAACGCCGCCGGGGATGCCCCAGCACCGTCCCGCTCCCTGCCGCCTCCGCCGCCGCGTGGCGCGCAGGCAGGGCACGGTGCGCATCCTCCGCCTCGTCCGACCGACGACGATGCGTGACGTCACTGTGGCGCGTGCTCGCCAGAGCCGTCCCACGGCGCGTCCTCGCCACACCACGACGACGCCAGCTGCCAAATCGTCCGGCGCTCGGCGCCAGACGTGCGCGTGATCCACGAGTAGCAGCGCCAACGCCAGAACCGCACCATCCAGGATGTTGCAGGGCCGGGCGCCAGAACCGCGCCGCTCTCGCCAGTGGTGTCGCCTCCAGCAGCGGGGGCTGCCGCGCCTACACTCACGAGCTGCCTCCTCGTTACGACGGCATCCCCAACCCCATGGAGTTCCTGCAGCTCTACACCTTGGGCATCGAGGCTGCTGGCGGTGACGACAAGGTCATGGCGAACTGGTTCCCCATGGCCCTCAAGGACGCCGCGCGCTCGTGGCTAATGAACCTTCCCGAAGCTTCCATCTCCTCGTGGTACGAACTGTGCCGATAGTTCATCGCCAACTTCAAGGGCACGTACGAGCGCCCTCTCACGCTCAACGACCTGCGCGCCTTGCGCCAGCGCCCTGGCGAGACCCTCCGCAAGTACATCCAGCGCTTCAGCCAAGTGCGCAACAAGATCCCGCGCGCCTCCGACGCCGCGATCATCTCCGCATTCTCCTCCGGCGTCACGGACGTCAGGATGCTCGAGAAGCTCTCCATCAATGACGAGTTCGACACCGTTGTCGCGCTGTTCGACCTCGCCGACAAGTGTACCAAGGCTGAAGAGGGCCGCCTCTTCGCCCACAACGACCTTGACGCGGCGCCCGCCGCCGCCAAGGCCAAGGGCAAGGACGCCAAGCGCAAGGGCCCTGCCGTGCTGGCGGCGGAGCCTGAGCAGAAGCGCGGACGCGACTGCGATGAGGCCAAGAAGGACGATCGCCCCTTCTGCGCCTATCACAACATGCACTCCCACAGCACCGTGGACTGCCACGAGCTCAAGCTGCTTCGCGACGACCGCCAGGGCAGACGCGGCGACCGCAACGAACGCGGCGCAGACCGTGGAGGCGGCCGCAGCGGCAACCGCTGGGGAGACCGCAACAACAACGGCAACAACAACTACCGGCAAGGCTGGCGGAACCAGCCGCAGCAGGCCAACCCTCAGGCCACTGCCGCCCCGCCGCACCCCGGCAGGAACAACGGCAATCTCCCTGACGAGAACGCTGGGGGCTATCAGGAGCCTCACGAGGTGGCATGCATCCTCGGCGGGGCCCAGGCCCCCCCATCTAAACGCCACTTCAAGCAGTTCTCCCGCGAGGTGAACGCGGCCCTCCCGGGGGTCGAGGCCTCCCAGCCCCTCAAGTGGTCGCAGTACGCGATCTCCTTCGACTCCAAAGACCACCCCAAGTCCACGAGGGCTGTGGGCGCCATCCCCATGCTATGCATGCCCACTATCAACAACGTCGTCGTCACCAAGACGCTCATCGACGGTGGTGCGGGCCTCAACGTGATCTCCGTAGAGACCTTCGAGAAGCTCCAGGCGCCCTACGAGCGCTTGATGCCGACAAGGCCCTTCTCGGGCGTAACCGATGGCTCCACCTTGCCTCTGGGGCAGGTGCGCCTTCCCATCACCTTCGACACCCGCAAGAACTACCGCACCGAGCTCATCGATTTCGACGTGGCGCACATCGGCTTGCCCTACAACGCCATCTTGGGCTACCCTGCGCTCGCCAAGTTCATGGCGGTGACCCACCATGCCTACAACACCGTCAAGATGCCGGGCTGCAGCGACACCATCACCATTCGCTGCGATGAGAAGGACGCGGTGCGCTCCCTCGAGCACGCCTACAAGCCTGCCGCCACCGCTCACCCTACCGACAAAGATGACGTCGAGCCTGCCGAGCCCGCACCCGCAAAGAAGAAGCAGCTGTTCTCTCAGGCACGCACCGAGACGAAGAAGGTGTCGCTGGACGGCAGCGGCTCCAGGCCTGCCTTCATCATCGGCAACGGCCTTCCTCCCGAATAGGAAGGCGCGCTCGTCGCCTTCCTCCGGGCAAATGCTGATGTGTTCGCATGGACGACATCAGACATGTCCGGTGTACCGAGGGAGGTGATCGAGCACCACTTAGCGGTGTGCCCCAACGCACGCCCCGTAAAGCAAAAGGCACGGCACCAGGCGCCCGAGAAGCAAGAGTTCATCGTCCAAGAAGTTGAGAAGCTTCAGGAGGCAGGAGTCATCCGCGAGGTGCGCCACCCCGAGTGGCTTGCCAACCCTATCGTGGTCCCCAAGCACAGCGGCGAGGGGTGAATGTGCGTCGACTTCACTAGCCTCAACAAGGCCTACCCCAAGGACCCTTACCCGCTGCCACGGATCGACCAGATCATGGACTCCACCGTTGGGTGCGAGTTGCTGTGTTTTCTGGACGCCTTCTCAGGCTACCACCAGATCAAGATGGCGAAGGAAGACAAAGAGAGAACGGCCTTCATCACCCCCTGTGGAGTGTATTGTTACATCTGCATGCCTTTCGGCCTGAAGGTAGCCACCTTCCAGAGGCTGATGCACATCGCTCTGGGACCCCAGATGGGAAGGAACGCAGAGGCCTATGTCGACGACAACGTCGTGCAGAGTTGCAAATCGTGCTCCCTCATCACGGACCTCGAAGAAACCTTCGCTAACCTGCGCAAGCTCAACCTCAAGCTCAACCCCGCCAAGTGCGTCTTCGGAGTCCCTTCGGGCAAGCTGCTTGGCTTCCTGGTCTCCCACCATGGCATCGAAGCCAACCCCGAGAAGATCAAGGCCATTGAGGAGATGCGGCCTCCTCGTAACCTCAAGGAAATGCAGCGCCTGGCAGGATGCATGGCCGCGCTCGGACGCTTCATCTCCAAGTTTGGCGAGAGAGCCCTGCCATTCTTCAAGCTCATGAAGAGATCGGGCCCCTTCAAGTGGACTCCTGAAGCCGACGCGGCCTTCGAGGATCTCAAGAGGTACCTGACAAGCCCTCCCATCATGGTTGCCCCACGCCCTCGCGAGCCCTTGCTCCTGTACATGGCGGCCACCCCTCAGACGGCTAGCGTGGCCCTTGTGGTGGAACGGGAGGAGCAAACCCGCGCCAAGAAGAGGCCCGCCACGCCTGCGCCTGCCGAGGCTGCATCTGAGCCTGCTGAGGCCGCGCCCGCGCCTGCCGAGGGCTCTCCTCAGGAGACTCCTGACGAGCCCCCGGACGAGCCTCCCGAAGAACAAGCCGTTGTTCCTATGACAACGCGCCTCGTCGAGCACCCGTGTACTTCGTCAGCACGGTGCTACGGGATGCGCGTGAGCGGTATCCCATGCAGCAGAAGCTTCTCTTCTCGCTCCTCATCGCCTCCAGGAAGCTGCGCCACTACTTCCAGGGCCACCCCATCTAGGTGGTCACGTCTTACCCGCTGGAGCAGGTCCTGCGCAGCCCCAACTCCGCTGGCCTTCGACGAATGGAACATCGAACTGCTGCATGGGATACCGCTCACGCCTTGATGGGGTGGCCCTGGAAGACGAATGGAACATCGAACTGCAGGCCTTCGAGCTGGAATTCCTCACCACAAGGACCATCAAGGGCGCAGCTTTGGCGGACTTCGCGGCGGAATGGACAGATCCACACCAGGAGGAGCCTCGCGAGGAAGAATCCCTCTTGCCAGGGAAGGACACCCCCGGCGGCTGGACCATACACTTCGACGGCGCGTTCTCCCGGCAGGGCGCGGGTGCTGGCGTCGTGCTCACCTCGCTAGCGGGAGACAAGCTCTATTACACCATACAACTCAGCTTCAAGCATGACGACAAGGTATCCAACAACATCGCCGCCTTCGCTCTTGGCATCAAGCGCGTCCTCATCAAAGGAGACTCGCAGCTCCTCATCAACTTCTCCAAGAAAAGCTACAAGCCAAAGGACGAGCACATGGCCGCTTACCTAGAGGAGGTGTGCAGGCTCGAGAAGCGCTTCATCGGCATGGAACTCCAGCACGTCCCTCGCGGCAGCAACAAGGAAGCAGGCGACATCGCCAAGCGGGCATCTCGCCGCGAGCCTCAGCGCCCTGGCGTCTTCGAGGAAAGACTCCTGAAGCCATCAGCTGCACCGCCTGCCACCAGCGCCATGGCGTCCCACGAAGAACTCCCGCCCGCTACCCCCACAGGTGCACCAGACTGCGGCCCACCTTCAGGCGCTCGCCTGCTGCTCGCACTGGAGCCACAGGCTGAAAACTAGGCCGCCGAATTCAAAGCTTACCTGGAGAGCGGCGCCCTTCCAAAGAACGACGCAGAGGCAGAGCGCGTGGCCCGCCAGGCCAGGCCTTACTGCCTGAGGGATGGCGATCTCTACCGCAAGCGCCCCAATGGAGTTGCGCTGCGGTGCATCTCCGAGGAGCAAGGGCGCGAGCTGCTCGCCGACATACACGGTGGGGACTGCGGCCATCACTCCTCATCGCGCACCCTCGCCGGCAAGGTTTTCCGCAGCGGCTTCTATTGGCCCACTGTGCTTCAAGATGCCACGGAGCTGGTCCAGTCTTGCAAGGCCTGCCAGTTCCACGCCAAGCAGATCCACCAGCCGGCGCAAGGGCTCCAGACCATTCCTCTCTCATGGCCCTTCGCGGTCTGGGGGCTGGACATCCTGGGCCCCTTCCCCCGCGCAACCGGCGGCTACCGCTACCTCTACGTCGTCATCGACAAGTTCACCAAGTGGGGTGAGGTGGAGCCTGTCTGTACCATCCCGACAGGATCAGCTGTCAAGTTCATCAAGGGCCTGGTGTGCCGCTTTGGCGTCCCCAACCGCATCATCACTGACAACGGCTCGCAGTTCACCAGCGGCCTCTTCAAGTCCTAGTGCTCCAGCATCGGCACGCAGATCTGCTACGCCTCTGTGGCGCACCCGCGAAGCAACGGAGAGGCCGAGCGTGCCAACGTTGAGGTCCTCAAGGGCCTCAAGACGAGAAGCTTCAAGAAAAAGCTCACAGCCTACGGCAAAGGCTGGCTCGACGAACTCCAGTCCGTGCTATGGTCGATCCGCACAACAGCGACCAAGCCTACCGGTGAAACGCCCTTCTTCCTCGTCTATGGGGCAGAAGCAGTCCTCCCTACTGAGCTCAAGCACGGGTCCCCGCAGGTCCTGGCCTTCGACGAGGCCCACCAGGATGGCCTGCGGGAAGCCGATCTGCTCCTCCTCGAGGAAGCGCGCCGCCAGGCCGCCATCCGCGCGGCCAAGTATCAGCAGGCGCTGCGTCGCTATCACAGCCGCAACATACGCCCCCATACTCTTGAAGCTGGCGATCTTGTCCTGCGAAGGATCCTCTCCAGGGAAGGACTCCACAAGCTCTCGCCCATGTGGGAAGGCCTGTTTAGGGTTGTACTCGTTTCCCGGCCTGGCGCAGCACGGCTGGAGACGGAGGAGGGTGTTCTAGTATCGAACACATGGAACATCCAACACCTCCACAAGTTCTACCCGTGACCTCACGGGCACGAACGAAGTGGAGTTGTACACGCTCCGGGGCCTCTCTTTCTGCGTCGCCACGAGGCCGCGAGAGCTCCCGCCCACAACCCAGTGGGGCCCCATGCTCAGACATGGCGGACTGTTTACTTGAGGGCGCCGCCTGGCCACTACATCCTTAAGCTGCTCCGTGCGCATCACGGCAGCATGTATCTTTTTGGTTGTGTAATGAGACCCCTTCATGCAGTAGTAAATTTCATTTCCTAAGTATTATGTGTGTTTGGTAAGTGATCTGCTTTGCGAGATGTGCGCGCTCGCGATTTCCCTCCTGCGTCTCTTGCGAGCGGGGGCTGGACACGGTGCCTGCGCTTGGGTCAGTCCCAGCAGTGCCGCTAAACCCAAGTGACTGAGCTCTGGCTCGCGGGCCTGCTCCCGTGCACGTCACCTCACCAAGGTCCTTGGTACTTTGTCTCCTCGCGTGACACCCACGAGCGAACTCCAGAGCGCGCACCACTGCACTACTTGTGAAAATTACTGGCATATCACTGCCATAGATGCAGGGCAGAGGAGGCCTCACGAGCGCTGCCTCGCGAGGCAGCCCACGGCGCATCGCCCCTCAGGAAGCCCACAAGGAGCCTCGCAAGCGCTGCCTCACGAGGCAGTTTGTGGCGCCTAGTTCCGTGAAGTACCAATGGGGGGCCTCACGGGCGAGCGCCTCACGAGGCGCATCCCGCAGGCTGCGGCACGCCAAACTCGCACTCCGCGAAAAAGCTAAGTCCAAACACATCGCGAACTCTCCTTAGCGCCTCTCGAAATCTCTTTCCCTCGCGATCTCCCTGAGCGCCATGTGTTTCCTTGGCGCAAGCCGCCTGCACGTCAAAGGGGGGCTCCTCGAGCATCGCGTCTCGGGAGCCCTTACCGCCTCGTGGAGCACTACACCCTCTAGCCTTGTTAGGTACGCGTCCTAGCATACCAGCGACGGTCGTAGCATGCTCGGGGGCTGGGTGCTAGCTGTTGGGGAACGTTGCATGGAAAATAAAAAAAATTATACGCACACACAAGATCTATCCATGGAGATGCATAGCTACGAGAGGGGGATTGTGTCTATGTACCCTCGTAGACCGTAAGCGGAAGCGTCAGAACAACGCGGTTGATGTCGTCGAACAACTTCACGATCCAACCGACCGAGTACCGAACGTACGACACCTCCGCGTTCAGCACACGTTCAGCTCGGTGACGTCCTCGACTTCTTGATCCAGCAAGACGGCGAGGTAGTGGATGAGTTCCGGCAGCACGACGGCATGGTGACGGTGATGGTGATGCTATCTCCGCAGGGCTTCGCCCAAGTACTGCGAAAATAGGACCGAGGGACGGAACTGTGGAGGGGGGCGCCGCACACGGCTAAGACAATGTTGTGGCTTGTTTGGGGCGCCCCCTCTCCTCTATTTATATATGTGTAGGGGCTTGGAGTAGAAGGAATAGTGCCACGTGAACAGTACCATGTGAATAGTACCACGTGAACAGTACCACGTAAATAGTACACACGTGGACTTGGACTCCAAATTCCAATCCTATTCCTACTAGGACTCTCCTTTTTTCCTTCCCTAGCTGCGTGGGCTTTTGAGGACTTGGTGCGCCTGGCCTAATAAGGCCAGGGAGACTCCCCTTAGCCCATGCCAGCCCTTGGGACGTGGTGGACCCACTTGTGGACTTCCGGACCCCTCCGGAATCCTCCGGAACCTTCTGGAAGCTTCCCGGTACAATACCGAAAAAACTGCACCTTTTTCCGGAACCCAAAATATGACTTCCCATATATAAATCTTTACCTCTCGATCATTCCGAGACTCCTCGTGATGTCCGGGATCTCATCCGGGACTCCGAACAACATTCGGTTACCAATTCACATAACTCATATAACACTATATCGTCAACGAACGTTAAGCATGCGGACCCTACGGGTTCGGGAATGATGTAGACATGACCGAGACGCCTCTCCGGTCAATAATCAATAGCTGAACCTGGATGCCCATATTGGTTCCTACATATTCCACGAAGATCTTATCGGTCGAACCGCAATGACAACATACGTAATTCCCTTTGTCCGTCGGTATGTTACTTGCCCGAGATTCGATCGTCGGTATCTCCATACCTAGTTCAATCTCGTTACCGGCAAGTCTCTTTACTCGTTCCGTAATACATAATCCCGTAACTAACTCCTTAGTCACTTTGCTTGCAAGCTTCTTATGATGTGCATTACCGAGAGGGCCTAGAGATACCTCTCCGAAACACGGAGTGACAAATCCCAGTCTCGATCCATGCCAACTCAACAGACACCTTCGGAGATACCTGTAGAGCATCTTTATGATCACCCAGTTACGCTGTGACGTTTGATAGCACACAAGGTATTCCTCCG
Source organism: Elymus sibiricus (assembly GCA_039707655.1). NCBI lineage: Eukaryota > Viridiplantae > Streptophyta > Magnoliopsida > Poales > Poaceae > Elymus > Elymus sibiricus. Next base: position 366,235,301 of record CM077670.1, on the reverse strand, counting down.
GTATCCGGGAGTTGCATGATCTCATGGTCGGAGGAACATGTATTTGACATTCAAGAAAGCAGTAGCAATAAACAGAACGATCATATGCTAAGCTAACAGATGGGTCTTGTCCATCACATCATTCTCCTAATGATGTGATCCCGTTATCAAATGACAACTCATGTCTATGGTTAGGAAACCTTAACCATCTTTGATCAACGAGCTAGTCTATTAGAGGCTCACTAGGGACACGGTATTTGTTTATGTATTCACACATGTATTTAAGTTTCCGGTCAATACAATTCTAGCATGAATAATAAACCTTTATCATGAACAAGGAAATATAAAATAATAACAACTTTATTATTGCCTCTAGGGCATATTTCCATCACTAGCGACGTAGGGCACAAAGGCACGTAAAAAGGAAAGGCAGGCCTCGCGAGGGAACGAAAAGCGCAGCAAACATTAAGGACTTAACGTCATTACAAAAACAATGTCTTCATGCCCCCACGGGACCGCGTCTACTTAATTACAGGATACAAAGAGAAGAAGGAGGCCTAAGCAGACGAGGCGCTGTCGCCGCCACCCTCGCCGTCGCCAACGACGTCGACGTACTCGTCAGAGCCCTCGCTGACGTGCGTGAACCGCTGGACCAAGGCTTCCACGTGGTCCCGCACCTCCTTCTCAAGCCCGTCGCGAAGCTCCGCCGGGACAGGGCTAATCACCTTGTCGAAGTCGAAGCTGGCGTCGGCACGGAAGAGGTTGCTGAAGATGCGCGTCGTCGCCTGGCTCAGGAGGTCGCGACACCCCTCATCGACGATGTCGTCTACCCTCGCGGCCCCCTCCTCCAGCTTCCCCACAAGCTTGGTGAAGAAGTCCAAGTAGCCGGCGTCGGTGTCCTCGAAGGGGTCCGCGGTCTTCTCGTCGGTGAGGTGGGCGACGGCAGCGCGCACACGCTGCGCAAGGATGCAGAACATCTTAGCGCGTTTCTGCTGGCGCCCTAGCGCCCGGACCGTGTCCTTCCTGGCCTTCTCGACAACGTCGGAGACGCCACCCACCTGCGCCCGAAGGGAATCCAGCTCCCCCTCGACGTCCGCCTTGGCTGCCAGCGCCTGCTACTGCGCGGCCTCTGCCTCGTCCATCTGCTTCTTGAGGCAGGAGTTCTCGGCTCGGGGCTCATTCCGCTTCTCGGTGAAGCGGGCCTCCTGAAGCTTTAGTTTCTGCCTATGATCCCCAACAAGCGCCGCGCGCCCGTTCTTGGACTTCGCCTCGGCGTCCGCCTTGATCTTCTTCTCCTTCTCCTCAAGCTGAGCGTTGGCCTTGGCGAGGCGATCATTGTAGGAGGCCTGGGCGGCCGCCACCTCACGGTCCCGTGTCGTCAGGCGCTCGCGCTCAGCCTCCTACTCTGACGCGGTCCTCATGAGCTCTCGGTCCCGGATCTCGACGTCCCCCTCGCGGGCGGCAAGCGCCTCCTCGCGCTTGGCGAGCTCTCCCTCTCGGGAAGCAAGTTGCCCCTCACGGGCTACGACGGTGGCCTCCCGCGCCTGGAGCCCTTGCTCCCTGGAGGCGGCCTCCTCCAGGAGGGCCTTCTCACGGGCCTCCCCCTCTTCGCGCCGCCTGTCGGCCTCCGCGGCGTCCTTGGCAGCTCCCTCGAAGAGCTCCTTGGCATCTCTGGCGGCCTTGTCGCGCCGCTCCCGCGCGGCGTTCTCCTGCAGGCGGCCGAGCTTGACGGCCACATCGAGCTGGCGCCACCCCTCCGCGAGACGCAGGCGCTCGTCTGCAAGGCGTGCCTCCTCCGCCTGAAGATCCTCCTCAAGCGCATCGAGGGCCGCCCTGACGCTCCGCAGGGCTCTGCGCTTGAGCACGGCGCTGTCACTCACCAGCTGCAAGGCCCAGCCAGTCCGCGCCTCCGTGCCGCTGTCCACCGTCATGGCTCGCGAGGGCCCGGGCTCAGGCCCCTTTTCAGGTTCCTTACCCTCGCTCCTCGCGGGGGCCACGCCCCCCGTCGAGCGTTGGGGGCTCTTTGCTGCCTCCTGGTCGGCCTGCCGCGCCGGTGCGTGCCGCGGGCTCGCCATGGCGGCATCAGGAGCCCGGCGCGCAGGCGAGCGCGGGGGGCTCGCCGTAGCCCCCTCGTCAGCGGTGGCCTCCCCAGCAGACGTGGAATGCTGCGGAGGGTTTGGAACTTTGGCCCCCTCCATCGTCACGTCGCCTCCCGCGTCGGGCGCCTCGGGCGGCACCACCTCTCCTCCGGAGGCTCCCTCCCGAGACTTGCTTCCCCCAGCAGCGGGAGGCAAGTCCTGGCGCGGCTCAGCAGAGGCCGCGCGCTCTTCTTCCGCCGCCGCGCGCCCTGTTTCAGCCTCAGGGTGGCGGGCGGCCTCCTTGTGCATCTCGGAGCCTGCAGGGGGCGTCGTGGCCCCCCTCGAGTCAAGGGCCTGCTTCTTCTTCTGCACGGGCTCCCTGCGCGGCGTGAGGGCTCAGCCCGGACCTCGGGAGGTAAGAAATGAGCCCAAAGTAAAGAACCAAGACGCGAGGACTTACTCGTCAGTAGGGGCCCAGCGCCTCTTCCTCAGCTTCGGCCGGGGGCGGCTGCCACCACCGCCCTCGCGAGGCTCGCTGGAACTCCCTCTGGAGGGCTCGACGCGAGGCCTGCCGGGATCTCCTCCCGCCAGCCCGGTGGGGGTCTCCTCCGCGTGAGGCTCGCTGGCCTCGGCGCCGGTGTCTCCTCCACCCCCCGCGCTCGTGGACCGGGAGGGCGCGACCATGAACTGGTCGTTGTCCTCGTCATCGTCGCTGGCATCCACTAGTAGTTGGCGATGGCTTGGCGGGGGCACTTCTCCCCTTGTCTCTTCGTCAGCGCCTGCCGAGGCCCCGGAGTCGTCGCGGCCACCCGAGTCGGGCACTACCACAAGGGGGTTCTCGCGGGGCCCCTTGTGGCCCTCAGGGACCAGCCCCCACTCGTCGAACCGCGGCATCGCCGCGGCAAGCTCGGCCCCGTTGCTGTAGCGGTACAGCGGGAGCGCGCCGTCGGGCAGGTTCTCCACGTTTTTGGAGTATAGGATCTTCATGATGTCAATCACCACCGCCCCGGTCAGGCTGTCGGCACTCAACCTCATCGGGTCCTCGGCGCCAGCATAGGTCCACACCGGGCGCGAGCGCTTCTGGAGAGGAGCAATGCGCCAGCGCACGAATTCCTTGGCGACCATTGCTCCCGTGAGCCCTGCGTCCTTCAGGGTTCTCATCTTCTCCACGAGCGGCGCCAGCCTCTCGTCGGTGAGCTTGTCGTGCTCCCATCAGGAGCTCTTCACGGCAGGGGCGTCCAGGACCAAGAAAAGAGGGCTGTACTGGCCCGCATCCATGTATACCCAACGTGCCCGGAAGCCCTCGACCTTCTTCATTATCTTCATGGGGATGATGTGGTTCGCCATCCCGTCGACGATGCGGAACGAGGCGCACCCCGAGCGCTGGTTCGCCGCGGTCAGCCGCAGGCTGTAGAAGGTCCGGAAGAGAGCCACCGAGGGCATCACGCCCAAGAAGCCCTCGCAGAGGTAGGCGAAGATGGCGAGGAGGAAGACGGGGTTGGGTTGAAGGTGGAGCGCGTGGATCTGGTAGTGGGTGAGGATGGCGCAGAAGAAGTCGGAGAAGGACGGCACGAAGCCGGCGTAGATGGTGTGGATGAAGAAGGGGAAAGTTGTGGCCTCCAGATCATAAGCTCGGCGCGAGGCAGGCCAGATCCGCGTGGCCTTCCACTCGTTGTGGTCGCAGGCCGTCGTGGGGATCACCTTGTCCAGCGCCTCCTCGTTGGAGACGATGGATCTCAGCAGGGCCGGCTCCAGCTCTGTCGCCGCTGCCGGGTCCTTGTTCTTCCTGGTGGCGGAAGCCATGGTGACTGTGAAAGCTCGGGAGCGGAAGGGAGAGATTGCAAGGAGCAGCGTGCAAGGGAGGCGAATCGTCCAGAGGAAGGCAATGATGGTGCCCGAGCCGCGCGCGGGTCAGTTTTATGGCAAGCAGGGCAGTTACCGAGGCGTCGTGGAGGAAGTGGGGGCGTCTCCGTCCCGTCGTGCTGCCACGCGTCCCTGCCTGGGCTCGGCAGTCTTATTAGGCCCCGCGTCATTTCGTCCCCAACGGGCGGATACGTGCGCGCCGCGGGCCCGGGGGCTACTGTCGGCCCAGTGGGAACCAGGGTACCACGGGCCGTCTGCCTGCGGCCTAGGAAGCGACACCTGGCGGAGACCTCAAGAGGCGGCCCAGCCGTGGGCGCCACAGCTCAAGATGCCTCGCGAGGGCAGGGCCTCATGAGGACCCTCCCCGCGAAGGGAAGCTCTAGTGAAGACCACCTCCTGCGGCAAGCAGCCTCGTGAGGCCTCCCTCGTGGGGCGGCCCCTTGCGGGGCCCTCTGTGCGGGGTAGCTGCGCGGCGCTGGTCGCGCGGCTGCGCGCCCACCACGTGGGTGACGCGCCTGCACAAGACGACAACGGCAGAGGCCGTGCCAGCAGGCGCGGCCAGGGAGGATTTCCTCTTTGGTGATAAGGGGGCAGCGGCGCCTGCCTCCCCCCAAAGCAAGTCCCAAAGCTTACCACTTCGGTGCAAGAAGACCATGACGACGCGGCACGGCAGGACGGACGTCATCGGCGAGCCCACCGACGCGTCATGGATGGTGTCTTTTCCAGGCGAAGACCGCTTTTGTCAGAATAGGACTGAGCGCCTGTCCCCCTTTGAATTGCCGCGGTGTGGCAACCCTTCCTGCCTATATTTTCGGGGAAGAGGACCAAGGCAGCTATATAAGGGGCGGTGCTGCTACCTTAGGAGGGGATCGATCGATCGACAGGTCGTGCGACTCCACCTTCGTCTACCTTGTACACCAGTGCAATATCCCCAAAGCAATCACACACAAGCAGGAGTAGGGTTTTACACCGCTCGGTGGCCCGAACCTGGGTAGCTTGATGTGTCCCTATCGTGCCTTGCGTGCGTCTCCGTCGTGATCCGCTCACCCGTAGCCTCGCCAAGGCCCCGTCGAGTTGCTAGGTAGCGGAACAGGCCCCAGAGTTCGAACCAGGGTTTTGGAGGGTTTCCCTTACCACAAATCAATCCCCCGACAGCGGTCATAGAGAACAATGAACTACTTCCACAGTTCCACTAAAAACCATCCACAAATTCGAACCAGAAGATATCTGACAAACAATTTAACAGTGTTGTGTACACATATGCCCGTGTGTTGCAACGGGGAGAAATCGCACACCCCTTGCCAAATAAGTATCAATTTTTTCTAACATGTAAAAGAATTGTGCTTTCAACCAAATCATTTTTGCAAAACTGCTAAGGAATATGGATTGTTTGGTTTGCAACCTTTCTATTTTATTTCGACCTCCTCCACACCCACGTTGCCGGCCTCATACGTACGGTCGTCCATGCACGGCTGAGCCGGAAGCCTCTCCTCCATTTAAACCGGTCCGCTCTCTCCCATTGATCCTTTCCTTCCCTGATTAATTCCTTTCCTTCGGCAAGGCGAGTTTTATTCCTTCAAGCCAACCCTGATTAATTCCTTTCCTTCTTAAGGCAAGGCAAGTTTCATTCCTTCCAGCCAACCGTGCATGCATCTCCCTCTCTATCCTCCTACCAACAATGCATCTTCTTCTTTATTGGGTCTTTCTCTTGTTGTTTCTTCAGACTATTTGTGGATGTATTTAAATCGGTAAGATTTGATCTAAAGAAGCAAGGTGGGACTAATCGGTACCATCAGATATAAAGAAGCGATGTGGGCTATTTAACTACCAAAAGAACCCAATATTCGCCCAGACTAATAATCTAGCCCAGCTGGTTGTGTCCCTTGGAAGGTAGGGTGTTGGTCCAGAGTTCGAACCTCCACGAACGCCATATTTTTTTTTTATTTTTTTTTGAGGATCAATATTTTTTTTGTTTTTCTGTGAGGCCCAACATCAGCGTGGCAGAAAAAAAATTGAGTTTCTTTGAGGCCCAACAGCGACTTACGAACGAAGCGGACAAAGGAACACGTCAAAAAAACCAATATAAAAGGAAAAAATATTTCTCTCCTTTCTAAACCACAGACTGGCTAGGTGGGCTGGTTTGTGCGTGCGTACTCAAACCACGCGGGCGGGGTTCGAGTCCAGGTAAAGCAATTTTTTTTATTTGAGACAAAATGGAACACAATTTTTTAGTAGGTAAAGAAGTGCGGGTTAATTGCCCAAAATTTCAGGGGGCTTTGTGCAAAAAAGTGTGCGACGGTGAACCCACGGAGTCAATCCGTGCTTTATTATTAGGGAAAAAATATTTCTCTCCTTTCTAAACCACAGACTGGCTAGGTGGGCTGGTTTGTGCATGCGTACTCAAACCACGCGGGCGGGGTTCGAGTCCAGGTAAAGCAATTTTTTTTATTTGAGACAAAACGGAACGCAATTTTTTAGTAGGTAAAGAAGTGCGGGTTAATTGCCCAAAATTTCAGGGGGCTTTGTGCAAAAAAGTGCGCGACGGTGAACCCACGGAGTCAATCCGTGCTTTATTATTAGGGAAAGATTTAACAGTGTTGTGTACATATAAGTTCACCAGTCAACATAATGGAAAACTTCGAGTTGATTACAACAAAGTAATGCCCACAGCATCTGGAATCTGGGTAACTTAAACAAAGCAAAGTGATCACTTACCCATAAGAACAGCAGCTAGCTTAAGCTATGTATCTGGATACTTTGGGAAGAACTTGTACTCTTCGAACAAGTTTGAGATCATGCAATTGAAAATTGCTAGCTCCCTGGTCATTGATAACATTAAGAATCCAGAGATAAGTAGGTGAAGAAACAGAGTACAGACAACTCAAATTTTAAAGGCATCACAAAAAAAATGAAGGTACAAAAGATGCTAATGAGGGGTTGTACTGAGAAGGAATTCAGCCAACTAATTTACAGGGTTGCCTCGTATCATATGTGAATGAAAGGTATTATTTACAACTACAATAACAAGGGGTACTTTTGTTTCTGACACAGGCTCCCTTACGGACAGGTGGGAAGCTGAATGCAGCGAGAGAACTCGGTGACAAGAGCAGAATTGCAATAGTACATTGGTCAACACAACTTACAGGGTGTAACATCCCCTGTAATTAAGCTACTGTTGCCTTCTTAATTAAATGCCAAGTCATCATGCTTAGCTATGCTAATTGCCATTGTGATTCAAACCAACTCCAAATTCAAAATTCAAAATGCAAAAACAAAATTGTTTTCTCAAATTGTGAATTAAAAATGTTCACACCCTTTATTTTATTCCTCAAAATATTGTTAAGGTGAAACCAACCCCTTTGGGTAAGCTAATTTGACTCTAGGAATAAATAAACAGGATCAGCAGCATTAAATTTGAACATTTAAATACCAAAAAATATCTATTCACTTTCAAATAATAAGAAACCTTGTGTGTGGCCTTGTAATATTGTAGTTGATTTATACAAAAAGTTTCATCACCAACTAAATTCATTTGATCACTAAACCAAATAGAAAACAGTAGCTAAAAATTTAAACAGGAAAAGAAAAAGATTAAAACAAAACACACACTGTGCACTTGTAGCCCACTGCTACAGTGCATAGCCCAGCTCACCAGCCAGCCTTTCTTTTTCCTCTGTACAGAGAGGAGGCAGAAGCCATGGCGTGTCGCCCATCCGCGGCCACCACGGCTCGATGGTCGAAGCTCACCTGGGAGAGGATAGGCCGAGCCCGACCCCCAGGACAAACCCTAACCCTCATTCTCCCCCTCGTTCGCTCTCTCTCGTCGATTCGGAGCTCGCCCGAGCTCGTGGTCACCATGTCGTCGCTGTAGCCATGGCCACCGGCCTCCCCTCGCCGCGTCACCTTGTCCAGGAGCCTCACCGCCGTCGTCTCCTTCGCCCACGCGCATCGAATCGAGCCTAGTCGCCCCGTACGCTCGCCATCGCCGCCGTCTTCTCCACCACGGTCGTCGTCCGCCGTCGTCGATTGCCGCCGCTCCGGTCCACCTCCGGCCTCCACGACCTCGCCATCAAGCTCACAGTGAGCTTCTCCTTCGATTCCCCCTCGCCCCGGTCTCGATCTGTTGCAGTAGCCGGCCACCCGCGCTCACCCGTGGCCGCCATGGCCGGAGCTTGACGTGCGCGTCCAGCCGCGCCCGCGCACACCCCGCCACACCCCTGCCCTGCTCGCGCCCACGCGCGCCCACCGCCGCCCATGCCTGCAGCCGCTCGCGCACCCCCGTGCTCGCCCCTGGCCATCGTCATGGCCATGGCCGTGGGCCGTGCGCGTGTGCGTACGTGTGTGCACAGTCGTGTGAGCCACGGCTTGTGCCACTGCACATGGGGCCGGCCCAAATTAGTTAGGGACTAATTAAACATTTAGTTAGGGGTAATTAGTGTTAGGTTAGTTAGTGGCCGATGACATGGGGGCCCTGTTTTAATTAACCCCCATTTAATATATGTGTCAATGACATGTGGGCCAGCCTCTCCTTTTGACTAGTCAAATTGACTGGGTCAACTCAGCACCCTGGCCCACTAGTCATACAATCTGGCTAGACACACACAGAGTAACAAATGCATTTCTGTAATAAAATTCGAATTAAAATAAATTCCAGTAATTCCAGAAAATATAATAAACTTTGGAAATTCATAACGAATTCATATTAACTCAGATCAAAATAATTTATATACGAAAAATGATCAAAAAATTATGCTCTATCCAAATATATCATTTTCATACATGTTAAAAATCATTAACATATTGTTTACCTATAAAACACTAGTAGGCCATTAATTAAATAATATTTGGAGTTGGGGAAATATCTTTTGGTATATTCCCACTTCAATTAAATTGTGTAGTAATGCACTAGGATAGATCAGCATCACTAATTGCCATGTCATGAATATTTGTATTGAACATTGCCATGCTCCGTGGTTTATTGTCCTTCGTTCTTTTCCGGTATCGTTTCTTATCGGTAGACCCCGAGACGGATGTAGAGTACGACTACCTCACCGAGGATCTGATTCCGTCTGCAGAGCTTCCAGGCAAGCAAACCCCCTTGATCATTCCAGATATCGCATATTCTTTCTCTCTACATTCTTGCATTAGAGTATCGATTCAGTAATGTTGTTCGGTAGATCCTATTCTCTGCATAATCTGATTTTGTCGCCTATTGTTTATGCCTTACCTGTTATCCTAGCATGTCTAGTCTAGTAATGCATGTGTTCCATCAGTTGGCCCTACACCCTTGTCTGTGTCGCTATGCTATATTACCGGGCAGTGATCCCTCTGGGCGATGATCACTGATATACTTTACATTGTCACTTGAGCATACTTGTGAATACATATACTATATGATACACTATGGTGGATCCGGACTTCGGTGGCCTGCGACATGGAGCAAGATGGGACTGCTACGGGATGCTAACGGACGTGAAGACTAGGATGCTCTGGCGGTATGGCAGGGCAGGCGCAGTACCATCCGGAGTGATGGGCCTGGATCCCGACCGTTTCCGCGATAGAATATAATAAATATGATTAACATGCAATAGGTGGGAGGCCGTGCTGGAGAGCAGGGTTGTTTGTTCCACTTAGCCAAACTAGGACCAGAGTTCTGGGTATTTGATCCAAGATACAAACATACGCACTAACCGCCACGCGGGATAATGGTTTATGGGGCCCTCGGCGTCGTAGTTCCTTCCGAAGCTTTCCAGATGTCGCATAGATTAGGGTGTTTTATTGCGTGTGCGTGGGCTGCAGGTACAACGAGGATGCACATGAAGACTGATTCAAAGATGTGATGTGATATGGTGTGGACTCATCTAGGTGGGGCGCGAATCAGACCAGCAGATATCCACAATAGTGGTGAAGCTGGCTACCGTGCTCCCAACGCATGAGGCTGCTATGGGTGTAAGGCCGACTACCCTGGTGGCATATGATATAGACTCAGCGTGTTAACCTCTCTGGATTAGCTGACGTAGGGCTGCGTCATGTCGTTCACCTCTGCCGACACATCATAGGTTTTGTGCTATTGGCCATGGCTTAAAGAGGGGTTCGAGCGTGTCGGGTAATGTGGTGCACCCCTGCAGGGAAGAACAATACTATTCAAATAGCCGTGTCCACGGTTACGGACTACTTGGAGATGTATCCCATTCATAGACAACTTTAACTGGTTACTTAATAAAACTTGCCAACATAATAGATAGAATGCCCGGGGATCGCTTTCTCGCAGGGAGTCGAGGAAGGATCTCGGGTAGTGTATTGGCGTGGCGAGTAGATGGACTCGTGTGCGCTCTCTCTTCTCTGATAGCAGGATGCTGGTAGTCGTAAGTTACATTAAGCTTTCCCCCCTCTACTCTGGCATTTCTGCAGTACAGTCCACTGATATTTACCCGCATTCCTTTGATACCGATGCATATGTAGTATAGATCTGATGTAAGTCTTGCGAGTACTTTGGATGAGTACTCACCGTTGCTTTGCTATTCTTTTTCCTTCGACCCGGTTGCTGCAATCAGATGGTAGCACCTGGGATGCAGGTGATCCCGACGCTAGTTACTATTTGGATCTCGACACCGATGAGTAGTTAGGAGGTCCCAGGCAGGAGGCCTGCGCCTTTGGGAGGGTCGTCGTTTTGTTTCAGCCTTCTTAAGGCAATTTGTTAAATTTGTTTGTACTTAGACCTAATTTGCTTTCTGCTCTGATGTAATGTTGGGTCATGTGACCTCTGTTTGTAATATATATTTGCTATCTCTGCTCATGTATGAGCTCTTGCCTATTTTTGTGTCGTAGAATTGTGTTGTGGTACTACCGTGGAGTCACCCTCATGATCGTGCATGATGCGTGTATGATTAGTGCACGATTATGAGCAGAGGCGTCACATAGGGTCACATCTGGAAAAGAAAAAAAAAGATCTAGGCAAGATGAACAAGTTAGGCCAGAGGAGAAAGAAAGGAACAGATGGCGCAGATATAAGTCATGCCTAGACTATTGCTTCTTCCTTGAGACTATCAAGACGAGTCGATCAGGTAACAGATTAAGCAGAGAGTAGATCATAACTAGTACTCCCTCCGTCCAAAATAAGTGTCGCTGATTTAGTACAACTGGGAAAGCGTGCAAGCATTTGTATCATAGCATCAATGCTTATCTGTTCAGAAAACATCTGGTGAAAATATATATTTGCCTGTGCTTCAATGTCAAGAACCTCCCTCGGAAGTAGGAATTTCCCTTCCAAGAAAACCTTGAGTCCTTGATTCATACGCTGCTTCCACTCTATTTAGTTGATCCACCAGTTGGTTAGTCAACAGCTGTCCAGAGTGAGACTGAAGAACCTGCCAATGACACGCCATTTGTAGATATATTTACATCCATGCAAAGAAGGTACCACCATTATGTTCGCCTACCCGGGTATAGTGTGATTCTGTGCCCAAATCTGCCTGCAACTTGCTAAGTCGCCTCCTGCCCGGTGCTACCTCAGCTCCAACGATCCATCGCCCGGTGCATGCGTAGCTGGCCGGCCACCGCTTCCTAGCTCGACCCCCATCTAAACTGTAGCGACCTACACCTTCCTTCCTATACCGCCCTACTCTACTCTGCACGCACCCTGTTTTGGTTTCACTTTCTCCCCTTTCCACTTTGCCACTTGTACCGGGGACAAATGTGCTGCCTGCCTATGCGCGCCGTGGGGACAAACAGGATGTTGCCTATGTGCTTGAATCGAATTGCAGCCGCCGGTAGGGCCTGTATGTCAGTCACTGGCCGGTTGAAGGTGAAATGCTACTGCGAGGGCCAGAAGGGAATGGAAGGGATCGGAAGAGATGAGGTGAGGTGAGATAGAAAGGGGAAAAACTAGGCCTAACCTCTACTGCAACCGCCACTAGTAAAATCCGGTGCCTACGCATTGCTTTGGGGCTGACCACCCAAGTTGCCCAATGTCCACCCCATGATCTTGATCGTGCGTGAAACAAGATTGGGAAAGTGGGCACAGCATTATCGGCACTAGCAGGCCAGCCAGAGCCGCCTACCTACCCGGCTAGGTTAAGGAGATATGTATATATATATATGGACAGGACTAACTAGCGACTGTTCGGAAATTAAACATCATATCTGAACGAGTCCCTTCAACTAATCACGCGATGATGAAAGCGAAGGCATGCAGCCCGCGCATGCATCATCCCGCATCTTTGTCACAAAGTGGTTGATTCAGTATATATGCATGCAAGCAAAAGACAAAACAGATGTTGTCATCGGAAAGATTCTCTCTAATTCTAAACTTCAAAATATTTTGTAGCTCAAACCGTAGGTTGGATTGAAAAACCGTTTTCACATAAAAAATTCATCTCGGCGAGACCTTCAAAACCAGATCCCATGTTGATATGTTTCGACGACTTTTTTTCGTATAAAAAGTTATCACGTCTGTGCTACTATAGTTATCACATCTGTGGTGAATAAGTTATCATGTGTTTACATATTAATTACCAGGGCATAAAAAAAGGTTCGTTCGACCTTCTCCCCACATACACATGCATGCATGCACTAGAGGATAAAAAATCTAATGTCATCCTAAATTCTCTTATTTGAGAACTTGAACATGTTTTACAGCTCAAACCATCGGTAAGATCGAAAATTCGTTTTCACATAAAAAATTCGTCGCGACGAGACCTTCAAAACTAGATCATAGATTGATATGTTCCGACGACTTTTTTTGGGTCAAAAAGTAATCATGCTAGGACTAAGTAAGTTATCACGCATGTGGTACGTAAGTTACCATGTTGTTACCATAGAAATTACCGTAGGGTATGTTTTGCAACAACTTTTTTTCCTCGGGGTTAAAAGTTATCGCGGTATTTGTATATAGATTATCAGGTCTGCAACGCGTATATTACCATATTATTTACACAGAAGTTATCAGGGGATGTTTTTCAACAACTTTTATTCCCCGGGTCAAAAAAGTTACCACCCGTAGGCTAAGTAAGTTATCAGCTCTGTTGTGCGCATATTACAATACTATTTACACAGAAGTTATCAATGGTATATTTTTCAATAACTTTTATCCCAGGGTCAAAAGTTATCACGGTGTTTGTACGTGAGTTATGAACTCTGTTGTGCGTGTATAACAATGCTATTTCGCAGAAGTTACCAAGCATATATTTTTGAACAACTTTTATCTCGGGGTCAAAAGTTATCGTGGTATTTATACGTGAGTTATCATCTCTGTTGTGCGTATATTATCATGCTATTTACATAGACGTTATTGGGGTATGTTTTTCAACAAATTTTAACCGGGTCAAAAATTACCGCGTTGTTTGTAAGTGAGTTATCAGCTCTGCTGTGCATATATTACCATGATATTTACACATGAGTTACGGGGGCTGTTTTTAACTTTTTTTCCAGGTTAAAAAGTTACCACGTTTGGGCTAAAAAAGTTATCAGCTCTGATGTGCATATATTATCATGCTATTACACACAGAAGTTACCGGGGGTATGTTTTTCAACAACAAAAATTTGGGGTCAAAAAGTTACCGCGGTGTTTTGTATGTGAGTTATCAGCTTTGTGGTGCGTATAATACCATGTTATTTTCACATAAATTATCGGGGTATGTTTTGAGCAACTATTATTTGCGGGTCAAAGTTACCGCGGTGCTTGGTACATACGTTATCATGTCTGCCGTGTGTATATTACCAGACTATTTACACGAAAATTATCAGGGGGATTATTTCATCAATTTTTTCTTCGGATAAAAGTTATCACGGGGCGCGTAAGTTATCAGGCCTGCGATGTGTAAATTAACATGTTATTTCACACAGAAATTACTAGGTTATGTTTCAACAAAAAAATTATGTCTAGGTAAAAAATCTTCTTATAAGAAAGTGTCCTCAAATGTTGAACACAGAAGACAAAAACCTGAAGTTTGAATTCTACAAGAAGCGTAGTACTTAGGGAAGTTGGTTAGTGCGCTGCACGGGGCAAAGTTGAGAACTGAAACCAGGAAAAATAACATGTGTTGCTGACATGAAGGTGAAGAAGGTCAAATACAAAGTTATGGTACACTAACCAACAATTTACAGTGGGCAAGTTGGTTAGCGCGTTCGCCTAGCATAACGCTACAGCAATGGGTCGAGGGATCGATCCCTGCCCAAGCCCTTTATTTTTCTCTTTCTGCCCACCCACCAAATATTCTGCCCCACTAGCCCATGATGTCCCACGCTTGATTATCCTAGTCGGGTTCTGGTCCTTTCCAAGAAAACAACAAAGAAACGAACACCAACCCTGCTGGAGATCTCAGCTATACAAGAGAAGCACAAAGAGCTAAAAACAAGGAACCAAAAACAGGGACTAAGCTAAGACAAGCTAAGCAAGGAGGCTAGCTAGTTCCAGGCAATAAGCTCAAGACTTCTTGGAGCGCCTCCACACACCTCACCAAGCAGGCCACCACTCTAAGGCACACTCCAATCGACGGGTCAGGCGAAATAAGCTACCTTCAGTTTGACGGAAGAAGGGCCAAATAGACAATGCCTCCAAGGAGGAGAACGGCGTCCGCGGACGTCGTCGGCGGCCTAACAAGGTCAAGCACGGCATTTGCCGGTGCCCCACCAACCAACCCGAGAGAGCATCGCTGCCGACCGACAACCACACCCAATGCACCTCGACTAAAGAGTATCACCGACAACCTACCCGCATGACACCGATCCCAGCAACCCCCTGGTCCTGGGATGACCTCGCCTACCAAGCAGACTGCCATCTAGAAGAGGCCAAGAAGACATCGAGGTACATTGCTGGCGACAAGGAGCACCTACAGGAACCTTGGTACCGAAGGATCAGATGAACACCGCCGACAAAGACGCCGAGGATGGGAGGACTCAGCACCGGTGAGGAAGTCGGATCGCCAGGGGAGGATGGACGGGGAGCAACGCCTCCGAGGAGGAAAACGGCGTCTTTAGACGTCATCGTCGCCAGCAATGGCCAAGGCCTTGCGCAGCTTTCGCTGAACCGTCCTCCCGAGGCACTGATGCGTGACCACCATGTCGAGGAAGAACAAATGCTCTTCGCCACGAGAAAGCCGCCGGTCCCTGTCAAGCCACCCAGCCAAAGCCGGCCCGGGCCCCAAACCGGCGACAGAGTCACCAATGGAAGAGCGGACGCAGGCTGCCCTGACCTCACTGGTCACGGCCGCCCCTCTGGCTCCACGGCCCCACGCTGCCAAGCACCGGACAGCAGGCCCTCGGGCAGCAAGCCCCCGGCACACGGCCGGCCGAGGCGGCCACCGGTGCCCCGTCCGCGACCACCTCAGGAGGAAGGTGTCGGCCACAGCCCCCCTGGCTGTGACCTCCAGCCTAGCCGAAAGCCCTGCTCGACCCAGATCTGGGCCGGAGCAAGCTCCACCATGGCGAGCCCCAAGGGCGAGGGGGGTGTGTAGGGGAACGCAGCAGAAAACAAAAAAATTCCGACTTACACACCAGCCCAGGACCACTATGAAGACTGCATACAAGGTTTGATCTTTTCGTTACCGACTCGTAGCGCAGCGAAAGTAGAGTCGATGACGATCGGCCACTACTAGGAAAACGGCTATAGCTAATATGGACATTAATGGCGCACCATGTATGTGGTGCGCCACTGCTATATAGCAGTGGCGCACCAGAATCAGGTGCGCCATTAAAGTCCATATTACTAATAGCGCACCTGTTGTCTGGTGCGCCACTGCTAAGTTTGTCCTGTGCACACCCCTGTCCCCAGACTTATCAGTGGCGCACCGTTGTGTGGTGCGCCATTACTAGTTTTAACTAGTAATGGCGCACCACACAACGGTGCGCCACTACTAAATTTTTTTTTCAATTTTTTTTTCCAAAACTAGTAATGGCGCACCTGGGTGTGGTGCGCCATTACTAGTTCTAACTAGTAATGGCGCACCACTCCATGGTGCGCCACTACTAAAAAAAAAAATTCAATTTTTTTTTCAAAACTACTAATGGCGCACCCACACCAGGTGTGCCATTAGTAACCCTGGTTACTAATGGCGCATTCTTAGGAGGTGCGCCATTACTAGCCTGAGATCATCTAGATATTTTTGACAGCCACCTACCACACTCACTTTCCCCACTTCATTCTCTCCACCTCTACCAAGCTTGGTCTCGGCTGCCTCCTCCTCCTCACCTCATTTGCACCATAGATTCACCCAAATTAAGTGGTTAAATTTCCTTTTTTTGATAGGTAAGTAAGGGGAAAGCTTTCTTTATGTTGTAGATCTACTTTTTTCTCCCTCCAACGTACACACTTTTTATGGCCTAGATCTACACTTTTCTCATTGAGCTAGATCTACGTATGTTTGTGGTGTTGCATATGTTTGTGTTTGCAGGTACCGGTATTTGAAATGCGATAGTTGCCAATTTTTTGCCGGAATGTTGATTCATTTCCGTTTCGGCGAGAATCGGGCACTATGCATTCTTTTTGGTCCTATTTTTAGGCAAAGTCATGCCAAATTTTTTTTTGGTTCTAAAATATTGTTTTGCTCTACCCCGCAGGCGACCATGGTCCGCACGATGACCGAAGGCATCGTGAATAGGTTTTTGAGCTCCGCGAAGGCCGAGATGCTTAAAAAGAACGAGACGGAGATAAGATGTCCGTGTCGAAGATGCAAGCTGAAGAGCCTTATGGACCCGGATTCCAGACAGGTGCGGGACCACCTGCTCGTGCGTGGTTTCATGGATGGCTATCGGTGGCAAGGTGATGAAGATGATTATGAAGTCGTCCATGGGGGCCGGGCAAGAAATAAGGAAGGGCAGCAAGACAACAGCGGCGAGGGCGGGCGAGAAGACGAAGAATCTCCAGGACATGATCACGAAGTAGATGCAGGACACAATCATCATGTAGAAGATGCCGGACATGATGATGAGGAAGATCAAGACGAAGGGCATGATCATGAAGATGAAGATGCCGGAGCAGACGACGATGGACCATCGATGGGCTGGGTGCAGGACCCTCATATTCAAGAGCTGCTTCTCAAGCAGACGGGTAACGCAAGAGCTGCCGCCCGAGAGAAAGCCAAGCTGGATCAACTGGAGATAGACGTGGTTACTCCATTGTATGAAGGATGCAGGCCCGAGGATACCCGCCTGAAAGTAACGCTCATGGCTCTGGAGATGAAGGTAAAACACAAAATGACCGACGCATGCTTCGACGAGAACATGTCATTCTGGCACGAACGTCTTCCCAAGGGGAACAAGTGCCCGACCAGTTTCGAGGAGGCGAAGAAAATCGTGTGTCCTCTGGATTTACCGCACGTGAAATACCATGTGTGCATGAACGATTGCATCATTTATCGGGACGAGCACGCGGAGTCTACCATATGTCCGGTGTGCGGCGTCACTCGATACAAGAAGAGGAAGAAAGCTCCTCGAAAAGTGGTGTGGTACTTTCCGATCACTCCTCGTCTGCAGCGGTATTTCGCGGACCCTAAGCTAGCAGAGCTCCTGCGTTGGCACGCGGATAGGAAGGAGAAGAAGCGAGAAGATGACGGAAATGATCCGGAGATAAATAAAAAAGACAAGATGCTGAGTCACCCTAAGGATGCGAGCCAGTGGCAAGCGTTGAACTTCGAACACCCAGAATTTGGGGACGATCCAAGGAACATCATGCTGGGCGCGAGCACCGATGGAGTCAATCCGTTTGGCAGCCAGAGAAGCACACATAGCACCTGGCCTATGTTTGTGTGGATGTACAACCTTCCCCCTGGATGTGCATGAAGAGGAAATATATTCACATGAGTATGCTAATTGAAGGGCCGAAACAACCAGGGAACGACATCAATCTGTATCTGGGGCTGCTGAAAGAGGAGCTAGACACGCTGTGGAAAACGCCAGCCAATACGTGGGACGCCGCAGCGAAAGAATATTTCCCTATGAGAGCCGCACTGCTCACGACGGTGCACGACTATCTCGGTTACGGATATGTCGCGGGGCAGGTGGTCCACGGATTTTGTGCATGCGTCAGGTGCATGGATGACACAACGTATCGCCAGCTAGATAGAGATCCCGGGTCTTCGAAAACCGTGTTCATGGGACATCGAAGGTGGCTTCGCGACGATGACGCATGGAGAAAACGCAAGGATCTGTTCGATGGTGAAACCGAACCCCGAAGACCCCCACGTACGAGGAGCGGCGAGGAAATAGACGAGCTGTTGAAAAATTGGAAAGAGTGCCCACCGCCGGGAAAGAAGCGAAAGGCGCCAGAGCCGCTGCTGAAGGTATGGAAAACGAGGTCTATTTTCTGGGACTTTCCGTACTGGAAGATCCTCCGTGTGCCTCACAGCCTTGATGTCATGCATATCACGAAGAACGTGTGCGAGAGTCTGCTTGGTACCCTGCTCAACATGCCAGAGAGGACCAAAGATGGGCCGAAAGCAAGGGCAGACTTGCAATCAATGGGCATCAGGGAGGAGCTTCACGCAAAACGCCCTAATGATGATGATGATGATGATGAGGCGAAGGACACGGAAAGTCGTCGCAAAGGCAAAAAGGCCAAGAAGATCGAATATGACTGCCCTCCCGCGTGCTTCACTCTAAGTCAGAAGGAGATCGAGCAGTTTTTCGCCTGCCTCGTAGGAGTAAAACTTCCTTACGGTTATGCGGGGAAGATAAGCAGATACCTAGACTCAGCGAAGGAGAAGTTCAGCGGGATGAAGTCTCACGACTGTCACGTGCTGATGACGCAGATACTTCCAGTTGCAATCCGTGGGATCATGGACGTGCACGTCCGTGAAACGCTATTTGGCCTATGCAACTTTTTCGACGTCATCTCTCGGAAGTCGGTTGGCATGAGGCAACTCAGAAGGCTACAGGAAGAGATCGTGGTGATACTATGCGAGCTTGAGATGTACTTCCCGCCCGCATTCTTCGACGTTATGGTGCATCTGCTAGTCCATACCGTGGAGGATATCATCCAACTCGGGCCGACGTTCCTGCACAGCATGATGCCGTTCGAAAGGATGAATGGTGTCATCAAAGGATACGTTCGTAACAGGGCACGTCCAGATGGAAGCATAGCCAAGGGCTTTCTGACCGAAGAGTGCATCTCCTTCTGCACGAATTATCTAGGCATCGAGAACCCCGTTGGTCTGCCCGTCAACAGGCACCTCGGCAGGCTCGCTGGATGTGGTCACCGCGAGGGTCGCCGCGAAATGCATGTAGACTTCAAGGGTCGACTCGCCGACTTTGAAAGAGCAAACCTAGTCGCGCTGCAACACATTGACGTGCTCGATCCTTGGGTGGTAGAGCACAAAACCTCTATTGAGAAGACATACAATGACCGAGGTCAACAGTGGACGGACGGAGATGTACTCAAACAGCACAACTCATGTTTCACGCGTTGGTTCAAGGACAAGCTTCTGTCGTACCCTTTACATGAGGATTCTTCCGCGGAAGAAAAACTCATATTCGCCTTGTCACAGGGCGCCGAGCACAACCTGATGACCTATGAGGCGTACGATATCAACGGCTACACATTCTACACCGAGGAAAAGGACATGAAGAGCGATTATCAGAACTCCGGGGTAACGATGGAATCCTACACCGGTAACGACAAGGATAGATACTACGGAAGGATCGAGGAGATCTGGGAGCTGAGCTACGCTGGAGAGAAGGTCCCGATGTTCCGTGTCAGATGGGCCAAGAGCGTCCTAAAAGAAGACCGGTATTTCACCACCATGGTTATACCCAAAGCCAAATCCAAGACCGCGGGCTCAAACGTCACCGCGAAAAATGAGCCATGGGTACTGGCGTGCCAACTGGACCAATGCTTCTTCATTACCGACCCGTCAAAGCCCAGTCGTGTTGTCGTGAGGAGAGGCAAAAGGAACATCATCGGAATGGATGGAGTCGCCAATGAGCAAGACTTCGACAAGTACGGCGACCCGAAGATGGAAGATGACTACGACGATGAAGTACCACACACCACAAGAAGAAGCAGGACCACCCTACCTAAAGGACGTCCGTTCAAGAGAAGAAGTCAAGGGGTTCCGGGGCTAAATTATTCAACCGCGAGAAAGAAGGGCAAGAAGATTGTGAAAAGATAGCTAAGATCGAATCACGATGTGTCGGCCGCGTGTGTATGTGGGCATATTATATTATGTATCATTTTTCTATGGAGATGGATATGGCATATTGTTAATCTACACATTTTAACGACCTTAATAGTCATATACTATATATTTTCTTTAGAGTATTTGGATATGGCGCATCTTATGTTTCAGTTGGAAAAAAAACAAAGTTTGAGATCGTCCCTTTTTCGCCAATGTCGATTGTAAAAAATATACTCACAACAAAAATACAAATTTATATATATGTCGATCGTCCCTTTTTTTTTTTGCGGGGGGGTAGATGGTCATGTTAAGTTGTTAACATGGAAGGATACAGTAGATAAGTCAATTTAATAGATCCAACTGCACAACCTTTTTTTAGAGTATTTATTTTAGACTATTTGGATATTCAAAAAAAATAATTAACAGTGGCGCACCAGACTGAGGTGCGCCATTGTTATATGGTTATTTATGGCGCACCGGACTGAGGTGCGCCATTGTTATATGGTTATTTATGGCGCACCAGACTGAGGTGCGCCATTGTTATACCTGTGTATCGATAGGCCTGGGCTCACCCGACCGCCGTTAGCCTCACTCTCTCATCTCCTCCCCGGCCATGACCCTCCCCCGACCGCCGCTCTCCCCTCCGCCGCCAGGCTCGTCTCCCCGCCGTCCACCTGAGAGCCGCCGCCACCGGTTCGTCGACGTCCCCTCCCCATGGTGAGCAGCCGCCTCCCATCCTCCCGTCCCGTGTTCCTGTTCGCCGCCGTAGTCCGCCCCATCCCCACCCGTGACCCCGACCGCCGCCGCCGTTGAAGAAACCCCCGCCCCGCCCACCAACCCCCGCCCCGTCGTGGATGCCATAGGCGTGGTCATCCACGAGCAGGCCGCCGCCGTCCGCCCTTCCTCCTCGATGCGCAGGTCACCTCGTTCCTCCACCTCTCCGTTCCCACCGCCAAGGTTGCGGGGCCGCCTTTCCCCGGGAGCTCCAAGAGCTCAAGGCTGGCCGACTTCTCCCCTCCCCGTGAGCCACACCACTAATCTTTACCTATCACTGTTTCTCTTTTCCTCTGTTTTCACTCTGTCATGTGCATGCCATATGTTCGACAGAACGCCTACGAGTAATTCCATCGCTGTGTGTCAACTGATTGTTGTGTTTTAGTTTATTTAGCACGAGCCACCATCTCTCTCTCTCTCTCTCTCTCTCTCTGACCTCTCATTTTGTTCGAGCAGGCTACAAAGTGGAAGCTGTGGCGGAGTTTGCAGAGGCGGAAGAGGAAACAGAAGAGGTGGTTGTTCACCGAGGTGCCCACGGCAAGCTGTTCACCGAGGTGCCCAAGAACAAGCAGATCACCCTCTCCGTCCTCTCCCAGGTAACAATCTTCTGCATCTCCTTCTTTGTGCTACCTGTCAAGATTTAGAGCATGCTGCTGTTATGGGGGAATCAAGAGCAGTTTGTACAAGAACACACCCGTGTGCTCTAAGCCTCTGCATATGTGAGAACATTCCAATTATTGGCTAATGAATTACTAGTTTGTATCAGTTTTTTCATTTATTTTTCATTTATTTTTCATTCATGATTTACTAGTTTGTATCAGTTTTTTCATTTATTTTTCTCCTATATTTCTGATTAGCCTAATGGCTGATGCTTTCAGTTTGAGGCACAACTTGACTCAAAACTGAATAATGCAGTAGTATATTATCTTTGTATGTCCTGTTATATCCTCCAGTAATCTTGACTCAAAACATATAGTGCCAGTAATCTTAGGTATCTCCATGCAAATATCCAGTGATTCACTGTAATTATCTCCCTCCAAGTATTTTTCTTCTTTTCATGTAATTCACTGTTACTGGGCAATGTGATACGTATCTCCTTGCAAATGCCCACCCAATATATTTGTCCAGAAGTGTGATGTTTTTCCTGTTTTTTGAATTTTCTGTGCAGAGAGCTGCTGCGATCATTCTTCAGGAAGAGTGTTGGCCTTGGCTTTAAGACCCCAAGGGTGCCACTAAACATAGTTCATCCGCTGATCTTGGTCTACAGTAGCATTCTTTGTGGTAATTTTGGAGCAGCACATCTATCTTGCACTACTAATGCATTATGGTGTTATCTGGATGTATAAACAATATTCCAGTGGTTATAGAGCAATTACTCTTGGCACTTGTGTAGTGCTGGTGGTGTTGTTGTTCATGTTCTTTATCTGATGATAAGAACAGATGATGCTGCAGTTGCTCTTTTATTATCCTATGATGTTGGTCTGAGGCCTCCTGTTCATGGCACAAAACATGCATGCTTGTCTTGTACTCCTACATTTTGTGCAGGGATTTGTGCCCGTTATCGCCGAAATGTTGATTCATTTCCGTTTCGGCGAAAAACGGGCACTTCTAGATCAAGAAATAAGCAAAGGTCATGCCGAATTTTTCCTAGAAGTAGCTTATTAGATTTTGTCGTGACCACATGATTATTGCTCTTTGCTCCATATGCTTTTTGTTAAACTTCCTCATAAAGCACATAACTTTGAACAATACAATGAAATCAGTAGAAGCATCACATGATATGATTGTTCATGGTGGCAGCACAAAGCATATTGAAGGAATAACCTAGCTGCAGCGGTACAATACTGTCATTGTAGTAGCATTCCCAATTTTTTATATTCCTATATTCCGAACACTCGTTAAAATTATGTCAAAAATGACAGAATTTTGTGAACTGGAGGGAGTAACCGGCCACTCCAACAAGGTTAAACACCACACACACACTTAACCAGCAAATGCTCCCTCCGCTACAATAAATAAACTACTACAAGCAACTAACCAGCAAATGCTCCCTCCGCTACAATAAATAAATATCATCCCTCTGAATTCTTCTTTCAGTACAGAATTTCCATCCCTGCTCTTGTCTCAACAAAACTAACGCACACATAACTAAGCAACTTCCTCCTACAAGCCTTCTTCTTCCTTCCTGTGCATGCAGACTTTAAAAAACAAACACTATACATATGTGCAAGAGGCTCCAGGCCGTCTGTCTAATGGGAGAAAGCAAGCAAACTATACTGTACATATATAACCCCTAGGACGCATAATGGGAGATAGCAAGCAAACTATGGAAATTATGAATAATCAGATTCTTCACATGTATCTTGGTAGAACTGCCTCATCACGCTGACAAAGATTATTAGCTACTAGTATTAATTGTAGATCACCATGGCACGAATTATTAGCCATTTTTTCCTATTTAGAGCAAACATGGCCGACAACGATGAGGCCGGCGGTTCGGGCAAGCCATTCTGGAGGCTGTCCCAGGAGATGGAGGAAGAACCTCACCGCTACGAGGACGCCGCGGAAGACACCGATCCCGACTACACAACCCCTAGTGGCGTCGCGGATGACACCACTGATGGTGCCGCCGGGGATGCCACCACTGATGATGGCAGCGAACGCACAGATGGCAGCCAACCGAAGAGGCAACGGAAGGACCGGTGCCCGAACGTGCTCGGCACCGTCAAGGAGGAATTTACTGAAGTGTCCTCCACTGGGCATCCAACGGCGCCCAAAGAATTAGTCAGTGGGTACGCGGGACAACTCGGGTGCATTCTCCGGAGCACCGTCTCGATCAACACCGAGAACCTAAGGCATCGTGACCGAGGGAATTTGCGCAACCTCCTCTTCACGAAGCTGCACAAACGATACAAGTTCCCCGGTGAGTACGCAAACACACGCCTCTCAGGGAATAAAGTGAACAGTGCCGCCCTCACGAAGATGAGCACGGCCCTGGCTACTTGGAGAGCCGCGGTGAAGAGAATGATTCTAAGAGGTGATAGTTATGAGAAGATCAAGGAGAAAAATCCTTCGATCAGCGAAGCTGACTACCTGGAGTTCAAGATCAAGTGCGAGAGCACCGCATCCGCGGAATCAAGTCAGTGGGGGAAAGATATGCGGGACTTGAACTTAGGGGTCCACAAACTCGGTCCCGGCGGTTACAGAGTGGCGGAACTTAAATGGGACAAGGAGGACGCGGAGCGTGCCGCGCAAGGCCTATCGTCCCTCTTCGATAAATACCATGAAAAGCAGACCAGGAACTATGTCAGGGCCCGGTACAAGGTGGACCCGGTAACAAAGGAGCTTACCACGGATCCGAAGGTGATGGATCTTGAGCGTGTTCTGGTAAGGAATACACCCCCGCGTAATTAGCTCCATATGGTTGCATTCTAATTAATGAAGCCAAATTTCTAAATGGTTCACGTTCCTTCCGCAGGAAACTGAAAGCAGTAGCGCGGGGTCTCAGAGCTCCCCGTCTGCCCCTTGGGACACCACTTTAAATAGGGCGTTGAACGTAATGAAACACAAGGATAAGTTCAGTAAGCCGTCGTCAGCTGGTCGTGTGGCCGGCGAAGGCTTGTCCATGAAATGGTCGGAATACTATAAGGCTGGGCGAAAGGAGAAAAAGACCAGCTCAGAAAGCCAGGAGCGCGAGGTTAAAGAACTCAAGGCACAAGTGGCGCGGATTCCGGAGATAGTCCAAGAGCAAGTGCGAGACCAACTGGGAGCGACGATCACCGCCATTATGCCTACCTTGCTTGAGGGGCT
The DNA here is from genome assembly GCA_039707655.1 of Elymus sibiricus. Taxonomy (NCBI): domain Eukaryota; kingdom Viridiplantae; phylum Streptophyta; class Magnoliopsida; order Poales; family Poaceae; genus Elymus; species Elymus sibiricus. Next base: position 366,210,688 of record CM077670.1, on the reverse strand, counting down.
GCGGGGGTGGATTGCGGGCGGCCAACAGGGGCCGCCCCCGATTCCCAGCTTCACGGGCAGCAACTCGCACAACGCGCCGGCATTGGTGTCTCCGGCGGAGGCGGCGTTGGTGACTCCGGGGCCGGCGCCAGTATTGGAGCTTAATGTACCCGGGAGTGGGAAGAATACGCCGGCCGGCACCTCGGCAGCAAGCGGCCCCTCCGTCACTTGCACGCCCGCCGTTGGCGGTGCCTCGACATTAGGCGAGCTCGACGCCATCACGGTAACTAAGCCTCGGCCGATGACTTCATCTCCTTGCCTTTGACTGGGCATCCCTGACGCCCTACATGGTTTCGCAGGGCGCCGCCAACGTTCCATGCACTCTCCTGCACTTCGTGAATGGCGAGTTGATCGTTGTCGCCAAGGCCAAAATCGTTGAACCGGGCAACCGCTTGTTCCACGGTAATCCGATGCCACCCACCGTGTATAGGGTTCAACTGGTTCGGGTGCTACGGGGCTGCGACGACTTGTTACCTCCGCATCGACCCCATGGGGCCGACGAAGATGATGTGATGACCCTCAGTGCCTGCTTAAACTGGTCCATGCTTTGGCCGAAGAGCCAGATTCGTTTGGGGGCGGGGGACACCACCCCACAGACAACACCACCAGTCGTGCCGTCGCCAAGCCATGGCAAGACCGCCGCAACGCTACCACCGTCAGCTGATCCGGACATGCATATGGCACAGGATCCGGACGACGACGTCGATAAGTACTTCAACGAACATGGGTACGGTGACGACTTCTTGGCGGGGCCTCCTTCTCAAGAACCCAACCCTGCAAAAGACGATCGCGATCTAGCTGGTACCGCGGAGAAACCCAATTGCAACAGGCGTCGTCTGTACAGTTCTCAGGAGACGCCTCCAGCTGACGCCTTCACCGAGACTCAAACAGCCGAGGTGCGAAATATTATCAGCCCCAACACACTCAAGAAGGTGGTCTCTGAGCAGAACTCGATCCCATTACAGCAGAAGAAGAAGGAGAAGGGACGGAAAAGAAAAAATGGCAAGGGTGCGAGCCAGCCGGCACCGAGTACGATCCGTGCTCAGGACGGGCCACCAATACCTAAGGATATCTCGAGGAGGGTGCATGTGGCGGGTAGGCCGATGCTACCGACTAATCTGCTCAATGCTACAACCGCTGCTATGCGGAGTCTGCATGACGGTGTTCTTACTATGGAGAAGCGGCGTCTCTCCGAGAATGATGTGGCATACCCGGTTTTCGTGGCCAAGGTGCCAGAGGGCAAGGGCTTTGTCGATAGCACCGCCGGGCGTATGATCGTCCTGCGGTTTGATGACATCTTCGCTATGTTTAACCTTTATCCGCTGCACTACACCTTCATTCGGCTATTTTCGCTCAGTATGGAGATGCGGATCATTAGAGACAAGACCCCGGACATCGTGATAGTCGACCCTTTCTACATGCGTGCCAAGATCTTGGGCAGCGCTGGGGACCGGCAAGTCGCGAGTTCATACCTCGAAGGCGTCATCCTGGCGAACCAGGATAAGGATAACTTCCTCGTGCCTTACTTTTCCGAGTAAGTCATCCCCTCACCGCCCCGTAACATATGATTTCTTAGATTTCGATCGTTCTTTTTTTTTTCTAACATTCCGTGTTTTGTGCAGTGACACACATTGCACATTCATCCTCTTAAGCCCGAAATATTCCACGGCCACGTATTTCGACTCGGACCGTCAGTCGAAGAAAGACTACACAAATATCAAGAAAGTTCTTGATGATGCTCTCCCCGGCTACGCCAAATCTGGAGGCACCTTCAGGAGGCCACTTTGTAGGTACGGCAAGCACGTGTTCACCCACGTAACGACGTTCCCCTGCGTCAAGCAGCCGCCTGGCAGTCAGAAGGATGCCTACTGCGCCCTCCATCACATGTGGGCGATCGTACGGAACCATCATCAGCGTATGCTACCAAATGAGCTCAAAGAATGGGCCGCACGCTTGTCGGCAATCCAGGACGAGGACATCAGACAAGAATTCTTTCGCATCCAGTCAGAGTTAGCGGAAATCATCTATGAAGATGTCCTTCGTACCTCGGGGCAGTTCTACCTCAACTATCAACCGTCCAATAGTGAAATAGAAACAACGCTACAAATGCAGGCTGACAACGACCGCACATTCATGACCATCACGAAAGACGGCGGCTTCATCCACGCTCCGGTCCCTGAGTCGAGTCGAAAGTATTGATGCTATGTAGTTCTGAAATATCGATTAGCTCATGTTGTAATTAAACTTTAATGAACTTGTATGTCTCTTTAGTTTGGACAATCGTTCAACTTATATGTAATCGATGCTATTTATTAGTAGGACCATGAACCGTGCTATTAATGTGTTGCTTTTCTCTTCCGATCCTTTTGTTGCATACTCATATATTGCTTATATATTATCTGTGAATTGCTACTAATGTTTTGTTTGTCTAGTGCATAGAGATGCCGTCGTATGTCGTGTACAAGGGTAAGGTTCCCGGAGTCTACGACGACTGGGAGGAGTGTCGGAAACAGGTTCACCGTTTCAGCGGGAACAGTTACAAAGGATACACCACTAGGGTGGAGGCGGAAGCTAGATACGCGCGCTATCTAGCGGGAGAGAGGAGGGAGCGGAGGAGGAACCGGATGAAGACCAGTTTCATCGCGATGATGCTCATCGTGACCGCAGCTCTCTTCTATGTGATGGTAGTTTAGATGATATCGACTTTGTAATGTGACGACAAACTCGCTACTCGGTCTCGAGACCTAAACTTGTCTAATATTTGAACTTTGTTCGCTATTTCGAATTCGGAGACTAATGTGATGAATTGTATTATGTCCTGTTTATACTTGACTAACTGTGGTGCTGTATTGTATTGTATATTCTGTGCTGTATAATTAATATATTCTGTGCTGTGCAAATATCAGAAAAGAAAAAAATAAAAAAATCCTATAATTCATAGTAGTGGCGCACCTGCCAGCACATTAGTGGCGCACCGTGCAAAATATCAGTGGCGCACCTATAGATACATCAGTGGCGCACCTGTTGGTTACCAGGGCCACCTCATCTGCATTAGTAGTGGCGCACCAGTAGCCATAGTAATGGCGCACTACAGGTGCGCCACTGTTATACTGAATACTAATGGCGCACCAGGGGTGCGCCATTAGTATTTCTTATTAGTGGCGTGGTAATAGTGGCGCACCTATGGTGCGCCATTAATACCCAAAAGTGGTGCGCCACTAATGTGCTTTTTTCTAGTAGTGGGCGGTGCAGATTCCCGCAGCTAGGATTTACAACCTCCCAACCGCGAGGATGTACTCCCTTGACTGCCCCTCGGTCAGCCCTCCGGGAGGCAGTCAGACAGTCCCTCGGACGGTGTCGCGGACAGCCCTTCGAGTGGACCTTCGAAACTCGGACGGTCACTCGGACAGCCCTTCGGGAGGACCCTCGAAACTCGGACGGCCACTCGGACAGCCCTTCGGGAGGCACTCTCAAACTAAGACCGAAACTACGATCTCTCTACAGAGTTGCACACATACGGTGTCATCTATCCGGCAGGGCTTCGCCGTCCAGAACTAGTTCCAACCGGAACCCAGACATCCTTTCGGCTCTACGAAACTCTTTTCGTGGGAGAGAGAGAAGAAGCCAGAAATGTCATGGCACTTGTATGTGAGAAAGGAGTGAGTGTGGAGAGCACCTCTCCACCTCTATTTATAGGAAAGCCAAGGGGTAGGGATGCCATTCCAAAAACCCAAAAATGCCCATGTATGGAGTCCTCCACAAGGGCATAAAAGGGAAGTAATGGAGCAACTGGGGCTCCATGGAGGAGCCCCTCATGTGGCCGGCCACCCCACATGGGGCCCCCTCAAGGGGGGTTTCTTAGCCCCCAAGTCCTTCTAGAAGCCTTTTGAAAAAGCCCTAAAAGGTGGCTTTCCATAAAGTAACCAAAAAGCACTTTCACTATTCACGGAAACATTTTTCCGCGACCGTTAAATCCGAAAATATTTCTGTGGGTCTTAGAACAATTCCAGTACCCACTAAAATGATTTTGGACACGTTCCGAAACAATCCCGGATTAGTGATTTTCATCTGCGAAAAGCAAACATAGCGGTTCCAGCAGCTCCGGAACATTTCCGGTTTTTTCTCCGAAAAATCCCAGAAGTTCCCAGAACAATTCTGGCACCCTCCAAGAATTTCCAGGCGTGTGCCGCAACCAATTTGACTTAATGATATACCCTGAAACAACTTTTCAGTTTTACCGAAACTATTCCGGTGCTCTCTCCGGAACGTTTCCGTTGTCTCCGAAACTTTTCCGGTGACTTTCTCTCAGACTCCCTGTCTAGTATTCAGCAGATAGATGACCCTTAAGCGTGTGACCCTATAGGTTTGGTGAAGTATAGACATGACCCGGAACACTTTCCGATCAATGATCAACATCGGAGCCGTGGACACCCATATTGACCCCTATACCCACACGAATGAATATTCGAGTGAACCTCCAGTTGCCGTGTGCTATTCCTGTTGCTTCGCGATATGTTACAAATACCTGAGGTGAGAATCATCGGCATCCCCGTGGATCAACACTTGTCCACAATGCCAGTTACCTCGTTACCGGTTTTGTTCTCTTTTCTCGTTTCCGTGTCCCGGCATCCCTCTGATCAAATCACATTGTGTCTGGCCAGACGATGGTGGATACCGTAACACCGAGAGGGCCCAGAGATATCTCTCCATTGTCGGAGGAGCACATCCCAATCTTGAGCTATCAAGTAACTTGACATACTTTCCCATGAACCCGTAAGCCGCCGTAATAGCCACCCATTTACGGATGTCGTTTAACAAACCCCAAAGTTCATGAAGCAAGCATGAAGAAACTCGATACTCTCATGGTCTAAGGAATTATGCAAACATTAACTTTCTCTGTGTTATTAACCATTAACTTGTGACGAATGTATCTCATACCATAACATCAATTCGGGTCGATTCAACACAAGTGTTCTTCTAACATTGTGCCCTCAAAGTTGGCGGCATAGTCATGCCCATGATCAGGAAAACAGAACCATCATGCAACACTTGAGCTAGTCTTAGAGGCCAGACTAGGAATACATTTTACCGTTTATTATTCCACACGTGCATATGAGTCTTCCTCCGAGCCTCGTGGTTCTTGCAAACTCGAGAACCATAGCAGTTATAGCACGGAATATAAACTTAACTACAAACATGGAGATAAATAATAACATTTATTATTGCCTCTAGGGCATATCTCCTACAGGGTGGGGGGGAGGCGCCGGCCCTCCTAGCCGCATCTCCCCCCCCACTCACAAGAAGCCCCCTCCGGCGGAACCACCACCAACACACCGGCCGCGCCGCCCTACCACAGATCGAGATCCAGAACGAAGCAACTCGACCGAATCCCCGCCACCCGCGCCACAGCGGCGCACCACCACCTCCCAGCACAATAGCTGACGGAACCGGACGTCCCCGCCGCCGGGAGCCCCGCCGGACTCCGCGCCCCCCACGAGCGGCTGACCCGCGCCGCTGTAGCCTTGAACAGGGGAGGAAGGAGAGGCCCCGCCGCCGCCCGCGTCGCACGGGCTTCGCTTGGCGGACGCCCTCCAGCGGCGGCGAGGGGGAGGAGAGGACGGAGGGAAGCGAGAGTGCCGGTGGCAGATCTAGGGCCCCCGAGTTGTGCGTGCGGGGCGCGTCGCGGGAGAGGGGGGAGGGGTTGTCACCTTAACCACATTTATTATTGCCTCTAGGGCATATCTCCTACAGACTCCCACTTGCACTAGAGTCAATAATCTAGTCAATGCTGATGCAATTTACACCTATGGCATACCGGTGTAAAACATGGTTCGCTTGTGGTATAGTCTGATGTCCAACGGATCTGACAACTTCAGTTCCGTGTGTATCTCTGCATATTCTCGCATTTTCACGCTTTCACAAAATTCATATTTTGTGTGAACTTGGCTTTGTATATATGTGAATCACTTGTCAAACCTTCATTCCTCGGACTGAGCTATGGAGCAACTATCTTCAATGGTGTTCCATTGACCAAAGCCATCTTGGAATCATACTAAGTTCATGAACGAACTGTACGATTCAACATCTTCTATGTCGCTTTGAAAGCGGCAACATACTTAGCCTTTGTTATAGAATTCGCCACAGTAAGCTGTTTGGAACAATTTCCAACTACCGTGCCACCAGATTGTGTATTACACAAAACCCTTAACTTAAATAAAAAATCGCATGGAGCATTGATGAAGACTGTATCGATGTAATTACTTACAACGAGCACTTCATAATCTCTGCTTGCGAGAAAACATGTCATCAGTGCTACTTTAGTACTTAATGACATTTTTCACTGTTGTCCCATGATCAGTACTTTGATCACTTTGGTATCTATACTCGCAACAGCTTTGGGAGTATCGAACATATCTGGTTGTTTTACATACCATGGAATACATGATTAATCCAAACACGAAGGTGTGTGGAATCTCCATCATGTATTTTGCTCATCAGTGTTTTGGGACACCGTGTCTTGCAAAAACCCTTTCCATGTGACTTCGGCAAGAATCACTCCTTGGCGTTTTAATGCTAAACTATTTTAGCATCTTATCAATATGTATTTTTTGGCTTTAGCCTATTAGGCAATTCTATCTCGCAGATAAATATGCCTAATGTCAAGGCTATTTAGCCCAAGCACTTCATCGAAAACTATTTTCAATGAAGTCCTAATTCGTGTCAAGAAATTTATATTATTTTCAATCAACAATGTGTCAAGCACACAAGGTTTTAAGAAATATTATTATGCTCCCACTTACTTTCTTGAAACCACAAGCATCTTCGTTATCCATTGATGAAATCAAACTCTTTTGACTATTTCATCAAAAACGAAGATTCCAACTCCATTTTGCTCTCTTCTGTCCATTTCTGGAACTCCGAAGTTTGCATACTCACTAGCATCCTCTGGGCTGACAAAATACCTTGGACTGTATCACATGTAAGTCCTAGGTTGTATTTCCATCACATGGAAATCCTTTCGGCATCCATGTATCATATCTCAAGATTGAAATATGTATTAATTGCTAGTTTAACCCGATCTGACTTTAAGCATCGCTACGGTGAGACAATCTCATCGTAGTCAACTCCTTGAATTTGTTATTGCAACAAGTCGAGCTTTATGGATAAAACATTTTATCCACATCAGTTTATAGTTCCATTAATGTTCGTTAGACTCTAAGTCTTCCGAAGGGTTTATCAAGATATAATCTTGAATCATTTATATGGAAACTATCTCGGATTATATTGGCATTTAGCCAATTCCGGAGTCAGGGCCCATCAACGCTTCCTTGTGTATTGTAGGTATACTGTTGTCTAACAACAATATCTCGCTTGTGCACCTGAGTGGTTTGCACGAGTTTTGCCTACGTGGTTCAGTTGCAAGTTCGACCGAAGTCCATACATCTCATGTAGAGGCTTCCGTATCAGTCGCAGTAGGAAACTCTGGAATTACTTCCAAAGTTTCTTTCCATTGATCTGATGACGAAGATACTGTTATCTCGTCGAGTTGCACTGTTCTCCCACTCACCTTTTTGCAAGAACCATTCTCTTTAAAAGCATACCGTTCTCGGTGGCAAACCTTTTGCCTCGGTATAGTGGTGGAGGAATTCCCAATTACTTGGGATAACCTACAAAGTAGTACTTGTCTGATTTGGAATAGGTTTGTAAATATTTTACACAAGCCCCATATTCCAAATGTTAAGAAAAGACAAAGCATGGTTGGGCGTACCATACCATGGTGTCATTTCAACAGACCTGATGGTGCTCTTTTCAGTGTAAAAGCCGCAGTCTCTAAAGCATTACTTTTAAAAGGGATAATGGCAAATTGATTTATGTCATCTTTGATCTTACCATGTCACAAATGGTTTGAATACATCTTCACGGACGTACCACTCACAGTGGAGTTCCGGGAGGTGTAAGTTATGAAACTCTTTTCACAACTCATCAGACATTCGCTAAACTTGTAACTCAAATATTCCTTTCGGCAATCTAGTTTGCAGAAACATATTTTTCTTGTTACAATAATTTCTACTTCATTTTTGAAAACCTTATGAATGATTTCAAAAGATCTAGACTTACGTCTCATCAAGTAAATATCCATATATCTACTTGAGTCATTTCTGAAGATAGACAAATCCACTGCTGGCAACAACATTTATCGGACTACATACATCAAAATGTATGATCACCAATAAGTTCGTTGCTCGTTCCTTATGGCTTGTGAACGGTATTTCAGTCACTTCACTTTTTGAAGGAAAGTTGCAAGTGTCAGATGATTCACAATCAAACGACTTCAAAATCCATCATTATGGAATTTCTCCATGTGGGTTTCTCCAATGTGACCAAATGCAGTGCCACACATGTGTGGTATTTTCTTAGTCTTGCGACATTTAGCGTCAGTGTTATGGATGTATCATATTACCATCAATATTCATAACATACATCCCAGCCACGATGGAAGTATGGCCCTTATGTTATTCATAACACTGAACAACAATTGTTCTTTTATGAACAACCATTTTGCAACAAACATTATGCAATGGGCTAGAGTGTGTAAAACTCTAAAACGAATTATGAAAGTAAATACAGAGGTAATATATTATTATCAATATTCATAACATACATCCCATCCATGATGGAAGCATGGCCCTTATGTTATTCATAACACCGAACATCAAAAGTTCTCTTATGAACAACCTTCTTGCAAGATACTTTATGCAATGGGCTAGAGTGTATAAAAACTCTAAAATGAATTATGAAAATAAATACATAGGTAATGTACCAAGTATAGCAACTTTTACTATGTTCTCAGCGCATATCTAAACCTCACTCCGGCAAGTCTTTTAGGCCGTAGTAGTTCTTGCATCGAGTCGCAGCAGAATGCAATCGAGCGGGTATCTTTGTGATCAACTCACAATACCCAAGAATCAGTGATTAGCATGTTTAATCATAATTCTCAAGAACTATTTCCTTGACCAGCCTTCTATACATCAATAGCTTGTATGACTATCATACATGAGCTGGATATTCCAGTCTTCTCTCTTTTTGCCTTTATACTTCTAACAGTTTTACTTCCAATAATTCTCCTACTCTCAGAAGAAGCACCAACTTGAAGAGTGGCGTTAGCCCCGGACTTCCTAGGTGTGTAAGTCACACTAACACCCTTTCGACATTTTCTTTATCTTAAGTTGTTGTTTTATTCACCTTCATCACATGATAGGCGTTCTTCTGGATCCCTCTGTTATTAGTCAAATGCATAATAAACACTTTTACTAACAGTTTGCAAAACAAACATTGCTTTGGATATCCCATATCTTTTAGCCTTTGTTTGTGCCTGAAAATGATTTTCAGTTCCATGAATATCACATAGCTATCCCAAACTTTTGAAGTTCGGGTCTCATGGAAGCAAACATATTGCACTTGACCGTAACGGAATTCTAGCTTTTGGATCGAAGGACGAGAGTCACATTATCCATAGAATTAGCAGGAGAATACTGAAAGCATGCGATAGGACAAAGTCCTTCTCGGCACTCTTGAGGACAATCCTCACATTACGTTACCAACCGTAAAGTTTTAACCAGATATTTAACAGCTATTCAATTTTAATAGGGAAGGTGGAACCATGAGCCATTATTCTATAACTATTATGCAAATTTTACTTTAGACAAAGTTCATAATTAATTGCACTAAGAATTAATTCTAAAGTGCTCTCCCACTCAAATCAATATCTCTCATAATTGATTGTGAGTGATACAAGATCCGCATTTCCATTCAACGCCATTGTTCGAGATGAACACTGATGGCGCCAACTTCAATCGGTAGGCAAACTTGCCGATCACATCTCTATGTGACTCTTGTTCATCTTTCGATGCGTGTGTTCCGAGCTCAGGACGATCCTGCCATGAACGTCAAGACAACCAAGTGATCTCGCTGCGAGGTCTGAGCTCACCCGTCTTACACCCGTACAATCGTTCGTACCCATGTAGATCATGGCGCACCCCGAAAGGAAAGATGCTGTGACGGTGCTACACTTGGGAGAACACTAACTACTTGATATTTTAAGTGAGAGATCACCCTAATAAAAAGCGACTACCGCGCAATCAAGAAGGGTGCATCATAAGGGATAAACATCTCAGGCAATTCATAATAGCATGATATGGTATAGCCCTTTCTGACGGAGAAGTCTTGTATTTCTTCGTCTTCGGCATTCGCGTCGGTGTTCACCTTCGCGAAGATTGCCACCACCTTGTCGATGCACCAGATAATATTGTTATCTCTATAGCTAATAAAATAAGTGCATTACTTAAGGTTCACACGCAGGTCATTAAAGTGACAATCATATGGCTCCAGCCATCATGCCGAATCATGACACGCAGGTCATATTAATTTTACATTATATAGTCATCTCATACATAATCAAATTATTATGAGCACTACTCTACCACATCACATGCATATCTTATGTCATCCTGCAAAACCAAGTTAGACGCCTCTAATCGGTTCATACAAGATTTTATTTTACGTGGCTTCTAAGGTTTCGAAACAAACCGAAGCTACCTATGTCCATCATCAAGTATGATTATTCAAGTCGCTAGATTAACTTTGCGGGGTGTATGAAACACAAGATAATAAAATCTCGAGCCCCATACTAAACTTCGTCATACGCATGACCCCTGTGCAGATCATATCTGCATTGCCCTTTTGTCTGCGAAATTTCATCTTTCTTTTAACTATGGTGGAATTCAACGAACTGTTAGCACTTCGTTGATCAATCAGGATCGCGGATTGCCAGAACTTTGAAACTCCACCATGCTGTTATCAAGATCAGAAATATGCAAATTCCAGGGAAGCAACAAGAACATCGGGTAACAGATTTCATCTGCTACCCGCACAAATAATTATCAGCAGTAGAACTCATCTACTACAAATTATATTGTGCAAAACCCATACATCTCTATGTATTCTAGATCGTAACCTGCATCTACGCATAGCACGGCTCATGATGCCACTGTAGGGGAACGTAGCAGAAAAAAAAATTCCGACATACGCACCAGCCCAGGACCACTATGAAGACTGCATACAAGGTTTGATCTTTTCGTTACCGACTCGTAGTGCAGCGGAAGTAGAGTCGATGACGATCGGCGGTGCAGATCCCCGTAGCTAGGATTTACAACCTCCCAACCGCGAGGATGTACTCCCTTGACTGCCCCTCGGACAGCCCTCCGGGAGGCAGTCAGACAGTCCCTCAGACGGTGTCGCGGACAGCCCTTCGAGAGGACCTTCGAAACTCGGACGGTCACTCGGACAGCCCTTCGGGAGAACCCTCAAAACTCGGACGGCCACTCGGACAGCCCTTCGGGAGGCACTCTCAAACTAAGACCGAAACTACGATCTCTCTACAGAGTTGCACACATACGGTGTCATCTATCCGGCAGGGCTTCGCCGTCCAGAACTAGTTCCCACCGAAACCCAGACAGCCTTTCGGCTCTACGAAACTCTTTTCGTGGGAGGGAGAGAAGAAGCCAGAAATGTCATGGCACTTGTATGTGAGAAAGGAGTGAGTGTGGAGAGCACCTCTCCACCTCTATTTATAGGAAAGCCAAGGGGTAGGGATGCCATTCCAAAAACCCAGAAATGCCCATGTATAGAGTCCTCCACAAGGGCATAAAAGGGAAGTAATGGAGCAAGTGGGGCTCCATGGAGGAGCCCCTCATGTGGCCGGCCACCCCTCATGGGGCCCCCCCAAGGGGGGTTTCTTAGCCCCCAAGTCCTTCTAGAAGCCTTTTGAAAAAGCCCTAAAAGGTGGCTTTCCATAAAGTAACCAAAAAGCACTTTCACTATTCACGGAAACATTTTTCCACGACCGTTAAATCCGAAAATATTTCTGTGGGTCTTAGAACAATTCCAGTACCCACTAAAATGATTTTGGACACGTTCCGAAACAACTCCGGATTAGTGATTTTCATCTGCGAAAAGCAAACAAAGCGGTTCCGGCAGCTCCGGAACATTTCCGATTTTTTTCTTCGAAAAATCCCAGAAGTTCCCAGAACAATTCTGGCACCCTCCAGGAATTTCCAGGCGTGTGCCGCAACCAATTTGACTTAATGATATACCCTGAAACAACTTTTCAGTTTTACCGAAACTATTCCGGTGCTCTCTCCGGAACGTTTCCGTTGTCTCCGAAACTTTTCCGGTGACTTTCTCTCAGACTCCCTGTCCAGTATTCAGGAGATAGATGACCCTTAAGCGTGTGACCCTATAGGTTCGGTGAAGTATAGACATGACCCGAAACACTTTCCGATCAATGATCAACATCGGAGCCGTGGACACCCATATTGACCCCTATACCCACACGAATGAATATTCAAGTGAACCTCCAGTTGCCGTGTGCTATTCCTGTTGCTTCGTGATATGTTACAAATACCTGAGGTGAGAATCATCGGCATCCCCGTGGATCAACACTTGTCCACAATGCCAGTTACCTCGTTACCGGTTTTCTTCTCTTTTCTCGTTTCCGTGTTCCGGCATCCCTGTGATCAAATCACATTGTGTCTGGCTAGACAATGGTGGATACTGTAACACCGAGAGGGCCCAGAGATATCTCTCCATCGTCGGAGGAGCAAATCCCAATCTTGAGCTATCAAGTAACTTGACATACTTTCCCATGAACCCGTAAGCCGCCGTAATAGCCACCCATTTACGGATGACGTTTAACAAACCCCAAAGTTCATGAAGCAAGCATGAAGAAACTCGATACTCTCATGGTCTAAGGAATTATGCAAACATTAACTTTCTCTGTGTTATTAACCATTAACTTGTGGCGAATGTATCTCATAGCATAACATCAATTCGGGTCGATTCAACACAAGTGTTCTCCTAACATTGTGCCCTCAAAGTTGCCGGCATAGTCATGCCCATGATCAGGAAAAAAGAACCATCATGCAACACTTGAGCTAGTCTTAGAGGCCAGACTAGGAATACATTTTACCGTTTATTATTCCACACGTGCATATGAGTCTTCCTCCGAGCCTCGTGGTTATTGCAGACTCGAGAACCATAGCAGTTATAGCACGGAATATAAACTTAACTACAAACATGGAGATAAATAATAACATTTATTATTGCCTCTAGGGCATATCTCCTACAGGGTGGGGGGGGGAGGCGCCGGCCCTCCTAGCCGCATCTCCCCCCCCCCCCACCCACAAGAAACCCCCTCCGGCGGAACCACCACCAACACACTGGCCGCGCCGCCCTACCACAGATCGAGATCCAGAATGAAGCAACTCGACCGAATCCCCGCCACCCGCGCCGCGGCGGCGCACCACCACCTCCCAGCACAACAGCTGACAGAACCGGACGTCCCCGCCGCCGGGAGCCCCGCCGGACTCCGCGCCCCCACGAGCGGCTGACCCGCGCCGCTGTAGCCTTGAACAGGGGAGGAAGAAGAGGCCCCGCCGCCGCCCACGTCACACGGGCTTCGCCCGGCGGACGCCCTCGGGCGGCGGCGAGGGGAAGGAGAGGGGGAGGAGAGGACGGAGGGAAGCGAGAGCGCCGGCGGCAGATCTAGGGCCCCCGAGACGCGCGGGCGGGGCGCGTCGCGGGAGCGGGGGGAGGGGTTGTCACCTTAACCACATTTACCCGTCACCTCCACCTCCAAGAAGAAAAGCGGTAAAGTTAGTTACGGTCACCCCAGCCTTGCAGCAAAAACGGCTGTTGACTGTCGTCTTTTCTTAAGGAGGAGAATATATGGGTCTTTGTTAGTTATATATATATATATATATATATATATATATATATATATATATATATATATATATATATATATATATATATATATATATATCCCATCTTGATTGATATAGTAGAAGGGCCCAGAAGTGACACCTGTGCCTGTCCATCATGCAGTTATATATAGCTCAATTAGTGGCTAATTCACACGGCTGTACTGTCCTCCCCAGGTTTGTTCTGTGACCTATAGCCAGTTATATAGATGTCCGGCATGCATCAAAGAATCTGCCCTTGTTTCCTTGTAAGAATTTAGCACCACTTAGCTTCTCCACTAGCTAGTATTTAATGTGTGTAAAACTTATGTGCCTCCCTTGTGGGACTGTAACAATAAAACAAGCACTGTAGGGATTGCTGTTGTTGCTACCATTTGGAGCTTATGGACAACTCGAAATGATTTGTGCTTTCAGGGAGCTACCTGGAGGGATACCCGGATTATTCTGGGGAAGATAAACAGACTGCTACATCTTTGGTTGATTCTCTACTCCGAAGAACAAGTGATGGCGATGAAGCTTCGACTGGAGGTCCTGGACAAAAGAAGAGGCGAGCTCCTAAGGATAGCCTGGAGGGAGGAACCAAGCTCGGCGCAGGGAGGGACAAGCTAGGCTTTTACTTGCGTGCTCATTCAAACTAGCGTTTGGGGTGCGTTTGATTGTAGTCTGGTAGTACGTTTTGTGTTTGGCGCCTGTGCCTCTTCCCCTTTAGTCCTGTGCTGAGACTGCTATTAGTTAAAAACCTGTAATCTCTATCTGGCTCAGCTACTCTGGCTTGAGCTCGAGCGCTGGGAACAGTCTAGTTGCTGTTTTTGCCTCGTTTTCTAATAAAATGGGGCGGGGGGAAACCCCTTTTCATCACAAAAAAAAGTGTGTAAAACATGTACTTCGATGGAGCTTCTTTATTTGAAATGTGATGCAACTTTGTGGTCAACTAGCTACCGGAGTAGTATCCAAGCTGAACCATCGCACCACGTACAGCTTCAATAAAACAAAACAAAACAGCATACACGAACTATTTCCAACAAGTACACCGTGCATGGAAATTGGAAAAAAATGTCAAAAGATTCTTAGCAGAGAATACTGGTGTACAGAGCTGGGTTCCTGCCACCTTGAGTTGTTCATACCACTACAAAACCACGCGCATTTAGATGCGTGTTGCAGAAAACATAGACAGTTGAGGAAATGGCACGGGAGACATGGTGATTATGCATAGGATCAGATATGCCTTTCTTGAACAAGAAGTATCAAAGCTAGTGGACGGCCATTGGTAAAATGCAGAACTCCACTATGCAACTGTAGGAACTGCACACCTTCAGTTCAGTCTCCCAGTTCATGATGGGGGCAACTGTAGTCAGAAAGGACAGCAGCAGAGAGAATATTAACATCTCCATCTGGAAAACATAGGTGATATTCATACTCTTTGGTCTCACATTATTTAATTAATTAACCTTTTTTAGGAAGAGAACATGTAACCATCTTGAGTACAACCTAAATTAAGGAGATGAAGATTCAGAGAGGCACACTTACCTTTGGTGGCTTTGATGAACACAAATCAAGCATAGGAGCTTCCCAATAGCCCAAGGGGGTGTTTGATTAGCCTTAGCTTTGGCTTATAAGCCAAAAAACACTTGTTTTATGTGCTTTTCGCTCTGGCTTTTGGCTTAGTCAAAAGCCAAAAGCACATAAATAGGGCATTTTTTGGCTTACAAGCCAAAATCTAAATTTAAGCCGAACCAAAAGATCAGTTGGCTTTTTTCTTTTTCTTTTTAGAGTAAGATCGGTTAGCTTTGTTTACAGCACATTTGCACTGATGTCAAAGTAGGTGCTGTCTAGAATTTCCACACCTAGTTGCAATTTTGGACAGGATAAGATAACAGAGCTTATCACCTACTGGCTGTCTCTTAGCATGAATTTATATATGAGTGCCTTCTGAAGCAACTGCTAGGTAATATTGGCATGATAAGAACTAACTGCCCACATCTTGACTAAATTTGATGCTGAGTGATGCAACAACCTGATGAGACATGGGAACACAAGCAAACACCACATCTCAGCATCTTTTTTTTTCTGTAATTGGATGTTGGAATGCTGCTATGGGCAAGAAACAAGAAACTGAGACCAGCAATTTACTAATCATCATCAGCCAGATCAATTCTAACACAACAATGTATGCTCAAATTTCTGTTGGTTGTGGTTTACAAGCTACCAAATTTGCTTGAAGAAGAGGTGTCATTGAGAAGTTGCATCCATTGATGGAGATTTAGTGATAAAATCAAGTAAATGTATAGACCAAGTTCTTGGAACAGGTAAATATTGGAGGCCAGCTATATGTCTACTTATACGGCACCTCTGAGCAAATCTTTCTCTTCAGGCTAGCTGGTTCTATGAATCATAAATAGCAGTAGACTAGCTAGTAGCATGCATTTATGTGGACAGAAGGTGGTCTAGTTGAACAAGTGTTGCTAAATATTCGTATGCCACTAAGAAAATTTAGCATTCATGTCATGTACACCTGGAGCTGCTCGAAATTTCTCCCTAGTTTTCTCGGCATTTACATGGTCCTCAACTCCTCATGTTGCATGATGACAGCGTTCGATAACAATGTGAGGTACCGGTGAGTAATAACAAGAAAATCTGGAAGTCGAAGATTCCACCATGAATTTCCCCCTAGTATCGTGTGCTCACACATTCTGAGGTACCGGTGAGTAATAACAAGAAAATCTGGAAGTCGAAGATTCCACTAAAAGTTAAAATTTTCATGTGGTATCTTCGTAGGGGAGTTGTTCTAACCAAAGACAACCTCGCATGACGCAACTGGCCAGGGAGTAAGAAGTGTTGTTTTTGTACTCATGATGAGACAATCAAACACCTCTTTTTCCAATGCAAGTTTGCACGTTCTACGTGGTCAGTCATCCAAATAGCGTCAAATTTGTATCCGCCCAAAAGTGTTGCCAACATTTTTGGTCATTGGTTGAACGGCATTCCAAATAGGTTCAAAACGCTAATAAAGGTGAGAGTGTATGCCTTACTATGGTTGCTTTGGCTATGTAGAAATGATTTGGTTTTTCATGACAAAAATGCTTCTACTCTGCAGGTTATTTTTCGTTGTACGCACTCACTAATTCGTATGTGGTCTACGCTACAACGAGCGGAGTACCAACCGTTGTTTAAGGCGGTGTGTACGCGGTTGGAGCAGGCGGCTACGGAGGTTTTTACCCAACATGGATGACACCATAATCTCCGGATCGGTCCACCACCCCTTTTGACATAGGCATAGTGTCGGTCTATAGGACTCTACTGTCGCCGATTTGTTCTTTTTTTTTTGTGCATCCTAGTTATGCAGAGACCGAATGTTACTCATAATGCTTTGTATCTGCTTGATGCTACATTTTGAGATAATAAAAGCTCCCTTTATCAAAAATAAGACAAAATAAGAAGTAGTAATGCTCATATCCATCATCTTCTTGAGATTAAACATGCATATCTCTTTGGCTAGACACATTAATTAGCATACAATCATCTATAATAATTGCAAATGAATCCTTCAAACTGATACTACTCCATGTATTCCTGCAAGTCAAATTTGCACTCCATATATATAGTACTGGTAACAAAATTATCTTCAGAAATGGTATCCCCGATTGATTGCAACTTTGCAAGCAATCCCAGCTAACTGGTAGTATGGATTCACATGGTTTCCCAGAACTCTTTTCATAGCTAGCGCCTAGCTGATCACTTAGTGGAGGAGAATATGTGCGCTACTATTCTTGATCAAATCACTTTTCAGTGTATCATGTTTGAGCTCACCAATGGTGATGTAGTCAACGTATATCTCTTCTGCTCCTGTCAGCTAAACTGTTCATACCGAGGGCTTATGTATGGGTGATCATTCTTTTCACTTTCTCTGTATCTTGTGCCTTTTGTGAACCAAAAGATCTTATTGGGAACTGGGGAAGAAAGAGAATATATTAAATTTGTTTTAGTACTTTCTTTAAGATGGTCGTCAAGGATATGTGGGACGAATTCCCGTCGGTGCGATGTTGTCGGGAAACACACCTCATGAACATTGTGAGGGAAAGTTGACAGGAATAACTACATTGTCATCACTGGAAGCCGACATCGACTTTTCTTTTCGAAATGTTCCGCTTTTTTCGTAGCCTCAGATACCAACTTGGTGAGCCAAGAGCACCAAAATCCTGCAGATTAATTAATGCTGGCTAATCTTATCCCTGTTGGTTGATTGTTAATTAGATTTCGGAATTCACTCCCTTCTATAGCAATTCCTAACTTATGGAATGGTGGTTAATTCAATTAATTCAGTGCTAGCAAGCAATCAATGATGCGGCAACAAACTGACAAACCCCTTTCTTTCAGGCTCCATTTTCGTCTATGTATAGATCATGATTGCCTCTTAGAGCATATTCATGGTTTAGCTAGGCAACTAGTTAGTTAAGTTGTGTAGTGAATAGCTTGAAAACTTCTACAGTGACTAATTAACAATATCAGAGGAACAACAAAATGTTGGGAGTAGAAACAATTAATGCAGCACATAGGAGAAGTCCCGTTTTTAGATGCACATAGGAGTATTAAACATTTTATACCGAACCATGACTCGAAAAGGAAAGAAAAACCAGAGACCATTCACATTGGACCTGTCTTTCGGCAGTATCTCTACAATCCTACCACAAACCCTATGACCTCCGGACCATAATCTACAGGTCGAGCGACATGTGACCTAACTAAAGGCTCAAGACTCCAAGACATGTAATGCCTTCCAGGAGGAATCGCCGCTCACACGCTGTTGTTGGCTAGACCATTCACAAAGTGAAATTTAGGGCTATCACCCTCAAGTAGAAGTTCGATCCAACACGTTCAACAAGGAAACAACGTGCAGATGTTGACGTTGCCTAATCTAGCTAGAAGGCTAACTCATGAGTTTCCACCGGAGAGAATACAAATGTTGCCATCCACCTCTCTACCGGCCTGCCTGAGTTGCCTTGGGTTAAGCGACGCAGGAACCTGGTTCTTTAAAAGCATGCATGCTAGATGTTTAGAACAACTTTCAATGAACGTTATCTTAAATGTTGTATCTTAGGCTTTTTCATTTAGTAGGTTGTACATCATTCTGTCATTTGTATGGTGACATCTTAGAATTTTTTTTTTTTTTTGAAAATGAGGTTAAACCCTGACCTCTGCATCATCATGATGCACACAACCATTCTTATTAGTTATTATGCGAAGTACAGAACAAGTGCAACTGTGCAACCACGGCTGAACCATTACGTGATAGAAATAAACACCTACGACTAAGTCGACTTTTTTTTCCGCAGCAACGCCATCAAGAAGGAACAAGTGCCCTTGTGCCGTCATCGTCACGTCCGGCCGAAGACGGCAAAGACAAGGATTTTCATCCTAATTGCCGAAACCAACCACCAAAGGCTAGCACATCAGCAAGGAGACAACACCTTCAACAAGATAAAGACGCAAGTTTGTCGCTGCCGAGCCCAACCAATCAAGGCCAGAACAAGAGTTTCCACTCCGGACATGAAGCTACATTCCAATCATCATCTTGAAGACGGATCTTCCAGAAGTCACGCCAGACCAGAAAGGCACTAGCGGATAGGTGGAACATCTTCCCACCATAGGCCACCATCCCGGTCGTCGGGGGGTAGTTCATGACGCGATGCGGATCTGACCGCAGCCATTCCATACCTGTGCAGACCGGCCTGTAACAACCATCATGACCCCGGGGCCTCTGCCGCAACGTCCATCGCGTGAGCTGCCGCCACAGCACCGCATGCCACCTGACCTACCACTCGCCGCCGCCCCGGCGTCCGCGACATGCTGCCCGCTCACATCGCCGCGGTGGCCTACCACGTCGATCCAGCCCTCTCGGGCTTCTCCGGTGGTGATGAGCTATAGCGCGGGCTGGGTGTGAAGGTGCACGATCCCAGCCGCATCGGCCGCGATTCTTGTCCTCATTGTGAGAGACGCCTCTCCCGTGGATCTGGTTGCCGACGCGAGTCGAGCCGTGACGGGTCATCAAGATTTCTCCCCTCGTGGCTCATGTTGCCGCAGATGCCACACTGCTTGTCACCGGACGGCGCCAGCGCCATAGCTGATTGGGTGAGATCGACGTCCTCGTCATCGACCGCCGCAGGTGACGGTGACACCTTAGATTTTGTCTAGGGTCTTGTGTAAGTGTTGTGTGTAAGATAAGAAATAATAATAGTCATTCTTTTTTTTACAACATTATAATCTCTCTTTACTACTCCCTCCGTCCCATAATATAAGACGTTATTACATCCAATATGCTCACATATTGGATGTAATAACGTCTTATATTATGGGACGGAGGGAGTAGTTAGGATGTGTCACATTGGAATTTTGCCTATGTGACAATCTAAGAGTATGTCCAACATGCATGGAGCACCGCGAGATGCCTCACACATAGCTACATTATTCAAAATTTCCCCTCCTGATCACACAACTTTCCAAGACTAAACCACACAAATCAATTAATCCACGATAACATACGTTTCCACTCGTTAAAGAGAGATAGACACACGTTTTCAAAACTCACTTTGCCTATGTTCCAGATGCAACAAATGTTCACAGATGGGAGAGAGAGTCAGACAGAGTAGTAGTGTGTTCACAGGGCCGGGCAGGCTGATGAATGGATCGCTCGATCGATCATGCGGCCAGGAGTGGGCTGCTCACTGTACAGCACCAGGGACAGGAGTCCCGCTCGACTATATAAAGCAGCGCCCGTCGCCGAGGCCAAACCACACAAGCAGCAGTCGCACTCCATCTCCTTGAGAGCTAGGCACTGATCCTTGTGTCACCCGGAAAGGGAGTAGCTAGGAGAGGGGACTCTTGGCTTCGGAACTAGTTCTTGGCTAAGATCTTCTCTCCCTCCTTTCCTCTCCCTCTAGTTGATATCATCACTAGTAGTAGCCGAGTCGTCGTCGTCGCAATGTCCGGGGGCATCTTCGACATGTCTCACCCGGCGATCGCCCTCTCCGGCATCGCAGGTACATAATTGATGGAGAAAATGCAGTTTCATTCAGTGCATGTCAATTGGCACAACACAACTTTGGTGCTTCCACGCATGATGATCATCTCTCTCTTCCTTGTTAAGCAGTCTGCCCTACATTTATCGCAAGTCGTAGCCTCGATCGTCTGGCTAGGTTGGTTCATGCATAGGGTACGTAGGCAGTGGCGTAGCCATGAAAGAAATGGAGGATGTGCACGCCTCAAAAAATAAATTCAACCTAATCCTTTGGGTTAAATTAGTACATACTAAAAAGAAAATTCTCCAAATTCTGGGTGGGCCACGGCCCACCGTGCCTACACGCTGGCTCCGCCCATAGGAAAGCGCATCCAAACCCCCCCACCTCCCAATTGTAGCAAGAACACATCCTTTTTTTTTTAACAAGAGCAAGAACACATCCTCGGTTGTTGCTGACAAACAACACAAACACACAGAGACACAGATGACACCTAATTAAAAGGCTAAGACCCCATCAATTGTGCATGCATTTCGTAGTTAATGCATTGTCACCAACAGCTCACCATGCACTCGATCTCTCTGCCAAACTCCCTTTCTTTTCTTGAAATAGCGATTGGTTGAGCGGCGACGGAGGCGTGCTAGCTCTCCCCTGCAACTTCCTTGCCGTTAGTTGCACCCGCGCACTAAATAAATTAAAAATGAATAAATAACATTCTACTAACAGAATTAATTAAAGAATGTCACTGACAAACTAACGGCGTCGATTTTCCTCTTCCTTGATCGTGCAGGAAACATCGTCTCCTTCTTCGTGTTCCTCGCACCAATGTAAGTATTTAACCAGCTAATTAATTAATTAATTCCTAGCATATTGTTCAAGTAATCTTTGACGACGCCATTGATGTGGTGATCTTGAACTGATGCATGGGTGGTGCAGGGCGACGTTCCTGCAGGTCTACAGGAAGAAGACGACAGGCGGGTTCAGCTCGGTGCCGTACGTGGTGGCGCTCTTCAGCTGCTCGCTGTTGATCTTCTACGCGCTGCTCAAGACCGACTCCCCCCTCCTGCTCACCATCAATGGCTTCGGCTGCGGCATCGAGACCATCTACATCATTGCCTACCTCGTCTACGCGCCACCCCGGGCCAGGATCAGGACGCTCGCCTACTTCTTCATCCTCGACGTCGCCGCCTTCGCGCTCATTCTCGTCGTCACCATGTACGCCTTCGCGCCGGCCCATCGCGTCAAGTTCCTCGGCAGCGTTTGCCTCGCATTCTCCATGGCCGTCTTCGTCGCACCGCTCTCCATCATCGTACGTTAATTAAGCCGCCGCCTCACTCTTCTACTTGGATCGTTTTCGCCGGCCAACCATGACATTGACATGGCATGTATATATGCATGCAGTTCAAGGTGATCAAGACCAAGAGCGTGGAGTTCCTGCCAGTCGGCCTCTCCTTCTGCCTCGTCCTCAGCGCCATCGCATGGTTCTGCTACGGCCTCTTCACCAAGGACCCATTCGTCATGGTATGGTACCTAATTACTCTCTAGCTAGCTACTTGTTCCCTTGGCATTGCTGCGGGCCACTGATAGCTAGCTTCTTGAGTGGATCTCTGACTGCCATGCATGCGCGCAGTACCCGAACGTGGGCGGCTTCTTCTTCAGCTGCGTCCAGATTGGGCTCTACTGCTGGTACCGCAAGCCCAGCAACGCGGCCGTGCTGCCCACTACAGCCGACGCCGGCAATGGTGGCGCCGCGGATCAGCAGCAGCAGGTGATCGAGCTGCCCGTGCACGCCGTCGCCATCCTGTCCGTGAGCCCCATCCCGATCCTCGGCGTGCACAAGATCGAGGCCATGGCGGCAGAGCAGCAGACCGTCATCGACGTCAAGGATGCCGCCAAGGCGGCCGAGGTCGACCAGCCGGAGGTCATCGAGATCGTCCCCGCCGTGTGAGACAGACTTCCACCTCACCAACATCGACGACGACACGACACGAACATGCATGATACGCCACACGACATGGAGATTGAGAAGTGACGGGTTTGGTTTGTTAGTTACTAGCTAGTATCATCGTACTGCAGGGGGTGTGCGCGCGTGTGGATTACTTAGTTAATTATTATTACTGGATGGATTGTACTGTGTGGCGTTAGTTAAATTACGTTCAGGTGTGTGCCTCGCTCTCTCTTAGTAGTCCGATCCGCAGGTTGGTGGTCATCTTTCCTAATAATAAGAAAGTACCGATTGTACGTCGTCAACAATTTTGCAGAAAAGTACTTGTTCTTTTAGGTATTCAACCCGCAGTCCTTTTTTAAGTGACTAAACCAACGAAAAAAATAGCGCGCTATTTCGAAGTTATAGCGTCGCTATAGCGTATTAGGAGGGCCGACGCTATATTTTAGCAAATATGGCCGCTACGGCGCTAATCGCGTAATAGCGCGCTATTTCGGCGCTATAAGTTGTAACGTTGTAGCTTTGTAGCGTGATGAAAAATCTGAGACAGAAAACAATAGCCCAGCGCGGCCCAAAACCACCCTCGGCCGGCCACAGCCCACAACCCTCTCGTTCTCAGTTTCACACGATCAGACCTAACGAACGATACCCCCCATTCCCCCTTCCCAGTTCCCACCCTAGCGATGGCGGCGGCGCCTTCTCGTCAGCGGCAACGACAACGGCCACCTCCAGCTCGAGTCCAGCAGCCAACGACAGAAGGGGCGATGGCAGCCACGCCGGCGGCAACGGCGGCAAGTCAGCCACCAGGTAATTTCCTCTGCTGCTTCCACGGTTCCACCTTGCTTAGCTACTGCTGCTGCTTGTTCATGTGTGTGCTCCTGCTTGCTCATGCGTGTGCGCCTGCTCCTGCTGCTGCTTGCTAGTTCGATGTTGCTGCTCCCGTGCGCTGCTGCTACTCCTGTGCGCTGCTGCGGCCACTTGGCTTCTTGCATCGGCCACTAAACTTTATACTCTGTACTCCCTGTAATTATACTCTGTACTGAACTGAAGCTTGTGTTATCTATTGTGCCACGATAGGATAACAGGCATTCCTTTTTCATGGTTATACTCTGTACTGAACTGATATGCTATAGTACTGAACTGATATGGTTATACTCTGTACTGAACTGATATGTATTGCTCCTGGGAAAAATTTAGTTGCTGAAATACTTTATTTCTGGATATATTTGGCATTATTTTTGCAAACGCTATTTTGAAATATAGCACGCTATAACTTGTGTAGCATTTGGAGAAGGGCCTCGCTATATTTTATAGCGCGCTATTTTTTTCGTTGGACTAAACTGAGAAAATGTTTCGTTTTTACAAAAAGGACCCTGCATTTTAGAGTATTCAACCCGCGATCTTTTTTTTGTGGCTAATTTGAGCTGGGTCAACGCATCAGGGTCTCCTCCCGATCGATCCAGATCGAGGCGGGTCAACAAGCGTGCGGGGCGGCAGGCGGATCTCCCGCTCGATCCGATCGAGTGAGGTCTGCACAGGGCGGCGGCGGACGGGCTGGACGCGCGGAACTTCGGCGGCGGCCGGATCCAGGCGAGCGGCGGCGGGACCTTGCAAGGCGTCGGGGTTCCCCGGGGCGGCGCCATGGTTGCTCCGGCGTGCTCCTGGAAGAAAAGGAGGGAGGATGAGGGAGAGGGAGAGAGAAAACCGGGAGGAAGGAGAGAAACGAGGGGAGGCACGGCAGGGAGCTGTGCTGCTGGTTGCTCCGGTGAAGAGGAGATAGGGCGCTGACGTTTGCGGGAGTGGGCGGCGTTTGGCGACGGAGGCGCTGGTCGGGGAGCGCGTGGTGCGGGTTCCCAGGGGGAGATGGACGAGGACGAGGACGGTCTGGTGCGGGGAGGGCAGGGGAGAGGGACGGCTGCTCTGTATGTTGTGCGCTGCTGGTGTGCTCCTGTTAGCTGCATATTATACTGCTGCTTTCCTATTGTTTGTTGATTGATGCTGCTGCTGCTAGCCTGCTACTACTTTGATGCAGCTGCTGCTAATCTGATGTGGAGGGCACGCAGGGGCGGACGGCGAGCGAGCGGAGGATTTATCTGGGACCTGAATTTGACAGGTAAAAGCTGGTCTGTTTGCTGCTGGCTGGCTTCATGTGATGCTATATTGCGTTATGGAGAGGTACAGAGGTTACGTATAGGACCATGAACGTTTCATCTATTGGATTTTTGGGTAAAATATTGATTCCTTGACCCCCTTCCTACGGTTCATGATTGGCAATTGATCTTGGGCTATGGAACTACAATGTCTACTCGGTAAGTTCCCTTACCACTGTATCTTTTTTATGCCAGCAAGAATTCCTTTTACAAGCAAAGCCAGCATTCAAGTGTGTGCAGAGATGTCTTAAAAGGATAATAGCTCAGTCCTGAGCTATACATTTGATGGAGCCGTCTAAATATTTTGGACTTATAAAATTACAGTGTAGAATTGGCTTTCATCTTGCTAATTCAAATTTACTTATTTTTTAAACTCTATAATAACTCTAAACAACATATGTTGTACAGTGTTTTCCAAGAAGTTTATTTACATTTTATTATATCACTTTGATGTGAGATGGGTTGTAAATACCGGTCACTAAATAATATCAACACCAGCTCCCCATCCCGCACCTTCTTCTGTTGCAACGCACAACCGGTTCCCCATCCCGCGTTTTCTCCCATTGCAACGCACGGACTCAGTGTTACATTGCTGTAATGTATTCTGAAGCCTCAAGTTTCGCTGTTGCTTAAAACCAACAAGGAACAATTAGCATTTTACCCTGACAATGCAAGCTTGGCAGACTTCGCTGTGCATGCAATGCAACTACATTTTCTCTCATTACTTTAGTCTGATTTTCTGTCTCTGCGTTTCTGGGTCTGCTGCTTGCATTTTTTGTGAAACTAAGACAGTGAAGGCTGGTGAAGGAAAAACACTTGGTTTCAAATTCTGTATTGACAGTTTCTGGAAAAAAAATGACTAAATATTTCTGTACAATAATTTGACAAATTTTAGTGCATGTGCTGCATGTTGTAAGTTGTGCCATGATGTCGGTTTACCGTGTCATAAAGTTCATACCTGGCTGATAATGTGTGCCATGATTCTCACTAATAATGTCAGAAAGATTCCAGGCAGAAAAATGTAAGTCTCTATAGTCAACCCCCTAACCACAAAGAAAACGGAACCACTTATTCAGCACTGATTAAATCTAAAGAGTTATACATGCTTTTTTTGTTGATAATCTTCGGTGTAAACTCTTTCTTTTTGCTCGATTTCCAAATTTATGCACTTTTCCCATGGTATAATAAGAAAAAAATCCATTTATTGGCTTATTATGATCAAAACTGAGAGTATATGCGCCACTGACAGTGGTCTTATAGAGTTGGAATGTTACGATTCACTGTAATTGCTTTACTAAATCTACAAACTAAGAAAATTTCTATTTCTTGTGTCAGGCAAGTGGGTGAGCTCTCACATCCCTCTCCGTCTCCTTTGATTTGTTGCAGATTTCTTCGAAGTCCATGACCTCTGTATGCTGATTGCACCCGTGTACTATTTACTTCTAATTTCTTCTGTATCGTGTATATGCCAAATGTTTTCCTGTACCCTGTGCACAACGATTGTGCTCTAGCACCAATATAAATTTTGGATTCATAATTGCAGCCTATCATTAAGTTGCTGCAAAACTATAACCAATGTCAAAATCCTTATTTTAGTCAGGACAATTAACTATTGAAAAAACCAAAACTAGCTGCATTCAGTATTTGACAAGGTAATGCCATCATTCAGTATTTGGAGTAGATGCTACAGTTATAATGAAAGAGCGGGGTTCTTGTACTTGTGGCCTATATACACTAACTATTTTAGATACCTGATACTGCAGCTACAGTATGAAGTCTCAAAAGAAAAAGAAACATAACATTAATTTGTTCACCAGCAATACACAAGGAAACTGGAAAGCACATAGATGTAGCTGGCAGTAACTCAAAACTGCAGACGATCGCACTGGTAGAAAGGACTTAAATTAAGAGTTCAAGCACATATCTTGGTTTCTCCCTGTAGTCATGTACTGAAGAAAAGCTCCAACACACAATGAAATGGCAGCAAAGATGAAGCCAATAATTAACCTTTTTTTGCGGGAAAATAATTAATTAACCTTTCCTAAATAGGAAAACAAACAGTTCTCAGGGTCCAATCGAAGTTTCTGAGATACAACATGGAAGGCGTCATATCCTCACAGATCTTCCTCTCAACAACATGTATATAACCTCCTTCAGAAACTTGAACATTGATCTATAGAAAACCCATTTATTCTTTGACCATTTGTTTAGTTGATCTTTTGCGTTTTGCAAATACATACAATTCTCGCTAAATTTGAAAATGTCGTTTTCTTCTCTCATTGCAACGCACGGGCATGTTTGCTAGTAATAATAAGACCACTACGATCTACTACTTGTGCATGTTGTACATGTTGCATGTGTACTGGTCATGCTGGTTGTTGCATGCAGTCTCTCTCGTCTCAGGCCTAAACTGATTTGTGTCATCCATAGATCGATCAATAGACTGCAATATGACAGCATATTAATTATTAATTGGAGGTTCTTTCATGAACTATGATTGATTAGCTTGGCTGTCTCTTTGTACTTATACTGTTTACTGGCTCAACCACATATCACTCCTTCTAGTGCCTACTGGATGTATGCCTACCAAAAGCGAAAAGTGCAGTGGTTGATCAAGCAAACAGTGGAATCTAGAACACCAGAGCTTAGCACAATAAAGACAAGATTTAATTCACAACACATCCATCAGGAGATCAGCTCCTCGTGTTGTCCAATGCTACAGCTTCTAGCTTGGCAAATGAAGAGCACATCCACACAGACGGATGATCTGGCTAATTGGCTAAATAGACTGCGCTATTGGCCATCATCAGGTATGCTCACATCGCCATATTCTTCTACGAGCTTCGTCACAAGTACCATAAGATCAACAAACGCATTGAAAGAAGCTCCAAGTAACCGGGCTTCTACTGCTTCAAAGTGCCTGAAAATTCACAATTAAGGTTTAAACGGTTACTTGCACCTCATGGAGCAACCCAAAGGCAGCTCTTAGAAATGTGGGTGTAGGTCGTCTCCCGCCTGACCTTATCGGGTTGCAACTGCAGTACGATACAAAGACATCAAATAACCATGAGAAAGTTACGAAGGCAGGGGTCATGTTAAGAGTCCGGTCAACTGTGACTTCTTTACCTCCTTGTCAACAGCTAGTGTTTTGTAGACAACGGAGGCATGCTCCTCAGATCCATAAACAACTTCATAATCACTGCCAAACAAAAATAAATAGTAGCACAATGTACAAAAAATCTAGGAACCACCAACACCAGCTTAAAATTAGCGGACAGCAGAAAGAGGACCTTCGCACAACAACATTGCAATTTATCTGTTACATTTATTCTGATGATGCACATAGCATCCCAATTCTCGAACTCGAACTACCCCTCGCGAAATACGTGCGCCCGTAGTCGGCCCTGGGCGACCTAGGAGTAGGAGCCGGAGGTTTCACTCGCCGTCGCCGCGCCGGCGGGGTGCCGTGCGTGTCGATCGCGAGCGCCTAGCTCAAGTGCGGCCGAGGGCTCTGTTCGATTTGGCCCTGGAACCGTATGCTCTGCCCCTGGGGTACAGAGTCGACGTTTGGCCATCCTGTGCCGTTGGATCGATCGTTGTGTGACTAGGATTGAAGCTGTCGAGGCAAATGTGGCACATGCAATGAATTCTATACATTGTTTGAGCAGAAACATGTGGACTGTTATGCTGTAAATAAACGCAAGGCTTCAGATTCTAAAACAAAGAGCAAATTTTATGCACACAAATTGTTTCTTTGTCTCCTTAAAATGTACTCCCTCTGTTCACTAATATAAGATGTTTTGGATATTTCAATATGGACTATATATGGACTGAAATGAGTGAACAAACACATTAAAACGTGTATATATACATACGATTCACAAAAAAAGTTAAAACATCTTATATTTGTGAACGGAGGAAGTATTTTTCTTTTTGTGTACAACATACAAAAGTCTTCATGCTTTTAGACCAAAATTTCTAGATTCACATTTTCAATGTGCATGAACAAAAACATTTGGTGTTTCCAAAATTAACAGTGGGCAACAGCAGCACCTGTTGAAATATGGGGTGGGCTTTAGGCCCATCCAACAATTTCAGAAAAATCTCCAAGGGCCCATGTGGGTGTCATGACTTGGTGGTGGGAAGTTTAGTACCACCCCGTTAGTGGATGAAGTTTTGGACCTCTTTAAAGGGATTCTCTTCCACGTGCTATTGGAGCTTGAAAAGAGGAATGGTTCCCGCGCGCTCCTCCTCTGCCGCCCGCCTCGCCACGCCTCGCCCGCCCCCGCGCTCGCGCGCGTCGTGTTTCGTGATCGAACCGAGCCAAGCCGAGCTCAAACCTATGTCATGCGTGAGCCATTAATTATGAGTCAATAACGGACGCGCCACGAATCTGAGACGTCGGATCTTGGGCTGTTGCCGACTCGGACGTGGGTCCAGCCCACGTCTCCCTACCCCACCGCGCCTATATATTGGAGGCGTCGGCAACCCTAGCCGCCACCCAGATCAGATCGCATCTGCCTCCTCGTGCACACCGCCCACCGTCGTTCCTCTCGCTGCTGCTGCTGCCGGCGATCCCACCGCGTGCACGGTTGTACGGGAGAGCAGGCCTCCGGAACCCCGCCCTTTGCGATCCTGTATCGGGAGAAGGGCGATTAGGTTTTTGGGGAGCGACTGCTCGCCGCCGTTCGTCTACGTCTACGTCCTCGTCGCCTTCGTCATCACCATGTCCACCGAAGCCGAGAAGCTCACTGTCGAGAAGAAGGCTGCCGAGGAGACCGCTGCCGCCGCCGCCGCGGCTTCGACCTGGCCGACTAGAGGGTATAACTTGTTTATCCCGCTCCTGTCTATTTCTGTGTTGGTCGTACTAGCTATTTACGTAGATGTTTCTGCTATATGTCTAGTACGTACTTACGTTAATAGATATTAGTATGGAATTAATACTGTCAATGCTATGATCTTGATTTATTTCTGGATTAGACTAATCGAAAAATTGCTAATATACTCAAGAATCCAAAAACCTAATATTTGTAGGCAATTTTCGATTCATGACTTTGCTACTGCACTGAAACCGATCCCGTTTACGGGGACGTACTTTAAGCGTTGGCAGACCAAAACTACCTTATGGCTCACAGCGATGAACGTGTTTTGGGTTGCTGGTGTTACTCCTGAAGGAACGATTGCTCCTGACCAGAAGAAGGCATTCAGAGAGGCCACCATCGTCTTTGTTGGAGCCGTTCTGAGTGTGATCGGACATAAGGTAGTTGACGCATATTTACATATGTGGGTTGCCAATGACTTGTGGGATGCGCTCGAAGCTAAATTCGGCGCAGCCGATGCTGGAAGCAAGACGTGTGTCATGGAGCAGTTCCATGATTTCAGAATGGTTGAGGACCGCTCTGTACTGGACCAGGCTCATGAGATACAGTGCATCGTTAAGGAGCTCGAGCTTCTTAAGTGTGAGTTACCGGGCAAGTTTGTCGCGGGTTGCATAATTACTAAACTGCCTTCTTCCTGGAGGAGCTTTGCTACCACTCTGAAATATCAGAGACGTGAATTCTCAGTAGAGGATGTCATCGGTCATCTGAGTGTTGAGCAGAATTCGAGATCAAAGGACTCACACGGTAAAAGGGCCGAGGGAACTTCGGTCGCCAATATGGTACAGAAGAACTTCCACAAGTTCAAGGGAAAGAACGGGGTCCAGCAGAATACCGACTTCAAGAAGAAGGGTAAGAAGACCTTCGAGAAGGACAAGAAGAAAGATGGATGCTTTACTTGCGGTTCGGAGGAACATTGGGCCAACAAGTGCCCGAACAAGTACAAGAAGCCAGGACATGACTCCAAGTCTATCAACATGATTATAAGCAACAATGATAATGGGGCATCTGGATACGGCAATCCATTTACTGTATTGTCAGTTTGTAAGTCTACCGATTGGTGGATTGATACAGGTGCAAATATTCATGTGTGTGCTGATATTTCTTTGTTCTCTTCTTACCAGACCACGCGAGACGGGTCCGTACTGATGGGGAATGGCATGAGTGCTTCTGTTCATGGTGTTGGCACGGTCGATCTCAAGTTTACTTCGGGAAGGATCGTGCAGTTGAAGAACATGCAGCATGTCCCCGCCATCAAGAAGAATCTCGTTAGTGGCTCCCTTCTGTGTAAAGAAGGGTTTAAGTTGGTCTTCGAGTCTAATAAAGTAGTTATTTCGAAATATGGACTATTTGTTGGAAAAGGTTATGAATGCGGAGGTTTGTTCCGCCTTTCTCTCGCAGATTTTTGTAATAAAGTCGTGAACCATATTCATTCTAGTGTTAATGAATCTGAAGTTTGGCATTCACGTCTTCGTCACATTAATTTCGGTTGTATGATGTGGCTAGCTAAGTTGAATTTAATCTCAAGTTTCACTTTAGCCAAAGGTTCTAAGTGCCATTCATGTATGCAAGCAAAGTAACCTCGCAAGCCTCACAAGGCTGCGAGGAGAGACACTTGGCACCATTAGAACTCATACATTCTGATCTTTATGAGATGAATGGTGTGTTGACTAAAGGTGGAAAGAAATACTTCATGACGTTGATAGATGATTCCACTACATACTGCTATGTATATCTGTTAAACACTAAAGATGAGGCTCTACACTACTTTAAAATTTATAAGCCAGAAGTTGAGAATCAACTTGAAAAGAAAATTAAACGAGTCCGGTCAGATCATGGTGGAGAGTATTTCTCGAATGAGTTTGATTCTTTCTGTGCGGAACATGGTATTATTCATGAGAGCATGCCTCCCTATTCACCCTAGTCAAACAGGGTTGCCGAACGGAAAAACCATACTCTAACAGATTTGGTTGACGCCATGTTAGTGTTGGGGAACGTTGCATGGAAAACAAAAAAAATTCTACGCACACGCAAGATCTATCCATGGAGATGCATAGCTACGAGAGGGGGAGTGTGTCTACGTACCCTCGTAGACCGTAAGCGGAAGCGTTAGAACAACGCGGTTGATGTCTTCGAACAACTTCACGATCCAACCGACCGAGCACCGAACGTACGGCACCTCCGCGTTCAGCACACGTTCAGCTCGGTGACGTCCTCGACTTCTTGATCCAGCAAGACGGTGAGGTAGTGGATGAGTTCCGGCAGCACGACGGCGTGGTGACGGTGATGGTGATGCTATCTCCGCAGGGCTTCGCCCAAGCACTGCGAAAATATGACCGAGGGACGGAACTGTGGAGGGGCGCGCCGCACACGGCTAAGACAATGTTGTGTCCTTTGGGGCGCCCCCTCTCCTCTATTTATATATGTGTAGGGGCTTGGAGTAGAAGGAATAGTGCCACATGAACAGTAACCGTGAATAGTGCACACCTGGACTTGGACTCCAAAGTCCAATCCTATTCCTACTAGGACTCTCCCTTTTTTTCTTCCCTAGCTGCGTGGGCTTTTGAGGACTTGGTGCGCCTGGCCCAATAAGGCCAGGGCGCCTCCCCTTAGCCCATGCCAGCCCTTTGGGACGTGGTGGACCCACTTGTGGACTTCCGGACCCCTCCGGAATCCTCCGGAACCTTCTGGAAGCTTCCCGGTACAATACCGAAAAAACTACACCTTTTTCCGGAACCCAAAATATGACTTCCCATATATAAATCTTTACCTCTCGACCATTCCGAGACTCCTCGTGACATCCGGGATCTCATCCGGGACTCCAAACAATATTCGGTTACCAATTCACATAACTCATATAACACTATATCGTCAACGAACGTTAAGCGTGCGGACCCTACGGGTTCGGGAATGATGTAGACATGACCAAGACGCCTCTCCGGTCAATAACCAATAGCGGAACCTGGATGCTCATATTGGTTCCTACATATTCCACGAAGATCTTATCGGTCGAACCGCAATGACAACATACGTAATTCCCTTTGTCCGTCAATATGTTACTTGCCCGAGATTCGATCGTCGGTATCTCCATACCTAGTTCAATCTCGTTACCAGCAAGTCTCTTTACTCGTTCCGTAATACATCATCCCGTAACTAACTCCTTAGTCACTTTGCTTGCAAGCTTCTTATGATGTGCATTACCGAGAGGGCCCAGAGATACCTCTCCGAAACACGGAGTGACAAATCCCAGTCTCGATCCATGCCAACTCAACGGACACCTTCCGAGATACCTGTAGAGCATCTTTATGACCACCCAGTTACGTTGTGACGTTTGATAGCACACAAGGTATTCCTCCGGTATCCGGGAGTTGCATGATCTCATGGTCTGAGGAACATGTATTTGACATTCAAGAAAGCAGTAGCAATAAACAGAACGATCATATGCTAAGCTAACGGATGGGTCTTGTCCATCACATCATTCTCCTAATGATGTGACCCCGTTATCAAATGACAACTCATGTCTATGGTTAGGAAACCTTAACCATCTTTGATCAACGAGCTAGTCTAGTAGAGGCTCACTAGGGACATGGTATTTGTTTATGTATTCACACATGTATTTAAGTTTCTGGTCAATACAATTCTAGCATGAATAATAAACCTTTATCATGAACAAGGAAATATAAAATAATAACAACTTTATTATTGCCTCTAGGGCATATTTCCATCAGTCACCCACTTGCACTAGAGTCAATAATCTAGATTACATAGTAATGAATCTAACACCCATGGAGTCATGGTGCTGATCATGTTTTGCTCGTGGAAGAGGCTTAGTCAATGGGTCTGCCACATTCAGATCCGTGTGTACTTTGCAAATTTCTATGTCTCCATCCTTGACATATTCACGAATGGAGTTGAAGCGTCTCTTGATGTGTTTGGTCTTCTTGTGAAACCTGGGCTCCTTGGCTATGGCAATTGCTCCAGTGTTGTCACAAAAGATTGTCATTGGACCCGATGCACTAGGTATTACACCTAGATCGGATATGAACTCCTTCATCCAGACTCCTTCATGTACTGCTTCCGAAGCAGCTATGTATTCCGCTTCACACGTAGATCCCGCCACGACACTCTGCTTGGAACTGCACCAACTGACAGCTCCACCATTTAATATAAATACGTATCCGGTTTGTGACTTAGAGTCATTCGGATCAGTGTCGAAGCTTGCATCGACGTAACCCTTTACGACGAGCTCTTCGTCACCTCTATAAACGAGAAACATGTCCTTGGTCCTTTTCAGGTACTTCAGGATATTCTTGACCGCTGTCCAGTGATCCACTCCTGGATTACTCTGGTACCTCCCTGCCAAACTTATGGCAAGGCACACATCAGGTCTGGTACACAGCATGGCATACATAATAGAACCTATGGCTGAGGCATAGGGAATGACTTTCATTTTCTCTATATCTTCTGCCGTGGTCGGGCATTGAGTCTGACTCAACTTCACACCTTGCAAGACAGGCAAGAACCCTTTCTTTGACTGATCCATTTTGAACTTCTTCAAAACTTTGTCAAGGTATGTGCTTTGTGAAAGTCCTATCAAGCATCTTGATCTATCCCTATAGATCTTGATGCCCAATATATAAGCAGCTTCACCGAGGTCTTTCATTGAAAAATTCTTATTCAAGTATCCCTTTATGCCATCCAGAAATTCTATATCATTTGCAATCATCAATATGTCATCCACATATAATATTAGAAATGCTACAGAGCTCCCACTCACTTTCTTTTAAATACAGGCTTCACCGTAAGTCTGTACAAAACCATATGCTTTGATCACCTCATCAAAGCGTATATTCCAACTCCGAGATGCTTGCACCGTTCCATAGATGGATCGCTGAAGCTTGCACACTTTGTTAGCACCCTTAGGATCGACAAAACCTTCTGGTTGCATCATATACAACTCTTCTTTGAGAAAACCATTAAGGAATGCAGTTTTGACATCCATTTGCCAGATTTCATAATCATAAAATGCGGCAATTGCTAACATGATTCGGACAGACTTAAGCATCGCTACAGGTGAGAAAGTCTCATCGTAGTCAACCCCTTGAACTTGTCGAAAACCTTTCGCGACAAGTCGAGCTTTGTAGACAGTGATATTACCATCAGCATCTGTCTTCCTCTTAAAAATCCATTTATTCTCAATGGCTTGCCAATCATCGGGCAAGTCCACCAAAGTCCACACTTTGTTCTCATACATGGATCCTATCTCAGATTTCATGGCCTCAAGCCATTTGTCGGAATCCGGGCTTATCATAGCTTCTTCATAGTTCGTAGGTTCGCTGTTGTCTAACAACATAACTTCCAGAACAGGATTACCGTACCACTCTGGTGCGGAACGTACTCTGGTCGACCTACGAAGTTCAGTAGTAACTTGATCTGAAGTTTCATGATCTTTATCATTATCTTCCTCTCTTATTGGTGTAGGCATCACGGGAACGGTTTTCTCTGATGAGCTACTTTCCAATTCGAGAGAAGGTACAATTACCTCATCAAGTTCTACTTTCCTCCCACTCACTTCTTTCGAGAGAAACTCCTTCTCTAGAAAGGACCCATTCTTGGCAACAAAGACCTTGCCTTCAGATCTGTGGTAGAAGGTGTACCCAATTGTTTCTTTAGGGTATCCTATGAAGACGCACTTCTCCGCTTTGGGTTCGAGCTTATCAGGTTGAAGCTTTTTCACATAAGCACCGCATCCCCAAACTTTAAGAAATGACAGCTTAGGTTTCTTGCCAAACCATAGTTCATATGGTGTCGTCTCAACGGATTTAGATGGTGCCCTATTTAACGTGAATGCAGCTGTCTCTAATGCATAACCCCAAAGCGATAGTGGCAAATCGGTAAGAGATATCATAGAACGCACCATATCCAATAAAGTACGGTTACGACGTTCGGACACACCATTACGCTGTGGTGTTCCAGGTGGCGTGAGTTGTGAAACAATTCCACATTTTCTTAAATGAAGGCCAAACTCGTAACTCAAATATTCGCCTCCGCGATCAGATCGTAGAAACTTTATTTTCTTGTTACGATGATTCTCTACTTCACTCTGAAATTCTTTGAACTTTTCAAATGTTTCAGACTTGTGTTTCATCAAGTAGATATACCCATATCTACTCAAATCATTTGTGAAGGTTAGAAAATAACGATACCTGCCGCGTTCTTCAACATTCATCGGACCGCATACATCGGTATGTATTATTTCCAACAAATCAGTATCTCGCTCCATTGTTTCGGAGAACGGAGTTTTAGTCATCTTGCCCATGAGGCATGGTTCGCAAGTATCAAATGATTCATAATCAAGAGATTCCAAAAGTCCATCCGCATGGAGTTTCTTCATGCGCTTTACACCAATATGACCTAAACGGTAGTGCCACAAGTATGTTGCACTATCATTATCAACTTTGCATCTTTTGGCATCAATATTATGAATATGTGTATCACTACGATCGAGATTCAACAAGAATAGACCATTCACAAAAGGTGCATGACCATAAAAGATGTTACTCATATAAATAGAACAACCATTATTCTCTGACTTAAATGAATAACCGTCTCGCAATAAACAAGATCCAGATATAATGTTCATGCTCAACGCTGGCACCAAATAACAATTATTGAGGTCTAAAACTAATCCCGAAGGTAGATGTAGAGGTAGCGTGCCGACGGCGATCACATCAACCTTGGAACCATTCCCGACGAGCATCGTCACCTCGTCCTTAGCCAATCTTTGCTTATTCCGTAGCTCCTGCTTCGAGTTACAAATATGAGCAACCGAACCAGTATCAAATACCCAGGCGCTACTGCGAGCATTAGTGAGGAACACATCAATAACATGTATATCAAATATACCTTTGCTCACTTTGCCATCCTTCTGATCCGCCAATTACTTGGGGCAATTCCGCTTCTAGTGACCAATCCCTTTGCAGTAGAAGCACTCTGTTTCAGGCCTGGGTCCAGCTTTGGGTTTCTTCGTGGGAGCGGCAACTTGCTTGCCGTTCTTCTTGAAGTTCCCTTTCTTTCCCTTGCCCTTTTTCTTGAAACTAGTGGTTTTGTTAACCATCAACACTTGATGCTCCTTCTTGATTTCTACCTCCGCTGATTTCAGCATCGCGAAGAGCTCGGGAATTTTCTTCTCCATCCCTTGCATATTATAGTTAATCACGAAGCCTTTATAGCTTGGTGGCAGTGACTGAAGAACTCTGTCAATAACACTCTCAACCGGAAGATCAATTCCCAGCTGAGTCAAGTGGTTGTGGTACCTAGACATTCTGAGTATGTGTTCACTGACAGAACTGTTCTCCTCCAACTTACAGCTAAAGAACTTGTTGGAGACTTCATATCTCTCAACCCGGGCATTAGCTTGAAATATCAATTTCAGCTCTTGGAACATCTCATATGCTCCGTGGCGTTCAAAATGCTTTTGCAGTCCCGGTTCTAAGCCGTAGAGCATGGCACACTGAACTATCGAGTAGTCATCAGATCGAGCCTGCCAGGCGTTCACAACGTCTGCAGCAGCTCCTGCAGCAGGTCCATCACCTAGCGGTGCATCAAGGACATAATTCTTCTGTGCAGCAATGAGGATAATCCTCAAGTTACGGACCCAGTCCGTGTAGTTGCTACCATCATCTTTCAACTTAGCTTTCTCTAGGAACGCATTAAAATTCAACGGAACAGTAGCACGGGCCATTTATCTACAACATAGATATGCAAAGAAACTATCAAGACTAAGTTCATGATAAATTAAGTTCAATTAATCAAATTACTAATGAACTCCCACTTAAATTAACATCCCTCAAGTTAACTAAGTGATACATGATCCAAATCAACTAGCCCATGTCCGATCATCACGTGAGATGGGATAGTCATCAATGGTGAACATCTCCATGTTGATCATATCTACTATATGACTCATGTTCGACCTTTCGGTCTCCAGTGTTCCGAGACCATGTCTGTACATGCTAGGCTCGTCAAGTTTAACCCAAGTATTCTTCTTGTGTAAAACTGGCTTACACCCGTTGTATGTGAACGTAGAATCTATCACACCCGATCATCACGAGGTGCTTCGAAACGACGAACTTTAGCAACGGTGCATACTCGGGGAGAATACTTTTATCTTGAAATTTAGTGAAGGGATCATCTTATAATGCTACCGTCGTTTTAAGCAAAATAAGATGCATAAAGGATAAGCATCACATGCAATCAAAATATGTGACATGATATGGCCATCATCTTGTGCTTTTGATCTCCATCTCCAAAGCATCGTCATGATATCCATCATCACCGGCTCGACACCTTGATCTCCATCGTTGCGTCGTGGTCGTCTCGCCAACTATTGCTTCTACAACTATTGCTAACGCATAGCGATAAAGTAAAGCAATTACATGGCGCTTGCATTTCATACAATAAAGAGACAACCATAAGGCTCCTGCCGGTTGCCGATAAATTACAAAACATGATCATCTCATACAATAACGTATATCACATCATGTCTTGACCATATCACATCACAGCATACCCTGAAAAAACAAGTTAGACGTCCTCTACTTTGTTGTTGCAAGTTTTACGTGGCTGCTACGGGCTTCTAGCAAGAACCGTTCTTACCTACGGCACAAAACCACAATGGTGATTTATCAAGTTTGCTGTTTTAACCTTCAACAAGGACCGGCCGCAGTCAAATTCGATTCAACTAAAGTAGGAGAAACAAACACCCGCTAGCCACCTTTATGCAAAACAAGTTGCATGTCTGTCGGTGGAACCGGTCTCATGTACGTGGACATGTAAGGTTGGTCCGGGCCGCTTCATCTTACAATACCGCCGAATCAAAATAAGGCGTTGGTGGTAAGCAGTATGATGATCACCGCCCACAACTCTTTGTGTTCTACTCGTGCATATCATCTACGCATAGACCTGGCTCATGATGCCACTGTTGGGGAACGTTGCATGGAAAACAAAAAAATTCTACGCACAAGCAAGATATATCCATGGAGATGCATAGCTACGAGAGGGGGAGTGTGTCTACATACCCTCGTAGACCGTAAGCGGAAGCGTTAGAACAACGCGGTTGATGGCTTCGAACAACTTCACAATCCAACCGACCGAGCACCGAACGTACGGCACCTCCGCGTTCAGCACACGTTCAGCTCGGTGACGTCCTCGACTTCTTGATCCAGCAAGACGGCGAGGTAGTGGATGAGTTCCGGCAGCACGACGGCGTGGTGACGGTGATGGTGATGCTATCTCCGCAGGGCTTCGCCCAAGCACTGCGAAAATATGACCGAGGGACGGAACTGTGGAGGGGGCCGCCGCACACGGCTAAGACAATGTTGTGTCCTTTGGGGCGCCCCCTCTCCTCTATTTATATATGTGTAGGGGCTTGGAGTAGAAGGAATAGTGCCACGTGAACAGTAACCGTGAATAGTACACACGTGGACTTGGACTCCAAAGTCTAATCCTATTCCTACTAGGACTCTCCCTTTTTTTCTTCCCTAGCTGCGTGGGCTTTAGAGGACTTGGTGCGCCTGGCCCAATAAGGCCAGGGCGCCTCCCCTTAGCCCATGCCAGCCCTTTGGGACGTGGTGGACCCACTTGTGGACTTCCGGACCCCTCCGGAATCCTCCGGAACCTTCTGGAAGCTTCCCGGTACAATACCGAAAAAACTGCACCTTTTTCCGGAACCCAAAATATGACTTCCCATATATAAATCTTTACCTCTCGACCATTCCGAGACTCCTCGTGACGTCCGGGATCTCATTCGGGACTCCGAACAATATTCGGTTACCAATTCACATAACTCATATAACACTATATCGTCAACGAACGTTAAGCGTGCGGACCCTACGGGTTCGGGAATGATGTAGACATGACCGAGACGCCTCTCCGGTCAATAACCAATAGCGGAACCTGGATGCTCATATTGGTTCCTACATATTCCACGAAGATCTTATCGGTCGAACCGCAATGACAACATACGTAATTCCCTTTGTCCGTCGGTATGTTACTTGCCCGAGATTCGATCGACGGTATCTCCATACCTAGTTCAATCTCGTTACCGGCAAGTCTCTTTACTCATTCCGTAATACATCATCCCGTAACTAACTCCTTAGTCACTTTGCTTGCAAACTTCTTATGATGTGCATTACCGAGAGGGCCCAGAGATACCTCTCCGAAACACGGAGGGACAAATCCCAGTCTTGATCCATGCCAACTCAACGGACACCTTCCGAGATACCTGTAGAGCATCTTTATGATCACCCAGTTACGTTGTGACGTTTGATAGCACACAAGGTATTCCTCCGGTATCCGGGAGTTGCATGATCTCATGGTCTGAGGAACATGTATTTGACATTCAAGAAAGCAGTAGCAATAAACAGAACGATCATATGATAAGCTAACGGATGGGTCTTGTCCTTCACATCATTCTCCTAATGATGTGATCCCGTTATCAAATGACAACTCATGTCTATGGTTAGGAAACCTTAACCATCTTTGATCAACGAGCTAGTCTAGTAGAGGCTCACTAGGGACACGGTATTTGTTTATGTATTCACACATGTATTTAGTTTCCGGTCAATACAATTCTAGCATGAATAATAAACCTTTATCATGAACAAGGAAATATAAAATAGTAATAACTTTATTATTGCCTCTAGGGCATATTTCCATCAGTCTCCCACTTGCACTAGAGTCAATAATCTATATTACATAGTAATGAATCTAACACCCATGGAGTCTTGGTGCTGATCATGTTTTGCTCGTGGAAGAGGCTTAGTCAATGGGTCTGCCACATTCAGATCCGTGTGTACTTTGCAAATTTCTATGTCTCCATCCTTGACATATTCACGAATGGAGTTGAAGCGTCTCTTGACGTGTTTGGTCTTCTTGTGAAACCTGGGCTCCTTGGCTATGGCAATTGCTCCAGTGTTGTCACAAAAG
Source organism: Elymus sibiricus (assembly GCA_039707655.1). Lineage (NCBI taxonomy): Eukaryota > Viridiplantae > Streptophyta > Magnoliopsida > Poales > Poaceae > Elymus > Elymus sibiricus. The sequence goes on along the minus strand of CM077670.1, from coordinate 366,169,858 downwards.
ATTGTCATTGGACCCGATGCACTAGGTATTACACCTAGATCGGATATGAACTCCTTCATCCAGACTCCTTCATGTGCTGCTTCCGAAGCAGCTATGTATTCTGCTTCACACATAGATCCCGCCACGACGCTCTGCTTGGAACTGCACCAACTGACAGCTCCACCATTTAATATAAATACGTATCCGGTTTGTGACTTAGAGTCATTCGGATCAGTGTCGAAGCTTTCATCGACGTAACCCATTACGATGAGCTCTTCGTCACCTCCATAAACGAGAAACATGTCCTTGGTCCTTTTCAGGTACTTCAGGATATTCTTGACCGCTGTCCAGTGATCCACTCCTGGATTACTCTGGTACCTCCCTGCCAAACTTATGGCAAGGCACACATAAGGTCTGGTACACAGCATGGCATACATAATAGAACCTATGGCTGAGGCATAGGGAATGACTTTCATTTTCTCTATATCTTCTGCCATGGTCGGGCATTGAGTCTGACTCAACTTCACACCTTGCAAGACAGGCAAGAACCCTTTCTTTGACTGATCCATTTTGAACTTCTTCAAAACTTTGTCAAGGTATGTGCTTTGTGAAAGTCCTATCAAGCGTCTTGATCTATCCCTATAGATCTTGATGCCCAATATATAAGCAGCTTCACCGAGGTCTTTCATTGAAAAATTCTTATTCAAGTATCCCTTTATGCCATCCAGAAATTCTATATCATTTCCAATCAACAATATGTCATCCACATATAATATTAGAAATGCTACAGAGCTCCCACTCACTTTCTTGTAAATACAGGCTTCACCGTAAGTCTGTACAAAACCATATGCTTTGATCACCTCATCAAAGCGTATATTCCAACTCCGAGATGCTTGCACCGTTCCATAGATGGATCGCTGAAGCTTGCACACTTTGTTAGCACCCTTAGGATCGACAAAACCTTCTGGTTGCATCATATACAACTCTTCTTTGAGAAAACCATTAAGGAATGCAGTTTTGACATCCATTTGCCAGATTTCATAATCATAAAATGCGGCAATTGCTAACATGATTCAGACAAACTTAAGCATCGCTACGGGTGAGAAAGTCTCATCGTACTCAACCCCTTGAACTTGTCGAAAACCTTTCGCGACAAGTCGAGCTTTGTAGACAGTGATATTACCATCAACATCTGTCTTCCTCTTAAAAATCCATTTATTCTCAATGGCTTGCCGATCATCGGGCAAGTCCACCAAAGTCCACACTTTGTTCTCATACATGGATCCTATCTCAGATTTCATGGCCTCAAGCCAGTTTTCGAAATCCGGGCTTATCATAGCTTCTTCATAGTTCGTAGGTTCGCTGTTGTCTAACAACATAACTTCCAGAACAGGGTTACCGTACCACTCTGGTGCGGAACGTACTCTGGTCGACCTACGAAGTTCAGTAGTAACTTGATCTGAAGTTTCATGATCTTTATCATTATCTTCCTCTCTTATTGGTGTAGGCATCACGGGAACGGTTTTCTCTGATGAGCTACTTTCCAATTCGAGAGAAGGTACAATTACCTCATCAAGTTCTACTTTCCTCCCACTCACTTCTTTCGAGAGAAACTCCTTCTCTAGAAAGGACCCATTCTTGGCAACAAAGACCTTGCCTTCGGATCTGTGGTAGAAGGTGTACCCAATTGTTTCTTTAGGGTATCCTATGAAGACGCACTTCTCCGCTTTGGGTTCGAGCTTATCAGGTTGAAGCTTTTTCACATAAGCATCGCATCCCCAAACTTTAAGAAATGATAGCTTAGGTTTCTTGCCAAACCATAGTTCATATGGTGTCGTCTCAATAGATTTAGACGGTGCCCTATTTAACGTGAATGCAGCTGTCTCTAATGCATAACCCCAAAGCGATAGTGGCAAATCGGTAAGAGATATCATAGAACGCACCATATCCAATAAAGTACAGTTACGACGTTCGGACACACCATTATGCTGTGGTGTTCCAGGTGGCGTGAGTTGTGAAACAATTCCACATTTTCTTAAATGAAGGCCAAACTCGTAACTCAAATATTCGCCTCCGCGATCAGATCGTAGAAACTTTATTTTCTTGTTACGATGATTCTCTACTTCACTCTGAAATTCTTTGAACTTTTCAAATGTTTCAGACTTGTGTTTCATCAAGTAGATATACCCATATCTAATCAAATCATCTGTGAAGGTTAGAAAATAACGATACCCGCCGCGTGCTTCAACATTCATCGGACCGCATACATCGGTATGTTTTATTTCCAACAAATCAGTAGCTCGCTCCATTGTTTCGGAGAACGGAGTTTTAGTCATCTTGCCCATGAGGCATGGTTCGCAAGTATCAAATGATTCATAATCAAGAGATTCCAAAAGTCCATCCGCATGGAGTTTCTTCATGGGCTTTACACCAATATGACCTAAACGGCAGTGCCACAAGTATGTTGCACTATCATTATCAACTTTGCATCTTTTGGCATCAATATTATGAATATGTGTATCACTACGATCGAGATTCAACAAGAATAGACCATTCACAAAAGGTGCGTGACCATAAAAGATGTTACTCATATAAATAGAACAACCATTATTCTCTGACTTAAATGAATAACCGTCTCGCAATAAACAAGATCCAGATATAATGTTCATGCTCAACGCTGGCACCAAATAACAATTATTGAGGTCTAAAACTAATCCCGAAGGTAGATGTAGAGGTAGCGTGCCGACGACGATTACATCAACCTTGGAACCATTCCCGACGCGCATCGTCACCTCGTCCTTAGCCAATCTTCGCTTATTCCGTAGCTCCTGTTTCGAGTTACAAATATGAGCAACCGAACCAGTATCAAATACCCAGGCGCTACTGCGAGCATTAGTGAGGAACACATCAATAACATGTATATCAAATATACCTTTGCTCACTTTGCCATCCTTCTTATCCGCCAAATACTTGGGGGCAATTCCGCTTCCAGTGACCAGTCCCTTTGCAGTAGAAGCACTCTGTTTCAGGCCTGGGTCCAGCTTTGGGTTTCTTCGTGGGAGCGGCAACTTGCTTGCCATTCTTCTTGAAGTTCCCTTTCTTTCCCTTGCCCTTTTTATTGAAACTAGTGGTTTTGTTAACCATCAACACTTGATGCTCCTTCTCGATTTCTACCTCCGCTGATTTCAGCATCGCGAAGAGCTCGGGAATTGTCTTCTCCATCCCTTGCATATTATAGTTCATCACGAAGCCTTTATAGCTTGGTGGCAGTGACTGAAGAACTCTGTCAATAACACTCTCAACCGGAAGATCAATTCCCAGCTGAGTCAAGTGGTTGTGGTACCCAGACATTCTGAGTATGTGTTCACTGACAGAACTGTTCTCCTCCAACTTACAGCTAAAGAACTTGTTGGAGACTTCATATCTCTCAACCCGGGCATTAGCTTGAAATATCAATTTCAGCTCTTGGAACATCTCATATGCTCCGTGGCGTTCAAAATGCTTTTGCAGTCCCGGTTCTAAGCCGTAGAGCATGGCACACTGAACTATCGAGTAGTCATCAGATCGAGCCTGCCAGGCGTTCACAACGTCTGCAGCAGCTCCTGCAGCAGGCCCATCACCTAGCGGTGCATCAAGGACATAATTCTTCTGTGCAGCAATGAGGATAATCCTCAAATTATGGACCCAGTCCGTGTAGTTGCTACCATCATCTTTCAACTTAGCTTTCTCTAGGAACGCATTAAAATTCAACGGAACAGTAGCACGGGCCATTTATCTACAACATAGATATGCAAAGAAACTATCAAGACTAAGTTCATGATAAATTAAGTTCAATTAATCAAATTACTAATGAACTCCCACTTAAATTAACATCCCTCAAGTTAACTAAGTGATACATGATCCAAATCAACTAGCCCATGTCCGATCATCACGTGAGATGGGATAGTCATCAATGATGAACATCTCCATGTTGATCATATCTACTATATGACTCATGTTCGACCTTTCGGTCTCCAGTGTTCCGAGACTATGTCTGTACATGCTAGGCTCGTCAAGTTTAACCCAAGTATTTGTTGGAAATATGCCCTAGAGGCAATAATAAATTGGTTATTATTATATTTCCTTGTTCATGATAATCGTTTATTATCCATGCTATAATTGTATTGATTGGAAACTCAAATACATGTGTGGGTACATAGACAACACTGTGTCCCTAGTAAGCCTCTAGTGGACTAGCTTGTTGATCAAAGATGGTTAAGGTTTCCTAGCCATGGACATGAGATGTCATTTGATAACGGGATCACATCATTAGGAGAATGATGTGATGGACAAGACCCAAACTGTAAACGTAGCATTTGATCGTGTCAGTTTATTGCTATTGTTTTCTGCATGTCAAGTATCTGTTCCTTTGACCATGAGATCATGCAACTCACTAACACCGGAGGAATACCTTGTGTGTATCAAACGTCGCAACGTAACTGGGTGACTATAAAGGTGCTCTACAGGTATCTCCGAGGGTGTCTGTTGGGTTGGCATGGATCAAGACTGGGATTTGTTACTCCGTATGACGGAGAGGTATCTCAGGGCCCACTCGGTAATACAACATCACAATGAGCCTTGCAAGCAATGTGACTAAAGTGTTAGCCACGAGATCTTGTATTACGGAACGAGTAAAGAGACTTGCCGGTAACGAGATTGAACTAGGTATAGTGATACCGACGATCGAATCTCGGGCAAGTAACATACCGAAGAACAAAGGGAACAGCATACGGGATTAACTGAATCCTTGACATAGAGGTTCGACCGATAAAGATCTTCGTAGAATATGTAGGAGCCAATATGGGCATCCAGGTCCCGCTATTGGTTATTGGCCGTAGAGGTGTCTCGGTCATGTCTACATAGTTCTCGAACCCGCAGGGTCTACACACTTAACGTTTGGTGACGATTAGTATAGTTGAGTTATTATGTTGGTGACCGAAGGTTGTTCGGAGTCCCGGATAAGATCCCGGACATGACGAGGATCTCCGGAATAGTCCGGAGGTAAAGATTGATATATGTGATAATAGTGTTTTGATCTCTGGAAGGGTTCCGGAGTTCACCGGAAGGGGTTCCGGATGTTTACCGAAGTGTTCGGGTGCAGCAACACTTTATATGAGCCAAAGGGATAAAGCCCACAAGGTATTGGAAAGTGCAAAAGTAGTTTTGCTGCCGCGTAAGCGGTACTACCGCTTGGTGAAGCGGTACTACCGCCGGAGCGGTACTACCGCTTGTGTGAAGCGGTACTACCGCCCGAGCGGTACTACCGCTTGTGTGAAGCGGTACTACCGCCCAAGCGGTACTACCGCTTGTGTGAAGCGGTACTACCGCTTGTGCGCGGCTGTGCACGGTTCGGCAGGGATCCGAGTTGGACTCTTTCCCTGCGGGCCAAACCGACCTTGTGCGGGCAAAACCGACCCGGAGGAGGCTTTTACTCCAAGTTTAGACCCCAAGGCTCAACATATAAATAGAGGGGCAGGGCTAGCACACGGGACACATCAAGATTTCCCCAAGCCGTGTGCGGCAACCCTAACCCTCTAGTTCCTCCGTCATAATCTCCGTAGCGCTTGGCGAAGCCCTGCAGAGATTGTTCCTCACCACCATCACCACGCCGTCGTGCTGCTGGAACTCAACCACTACTTCACCATCGCTCGCTGGATCGAGGAGGTGAAGGCGTCATCAAGCCGTACGTGTGTTGAACGCGGAGGTGCCGTCCGTTCGGCACTAGATCGGAAGGATCGTGATTGGATCGCGGGACGCTCGGCGATTTGGATCGCGAAGACGTTCGACTACATCAACCGCGTTTATTAACGCTTCCGCTTAGCGATCTACAAGGGTATGTAGATTCACTCTCCCTCTCGTAGATGCTCATCACCATGGATAGATCTTGCGTGTGCGTAGGAAAAATTTTGTTTCCCATGCAACGTTCCCCAACAGTGGCATCATGAGCCAGGTCTATGCGTAGATGAGATCTCGAGTAGAACACAAACGAGTTGTGGGCGTGGGTGTATACATATTGCTTGCCGTTACTAGTTGATATTTGATTCGGCGGTATTGTGAGATGAAGCGGCCCGGACCGACATTACGCGTACACTTACGCGAGACAGGTTCCTTCAACTGACATGTAATTTTGTTGCATAAAGATGGCTAGCGGGTGTCTGTCTCTCTCACTTTAGTTGAATCGATTTCAATGAAGAGGGTTCTTTTAGAAGATCAAAAAGCAATCACTACACCACGTTGTGGTTTTGCGTAGGTAAGAACGGTTCTTGCAAACCCGTAGCAGCCACGTAAAATTTGCAACAACAATTAGAGGACGTCTAACTTGTTTTTGCAGGGTATGTTGTGATGTGATATGGCCAATTACATGATGAGATATATGTGATGTATGAGATGTATAGAATATCACGACTTGCATGTCGATGAGTACGGCAACTGGCAGGAGCCATAGAGTTGTCTTTAATTATTGTATGACCTGCGTGTCAATCATTAAGCGCTATGTAATGCTTTACTTTATCGCTAAACGTTAGCTATAGTCGTGGTAGCAACAGTCAGCGCGACAACCTTATGGCGACACGTTGATGGAGATCAAGATGATGGAGATCATGGTGTCATGCCGGTGACGATGGAGATCATGCCGGTGCTTTGGAGATGGAGATCAAAAGCACAAGTTCATGGCCATATCATGTCACTTATGATTTGCATGTGATGTTAATCCTTTTATGCATCTTATTTTGCTTAGGACGACGGTAGCATTATAAGGTGATCCCTCACTTAAATTTCAAGATAAATTGTGTTCTCCCCAAGTGTGCACCGTTGCGAAAGTTCGTCGTTTCGAGACACGCCGTGATGATCGGGTGTGATAGACTCTACGTTCGCATACAACGGGTGTAAGCCATGTTACACGTGCGGAACACTCGGGTTAAACTTGACGAGCCTAGCATGTACAGACATGGCCTCGGAACACAAGAGACCGAAAGGTCGAACATGAGTCATATAGTAGATATGATCAACATGAAGATGTTCACCATTGAAACCACCTCAACTCACGTGATGATCGGACTTGAGTTGGTGGATTTGGATCATGTTACACTCGAATGATCGGAGGGATGTCAATTTGAGTGGGAGTTTTTTAAATATGATTAACTAAACTCATTATCTAAGAACAATAGTCTAAGTTGTCTTTGCTATATTTATGTTGTAGATCATGGCTCGCGCAGTAGCACCCCTGAATTTTAATGCGTTCCTAGAGAAAGCTAAGTTGAAAGATGATGGAAGTAACTTTGTGGACTGGGCCCGTAATCTAAGGATTATCCTTACGGCTTCCCAGAAGGCTTATGTCCTTGATGCACCACTTGGTGATCCACCCGCTCCAGTTGAGTCTCTAGACGTTGTGAACGCCTGGCAGGCTCGTTCTGATGATTACTCAATAGTTCAATGTGCAATGTTGTATGGCTTAGAACCGGGACTTCAAAGACGTTTTGAACGTCATGGAGCATATGAGATGTTCCAGGAGTTGAAGTTTATCTTTCAGAAGAATGCCCGGATCGAGAGATATGAGATCTCCGATAAGTTCTATGCTTGCAAGATGGAGGAGAACGGGTCTATCAGTGATCACGTGCTCAGAATGTCTGGGTACTCCACCCGTCTGGCTGAGTTAGGGATGCCCCTTCCGCCAGAGGCTATCACTGACAGAGTTCTTCAATCATTGCCACCTAGCTACAAGAGCTTCGTGTTGAACTATAACATGCACGGGATGAACAAGTCAGTCGCCGAGCTGTTTGCGATGCTGAAAGCCGCTGAGTCTGAAATTCAGAAGGAGTATCAAGTGTTGATGGTCAATAAAACCACTAGTTTCAAGAAAAATGGCAAGGGTAAGAAGGGTAACTCCAAGAAGAGTGGCAAAGCAGTTGCTCCTCTCGTGAAGAAACCCAAGGCTGGACCCAAACCAGAAACTGTGTGTTTTCATTGCAAGGGAACTGGACACTGGAAGCGGAATTGCCCCAAGTATTTGGCTGACAAGAAGGCGGCCAACAACAAACAAGGTATATATGATATACATGTTATTGATGTGTACCTTACCAACTCTCGTTGTAGTGCCTGGGTATTTGATACCGGTGCGGTTGCTCATATTTGCAACTCAAAACAGGAACTGCGGAATAGACGGAGGCTGGCAAAGGACGAAGTGATGATACGCGTGGGAAATGGTTCCAAGGTTGATGTGATCGCCGTCGGCACGCTCGCTCTTCGATTACCGTCGGGATTAGTGATGAACCTAAATAAGTGTTATTTGGTGCTTGCGTTAAGCATGAACATTATATCTGGATCTTGTTTATTGCGAGACGGTTACTCATTTAAATCAGAGAATAATGGTTGTTCTATTTATATGAGTAATATCTTTTATGGTCATGCACCCGATGTGAGGGGTTTATTCTTATTGAATCTCGATAGTAATGATACACATGTTCATAACATTGATGCCAAAAGATGTAGAATTGATAATGATAATACCACTTTCTTGTGGCACTGCCGTTTAGGTCATATTGGCGTAAAACGCATGAGGAAGCTCCATGCTGATGGACTTTTGGAGTCACTTGATTTTGAATCACTTGACACATGTGAGCCATGCCTCATGGGCAAGATGACTAAAACGCCGTTCTCTGGAACAATGGAACGGGCAAGTGACTTATTGGAAATCATACATACTGATGTGTGCGGTCCGATGAGCATTGAGGCGCGCGGTGGTTATCGTTACTTTCTCACCTTCACTGATGACTTAAGTAGATATGGGTATATTTACTTAATGAAACACAAGTCTGAAACATTTGAAAAGTTCAAACAATTTCAGAGTGAAGTTGAGAATCATCGTAACAAGAAGATTAAATTCCTACGATCTGATCGAGGAGGAGAATATCTGAGTTATGAGTTTGGCAGTCACTTAAGACAATGTGGAATTGTTTCACAACTAACACCGCCTGGAACACCACAGCGTAATGGTGTGTCCGAACGTCGTAATCGAACCTTATTGGATATGGTGCGATCTATGATGTCTCTTGCCGATTTGCCACTATCGTTTTGGGGTTATGCATTAGAGACAGCTGCATTCACTTTAAATAGGGCACCATCGAAATCCGTTGAGACGACGCCATATGAACTTTGGTTTGGCAAGAAGCCAAAGCTGTCGTTTCTTAAAGTTTGGGGATGTGATGCTTATGTCAAAAAGCTTCAGCCTGAAAAGCTGGAACCCAAAGCGGAGAAATGCGTCTTCATAGGATACCCAAAAGAGACAGTTGGGTATACCTTCTATCTCAGATCCGAAGGCAAAGTGTTTGTCGCTAAAAACGGAACATTTCTTGAGAAAGAGTTTCTCTCGAAAGAATTGAGTGGGAGGAAGATAGAACTTGATGAGGTTGTTGAACCTTTACTTCAACCTGAGAGTAGCGCAGCGCAGAAAGTTGTTTCTGTGGAGCCTACATTAGCTGAAGAGGAAGTTAATGATGATGATCATGAAACTTTGGATCAAGTTGCTATCGAACCTCGTAGGTCGACAAGGACGCGTACTGCTCCCGAGTGGTACGGCAACCCTGTCTTAGAGGTCATGTTGTTAGACAACGATGAACCTACGAGCTATGGAGAAGCGATGATGGGCCCGGATTCCGAGAAGTGGTTAGAGGCCATGAAATCCGAGATGGGATCCATGTATGAAAACAAAGTCTGGACTTTGGAAGTATTACCTGAAGGGCGTAAGGCCATTCAGAACAAATGGATCTTTAAGAGGAAGACGGACGCGGACGGTAATGTCACCGTCTATAAAGCTCGACTTGTGGCAAAGGGTTTTTCACAAGTTCAAGGAGTTGACTACGATGAGACCTTCTCACCCGTAGCGATGCTTAAGTCCGTCAGAATCATGTTAGCAATAGCTGCCTTTTTCGATTATGAAATTTGGCAGATGGATGTCAAAACAGCGTTCCTTAACGGTTACCTTAAGGAAGAGTTGTATATGATGCAACCAGAAGGTTTTGTCGATCCAGAGAATGCTGACAAAGTTTGCAAACTCCAGCGATCCATTTATGGACTGGTGCAAGCATCTCGGAGTTGGAATCGTCGTTTTGATGAGGTGATCAAAGCGTTCGAGTTTATACAAGTTTACGGAGAAGCTTGTATTTACAAGAAAGTGAGTGGGAGCTCTGTAGCGTTTCTAATATTATATGTGGATGACATATTACTGATTGGAAACAATATAGAAATGCTGGAAAGCGTAAAGGAATATTTGAACAAGAGTTTTTCAATGAAGGACCTAGGAGAAGCTGCTTTCATATTAGGCATCAAGATCTATAGAGATAGATCAAGACGCTTAATAGGACTTTCACAAAGCACATACCTTGATAAGATTTTGAAGAAGTTCAAAATGGATCAGTCCAAGAAGGGGTTCTTGCCTGTTTTGCAAGGTGTGAAGTTGAGTAAGACTCAATGCCCAGTGACTGCAGAAGATAGAGAAAAGATGAGTGTCATCCCCTATGCTTCGGCCATAGGCTCTATCATGTATGCAATGCTGTGCACAAGACCCGATGTCAGCCTTGCCATAAGTATGGTCGGAAGGTTTCAAAGTGATCCAGGAATGGAACACTGGACGGCGGTCAAGAATATCCTGAAGTACCTGAAAAGGACTAAGGACATGTTTCTCGTTTATGGAGGTGATCAAGAGCTCGTCGTAAAGGGTTACGTCGATGCAAGCTTTGACACTGATCCGGATGAATCTAAGTCGCAAACCGGATACGTATTTATTCTTAATGGGGGTGCGGTTAGCTGGTGCAGTTCCAAGCAAAGCGTGGTAGCAGATTCTACATGCGAAGCGGAGTACATCGCTGCCTCGGAGGCGGCGAAGGAAGGTGTCTGGATGAAGGAGTTCATGACAGATCTTGGAGTAGTGCCAAGTGCACTTGACCCAATGACTCTGTTTTGTGATAATACTGGTGCCATTGCTCTAGCCAAGGAACCAAGATTTCACAAGAGGACCAGACACATAAAGCGACGTTTCAATTCCATCCGCGATTACATCAAGGAGGACGACATAAATATTTGCAAAGTACACACGGATCTAAATGTTGCAGATCCGATGACTAAACCTCTTCCAAGGGCTAAACATGAACAACACCAGAACTGCATGGGTGTTCGATTCATTACAATGTAAATCACATAGTGATGTGAACTAGATTATTGACTCTAGTGCAAGTGGGAGACTGTTGGAAATATGCCCGAGAGGAAATAATAAATTGGTTATTATTATATTTCCTTGTTCATGATAATCGTTTATTATCCATGCTATAATTGTATTGATTGGAAACTCAAATACATGTGTGGGTACATAGACAACACTGTGTCCCTAGTAAGCCTCTAGTGGACTAGCTTGTTGATCAAAGATGGTTAAGGTTTCCTAGCCATGGACATGAGATGTCATTTGATAACGGGATCACATCATTAGGAGAATGATGTGATGGACAAGACCCAAACTGTAAACGTAGCATTTGATCGTGTCAGTTTATTGCTATTGTTTTCTGCATGTCAAGTATCTGTTCCTTTGACCATGAGATCATGCAACTCACTAACACCGGAGGAATACCTTGTGTGTATCAAACGTCGCAACGTAACTGGGTGACTATAAAGGTGCTCTACAGGTATCTCCGAGGGTGTCTGTTGGGTTGGCATGGATCAAGACTGGGATTTGTTACTCCGTATGACGGAGAGGTATCTCAGGGCCCACTCGGTAATACAACATCACAATGAGCCTTGCAAGCAATGTGACTAAAGTGTTAGCCACGAGATCTTGTATTACGGAACGAGTAAAGAGACTTGCCGGTAACGAGATTGAACTAGGTATAGTGATACCGACGATCGAATCTCGGGCAAGTAACATACCGAAGAACAAAGGGAACAGCATACGGGATTAACTGAATCCTTGACATAGAGGTTCGACCGATAAAGATCTTCGTAGAATATGTAGGAGCCAATATGGGCATCCAGGTCCCGCTATTGGTTATTGGCCGTAGAGGTGTCTCGGTCATGTCTACATAGTTCTCGAACCCGCAGGGTCTACACACTTAACGTTTGGTGACGATTAGTATAGTTGAGTTATTATGTTGGTGACCGAAGGTTGTTCGGAGTCCCGGATAAGATCCCGGACATGACGAGGATCTCCGGAATAGTCCGGAGGTAAAGATTGATATATGTGATAATAGTGTTTTGATCTCTGGAAGGGTTCCGGAGTTCACCGGAAGGGGTTCCGGATGTTTACCGAAGTGTTCGGGTGCAGCAACACTTTATATGAGCCAAAGGGATAAAGCCCACAAGGTATTGGAAAGTGCAAAAGTAGTTTTGCTGCCGCGTAAGCGGTACTACCGCTTGGTGAAGCGGTACTACCGCCGGAGCGGTACTACCGCTTGTGTGAAGCGGTACTACCGCCCGAGCAGTACTACCGCTTGTGTGAAGCGGTACTACCGCCCAAGCGGTACTACCGCTTGTGTGAAGCGGTACTACCGCTTGTGCGCGGCTGTGCACGGTTCGGCAGGGATCCGAGTTGGACTCTTTCCCTGCGGGCCAAACCGACCTTGTGCGGGCAAAACCGACCCGGAGGAGGCTTTTACTCCAAGTTTAGACCCCAAGGCTCAACATATAAATAGAGGGGCAGGGCTAGCACACGGGACACATCAAGATTTCCCCAAGCCGTGTGCGGCAACCCTAACCCTCTAGTTCCTCCGTCATAATCTCCGTAGCGCTTGGCGAAGCCCTGCAGAGATTGTTCCTCACCACCATCACCACGCCGTCGTGCTGCTGGAACTCAACCACTACTTCACCATCGCTCGCTGGATCGAGGAGGTGAAGGCGTCATCAAGCCGTACGTGTGTTGAACGCGGAGGTGCCGTCCGTTCGGCACTAGATCGGAAGGATCGTGATTGGATCGCGGGACGCTCGGCGATTTGGATCGCGAAGACGTTCGACTACATCAACCGCGTTTATTAACGCTTCCGCTTAGCGATCTACAAGGGTATGTAGATTCACTCTCCCTCTCGTAGATGCTCATCACCATGGATAGATCTTGCGTGTGCGTAGGAAAATTTTTGTTTCCCATGCAACGTTCCCCAACAGTATTCTGCTTGTGTAAAACTGGCTTACACCCGTTGTATGTGAACGTAGAATCTATCACACCCGATCATCACGAGGTGCTTCGAAACGACGAACTTTAGCAACGGTGTATACTCGGGGAGAACACTTTTATCTTGAAATTTAGTGAAGGGATCATCTTATAATGCTACCGTCGTTCTAAGCAAAATAAGATGCATAAAGGATAAGCATCACATGCAATCAAAATATGTGACATGATATGGCCATCATCTTGTGCTTTTGATCCCCATCTCCAAAGCATCATCATGATCTCCATCGTCACCGGTTCGACACCTTGATCTCCATCGTTGCGTCGTGGTCGTCTCGCCAACTATTGCTTCTACAACTATTGGTAACGCATAGCGATAAAGTAAAGCAATTACATGGCGCTTGCATTTCATACAATAAAGAGACAACCATAAGGCTCCTGCCGGTTCCCGATAAATTACAAAACATGATCATCTCATACAATAACGTATATCACATCATGTCTTGACCATATCACATCACAGCATACCCTGCAAAAACAAGGTAGACGTCCTCTACTTTGTTGTTGCAAGTTTTACGTGGCTGCTACGGGCTTCTAGCAAGAACCGCTCTTACCTACGGCACAAAACCACAATGGTGATTTATCAAGTTTGCTGTTTTAACCTTCAACAAGGACCGGCCGCAGTCATATTCGATTCAACTAAAGTAGGAGAAACAGACACCCGCCAGCCACCTTTATGCAAAACAAGTTGCATGTCTGTCGGTGAAACCGGTCTCATGTACATGGACATGTAAGGTTGGTCTGGGCCACTTCATCTTACAAGACCGCCGAATCAAAATAAGACGTTGGTGGTAAGCAGTATGACGATCACCGCCCACAACTCTTTGTGTTCTACTCGTGCATATCATCTACGCATAGACCTGGCTCATGATGCCACTGTTGGGGAATGTTGCATGGAAAACAAAAAAAATTCTACCCACACGCAAGATCTATCCATGGAGATGCATAGCTACGAGAGGGGGAGTGTGTCTACGTACCCTCGTAGACCGTAAGCAGAAGCGTTAGAACAACGCGGTTGATGTCTTCGAACAACTTCACGATCCAACCGACCGAGCACCGAACGTACGGCACCTCCGCGTTCAGCACACGTTCAGCTCGGTGACGTCCTCGACTTCTTGATCTAGCAAGACGGCGAGGTAGTGGATGAGTTCCGGCAGCATGACGGCGTGGTGAGGGTGATGGTGATGCTATCTCCGCAGGGCTTCGCCCAAGCACTGCGAAAATATGACCGAGGGACGGAACTGTGGAGGGGGCCGTCCCACACGGCTAAGACAATGTTGTGTCCTTTGGGGCGCCCCCTCTCCTCTATTTATATATGTGTAGGGGCTTGGAGTAGAAGGAATAGTGCCCAGTAACCGTGAATAGTACACACGTGGACTTGGACTCCAAAGTCCAATCCTATTCCTACTAGGACTCTTCCTTTTTTTCTTCCCTAGCTGCGTGGGCTTTTGAGGACTTGGTGCGCCTGGCCCAATAAGGCCAGGGCGCCTCCCCTTAGCCCATGCCAGCCCTTTGGGACGTGGTGGACCCACTTGTGGACTTACGGACCCCTCCGGAATCCTCCGGAACCTTCTGGAAGCTTCCCGGTACAATACCGAAAAAACTGCACCTTTTTCCGGAACCCAAAATATGACTTCCCATATATAAATCTTTACCTCTCGACCATTCCGAGACTCCTCGTGACGTCCGGGATCTCATCCGGGACTCCGAACAATATTCGGTTACCAATTCACATAACTCATATAACACTATATCGTCAACGAACGTTAAGCGTGCGGACCCTACGGGTTCGGGAATGATGTAGACATGACCAAGACGCCTCTCCGGTCAATAAC
Source organism: Elymus sibiricus (assembly GCA_039707655.1). NCBI lineage: Eukaryota > Viridiplantae > Streptophyta > Magnoliopsida > Poales > Poaceae > Elymus > Elymus sibiricus. The sequence continues at coordinate 366,154,804 of CM077670.1, read as the reverse complement.
CAATAGCGGATCCTGGATGCTCATATTGGTTCCTACATATTCCACGAAGATCTTATCGGTCAAACCGCAATGACAACATACGTAATTCCCTTTGTCCGTCGGTATGTTACTTGCCCGAGATTCGATCATCGGTATTGCCATACCTAGTTCAATCTCGTTACCGGCAAGTCTCTTTACTCGTTCCGTAATACATCATCCCGTAACTAACTCCTTAGTCACTTTGCTTGCAAGCTTCTTATGATGTGCATTACCGAGAGGGCCTAGAGATACCTCTCCGAAACACGGAGTGACAAATCCCAGTCTCGATCCATGCCAACTCAACGGACACCTTCGGAGATACCTGTAGAGCATCTTTATGATCACGCAGTTACGTTGTGACGTTTGATAGCACACAAGGTATTCCTCCGGTATCCGGGAGTTGCATGATCTCATGGTCTGAGGAACATGTATTTGACATTCAAGAAAGCAGTAGCAATAAACAGAACGATCATATGCTAAGCTAACGGATGGGTCTTGTCCATCACATCATTCTCCTAATGATGTGATCCCGTTATCAAATGACAACTCATGTCTATGGTTAGGAAACCTTAACCATCTTTGATCAACGAGCTAGTCTAGTAGAGGCTCACTAGGGACACGGTATTTGTTTATGTATTCACACATGTATTTAAGTTTCCGGTCAATACAATTCTAGCATGAATAATAAACCTTTATCATGAACAAGGAAATATAAAATAATAACCACTTTATTATTGCCTCTAGGGCATATTTCCATCAGTTAGATACATCGGGTTTATCCAAGGCATGGTGGGGAGTGCTATATTGACATCATGTCATGTCCTGAATAAAGTTCCCACAAAAGATAATGAGATCACTCCCTATGAGCAATGGGAGAAAAGAAGAACGACACTCTCTTACTTACGTACTTGGGGCTGTTTCGCGAAATTCAATGTGTCGATCCCCAAAAGGCGTAAGCTTGGACCAAAGACCGTGGACTGCAGTAATTTAGGCTATGCTAAGAATAGCATTGGCTATAGATTTCTAGTGGTGAAATTTGAGGTACCTGATGTGAAGGTCGGTACGATTATGGAGTCTAAAGATGCTACATTCTTTGAGGATATTTTTCCTATGAGAGATATGCAAAGCACTTCTAGACAGGAATCTGACGAGACTCCTGAGCCTGCCATTCCAATGGAATATTATGAATGAACACATAATGAAAATTCTGTGGAGGATGACGAGGAAGCTCTTGGTAGGGGCAAGAGACAAAGGACTGCAAAATCCTTTGGTGATGATTTCCTTGTGTACATCGTGGATGATACTCCCACTTCTATTTCAGAAGCTTATTCATCTCCAGATGCTGACTACTGGAAGGATGTGGTCCGTAGCGAGATGGATTCCATTATGGCTAATGGGACATGGGAAATCACTGAGCGTCCCTATGGTTGCAAATCATTGGGATGTAAGTGGGTGTTCAAAAAGAAGCTTAGGCCTGATGGTACAATTGAAAAGTACAAGGCTAGGCTTGTGGCCAAGGATTATACCCAGAAAGAAGAATAAGATTTCTTCGATACTTACTCGCATGTGGCCAGACTAACAACCATTCGAGTGTTATTTTCGTTGGTTGCCTCGCATGGTCTTCTCGTCCATCAGATGGACGTTAAGACGGCTTTCCTAAACGGAGAGCTAGACGAGAAAATATACATGCAACAGTGAGATGGCTTTGTAATAGATGGTCAGGAAGGAAATGTGTGCAGGTTACTAAAATCTTTATATGGCCTGAAACAAGCACCTAAGCAATGGCATGAGAAGTTTGATAAAACTTTGACATCTGTTGGCTTTGTTGTTAATGAAGCTGACAAATATGTATACTATCGTCATGGTGGGGGCGAAGGAGTTATACTGTGTTTGTATGTTGATGACATACTGATATTTGGAACCAACCTCAAAGTCATTGAGGAGGTTAAGCCTTTTCTATCTCAGAACTTTGAGATGAAAGATCTTGGTGTGGCTGATGTTATCTTGAACATCAAGCTATTGAGAGATAATGAGGGTGAGATTACACTTCTGCAATCCCACTATGTTGAGAAGATTTTGGATATTCGGAGTGCAAAACTTCTCCAACACCATATGATCCTAGTGTGCGGATTCGAAAGTTCGAAGGCACAGCTAAAGATCAATTGAGATACCCTCAAGTTATTGGTTCACTCATGTACCTAGTGAGCGCTACGAGGTCTAACATCACGTTTGCTGTGAGCAAACTGAGCCGGCTTGTTTCCAATCCGGGTGATGTACATTGGCATGCTGTTGAAAGAGTTATGCGTTATCTGAAAGGTACCGTGAGCTATGGACTTCACTATACCAGATACCCGTCGGTACTTGAAGCGTACAGTGATGCGAATTGGATCTCTGATGCTAATGAGATGAAGGCCACAAGTGGATATATGTTCACACTTGGAGGTGGCGCCGCTTCATGGAAGTCTTGGAAGTAGACTATCTTAACGAAGTCGACAATGAAAACAGAACTCACAACATTAGACACATCCTGTGTCGAAGCAGAATGGCTTCGAGAGCTTTTGATGGACTTGCCAGTGGTTGAAAAGCTTGTTCCGGCTATCCTTATGAACTGTGACAATCAGACAGTTATTGTCAAGGCAAAGAGTTCAAAAGACAACATGCAATCCGCAAAGCACATAAGAAGGAGATTAAAATCTGCGAGACATGCAAGAGACTCCAGAGTGATAGCGTTGGATTATATCCAGTCGGCTAAGAATCTGGCAGAACCCTTCACTAAAGGACTATCACGTGTTGTGATAGAAAATGCATCGAGGGAGATCAGTATGAGACCCACATGAGTTGCCATGGTGATTACCCAACCTATGTGATCGGAGATCCCGTGAAGTAGGACCTGGGAAAACAGGTTAATTGGTAACTGAGGAGAGTGACCTAATAACCCACTCCGTTGGAGATGCAGTACTCTCGGAAACTGTATGGCAAGTTGACTTTTTTGTTTTAATGTGTTCTGAGGCTTGTATAAGCAAGATGCTATCCTACAGAGCAATCTTTGGAAGAACACACCTATATGAGCTCAACTGCTGGTCACAGTCTATGAGATAGAGTGATCTCTAGTAACTCATGAATAGGCCAGGAGTGTGACTAATATGCTCCACCCGAGGGGTCAGCCTTCGGCAGCCTAGTACCGGTAAGACATTTGGTGAAACTTCTTTACGCCAAACTGACAATTCAAGGCATAGTCCATTGTTCAGTTGTGAAGGAGTGTAGCTACTTACTCTAGGTGGATGTTCAATCTTAACTAGTTTCCACTGAAAATACTGGTATATCAAAACAGTGTTTGGAACAGAGGACAACACAATGGGCCTTCGAGATCTGGTGGGGGATTGATGAAATATGGGGTGGGCTTTAGGCCCATCCAACAATTTCAGAAAAATCTCTAAGGGTCCATGTGGGTGTCATGACTAGGTGGTGGGAAGTTTAGTACCAGAGGACAACACAATGGGCCTTCGAGATCTGGTGGGGGATTGTTGAAATATGGGGTGGGCTTTAGGCCCATCCAACAATTTCAGAAAAATCTCTAAGGGTCCATGTGGGTGTCATGACTAGGTGGTGGGAAGTTTAGTACCACCCCGCTAGTGGAGGAAGTTTTGGACCTCTTTAAAAGGGATTCTCTTCCACGTGCTATTGGAGCTTGAGAAGAGGAGTGGTTCCCGCGCGCTCCTCCTCCGCCGCCCGCCTCGCCCCGCGCGCGCGTCGTGTTTCCTGATCGAGCCGAGCCGAGCCGAGCTCAGACTTATGTCATGCGTGCGCTTAATTTTTGTCGGTCAAGAACGGATAATTAATTGACCATTAATTATGAGTCAATAACAGACACGCCACGAATCTAAGACGTCGGATCGTGGGCTGTTGCCGACTACGACGTGGGTCCAGCCAACGTTTCCCTCCCCGACCGCGCCTATATATTGTAGGCGTCGGCAACCCTAGCCGTCACCCAGATCAGATCGCATCTACCTCCTCGTGCACACCGCCCACCGTCGTTCCTCTCGATGCTGCTGCCGGCGATCCCATCCCATCCACCGCGTGCACGAGTGTACGGGAGAGCAGGCCTCCGGAATCCTGCCCTTTGCGATCCTGCACCGGGAGAAGGGCGATTAGGTTTTTGAGGAGCGTCTCCTACGCGACTGCTCGTCGCCGTTCGTCTACGTCCTCGTTGCCTTCGTCATCACCATGTCCACCGAAGCCGAGAAGAAGGCTGCCGAGGAGACCGCTGCCGCCGCAGCTTCGACCTGGCCGACTGAAGGGTATAACTTGTTTATCCCGCTTCCGTCTATTTCTGTGTTGATCGTACTAGCTATTTACGTAGATGTTTCTGCTATATGTCTAGTACGTACTTACGTTAATAGATATCAGTATGGAATTAATACTGTCAATGCTATGATCTTGATTTATTTCTGGATTAGACTAAACGAAAAATTGCTAATATACTCAACAGCACCTGGGTGCACGGTGAGCCGATGCATTTTCCCAATGGGACATCTTTCTTCAGCAAACTGCATAACGACGGTGAGCAACAATGCTCGTCTGGAACACAGGTTCAAGTTTATCTTCGTACGAGGACTGTTTACAAGACTGCAATACTATCTTAACGGCTACTGGTGACACGGTTTTCAGTAGCCATGGCGACATCAGGTGATCCGTATGAGCAGAACCACCATGAAAAACATGCAGGTCATAAGAAAGATGAGCAACCACTGGAAGCAGGTTGTCTTGGAGGCCAGCGAGTAGACCTCTGAGGCTCGCGCCGTTGCCCGCCCGGTGCTTGCCGAGCTATGCTCCACGGCTCTCTCGGTGGAATCGAGGATCTGTGTCAGAAGTACAAAGCAAGTGAGCAATCTCAGTAAACGTCCAGCAGAAAGGGAACTGAAGTAACTTCATGCAAAGAAGAAACAATGCCAAGGCAACAGAAAAGGCTACCTTCTCTGTATCTTGCACGGACTGGTTCATTAAAAGGCTACTTTCCTTCAGCTGGCGTCCTAAGTCAACCATTTCGTCAGTTAGATCTTCTTGCAGCTTCCTGTGCTGTGCAGTTGGGAGATCCAACACAGTAAGAGGATAGCCAGTATATTCAATTGTTCATCTTGTACGACCCTAACTTTCCATACTTTGCTCTTAAACCATCAAAAGAAAGGGGTAATAATAAAATATAACACTGATTACAGCTTTCAACTTCTCATAACAGCAAAATCAGTGAGACCAGTCAAAGAATGGACCAATAAACTGGTTGCTCATGCGGATAAAAATAATGAGAGCATTAAGCCAGAGACTGAGGTCCAAAAGAAACTTGCAAAAAAAAGGGGGACATACCTTTTTTTTTAAAAGGAGGGTTACCCCAGCCTCTGCATCACAATGATGCATGCAGCCATTTTATTAAGCAAAATATCCGAAATGTCCCTATGCTTCTCAATATGAGCTTGAGCTTCTGCATCCAATTTAATAGGTGCTCCAGTATCTCTTTCTTTTCTCTCATGACTGTTGGTCCAATCTCCACCTGAGCCCTATTTAATTGTATCCATTGGCTCGTTAGTTGTAATTGTGTCCACCTGGTCCAACCTCCATCAAAAACGCTCTTATATTATGGGACGGAGGGAGTAAGTTTTAAGTTACATATGGGATTACAGGTAAATAAGCATTGTACACTAGTAGAAAAAGGGCCTTTAGTCCCGGTTCCAGAGGGCCTTTAGTCCCGGTTCTGGAACCGGGACAAAACGATCGGGACTAATGCCTAAAACCTTTAGTCCCGGTTGGCCTACGAACCGGGACCAAAGGTGCTCCACGTGGCCGCTGTGGGGCGCCCAGGCAGGAGGACCTTTAGTCCCGGTTGGTAACACCAACCGGGACTAAAGGGTCTCCACGTGGCCGCTGCGCAGCACTCAGGCAGGAGGACCTTTAGTCCCGGTTGGTAACACCAACCGGGACCAAAAGGCAGCCATGCGTCAGCAGCTCGCAGGCGCTGGGGTTTTTTTTTTTGAAGGGGAGGGGGAGTGTTTAGGGGTTTTGGAAGGTTTAGGGGTTTCATATGGTGTTAGCTAGCTAATAGAGAGACGTGACCTCTCTTTTTCCGTGCTTGGTCGACGCTAGCTACTACATATAGAGAGAACTCGACGCTAGCTAGTAAGCAAATGAAGGAAACCATTAATTACACAAGATCATCATGAACATATACAGAGAAAAGTGACCTCTCTTTCTCCGTGCTTGGTCGAACAACAAGTTTTCGTAAATCTATCCGACGCTACTACATATATACAATATAACATCCCTGACATCATCAAGCGCCAAACTCCCATTGAATTTCCGTATGGTAATCTCCCTTTTCATGTATGACGTGGTCAAGAAAGAATCCCGCCAATTCCTCTTGAATTGCTCGTATGCGATCATGTGGTAGGAGTTCATCCCGCATCTGCCAGATCTAATTTAAAGAAGGGGGTCAATACATATATATGAATGAAACTCAACACAATTGATGGTAATAAAATAAAATTGTGAATATTATTTACATACTTCAAATTGTTCTTCAGATCTGCCCCGCTCAGAGGTCCTGTGGCGAATGTACTCGCAAACGTAGTATCCACATAAATTATTCCTGGGTTCCTGCCACAAGAACTTTACGAGAATAGAGTTCAATCAAACTGATAATCAAGCACGATAATGGTATTGATGAAACTAGAATCAATGAGAGATGCGCGGAACTAGCTAGTACTACTTACTTTGGGGTGTGTAAATCGCAGCTCGTTCTTCAGACCCGGAACCTGTCCGGTGAACTGTTTCCAAACCCTGCCAGGCAAAGAAAATGATTACTTGATATCAGGAAATGAACGAAAGTTGCCGATATGGTCCCGGTATTGATTGAACTTACTTCTGGAGCATTGCAGTCATGTCCGCATAATCCTTGGGATCTTTACGTCTCGAGTCTAAGACAGTTACTACTCCCCCGTCAAGCTTAATGGATAGCAGAATATAGTGGAACCTGCGCATGCATAACTCATCAATTACAGTACTTAACCTCGAGTAAGCGAAACCGAATATGCAGAAGACAGTAACACTCACTTGAAGTTGTAAGGAAAGAGTATTTCCCTTTTGTTTTGATGTCGAAGGAACGCTTTTAGCAAGTTTTCCTCGGTTTCTTTAACATTGTTTTGTACCGTCCATTCATTTACGGTATTTGGGGTAATGAACCCAATGTCATAGATTTGTCTTTTTGGGCATTCGACGATCTTCAATCTGCATAATATAGTGAGGATAATTATATATACATGCAATGAATGAGCTGAGCTAGAGACTTAATTACAGAAGTAATACTTACAGACAGTAGCAAGTCATGATTTGTTTGTCGAGGGCCTCTTGATTGAATAACTGAAATAACTCCACAAATTCAACAGGCATCAGGTCGACTCCAATGAGGTCGTGCTCATCTTTAATTCTCACCATCAAACTATCGGACCCATTCTTCCTGCAGCTTTCCAAGTACCACACATGCAATCTTCGCATCATCGTTGTTAGAGGAGGATGATCAGGTTTGACGAGAGGCTTCCCGTGCTCGTATCTAAAGATCTTTACTACCTCAGCCGTTTCAAACTGTACATCATCACCCACGTAATCACCAAGAGTGGTACCGGGCAGTAGCCCCGGATGATTAGCGATATCGCTAGACACCTTGAGCGGGGGGCACGATTGCTTCTCCTGTTCGCCGAGCTGGGGAATTGTTTTCCCACTTCTTCGTCTTGAAGCACTGGCAGTACTTCCCGACCGCCGCGCTTCATCATATGTCTTTTCAATACAGCGGACATAGTTGGATTGCGGCGGAGGCGGTGGTGGTCGCTTAAGGGCATCCAGAGTGCGCTTCGCTTTCACCGGATCTATTGTTTCCTTCGGAGGTGGACGTTTCCGTTCAAAATGGGCCTGCACTTCGGCAGCACTGATGTCCTTGTTTTCCTCGTCAGTCCTCTCATATGGTAACTTTGGAGGAACCCTGAGGCTTGGACCATATTTGAATTTCTTCCCGCCTTTTGTACTGCTAGCCGTCGGAGCGGCGGCGGCTCTCTTCCGCTGTTGCTGACGCGCCGGAGCCCGCTGAGGCGGCGGAGACCGCTGACGCGCCGGAGACAGCAGCGGCGGCGGAGACGGCTGACGCGCCGGAGATAGCTGAGGCGGAGGAGGATTCTGCTGAGGGGCCTCCCCCGTTAGAGTCCGCTGAGGCGAGACGGATGACGCGCCGGAGACGACTCAGGCTGCGGAGATAGCACAACTGGACTGTGAGGAGGAGTCTGCTGAGGATCCGGCTGCGTCTGCTGAGGCGGCGTCCAGTTTGGAAGCTTGATGTACTCCTTTCTCCATAGGCAGGTACTCCTTAAGGCATTTTCTAGAAGATCCTCCCCTTCACCTGTAGGGTAGTCAAGCTCCAGCCCCTCAAATCCCGCCATTATCTCATCCACCGTGACAATAGCATAGCCATGTGGAATCGGACGGCAATGGAAAGTTCCCTCGGTTCGAGGAGGTAAAACAGAGCCGACCGCCGCCTTCAAGGTCAGGTTCTGGCATTTCGCCATTAGCACACAATGTTTAGCCTGCGTGATACTATCCACGGGGTAGCGAGGAGCCGTGATATCACGCTGAAGGAGCTCCGTGGAAGCCACGCTGCTTCTCCGCTGAGATGGTGGGGTAGCTTCTGGGGCAGTGTCGAAGGAAGGATCTTCGTGCCGCTGAGATGGTTGGCCGGTAGCTCGCTGGCTCTCAAGTTCCTCTAGTTTCGCTAATCTTGCATTGATCTTCTGCATTTCGCTTGCTTCCGCTTTCTTCTTTCTCTCTCGGCTTCTATAACCAGCGCTGTCGGGAAACCCATACACCCACGGAACGGAGCCTGATGTGCCTCGTGTTCGTCCAGGGTGTTTAGGATTCCCAAGGGCCTGTGTCAGCTCGTCATTCTCTCTGTCGGGATGTAACCTCCCTTCCTACGCTGCCTGGATTGCTTCCTCAAGCTTCTTGATGGGTATTGCAAGTTGAGCTTTCGTCCAAACACACTCCCCTGTGTCTGGGTCCAAAGTTCCCCCAACCCCGAAGAACCAAGTCCTTGACCGATCTGGCCAGTGCAATGTCGCTGGTTGGACCCCTTTAGCAAGCAGGTCTTGCTCAGCTTTGTCCCACGTAGGCCGGGCTTTGCTGTAGCCACCTGACCCCATAACATGGTGATACTTCTTCTTTGCAGCATTTAGCTTATTTGTCGCTGACCTTTGCTTGCCCTTGTCCGATTTCTTGTAGGCCACAAATGCGGGCCAGTGATCTTTTATCTTCTCATATGCACCGGTGAATTCTAGAGTCTTGTCTTTCTCGACAAACTTTTTGTTCAAATCTTTCTTCCAGTTCTTGAATAGTTCTGCCATCTTCATAAGAGCAAACGCCTTGACCTTATTCGGATCCGCCTCTGGTGGTAGGCTGAAATTTTTCATCAGCAAGGTCCAAAGATCATCTTTCTGTCTATCCTGGACATAAGAAACTTCAGGGTCCTTCTTCTTATTCCATTCTTGGATGCTGATCGGGACGATGTCCCTAACAACCACTCCGCACTGATGTATAAATGTGTCCCTGCTCCGCTTGGGAGCAATCGGTTGGCCATCTCGACCGACTTCTTCGATCGTGAACCTTTCATCCTGGCGCAACCTTTTCTTCAGGCCTCGTCTCCTTACGGAAGTTTGGCTCGATCCGGAGGGCTAATTAAAAGAAGAAAGAAGCGTTAATATATGTACATACAAAACAATTAATGCATCAAGTCAGCAGAGGCTTCATTAATATATGTATATATACCTCGCCGGACTTTGCAACAGTTAAGGCTCCCTACTCCGTTCGGTCACCGGAGCCGTCATGATCTCCTTCCTCCTCCATTCGGTCACCGGAGCCGTCATGATCTCCTTCCTCCTCCATTGGATCACCGGAGCCGTCATCCTCTCTTTCCTGACCATCGGTGTCGTTGAGAAACGACAAGGTGATATCACCTCCGTCACGGATTATATCCCCCAACAACTCTTCTTTTTCTAAGTCTCTGTCCATAGTTTCTGCAAATGTTAAAACATGGCAATATACAACCATGAGAGATGGATTAGTGGCAAACATAGACCTAGTTAATCACAACAAGGAATCATATGCATATATGAGCAATGGATTAGTCGCAAACATCATGCAAAGTTATCGGGGGTTATACTTTGCAGACCGCCTCTCTCATGCATGTCCGACGTCCCCCCTCATGTCGAAGTTATCGGGGTTATACTTTCAGGAGAGGACACTTTACAAAAAATAATCGCTATGCAGGAGATCGAACTATCCATTCTACCACATTCACCTATGCCGGCCGCCTACCGAATAAATAAAGTCCCTTCGGTTCACTGAGGTAAGACCGGTGAATTAGACGCCAATATATAGTATTATACATAACAATTACGGGTAGGGGCGGGAGGGGGTAGATCGACAACGCTCTTTCTTCTAGGGGGTTATGTTTTAACGAACACCCCCCCGGCCCCCTCATGTCGAAGTTATTGGGGTTATGTTTTAACGACCCCCCCTCATGTCGAAGTTATCGGGGATATGTTGAATTCCCGAGAGAGTTAGGGGTGTTCTATCGCGGCACTACACGATATAGGTGAAGGGGGATAACATCCGGGAATACATCTTTTTTTTTGCTATGATATACATATATATACATCTACATACTAAAGAATACATACATACATATACATCTACATACATATATATACACTAAGCATCTACATATACATACATACATACATATACATATACATCTACATATACATACATACATAAACATACATACATCTACATACAGTAAGCATCTTTCTATATACATCAATCCATCCATCCATCCATACATACATCCATCCATCCATACATACATACATACATGGACAAAAAAAATCTATGAACATAAAAAAATTTAAGAACAAAAAAAATGCTAAGTGTGGCTAGCAGAGAGCACAGGGGCGGCGGCGGCGGCCAGCAGGGCAGGGGCGGCGGCGGCGGCAGCGCAGGGGAAGGGGGCGGAGCTCACTGGGGGTGGCGTCGGGGCAGGAAAGCGGCCGCGGGCGTCGGGGCAGGGGTCGGCGGCGTCAGGGCAGGGAACGGTGGCCGGCGTCGGGGTCAGGGCAGGGACGGCGACGAGGAGCGGGCGGAGCAGCCTGGCGGCGTCGGGGGCAGGGCTTGGCGGTGACGAGGAGCGGGCGGACCAGCCTGGCGGCGTCGGGGGAAGAAGAAGTGAGATTTGGGGAAAATTTCCTAAGTGTTGGCTTATATAGCCCCACCTTTAGTCCTGGTTGGTGGCTGCAACCGGGACTAAAGGACCCCCTTTAGTCCCGGTTGCAGCCACCAACCGGGACTAAAGATCATTTTCAGCAGCGCAAAGGGCGGGAAGCACTGCCCTTTAGTCCCGGTTGGTGGCTCGGACCGGGACTAAAGGGGGGCCTTTAGTCCCGGTTGGTGCCACCAACCGGGACTAAAGGGCTGCGGCTAGCATGGCATCGGGCGGGTGGATGTTTAGTCCCACCTCGCTAGCTGAGAGGTGTCGATAGTGGTTTATAAGCGCGGCTGCGCCAGCCCTCTCGAGCTCCTCTCTTATGCAGGCCTACGGGCCTAAACGCCCTCTCTCTGCCTGTGGGCCTATTGGGCCTGCTGCGGGCCTGCATCCTAGCCCAACTAGTGTGTTGGGTTTCTAGTCGTATGCAGGCCGTGGTGGCCCAGTAGGCGGCATATTTTTTTAAAAAAATTACTTTTTAGTCCCGGTTTGTCGTAGCAACCGGGACTAAAGGTCTTTTCCAGTATTTTTGTTTTGTTTTTTGCTTTATTTATTTTCTTTTGTTTCTACTTACAGCTAAATACTTAGAGTTTTTGAGTGATTCTTTTTGCTTTAGGTCACAAAAATTATAAACTTTTTGTTAGTGCCAGTAGTTTTCAAATTTGAATAGTTTAAATTTGAATTCTTTGAAATTTGTGTGAATCACTAGTTTGTGAATAACTTTACTTTAAAAATAGATTTTTGAGTGATTCTTTTTCCTGCTGTTTAATATTAGTGTGTTTTATCATTATATTCAATTTGGTAATTTTTAGGTTATTTTAAATGGGTGTTTTAATCAAAAACAGATTTTGTTATTTTAGTTTGCAATTAAAGTTTCTAACAAAAAATGCTTTATGAAAATTCTTTTTGCTATTAAAGTTTTGAACAAAAAATACTTGGCATGGTATCATCATTTCACCCACATAGCATGTGCTAAAAAGTTGAGAGGGTTACGGGAAAAACTGGATGCACTTCGTGTACAAACTGGACAATCTCTTTCGAAGTATCAGGGTTTCGGACGAAAACTCATGTGTTACGAAGGCATTTCATATTTTTTAAACTTATTTGAACTCCAGACTTTTTGTGCATTCAATATGCACCATTCAAAGCCACATCATCAATTTTCAACCCTTTCTAACTTCATTTGCTATTTTTCATGCATTTAATCTTTTTTTGAGCTAAATGACCCTGAAATTGAAAAGCACTACAAATGAACTCTGAAATGGTTGAAAGTTGGCATGGTATCATCATTTCACCCACATAGCATGTGCTATAAAGTTGAGAGGGTTACGGGAAAAACTGGATGCACTTCGTGTACAAAATGGACAATCTCTTTCAAAGCATCAGGGTTTCGGACGAAAACTCATATGTTACAAAGGCATTTCATTTTTTTAAACTTATTTCAACTCCAGACTTTTTGTGCGTTCAACATGCACCATTCAAAGCCACATCATCAATTTTCAACCCTTTCTGACTTCATTTGCTATTTTGCATGCATTTACTGATTTTTTTGAGCTAAATGACCATGAAATTGAAAAGCAGTACAAATGAACTCTGAAAAGGTTGAAAGTTGGCATGGTATCATCATTTCACCCACATAGCATGTGCTAAAAAGTTGAGAGGGTTACGGCAAAAACTGGATGCACTTCGTGTACAAAATGGACAATCTCTTTCGAAGTATCACGGTTTCGGACGAAAACTCATATGTTACAAAAGGCATTTCATTTCTTGACATGTAACTGCAGTGATATTCTAGATCAAAGTCATCATCAGAATAGTTGTGGAGAGAAAGTCTTCACTTTTTCTTCGCGTGTGTCCCTTGCTTATTGCGACGTAACCATGGATAATCTTCATCGTTTAACAAGGTGCTTGGGTCAGCCTTCACTTTGAAGGGAGGAATTTCATGAAACTTTTCATAATCTTCCGACATGTCTGTCTTGCCCTGCACTCCCACGATGTCTCTTTTCCCTGAAAGAACTATGTGGTGCTTTGGCTCATCGTATGATGTATTCGCTTCCTTATCTTTTCTTTTTCTCGGTTTGGTAGACATGTCCTTCACATAGAAAACCTGCGCCACATCATTGGCTAGGACGAATGGTTCGTCTATGTACCCAAGATTGTTGAGATCCACTGTTGTCATTCCGTACTGCGGGTCTACCTGTACCCCGCCTCCTGACAGATTGACCCATTTGCACCAAAACAAAGGGACCTTAAAATCATGTCCATAGTCAAGTTCCCATATGTCCACTATGTAACCATAATATGTGTCCTTTCCCCTGTTGGTTGCTGCATCAAAGCGGACACCACTGTTTTGGTTGGTGCTCTTTTGATCTTGGGCGATCGTGTAAAATGTATTCTCATTTATCTCATACCCTTGGTAAGTCAATACAGTCGAAGATGGTCCCCTGGCCAATGAGTACAACTCATCTCCAACAATGTTGTTACCCATGAGATGTGTTTGCAACCAACTGCCGAAAGTCCTGATGTGTTCACATGTAATCCAGTCGTCAGACTGCTCCGGGTGTTTGGAGCGCAGAAAATTCTTGTGTTCATTGACATACGGGGTCACCAAGGTAGAATTCTGTAGAACTGTGTAGTGTACTTGAGCCCAAGAATGCCCGTCCCTACATATTATTGCATCCGCTCCTAGCGTGCCTTTTCCATTCAGTCTCCCCACATACCATGATTGAGGGAGACCAATCGGCTTAAGGTCAGGAATAAAGTCAACACAAAACCCAATGACCTCCTCTGTTTGATGGCCCATGGAGATGCTTCCTTCTGGCCTAGCACGGTTACGAACATATTTCTTTAAGACTCCCATGAACCTCTCAAAGGGGAACATATTGTGTAGAAATACAGGACCCAGAATGGCAATCTCGTCGACTAGATGAACTAGGACGTGCGTCATGATATTGAAGAAGGATCGTGGGAACACCAGCTCGAAACTGACAAGACATTGCACCAAATCATTCTTTAACCTTGGTAGGATATCTGGATCGATTACCTTCTGAGAGATTGCATTGAGGAATGCACATAGCTTCACCATTGCTAATTGAACGTTTTCCGGTAGAAGCCCCCTCAATGCAACCGGAAGCAGTTGCGTCATAATCATGTGGCAGTCATGAGACTTTAGGTTCTGGAACTTTTTCTCTGCCATATTTATTATTCCCTTTATATTCGACGAGAAGCCAGACGGGACCTTCATACTGAGCAGGCATTCAAAGAAGATTTCCTTCTCTTCTTTGGTAAGAGCGTAGCTGGCAGGACCTTCATACTGCTTTGGATGCATGCCATCTTTTTCGTGCACACGTTGCTGGTCCTCCCGTGCCTCCGGTGTATCTTTTGTCTACCCATACATGCCCAAGAAGCCTAGCAGGTTCACGCAAAGATTCTTCGTCACGTGCATCACGTCGATTGCAGACCGGACCTCTAGGTCTTTCCAATAGGGTAGGTCCCAAAATATAGATTTCTTCTTCCACATGGGTGCGCGTCCCTCAGCGTCATTCAGAACAGATTGTCCGCCAGGACCCTTTCCATAGATTACTTGTAAATCCTTGACCATATCAAGTATGGCATCACCAGTACGGAGGGCGGGCTTCTTCCAGTGGTCTGCCTCACCTTTGAAATGCTTGCCTTTCTTTCTTAAGAGATGGTTGGTCGAAAGAAATCGACGATGTCCCAGGTACACATTCTTCCTGCATTTGTCCAAATATATACTTTCGGTATCATCTAAACAGTGCGTGCATGCGTGGTATCCCTTGTTTGTCTGTCCTGAAAGGTTACTAAGAGCAGGCCAATCATTGATGGTTACAAACAGCAACGCATGTAGGTCAAATTCCTCCTGTTTGTTCTCATCCCACACGCGTACACCTTCTCCATTCCACAGCTGTAAAAGTTCTTCAACTAATGGCCTTAGGTACACATCAATGTCGTTGCCGGGTTGCTTAGGGCCTTGGATGAGCACTGGCATCATAATGAACTTCTTCTTCATGCACAACCAAGGAGGAAGGTTATAGATACATAGAGTCACGGGCCAGGTGCTATGATTGCTGCTCTGCTCCCCAAAAGGATTAATGCCATCTGCACTTAAACCAAACCATATGTTCCTTGCGTCACCTGCAAAGTCCCCCACCTTCTCTCGATTTTTCTCCACTGCGACCCGTCAGCGGGTGCTCTCAACTTCCCGTCTTTCTTACGGTCTTCTTTGTGCCATCGCATCAACTTGGCATGCTCTTTGTTTCTGAACAGTCGTTTCAGCCGTGGTATTATAGGAGCATACCACATCACCTTGGCAGGAACCCTCTTCCTGGGGCACTCGCCCTCAACATCACCAGGGTCATCTCGTCTGATCTTATACCGCAATGCACCGCATACCGGGCATGCGTTCAAATCCTCGTACTCACCGCGGTAGAGGATGCAGTCATTAGGGCATGCATGTATCTTCTGCACCTCCAATCCTAGAGGGCATAGAACCTTCTTTGCTTCGTACATACTGTCGGGCAATTCGTTATCCTTTGGAAGCTTCTTCTTCATTATTTTCAGTAGCTTCCCAAATCCGTTGTCAGATACACCATTGCCTGCCTTCCATTGCAGCAATTCCAGTGTGGTACCGAGCTTTGTATTGTCATCTTCGCAATTTGGGTACAACCCTTTTTTGTGATCCTCTAACATGCGATCGAACTTCAACTTCTCCCTTTCACTTTGGCATTGTCTCTTTGCATCAACAATGACCCGGCGAAGATCATCATCGGGCACATCGTCTGGTTCCTCTTGATCTTCAGCTTCCCCCGTTGCAGTATCACCGTATTCAGGGGGATAGTTGTCATCATCCTCTTCTTCTTCGTTGTCTTCCATCATAACCCCTCTTTCTCCGTGCTTGGTCCAAACATTATAGTGTGGCATGAAACCCTTCTCAAGCAGGTGGACGTGAAGGGTTTTCAAGTTAGAGTAATCCTTCGTATTCTCACAGACAAGGCATGGACAATACATAAAACCATTCTGCTTGTTTGCCTCAGCCACTTCGAGAAATTTATGCAGGCCCTCAAGATACTCGGAGGTGCGTCGGTCACCGTACATCCATTGCCGGTTCATCTGCGTGCATTATATAATTAAGTGTATCAAAAACCATTACAGAACATCATGAATAGAGAAGTGACTAAATTAATACAAGTTCATCATCACATTAAAACCAAAGTACAGTAGTGATCAAATGTTATTACTGAAAAAATAAATACATAAAGTTCATACATATATAGTTCTCATAGAACAACATATAGCTCTCTAGAGCATCTAATTAAAACATACATTGAAACTATGAAAAACAACAACAAATGCGATCATAATCGCAACTAAGGTAACAATTGATCCAACGGCATAATGATACCAAGCCTCATTATGAATGGCATATTTTCTAATCTTTCTAATCTTCAAGCGCAATGCGATCATAAAGATAATATACCACATCCGAATCATAGACAGGACGAGGGCCGACGGGGGCGGATACTAAAGTCATGGCACTATATAATAACAAACAATAATAAAAGTAAGAAAATTATACAAGTATCTATCTAAATCATACAAGTAAGAATTTTTTTTCTTTTAAAAAGAAGATAAGAACAAGAGGCTCACCACGGTGGTGCCGGCGACGAGATCGGCGCGGGCGATCGACGGCGGTGAGGACGGGGACGGGGACGGCACCCTACACATGTGCAGACTCTAAGAAGTTAATTTTAGCTCAAATTGTGCATCTAAATCAAAAGAACTCCCACATACACTCCTCCACTAAAACCCACAAACCACTCTGCTTCTACATCATTTGAAATGAGCTAAACTAGTAGTGAGAGATGAAACGATGAAGTTGCTAACCTTTTAGAACACTTGTGTAGTTGGTGCACCGCCAAACCTAGACAAATCTTATGAAAAATGGAGCTAGGAGGTCGAGCTTGGAGAGGAGAAAGCTTAAGTGTGACTCGGGCATTTCATCGAACACCTCATGTGCATAGGAGGTGAGAGCAGAGCAGCACACACCTCCCACACCGGCCGGCCAAAAAACAGAGGAGTGAGCGGGCAGTGGAGAGCATATATATAGGCATCTCTTTAGTCCCAGTTCGTGGCTAGAACCGGGACTGAAGACTGACCTTTAGTCTCGGTTCCAGACACCAACCGGGGCTAAAGGGGTTGCGCCAGGAGCGAGGCCCTTTAGTCCCGGTTGGTGGCTGGAACCGGGACTAAAGGTCCCAGCCGAACCGGGACTGGTGCCTGCCGAGGCCCGGCCGGCGTCCTGGCCGCTCGAACCGGGACTGATGCACGCATTAGTCCCGGTTCGTAACAGAACCGGAACTGTTGCTCTGATCTGGCCTGGACCAATGCCCTGTTTTGTACTAGTGGTAGTTCGATGTGTGTGCAGAGGAACCATCTTTTTAATGCCATGGCTCCTACTCCCAGGCTCCAAGCAGCCCCAAATTTTGAACATTTTTTCTTCTAATCAGTCAACTCATAGGATTCTGCAATGCAGCAAACAAAAATAAACATCCAGGATAGATAGATAGATCCAGGCAACATTTTAACTCCTACTACCTCGAGTCCTGCTCCATCTCAACATTGTTAAACCAGAAAACTATGCTCCCTCCAATGCTTCCTCTGTTCAAAATTCAGAAATGCAACGCAGACTCAGAATTAACACAAATTGCACAGCAATTGCAAGAAAGCAGGCAAAGAACAATGAGCTTTCAAGTATACAGATGCAGTGGCCAACTGTTTTTCTTACTTATATTATTTTTGTTGGAAAACAACCTCTTCTGCTCTGCATTTTCTTCAGCAAATAACTCATGGCCCTGCTGTTGGTTCCCTACAACCTAAGGACTAGCAACTACAAGTACATGCAACCTCCTCCTCCATCTCTATGAACAGGGTAAAAACTTGTCCCTTTTTCTATCACAAAAAGAATATGAACATCAAGCCGAATCACGACCGATAATATTACACACAATGAGAATTGCTCAGCCTATACTCTTCCCAGGGGAGAGAGGGGCGGGTGCCGCGGGTCGAGGGCGATGGATGGAGGTGCCTTTTCTCGCTTCGTCTTCGGTTTCTTCGTCTCCTCCGCCATGACCGCCTCGATCAGGTAAATCACCTCCCCGGCCGTCGAAGCCTCGGAGCAGTGCAGCAGAGAGATGCAGACTGAGAATGACTGTAACGCTGATAGCCGCGCTTGGAAATCCACCAATAGCTGCCCTTTCCCATTGGCTTTCAAGGAAAGGGCAGGGAGCTCTTCTTTGCTACCATGTTTGAACAATAAATGGACACACTATGACGACTACTCTTGTTTGCAGTAAGATGAATACATTGGGGCATAAAGCTAACTCAGGCGATTGATCTACTGCACAAGATCCGAATAGACACTAAGATAAGTTTTAGGCTCTCTGGCTAACTGTATTTGACCCTTAAAATAAAGCTTTGCAACGGCATAAATTGTTGCATTTTATGCTAAAGGGCCAATAACTGAAGGTAGGCCTCAACAAGGTCCTACTTTAAAGAATTATTTTACAGCTAGATATAAGTACTGCAAATAAACAAGTTGATCTGAGGGTGAGTGTCTCGAGTAACAAAGCTAATTAATTACTTCTACAAGATGTTTGATCAGTTTTGTATTATCTTGCAGGCAATAAACAGTTATCTTAGCTTACCCATCATCCTCAGATACAAGAACTGCACATAGTACTACGTAGATGAACAAGTATGCATCAATACATAGGGGCTGCATTGCATGGCGCACCTGAGCAAGGAGCTCCATAGGGTGCTTGCTTTCCTTCGTGATAGAACCGACCCAGTTATCATCGTAAGCATTCTCAAGGGTCGAGCCCCCATTCGCAACAGAACACCGGAAACCCTAAACCATCATACATCTCCATAGCCGCCCCCATTTCCATCTCCATCACCGTAGCAATCATCCCCTAGCCATTAGCCATCACTTGTAATCGAGATACATCGCATACGGCGACATTGTAAGACTCTTATCAATCATTCATCTTCAAGTTCGATCTACAATGTCTATCTTTTGTGATTCATCTGTGATGTGTGAGTAGTCCACTCGGGCTATGGGCTGAGGCGTAGCCTTGCGGCCCCATGTACTTGTGCACGGGATTGTTGGTATTGACTTTAAGACCAAATGTATTATGTGTATCGCAACGGATTTGTCTTTTGTCTCTTTTTGGTTCTAAGGCCCCGCAGGTACCCAGGATCCGAAGGATCGATCAAGGAGGAGGTAGTGCAGGGACGAGTGGAAGGCTATGACGAAAGCCGGTGACAGTAATGACAAGTGCGGTAGTTGAAAGCAATTTCCTGGGGAAACATGAGGTGCAGTCATTAAACGCCCAATGCGTTGGTCCGAAGAAACCCTTCATAACTGAGGTAACCCCGCGCGACGATAAGGGCCTTGGTTGGACAATAGAATCACAACGCAGGTTGCTGATCGGTCGTGAGGTTATTAGGACGCATCCCCCAGATATACACCTTGATAACACATAGTAGAGGTGTCTACCAGGACCATGTTGAATATTTAGATGAAATCTCAGGTGCAAGTATACGGGTGCAAGTTAAGACCTTAAGCCCTGGTGTATTTTCCATTTATTGTTTTCTCTTTAAAACTGTGTGATTTTGGTCCGGAAAACTGTAACTCTTTACGGCGATAGAAGCTTGCGAGAATCACCTTTCAATTAGCAATCATTCCCGTGGGTTCGATACCCAGGGCCACCTCTGGGGAAAAAGACAGGTACTATCTACATCCGAAATCAGATCAAAGGTAATCAGGGTTTATCCCCACTGGGGAGTTGAGGGGTCTGGGGTGAGGGAGTGGGGGAGTGTGCGCGGAGAAAGCGCATGGGGAAGTGGAGGAGTTTATGTAGAGGGCGTGAGGTCGAGGTTTTCTGTGAAACCGGTGCCTTAGCTTCCCCTACTCCTCCCATTTTCCCCACTCCTTCCACAGCCCGCGCTTCATTTCCCTCTCTTCTCCTCCCGTTTTCTTTTCCTCTTTTCTCCCCTCACATATCCTTCTCTCTTTCTTTCTCTCTTCTTCAGAGTAGTTCGTGAGAGAGTTTTCGAGGTAGGATTCTTTGATATTTGATTGATTCTATCATTGTGCATTCCCTTTTATTTATAAGCGGGATTCAATTTCACCCTGTGAATTTTGTTTGTTTCCATATTGGTTTTGTTTTTGGTTTGAAGTAAACGTGTTCATCAAATCTCGGTGATTCGCATTCCGGAAGCATGGATCCCAGTAAGACCCTCGGTGACACTGAAAAGGCTAAGGTAATTTTGTTCATCTTATATGCTAGTTTGTACTATATAGGGCCTTTTTTATTCAGTGGAAAAGTAGAGAAAAATCATAGTAGTAGGAAATTTTCCTATGGTGACACTATTCATACATTTGAAAATCATAGTACCCTTCAACCAAATGCCGCACCACTATGTTTGCATATTTATGAAATTTTATCCTTAAGTACCATACATTAGTTCAACTACCATCTGTTTTGCACATGTCAAGCAGGGAAAAAGTCAAAGCAGGATGACTGGTGATGGACCATCTCTAAGGAAGCGTCGTCAGAAGGTGGACAGTGAGCTAAATTTATCTTTTGGTTTCCAGCTTGTGCTTGCATTCTTTACCAAATGTGTTGAGTTTTATTTGATACTCTCAGATGCTCTTAGTTTTCTGTACTAGCTTCTGTTGGTATTTACAAAAAATTGATGCTCTTAGATGAATAATAAATGGCACAAAACACCTACTCTTAGATTTAGTAATTGCCCAGAACTTCTATTGTTGCTGCTGTGTCGATGTGGTCATCCTATATACTTTAATAGTTTATCCCCACTAATTCTATTATAGTAACATGCACTCATGCCACCTCATCGAAGGCCACAACATCCATGGAAAAAAAGTTTTCCTTTAGTTATTAGATGAAATATATATTAACAATTTCTTATCCATGTTTCATACAACCAAATATCATTGAAATATATTGCAACCGATTCCCGCAGCAACTTGAGGGGTACCATCTAGTTTATCTAATTTAAAATGTTATTTACTTGCATTTTCAGTTGTATGACCGTCCTCCTACGGTCGTGGATCTAGCTTATGCCACAAGGCTTCAGCTGGATGTGGAATATGGTGTTATCGACAATGTTGCCATATTCAAGGTCAGAAGCACCATATTGTCACCGTCCTGCGTTATTGCCTATGCTCTCCATCACCTTCTAGGTCATTGGGACTTCAAGGTTGTTGATCATTATGTCAAGAATATGGTTCTTGTCAAATTCAAGAGCGCATTCTCTGTTTAACGTCTTCATGACGCCAACTTGAAGCAAGGCTTGGTCACCCAGGAGCCAACTATTATGTTGGCAACCAAGGTTTCAGAACTCAGGCCCCGTGTTTCAGAATTGCATGCCTTAACGCCGACTGAGATCATGCCTCCTTGATGGTGTAATACACCGGGGGTGGCCTCTCAAAGGGGAGCCCGGCAGCAGGCCTACCAAGGGGCCCAGAAGGCCCACCAAGGAGCTGGCAACAGGAAGGAGCCCGGAGGACAGGATACGTATCCAAAGACCATCTTGGTCCCGAAGTCTACATGGCGGCAGCCAGATTGGATCTACCTCCATGTAAAACCCTAGCCCCCATCACCTATATAAGGTGGGGGCCAGGGGGCTCTCATTGCCATCTACTTCCGTAGAACTAGACTCTCGGTAGCCAACACATCATCCCCATTGTACTCCCTCGCACGAGGTATCCCACCATGAATACAATCACAAAACAGGACGTAGGGTATTACTCCTTCCCGGAGGCCCGAACTTGGGTAAACTCTCTGTGCGACCTCCGATCTGGTACTTCTGGCCACGTTCGCTACCCTACCGAGGGTACTAACGGATTGATGCACCGTCAATTGGCGTGCGAGGCACAGGCTGCGTGGGCCGGAGACCGATCCCAGATCGGATCTCCTCCAGCTTTCGGCGGCCTCCCGTCAGGAGAGAGCCTAACTTTTGGCTCCTTCACCTTCACCGCGGACGGGACAGGCCAGGTCGACATCAACCCACCGGCCTCCCCTGTCCGCACCATCTTCTTTGGCGCACTGCTTTCGTCATCAACAGCCACGGTGGCTTCCGCGTGTGCGTCCCACCGCTCCAGCAAATCGCATCGGCGGCCTCGCCGAGCTTCACAGCACCTTCACCATCGGCCTCCGGCTCAGGAGGCATCTTCGGGCTCCAAAACGCCGGAGCCACATACCAGCGGGCGATGTAGGCACACCTGCACGACCAGATCGACGGCAAGACCAAGGCCTGGTCAGACTCATCAAGCTACACAATGTCCTCGCCACCAACCTCCGACTCGGCAAGCGACGACCCTGCACCAGCAAGCTCGACGATCGGGACTCGGGCCTCAGCCTTTAGGTCGGAACACTGTGCCGATCTCACGGAGTTCCACCAGCCCGCCCCAATATCTCATCTAGTCGCCATGGTGTGCGACAACTGCTTCATCCATCATACGCCAGAGGACTGCATCATCGACGGATACATCTCCGACTGCAGTATCAGCACTGCCGACCTCGTCTCGTTCTCTGATGCAGAGGGCAGCGAGGCCAACGTCATCTCCATCACGGATACGGAAGTCGATGCAAGCTCCTGACCCCAGCTGCAGGGGCTGGAGACAGCCAAGCAGCCTCAACCCCGGCAATAACATCGGACGGCGAGGAGGCCCCACAGGCCATTACACTCCAGCAGGTCATGATGATAGCACCAGCCGGGACCTCTTCCGCATCAACGGCTTCGATCGTGCCCAACACCAGCGGGGCCGCGGTAGCCCACGGTGGGCCTCCAGCCCCCCTCCGGCCTCGGAGCCGAGGGTCATCGCTCCATCAGCGCCTCCGGCACCACCCCCACTCGGACATCATGTGGGCACCTTCAACACCCTCGGTGCCCCCCCGGGCTTCGCGACTCCCGGGGCTGGAATTGCTGGCCTCGCCAGAGTAATAACGACGCAACCCATCATCACCGCAGATGTGTTGCGCTTCCTCAGCACCCCTATACTAGGGAGCGACCCCACTATGCAGAGAATGGAGGCCTTCCGGCGAGCCACGTTAGCCGCCAGTCTACAGCTCCAGCAGGGGATGGTGGAGGCCGCTACGCGGGAGGCACAGTGGTGAGAAATGATGACCAATGAAAGACGGCGCCGACCTCGACGCCAGCCATGAGCAACCGTTGTTGCCCTCGTGACCTTAGGTCGTGAGGCCGGCATGGGCTGCAACGAGCCCGTGGACGCCGCCCTACTCCAAACGCCAGCCCGCAGCCTCCAAGCAGCCGCGGTACTGGCCGACATGCTCCACGAAATAGCAGGAGACTCGAACATCTTCACGAATCTCAGAAGGGTACTCCATAACACAGTGGAGCTCCAAGACAACATTAGTCAGTCAAGGCAGCGCCTGGCCAGCACCGACAGCATCCTTTTAGCCGCGGGACACCCACCTCAGGACAATTGTCAGGGCTCGGTACCTCGGTCAGAGCCCACGTCAAGGGGTGAGGCCAGAAACCTTCGTCAAGCAATTTCCGCTGTCGCAGCACAAAACTGGGCACCCCTTCCGCCGTGAGCTCCATCGGTGCATAATCGCCTGGGCCACCAGCCCAATCTCCGCAATCACCTCCGAGACCGCAAAATGGATCGCTATGGCAACAACTACGAAGCCCTGGTGCCGCGCCCATCCGCCCTGACGTCCGGCATAGCTCCACCATGCTTTGGGTACGAAGTGATCACTCACCCCTTCCCACAGCCGTTCGTCGTCTGGGGCATTGAAAAATACTTTGGCAACTCCAAGCCGGACCACTAGCTTAACGACTACCTCACGGCGGTCGAGATGGTGAACGATGACATCGGCAACGCCCTGCACTTCGTGCCTCTGTGCCTCACGGGCTCAGCCCACACGTGGCTGAACGATCTTCGGCCCAATTCCACCAATACATGGGCGGACTTCGAGACAGCATTCATCAACAACTTTGAGGGCACGTACCAGCGCCCCGAGAGTGGGTACGACCTCCATAACTGCATCCAAAGTGACAACGAGGCCGTCTGCGACTTCGCCGCACGATGGCTAAAGAAGAGGAACACCCTCACAAACGTCTCCGATGAGCAGGCGATAGATGCTTTCATCAACTGCGCCCAGGATCCTTTTCTTCATCACAAGCTCGGCAATAAACGGGGCGACGGAAGGCTGCCCACAATGACACAGCTAATGAAGGTCGTGAATGACTACGCCACGGGTGAAGAAATCGCACGAGCAGGCCGCCGCCCCCTTGCCAGAACCAGAGGCCCTGGAGCCCGCTGATGGCGAGGTCTCCAGAGGAAGGAACAGAAACCGTAAGAGGAAGGAGGAGCAAGATTCGGAGCTCGTCACGGCAGCCAACGAAGCCGGCCAAGCCGGCATGAAAAAATAGAAGTGGGACAATAAGCCAAGGCGGCCAGGCCAAACTTACGAGGAGATTATGAGCGGTCCGTGCAAATATCATAGCCACGGGACCTATAAGGCCTTCCACTCCACTAGGGAGTGCCAGCTTAAGGACCAGCTGGCCAAAGAGAAGAATGGCAAGACCGGCGACTGCGGAGATGCAGATGACAACATCAGCCCGCCACCACCACCAGCCTGGTCAGGATCCCAGGCCCGTGGCTCGGGTGGAGGGAATCAGAAGGCCTTCCCCAAAGACGTATGATGGGTCAACATGATCTTCCGCGTGCTCGAGTCAAACTGCGCACAAAAGCAAACCGTCAAGGAGGTCTATGCCCTCATCCCTGGAGTCTCACACTACCTGGACTGGTCGGAATGCACGATCTCCTTCGGCCAAACAGATCATCCAGATTACATCCCGAACCCCGGCAAAACCACCCTCATCGTGGACCCAATCATCGGGGGCTGCCAGCTCTCCAAGGTCCTAATGAATGGCGGGTCGGGAATCAACATAATGTACGCCAGCACCATGCGAAAGATGGGACACCCGTTGACCGGCCTCCGCCCTTCACCAACGCACTTCCATGGGATTGTGCCAGGGAAAAAAGCAGATCCCCTCGGTCAGATCAGCCTGGAGGTCATATTCGGGTCCGAAGAAAACTTCCGAGCTGAAACACTTTGCTTCGAGGTGGTGCCCTTCAAGGGGGGCTACCACGCCCTCCTCGGACGCCCAGCCTTCGTCAAGTTCATCGCGATACCCTGCTATGCCTACATGAAGCTAAAAATGCCAGGGCCCCACGGCGTCATCACAGTCTCCGGCGATCCCAAGAACGCTTTGGAAGCGGAGGTCACCAACCTTGAGCACGCCGAGGCCGAGCTCGCCTGCTACGGCGAAGTGGAAACCAGCACAACCACCGAAGAGGTCGCCATCGCGACAACGAAGAAGCTTTGCCCTGACAACAATGGGTCCGAGGCGCGGGCTCCACCAACAAACCCATCTGGCTCCAACTGGGAGGTGGCAGCCCCCACGAGCTAGCAACCCGATGACGGTGTCCCGGCTAGGGGGCCTCTCACCATGTCGACTCCCGGCCTGGTGGGCTGGGCTAAGGACCCCCTTGTCGGTTCCGTCCTGGGCCACTTTGGGCAGCCCATGGCGATCTACAAGGAAAATCAAGAAGTCTTGTCGTTCAAGACAAGGACTTCTTATCCATGGAGGATTCTCCTCCACCGACGTAGCCGACTAGGACTCCCGTAATCCCAGGCCTCCAGTATTCTTATATAAGCCGAGGCTGGGCTAGTCGATAGGACATCTCAACACACAACAATCTCAGGGTAGATCATTGGTACTTTGTACTCCAATCCAAAGCAATAAACACAAGCAGGACGTAGGGTGTTATCTCTTCGGAGAGCCCGAACCTGGTAAAACATCGTGTCCTTGTTACCATCGTGTCTAGACACTTAGTTTGGGACCCCCTACCCAAGATCTGCCAGATTTAGCTCCGTCATTGGTGGCCCATACAGGTCCCGCTAAGTGATCGCCACGGTACGATGGGAGCTCAGATCGGTTCCGGCGCGATCTACGCACCGGAACGGATCTTTCTCTTCGGCGCCGCCATCTTCGTCGCCAACTCGGTTGGTCACCTCAGCCAGGTCGAGGACTATGCCCGAGTCGGATCGTCAAGATCGGATGAGCATCTTCATCAACATCAACTTCTATCTCAATCGGGATTATGCAAAAATTCGTCCATGGAGCCTGTGGGCTCAACGTTAATATTGCACTCGCATGACCGTGCAGAATTATCTAGATAGCAGACTCATTTTCGTCGTTGCTTCCTCCTCGAGCATCGTTTCGACGATCCCTTCGGTGGGATTGTGCGGAATTGGGTCTACAATGACCCTGTAATATTGCATCGCGATCCAACGGTGGAATCTCTGGCAGTCTCCGATATACCGAGACCCTGTCGGATCTGGACGGAAATCCACGCGAGTTCGGGAGAACAAGTCCAGCGGCCAACTCCGACATCCTTTGGAAGATCCAACCGTTCAGATCATGCGGAATTATCATGTTGACAACCCCTCAACATTGTTTAAACTCCGGGAGGAGCACGAGGAGTGCATCAATTTTCGAATATGTTTTCTGCGCGAAAACAAATCCGACCCGAGTTCATCTTTTTTCATGAACGGGCTATCGGAAGTCCTTTGATTGAGAATTTTTTTTGTAGAGAATTGTGTTTTGTTCTCAAACACGTGCCTGCAAATTTTGAGCCTTTTCTGAGGTCCTCTTCACCATCACGCTGTTGTCACACCGGTCCGACCTCGTTGCTCCACGGATGCTGACCTGCGCCTGCATCGCCGCGCCGTTGCTTCATCAGGCCGATGTCAACCACGTCGTATCATCACCTCAGTTAGCTGACCAGGAGTTCGTCATCGCCAAGACCACATCATCGCCCCACGGATTGCGCAGGTCGGGTGCGCCGGCATCGCCGCGCCGTCGCGTCATCGAGCCTACGTCCACCATGCCAACCTGCTCCATCACGTCGGCTGACGTGGGCGTTCCACGTCACCTCACCGACTTTCCCCGCCACCTCGGCTGGCTCGGAGGCTTCGGTGCCCTCACTTCATCGACCTGCTCCGGGGGCTCCAGCGTCACCCCGCCGACCAGCTTCGTCACGCCAGCTGGACCGGGGGCTTCGCCTTGCCACGTCGACCGTGATGTGTCGTCACTTCGTCGAGCTGACCTCCTGGTTCTGCCACATCGGGACCGGCTTGGGGGCTGGGGCCTCATCCCGCCGCGAGCTCGGACCGCGTCATCAACGTGTGGAACATAAACTAGCTAAGTCGCTTTCATGCTCAAAAATATTCAATTTTCAATTTTTGTTTAGTTTGGTCAGGCATTATATGTGTTGAATAAAGATGTTTTCTCTTTTTATCATTTTGATCATTCTAAGTAATTTACCCAAGTCAAGCCAGACTTGGGGGCTGTTGAAGCCCTTACTTTAATTTGCGCCTCTAAGCCGGCCTAAGTGTTTTCTTCCTTAATTCCTTTTGAAGCCTTTTTCTATTGCTCCTTTTTCGGCTTGAGTCCTAGGCCAATAGCCGGATTGCCTTACTTCTTTTGCCACTTAAATTTAGTTCGACTAAATTGGCCGGTGAAGCACTCAACTTGCCTTAGGGCCGAGGAGGTTGAAGCCGAAGGCTGGTCGGTTCAAGCCTTGAGATCGGATGCAGATCAAGTTAAAGCACGATGGAAGCACAAATTAATTTTTAAGACCAATTCGATTGGCACCAAATGACTTGACTTAATTCAAGCGTAATGTTTTACATAAGCTTTTTGATTTTTTTGAGCTTATGACTCTTCTAACCTATTGTATGATTTTGATCCAAGAGGCAGGATATCTTATTGGTAGAGGTGTACTGCGTTGTAATTCTGCTAAGGAAAGATTTTTTTCTGATCCGCAGTTCGGCATCTTCCCTGCTGAGTTGCACCTCGGTGATGGCGAAACACAAAAGTGCTATAAGACTCTAGGTACATACTGGATTTTAAGCCGGTACACACCTTGAGGGGTACTTGTGCCCAAACGACGGTACTCGGCTAAGCTAGTTACAGAGGAGGTACGATCCTTAGGTCGGCCATGTTGCCCAACCCGAGTCTTGGGGCCTACTACATTGACGATTCAATGCAGGAAATTCAAAGTACAATACCGTTTCTGAGGAGGTTTCGATCCTCAGGTCGAACGCTCGCGCCCGGCCTGAGTCTCAGGGACTACTGCACACCGCGCTTTTTCCTAAAGTATGCTGCTAAGCGAGAATTCGATCCTCGAGCCAATTTTGCGAATCAACCCGAGTCTCGGGGGCTACTGGGATCAGCGGTATTATTTTATCCTTCAGGTGCATACCGAATTTTGAGTCGGCACACACCTTGAGGGTTACTAGTTATATATCTCGGCAGAGAATAAATTGCACCGGTAGGAAAAATTTAGCGAAAAATTGGCTCGTAGAGGCCGGCTTGGCGGGAAAAAATAAATTCACAGAGGCCGGCCATCTACATCGACAACTCATGACTGAGGTGGTGCGCACCACTTCGGAAGCAGTCCGGCATGGAGGCCGGTTGCGAGCGGCTGGCTACGCAGGAAAATTTTCTGGCGTGTAACTCGGCTAAACTCCTTCAACTTTTTCAAGACCGAGGTGGTCTACATCACCTCGGATGCAGTCCGACATCGAAGCACGGCTGCAAGAAGACACTGATCAGGGAATGTTCTCGGTGAACCAATTTCAAGACCGGCAACCGAAGACGATGAGCAGCTCGGATGAGCCGCGGTGTGGCCAGACTTGAAGACCGGTTCAGGGGCTACTGACGGTGTCCTGGCTAGGGGGGCTCTCACCATGTCGACTCCCGGCCTGGTGGGACAGGCTGAGGAACCCCTTGTCGGTTCCGTTCTGGGCCACTTTGGGCGGCCCTTGGCAATCTACAAGGAAAATCAAGAAGCCTTGCCATTCAAGACAAGGACTCCTTATCCGTGGAGGATTCTCCTCCACCGACATAGCCGACTGGGACTCCTGTAATTCTAGGCCTCCAGTATTCTTATATAAGCCAAGGCTGGGCTAGTCGATAGCACATCTCAACACACAACAATCTCAGGGTAGATCATTTGTACTTTGTACTCCAATCCAAAGCAATAAACACAAGCAGGACGTAGGGTGTTATCTCTTCAGAGAGCCTGAAGCTGGATAAAACCTCGTGTCCTTGTTACCATCATGTCTAGACGCTTAGTTTGGGACCCCCTACCCGAGATCTGCTGGATTTAGCTCTGTTACCCGATGAGAAAGAAAAGTGTCAACCAGCCCGCGCAGAGCCCGGATGACGTCACGAGCGGAACACCAAATAAGCTGTGTCGCTTCCTATCTTAGCATTTTTATTTTCATTTTGAAACATTTTTAATCTCTAGTTCATGTTATCGTCTCTTAGTTCGATCATGCAAAAGTTATGAATAAAGGTGTTCCATATAAATCACTTTGTTCTGAATAGCTCTTTTACGTATGATTGCTGAGACATGCACACGAACGTACTGATCCTCCTACGGATAGTTTCAAGTAAGAGTCTAAGAGATCCTCCTATTTACCAGACTCAGAGGCTGCATCATAATTTGGACCCTCCCGTAGTCAGTATAGGTGATGCATCCAACGACCCTTCAAACGAACCCGGGGACTGAGTCAAGGCACACCAACCTCCGTTGTAAAAACGACCAAAGGTTTTCAGCTAGGCTAAAGGCCGGCATCACGTTTTGTTTGTATCGCAACCTATAGTCTTAAATAAAGTGCTGAAAATCATACCCTAGCTCCACTGCCAGTACTGGCCACAGGCCGGCACGCGCAAGCCGGACTCTAAAAGGGGTTCCTACTTCGTAAAACCACGGCTACGGCAAGCCGGCTTGGTCGCAGAGGGGCATTCTCAAGGCAAAAAAGATAAAGACTTTGCTAGATACAAACACGAAAGGAATAACTGTTTTACAAACATAAAAGGAACAGATAAAAAACTGTATCACGCTCATGCAGAGTCGTTTACATCTTTATCCTCCTTCTCAATAATGGCTTGTAGCTCGCAGGCCCCAACATCAAATTTGGAATCCTTGCGGACCTCCTCGAAGAACATCTCCGGGATCCGGCCGCCAGCCACGGTCCTGACAAGGGGCCCAAGGTTGAGGTCCGGAAGATGAGCCCGGACACCAGCCAGGACTTGGCGCGCTCCCTCGAAGGCTGCAGAGAAGAGCCACTCGTTCATACGACTAGGAGACTTCTACAGGAGAGCAAGCACGCTGTCCAGGTCGTGCCGAAGCTCTGGATCCTGATACCAAAGGGTCCTGACCGCGGCACCAAGGGCGACCCGCATCTTCTGCGAGATGTCTGTGACCTCCTGAAGACAGGCCTCAGCGTCATCATTGCGGATCTCCGAAAGAGGAAATGCCAAGCACAAAAGCAAATCAGTCACAAAAGACAAGCATAATCCAGAATAAGATGGACATGTACATCGCGGTACTTACGTTGTGCCGCGGCCTCCAGATGCTCGCAGTGCTTCTGCGCTTGGCTGAGCTCAATCGACACATCCGTGCTTGCTCTCTCGTAAGAGTGGTTGTGTATCCCTCAAGTCTAAGGGTGATGTAACCTAGCAATAAGTATTTTCCTCGATTGAGAACCAAGGTTTATCGAACAAGTAGGAATTTCTTCTACATCAACATACCTCGGTACCTACACACCAAACACAAAACAGACTTGCCCCCAACACTTCAAGAAGGATGTCAAGCTTCTTGTCCTGCTAGTTACAAGGGTAAATTGTATGGTATGGTAGGAATTGATAGATAGATAAAATAATAAAAAGAGTACAACAAAGAAAGTAAATAATAACGTTGATTGCAATTAAAGGAAAATAGACCCGGGGCCATAGCATCACTAGAGGAATCTCTCCAAGCAAGATAAATGTGTTGTGGTGAACAAATTACAGTTGGGCAGCGATTAAATTGCAATATTTATATTTATGACTATGATCATTCATGGCATAATCTTGCATAGGCATTACGTCCATGATATGTAGACCGTTATCCAACTGCATCTACAACTAATACTCCACCCAAAGACCGCTATCCAGCATGCATTTCGAGGTATTAAGTTCATAACAAACAAAGCATTGCAAGATGACATAATGTAGACAGTAAAACTATCATCTAAGTGTGATAAAGAAACCGTCGTTTTATCCTTAGTAGCAACAATACAATACGTGACTGTTCCCTTTTTGTCACTGGGATGGATCACCACAAGATTGAACCCACTACCATACACAACTCCCTCTGAAGAACTACTCATCAAACTTGGCCAAAGAAGACAAATAGATCGGAGAGCATATATGACTACTTAATTATGCAGCAAAGAAACCATAAGAGATTTAATATAATTTAATGAATAATCTGATCATAAAGTGACAATTCATCATATCCCAACAAACACAACACCGATTACATCATATGGATCCTGATCATGTGAGGCAGCTCACGGGAACTTTGTATTGAATCACAAGGGAGAGAGGATCCTATCTAGCTACTTCCATGGACCCAAGGTCCTAAGGAAACTACTCACACATGGTCATGGTGGAAGCAAGGTTGATGAAGATGGCTCTGGTGATGGATTCCCCTATGGTAGCACGCCGGAACAGGCCTCCAGATTGGATCTCCCTGGAACAGGAACTTGCGACGGCGAAAAAAAATCGCGAAAAATGGTGTCGAGGGTTTCTGGAATTATGGGATTTTAAGGCAAAAATTGGCAAAAGCCGGTGCCTAGGGGCTCCAGACGGCCCCACCACGCCCCCAGGCCGCGTGGCTTGGCCGTCTGGGGGCCCTGGGTGCCCCCCCGGCTCTTTCCGCACGTCGACGGCGGCACGCGGAGGAAGACAACGAGCGGCAGAGCCACTGTGGCCGCACGGGCACCACAGTGCCCGCGTGCGTGGCGGCCGGCGAGAGCTTCTCCGGCGAGGGGAAGGATCTAGGGAGGCCAGGTGGACGGAGAGGAGCTAGTCGGCGCACGGAGACAAGGTACGGCGACGCGGGGCAGCCGGATGCGACTCAACAGACACGGGCACGGTGCAGAGCGCGTGTTTTGGCATGCCAGTGCCGTGCTCACCATGGGCATTGGCACTTGGGGGACACGCAAGCCTGGCGCACCTTGTCTAGCATGTTCTCCTTTGATCACTTAGCCTCTCCGTGCCTCTGGTTCGTCTAGATGCACTCTGGTTCGAAGTGTAGCTTCAGCTACAGTTTCTGACAGAAAACTTGAGAGGGATCTAGAGGAGAGGTGAGCTGGAGATGGAGCCAGGGGAGATGTCTGGGATGATCTATCTTGGAAGGACTCCAAGCTGGCCAAGTTTGAGAGAATTTCATCAAAGTTTGAATAGGGTTCATGTACAACTGCTGTTACTGGAACAGAAGCAAGATGAGCTTGTAGCACTCATCTGGTTGATCTGCTGCAGCTGGGATTTGGTGTAGGAGGGTTATTTGGTGGATAGATGCTGTCATAAAAATTTCAGCTCAATTGGATACCTCTAGATGGTACTTCCTTCACAGAGGTTCCATTTGAGCAGAAACTTGTCAGAATATTGCTGATGAAAATTTGTACTGGACAAGATGATATTTTTGGATATTGTGGCAAGAGAGGTTCCCTAATATCTCAGGGAATTATTTGAGAGCTTTCTGAGTTGGGAAAATATGAGTTGCTTCACAAATGGCCAGTACTGTCCAGAAGACAAATGGAGTTTTTTGGACTAAATTTTGTACTGGACCATGAAATGTTTTTGAAGATTGTGGGAGTAGATGATGACAAGAAGGTGTGGTATTAATTTGGGATTTGTTTGATCATCAGAACTATAGGTTGCTTTGTAACCCATAGTGATGACAGATTTTCCCAAAGGAAGGAAATGAATATTTGAGAAAGATTGAGAATTGGAATTTGATCCAGAAGGTGGGTGACAAGATTTTGGCAAGATGATGAGGGCTTTGGATCATTGAGAGGAATTCATAAGTCCAAAGTCAACTGAAAAGGTTTAAAAACCATCCAAATTGCAAATGAAACCAGAAAGATTTTGAAAAGAAAAAGTTGCCAAAAACCAGGGTGTCACACAAACCAAATCAATAGATCGGAGAAGAACTATGAGGCTATAATAATCATGCATAAAAGAGTGCAGCAAAGACTCAAATAATTTCATGGATAATCTGATCATAAAGTCACAATTCATCGGATCCCAACAAACACACCGCAAAAAGAGATTACATCGGATAGATGTCCAAGAACATCAAGGAGATCATTGTATTGAAGATCAAAAAGAGAGAAGAAGCCATCTAGCTACTAACTATGGACCCGAAGGTCTGTGGTAAACTACTCACGCATCATCGGAGAGGCAGCAAGGTTGATGTAGATCCCCTCCGTGATCGATTCCCCCTCCGGCAGATCACCGGAGAAGGACCCCAGATGGGATCTCTCTGGAACAGAAGCTTGTGGCGGCGTAAAAAGTATTTCGTGGACTCTCTCGAGGGTTTCTGATTTTTCTGGAATTTATAGTGCTGGAATTAGGTCAAACGGAGCTTGGTGGGCCCCACGAGGCACCAGGGCGCGCATGCCCCCCCCAGGCGCGCCCTGGTGGCTCGTGGGCCCCACCAGGGTCTTCTGGCCTCCTCCCAAAGCTTCTAGTGTTCTTCTGGTCCAATAAAAAATCTCCAAAAAGTTTCGTTGCATTTGGACTTCATTTGGTATTGATTTTCTGTAAAACAAAAACAGGGCAGAAAACAGCAACTAGCACTGGGCACTAAGTTAATAGGTTAGTCTCAAAAAATGATGTAAAATTGCTGTAAATGATTATAAAAATATCCAAGATTGATATTATAACAGCATGGAACAATCAAAAATTATAGATACGTTGAAGACGTATCAGCATCCCCAAGCTTAATTCCTGCTCGTCCTCGAGTAAGTAAATGATAAAAACAGAATTTTTGATGTGGAATGCTGCCTAACATATTCATCACATATTCTTTTTTTTTGTAGCATGGACATTGGACTTGTATGATTCAAAGCAATAGTCTATAATTTGACATGAAAACATAGATACTCAAGCATACTAACAAGCAACCATGTCTTTCAAAATATCAACGCTAAAGAAAGTTATCCTTAGCCCATTATGCTCAATCATTGATCCTTTCATGAAACACACTCGAGTATTAGCTACATCCAATGCACAAGTATGAAAATAGTGCTCTCTAGTTGGTGCTTTTGTAAGAGAAGATGGAGACTCAAATAAAATAAAAATTGCATAAAAGTAAATCGATAGGCCCTTCGCAGAGGGAAGCAGAGATTTGTCAAATGTGCCAGAGCTCAAAGCTGAAATTAAAGAGATAAAAACATTTTGAGAGGCACGCTTTTCCTGTCAACAAAAACGACCGAGAATTCCCAATATTTTCCATGCTAGACACATCATAGGTGGTTCCCAAACAGAAAGTAAAGTTTATTTCCTTTCCGCCATTTCTTTCACTTTCCATGGCTAGCCGTATCCACGGGTGCCCTCCATACCATAACTTTCCAAGGAATTTTGTTGTTATTAATTTCATTTCATGCCGGACTGGGCATCCCTATTACCGACCATACTCTCGTGCAATGACAAGTGAATAAACACTCATCATGAGAATAACACACCTAACATGGAAAATATTGGCCACCCCCTGCCGCTTCATGAGCGGTACGGGCACACAAAATAGAAAAATTATTTTTGAAAATTAGAGTTGGCACACGCAAATTTACTTGTAACGACATTGAAATACCGCATATAGGTAGATATAGTGGACTCATATGGCAAAACTGGGTTTAAGGATTTTGGATGCACAAGAAGTATTTCCGCTTAGTACAAATGAAGGCTAGCAAAAGATTGAGAAGCAACCAACCAAAAAACGAAAACGGTCATAAACATGGATTGAACATAACTAACACCGAATAATGTACCATAAGTAGGATATAATTTCATTGCATAACTATTGACTTAACGTGCTTGCATAGGGAATCACAAACCTTAACACCAATAGTTTTACTAAAGCACAATTACTCACTAACATGACTCACATATCATCATCTCCATATCGCAAAACTATTGCAAGGAATCACATTTATCATATCCAATGATCTATATGAAAGTTTTTATCTTTATCCCTCTTGAATATTCATCACTTTGGAACCAAATTCATATCTTGTGCAAATTACCGTTACTATTGATCAACTCTCAAAAAGATTTAAGTGAAGCATGAGAGTGCAAATATTTCTTCAAAATTTCAATCTTAAGAATTCCCAAAATAATATAAGTGAAGCATGAGAATTCATTTCTTCAAAATTTTAATCAAGTCTCAAAATAATATAAGTGAAGCATGAGAATTCATTTCTTCAAAATTTTAATCAACTCTCAAAATAATATAAGTGAAGCATGAGAGTTTGTTTCTTCAAAATATAGTCACCACCGTGCTCAAAAAGATTTAAGTGAAGCACTAGAGCAACTGCCTACCTCAAAAAATTTAAGTGAAGCACATGGAGTATTCTAACAAATCATGATGATAAACGTGTGGCTCTCTCAAGATAGGTGTGTTCAGCAAAGATGATTGTGACAAAATAAAAAGAAAACAAAGCAAAGACTCATATAATACAAGACGCTCCAAGCAAAACTCATATCATGTGACGAATAAAAATATAGCTCCAAGTAAAATTACCGATGGTTGGTAGAAGAAATAGGGGATGCCTTCCGGGGCATCCCCAAGCTTAGACGCTTGAGTCTTCCTAGAATATTACCTTGGGGTGCCTTGGGCATCCCCAAGCTTAGGATTTTGCTACTCCTTATTCCTTCATCCATCGTGATCTCACCCAAAACTTGAAAACTTCAATCACACAAAACTTAACAAAACCTTCGTGAGATCCGTTAGTATAACAAAACAAATCACTACTATAAGTACTGTTGAAAACCCATTCATATTTTATTTTTGCATTATACCTACTGTAGTCTAACTTCACCATGGCTTATACCCCCCGATACAATCCATAGATTCATCAAAACAAGCAAGTAGCACATCAAAAACAGAATCTGTCAAAAACAGAACAGTCTGTAGAGATCTGAATTATGGTCATACTTAAGTAACTCCAAAAATTCTGAAAAATTAGGGCAACGTGTACAATTCATATACCAATACTGTGTAGAAAATTCAGAAGGTTCTGACGTTCCAGAGAAAAAAAAAATTCCAGCACTGGACGCAAAACTTTCTGTTTTCAAACAATATCAATTATACTATCTTCCAAATCATCCTAAAGGCTTTACTTGGCACAAAAACTAATTAAAAACACAAAAACACCATCATACCAGTAGCATGACAGTAAAACACACCATAACATAAACTTATAACAAAAATTTATTTTATTCATTGGGTTGCCTCCCAACAAGCGTTATTGTTTTATGCCCCTAGCTAGGCATAATGCATAATTTCAAGTATTGTCATATTTCAAGTTGATTCCATAAGTGGCCCTCATGATTGATTCATATGGTGCTTTAATTCTTTTCCTAGGGAAATGCTCCATACCTTTCTTTAATGGAAACTGAAATTTTATATTCCCTTCTTTCATATCAATAACGGCACCTATAGTTCGTAAGAACGGTCTACCAAGTATTATGGGGCAAGAAGAATTGCATTCAATATCAAGAACGATAAAATCAATGGGCGCATAATTTCTATTTGCAAGAATAAGCACATCATTAATTCTTCCCAAAGGCTTTTTAATAGTAGAATCCGCAAGATGCAAATTAAGGGAGCATTCATCTATATTGGTAAAACCTAGCACATCACATAGAGATTTTGGAATTGTGGAAATACTAGCACCCAAATCACATCAAGCATTGCACTCATAATTTTTAATTTTAACTTTAATGGTGGGTTCCCATTCATCATATTTTCTAGGAATTGAAATTTCTAGTTCAAGCTTTTCTTCTAACGCTTTCAGCATTGCTTCTACTATATGTTTAGTAAAAGCCTTGTTTTGCTCATAAGCGTTGGGTGAATTTAACATGGATTGTAACAAAGAAATGCACTCAATCAAAGAACAATTATCATAATTAAAATCTTTGTAATCCAAGAGAGTGGGCACATCGCTATTTAAAGTTTTTACCTCTCCAAACCCACTTTTAGCAATTTTCTTATCAAGATTTTCACCCTCCGAATTATGGGGACACTCTTTAGCTAAAGTTGACTCTTCTTCAGTCCCCTTTTCATCAAGTTTAATTTGGCTAAACAAAGAATCAATAGATGAAACACCAATCATTTTAATATCCTCATCATTACTACGGTAAAAATCAGGAGGAATCGCTTTTTCTAAAAATTCTCGTTTAGCTCTTAGCATGGCGGTTCTTTTCTTACTCTCATCCATGGAGACATATAAAGCTTTGATTGATTCACTAATATCAATTTTTGGTGGCAAAATTTTAGTCTTAAGATTTTCCACATCATGAATAATTCTATCGATGCTCCTAGACATATCATCAAGTTTACTCAATTTTTCTTCTATCGTAGTGTTGAAAACTTTTTGAGCATTAATAAATTCTTTAATATTACTTTCAAGATCAGAAGGTATCCTATTATTATTGTAGGAATTACCATAAGGATTGCCATAATTATTAGAGGAATTTCCAGGAAACGGTCTAGTGTTGAAATTACCTCTATAAGCATTACTATTAAAGTTGTTTCGTGAGACAAAATTCACATCTACGGGATCATTATTTTTCTCAATCAAAGTGGACAAAGGCACATCATTAGGATCAATAGGAGCATTTTTGCTAGAAACTAATTTCATAAGCGCATCAACTTTATCACTCAAAGTATTAATTTGTTCAATAGAATTCATCTTTTTACTAGTAGGAGTTCTTTCAGTATGTCATTGTGAATAATTTGCCATAATATTATCAAGCAATTTAGTAGCTTCACCCAAAGTGATTTCCATAAACGTACCACCCGTGGTGGAATCTAAAAGATTTCTAGAGACAAAATTCAATCCCGCATAAAATTTTTGTATGATCATCCATAAATTTAAACCATGAGTAGGGCAATTTCTTATCATTAATTTCATCCTCTCCCAAGATTGGGCAAAATGTTCATGATCAAGTTGCTTAAAATTCATAATTTGATTTCTAAGAGAAATAATTTTCGCGGGAGGAAAATACTTTGTAATAAAAGCATCTTTACACCTATCCCAAGAATGGATACTATTTCGTGGTAAAGATGAAAACCAAATTTTTGCACGATCCCGCAATGAGAACGGGAATAATTTTAATTTCACAATATCATTATCCACATATTTTTTTCTTTTGCATGTCACACAATTCTACGAAAGTGTTAAGATGGGATGAGGCATCTTCATTAGGACTACCGGAAAATTGATCTTTCATAACGAGATTCAGCAACGCGGCATTAATATCACAAGTCTCTACACTAGTGGAGGGAGGAGCAATCGGAGTACTAAAAAAATCATTATTATTAGTATTGGAAAAATCACACAATTTTGTATTTTCTTGAGACATCGTGAATACGCAAACAATATAGCAAACAAGCAAACGAGAAAAAGCCAAACGAAAAATATTTTTGTATTTTTGTAAAAACGTTTTAGAAGTGGGGGAGATGAAAACGAGAGGCAAATGGCAAATAAAGTAAATGCAAGGAGATGAGAGTTTGTGCAAAGGTACTTGATAGATGTTGATGATGTGTCCCCGGCAACGGCGCCAGAAATTCTTCCTGCTACTTGTAGCTTGCGTTGGTATTTCCCCGAAGAGGAAGAGATGATGCAGCACAGTAGAGATAAGTATTTCCCTCAGTTATGAAACCAAGGTTATCGAACCAGTAGGAGAATCACACAACACCTCGTTAGCAGTACCTGCACACAAACAACAAACCCTTGCACCCAACGCAAATGAGAGGTTGTCAATCTCTCGGCGGTAAATTGCAAGATTAAATTGTATGTGATAGATTGATAGATTGAAACAAAAATACAAAATAAAATAAATAAAAATAAATGGCAGCAATATTTTTAGGGTTTTAGTAATATGATTTTGATAGACCCGGGGGCCATAGTTTTCACTGGAGGCTTCTCTCGAGAAAATAGCATATGGTGGGTAGACAAATTACTGTTGGGCAATTGATAAAAAAGCAAATAATCATGACGATATCCAAGGCAATGATCATGTATATAGGAATCACGTCCAAGATTAGTAGACCGACTCCTGCCTGCATCTACTACTATTACTCCACACATCGACCGCTATCCAGCATGCATCTAGTGTATTAAGTCCGATAAAGAACGGAGTAATGCCTTAAGAACGATGACATGATGTAGACAAGACAAACTTGCGAATTAATAAACCCAATGAATAGATTGTTGGAAATATGCCCTAGAGGCAATAATAAATTGGTTATTATTATATTTCCTTGTTCATGATAATCGTTTATTATCCATGCTATAATTGTATTGATTGGAAACTCAAATACATGTGTGGGTACATAGACAACACTGTGTCCCTAGTAAGCCTCTAGTTGACTAGCTTGTTGATCAAAGATGGTTAAGGTTTCCTAGCCATGGACATGAGATGTCATTTGATAACGGGATCACATCATTAGGAGAATGATGTGATGGACAAGACCCAAACTACGAACGTAGCATATGATCGTGTCAGTTTATTGCTATTGTTTTCTGCATGTCAAGTATCTGTTCCTTTGACCATGAGATCATGCAACTCACTAACACCGGAAGAATACCTTGTGTGTATCAAACGTCGCAACGTAACTGGGTGACTATAAAGGTGCTCTACAGGTATCTCCGAGGGTGTCTGTTGGGTTGGCATGGATCAAGACTGGGATTTGTTACTCCGTATGACGGAGAGGTATCTCAGGGCCCACTCGGTAATACAACATCACAATGAGCCTTGCAAGCAATGTGACTAAAAGTGTTAGCCACGAGATCTTGTATTACGGAACGAGTAAAGAGACTTGCCAGTAACGAGATTGAACTAGGTATAGTGATACCGACGATCGAATCTCGGGCAAGTAACATACCGAAGAACAAAGGGAACAGCATACGGGATTAACTGAATCCTTGACATAGAGGTTCGACCGATAAAGATCTTCGTAGAATATGTAGGAGCCAATATGGGCATCCAGGTCCCGCTATTGGTTATTGGCCGTAGAGGTGTCTCGGTCATGTCTACATAGTTCTCGAACCCGCAGGGTCTACACACTTAACGTTTGGTGACGATTAGTATAATTGAGTTATTATGTTGGTGACCGAAAGTTGTTCGGAGTCCCGGATAAGATCCCGGACATGACGAGGATCTCCGGAATAGTCCGGAGGTAAAGATTGATATATGTGATAATAGTGTTTTGATCTCTGGAAGGGTTCCGGAGTTCACCGGAAGGGGTTCCGGATGTTTACCGAAGTGTTCGGGTGCAGCAACACTTTATATGAGCCAAAGGGATAAAGCCCACAAGGTATTGGAAAGTGCAAAAGTAGTTTTGCTGCCGCGTAAGCGGTACTGCCGCTTGGTGAAGCGGTACTACCGCCGGAGCGGTACTACCGCTTGTGTGAAGCGGTACTACCGCCCAAGCGGTACTACCGCTTGTGTGAAGCGGTACTACCGCTTGTGCGCGGCTGTGCACGGTTCGGCAGGGATCCGAGTTGGACTCTTTCCCTGCGGGCCAAACCGACCTTGTGCGGGCAAAATCGACCTGGAGGAGGCTTTTACTCCAAGTTTAGACCCCAAGGCTCAACATATAAATAGAGGGGCAGGGCTAGCACACGGGACACATCAGGATTTCCCAAGCCGTGTGCCGGCAACCCTAGCCCTCTAGTTCCTCCGTCATAATCTCCGTAGCGCTTGGCGAAGCCCTGCAGAGATTGTTCCTCACCACCATCACCACGCCGTCGTGCTGCTGGAACTCAACCACTACTTCATCATCGCTCGCTGGATCGAGGAGGTGAAGGCGTCATCAAGCCGTACGTGTGTTGAACGCGGAGGTGCCGTCCGTTCGGCACTAGATCGGAAGGATCGTGATTGGATCGCGGGACGCTCGGCGATTTGGATCGCGAAGACGTTCGACTACATCAACCGCGTTTATTAACGCTTCCGCTTAGCGATCTACAAGGGTATGTAGATTCACTCTCCCTCTCGTAGATGCTCATCACCATGGATAGATCTTATGTGTGCGTAGGAAAAATTTTGTTTCCCATGCAACGTCCCCAACAGTGGCATCATGAGCTAGGTCTATGCGTAGATGAGATCTCGAGTAGAACACAAACGAGTTGTGGGCGTGGGTGTATACATATTGCTTGCCGTTACTAGTTGATACTTGATTCAGCGGTATTGTGAGATGAAGCGGCCCGGACCGACATTACGCGTACGCTTACGCGAGACTGGTTTTACCGCTGCGTGCACTTGTTGCATAAAGGTGACTGGCGGGTGTCTGTCTCTCTCACTTTAGTTGAATCGGTTCAATGAAGAGGGTTCTTTTAGAAGATCAAAAAGCAATCACTACACCACGTTGTGGTTTTGCGTAGGTAAGAACGGTTCTTGCAAACCCGTAGCAGCCACGTAAAATTTGCAACAACAATTAGAGGACGTCTAACTTATTTTTGCAGGGTATGTTGTGATGTGATATGGCCAATTACATGATGAGATATATGTGATGTATGAGATGATCATGTGATGTATAGAATATCACGACTTGCATGTCGATGAGTACGGCAACTGGCAGGAGCCATAGAGTTGTCTTTAATTATTGTATGACCTGCGTGTCAATCATTAAGCGCTATGTAATGCTTTACTTTATCGCTAAACGTTAGCAATAGTCATGGAAGCAACAGTCGGCGCGACAACCTTATGGCGACACGTTGATGGAGATCAAGATGATGGAGATCATGGTGTCATGCCGGTGACGATGAAGATCATGCCGGTGCTTTGGAGATGGAGATCAAAAGCACAAGTTCATGGCCATATCATGTCACTTATGATTTGCATGTGATGTTAATCCTTTTATGCATCTTATTTTGCTTAGGACGACGGTAGCATTATAAGGTGATCCCTCACTTAAATTTCAAGATAAATTGTGTTCTCCCCAAGTGTGCACCGTTGCGAAAGTTCGTCGTTTCGAGACACGCCGTGATGATCGGGTGTGATAGACTCTACGTTCGCATACAACGGGTGCAAGCCATGTTGCACGTGCGGAACACTCGGGTTAAACTTGACGAGCCTAGCATGTACAGACATGGCCTCGGAACACAAGAGACCGAAAGGTCGAACATGAGTCATATAGTAGATATGATCAACATGAAGATGTTCACCATTGAAACCACCTCAACTCACGTGATGATCGGACTTGAGTTGGTGGATTTGGATCATGTTACACTCGAATGATCGGAGGGATGTCAATTTGAGTGGGAGTTTTTTAAATATGATTAACTAAACTCATTATCTAAGAACAATAGTCTAAGTTGTCTTTGCTATATTTATGTTGTAGATCATGGCTCGCGCAGTAGCACCCCTGAATTTTAATGCGTTCCTAGAGAAAGCTAAGTTGAAAGATGATGGAAGTAACTTTGTGGACTGGGCCCGTAATCTAAGGATTATCCTTACGGCTTCCCAGAAGGCTTATGTCCTTGATGCACCGCTTGGTGATCCACCCGCTCCAGTTGAGTCTCTAGACGTTGTGAACGCCTGGCAGGCTCGTTCTGATGATTACTCAATAGTTCAATGTGCAATATTGTATGGCTTAGAACCGGGACTTCAAAGACGTTTTGAACGTCATGGAGCATATGAGATGTTCCAGGAGTTGAAGTTTATCTTTCAGAAGAATGCCCGGATCGAGAGATATGAGATCTCCGATAAGTTCTATGCTTGCAAGATGGAGGAGAACGGGTCTATCAGTGATCACGTGCTCAGAATGTCTGGGTACTCCACCCGTCTGGCTGAGTTAGGGATGCCCCTTCCGCCAGAGGCTATCACTGACAGAGTTCTTCAATCATTGCCACCTAGCTACAAGAGCTTCGTGTTGAACTATAACATGCACGGGATGAACAAGTCAGTCGCCGAGCTGTTTGCGATGCTGAAAGCCGCTGAGTCTGAAATTCAGAAGGAGCATCAAGTGTTGATGGTCAATAAAACCACTAGTTTCAAGAAAAATGGCAAGGGTAAGAAGGGTAACTCCAAGAAGAGTGGCAAAGCAGTTGCTCCTCTCGTGAAGAAACCCAAGGCTGGACCCAAACCAGAAACTGTGTGTTTTCATTGCAAGGGAACTGGACACTGGAAGCGGAATTGCCCCAAGTATTTGGCTGACAAGAAGGCGGCCAACAACAAACAAGGTATATATGATATACATGTTATTGATGTGTACCTTACCAACTCTCGTTGTAGTGCCTGGGTATTTGATACCGGTGCGGTTGCTCATATTTGCAACTCAAAACAGGAACTGCGGAATAGACGGAGGCTGGCAAAGGACGAAATGACGATGCGCGTGGGAAATGGTTCCAAGGTTGATGTGATCGCCGTCGGCACGCTCGCTCTTCGATTACCGTCGGGATTAGTGATGAACCTAAATAAGTGTTATTTGGTGCCTGCGTTAAGCATGAACATTATATCTGGATCTTGTTTATTGCGAGACGGTTACTCATTTAAATCAGAGAATAATGGTTGTTCTATTTATATGAGTAATATCTTTTATGGTCATGCACCCGATGTGAGGGGTTTATTCTTATTGAATCTCGATAGTAATAATACACATGTTCATAACATTGATGCCAAAAGATGTAGAATTGATAATGATAATACCACTTTCTTGTGGCACTGCCGTTTAGGTCATATTGGCGTAAAACGCATGAGGAAGCTCCATGCTGATGGACTTTTGGAGTCACTTGATTTTGAATCACTTGACACATGTGAGCCATGCCTCATGGGCAAGATGACTAAAACTCCGTTCTCTGGAACAATGGAACGAGCAAGTGACTTATTGGAAATCATACATACTGATGTGTGCGGTCCGATGAGCATTGAGGCGCGCGGTGGTTATCGTTACTTTCTCACCTTCACTGATGACTTAAGTAGATATGGGTATATTTACTTAATGAAACACAAGTCTGAAACATTTGAAAAGTTCAAACAATTTCAGAGTGAAGTTGAGAATCATCGTAACAAGAAGATTAAATTCCTACGATCTGATCGAGGAGGAGAATATCTGAGTTATGAGTTTGGCAGTCACTTAAGACAGTGTGGAATTGTTTCACAATTAACACC
Organism: Elymus sibiricus; assembly: GCA_039707655.1. Taxonomy (NCBI): domain Eukaryota; kingdom Viridiplantae; phylum Streptophyta; class Magnoliopsida; order Poales; family Poaceae; genus Elymus; species Elymus sibiricus. Next base: position 366,110,049 of record CM077670.1, on the reverse strand, counting down.
GCCTGGAACACCACAGCGTAATGGTGTGTCCGAACGTCGTAATCGAACCTTATTGGATATGGTGCGATCTATGATGTCTCTTGCCGATTTGCCACTATCGTTTTGGGGTTATGCATTAGAGACAGCTGCATTCACTTTAAATAGGGCACCATCGAAATCCGTTGAGACGACGCCATATGAACTTTGGTTTGGCAAGAAGCCAAAACTGTCGTTTCTTAAAGTTTGGGGATGTGATGCTTATGTCAAAAAGCTTCAGCCTGAAAAGCTGGAACCCAAAGCGGAGAAATGCGTCTTCATAGGATACCCAAAAGAGACAATTGGGTATACCTTCTACCTCAGATCCGAGGGCAAAGTGTTTGTCGCTAAAAACGGAACATTTCTTGAGAAAGAGTTTCTCTCGAAAGAATTGAGTGGGAGGAAGATAGAACTTGATGAGGTTGTTGAACCTTTACTTCAACCTGAGAGTAGCGCAGCGCAGAAAGTTGTTTCTGTGGAGCCTACATTAGCTGAAGAGGAAGTTAATGATGATGATCATGAAGCTTTGGATCAAGTTGCTATCGAACCTCGTAGGTCGACAAGGACGCGTACTGCTCCCGAGTGGTACGGCAACCCTGTCTTAGAGGTCATGTTGTTAGACAACGATGAACCTACGAGCTATGGAGAAGCGATGATGGGCCCGGATTCCGAGAAGTGGTTAGAGGCCATGAAATCCGAGATGGGATCCATGTATGAAAACAAAGTATGGACTTTGGAAGTATTACCTGAAGGGCGTAAGGCCATTCAGAACAAATGGATCTTTAAGAGGAAGACGGACGCGGACGGTAATGTCACCGTCTATAAAGCTCGACTTGTGGCAAAGGGTTTTTCACAAGTTCAAGGAGTTGACTACGATGAGACCTTCTCACCCGTAGCGATGCTTAAGTCCGTCAGAATCATGTTAGCAATAGCTGCCTTTTTCGATTATGAAATTTGGCAGATGGATGTCAAAACAGCGTTCCTTAACGGTTACCTTAAGGAAGAGTTGTATATGATGCAACCAGAAGGTTTTGTCGATCCAGAGAATGCTGACAAAGTTTGCAAACTCCAGCGATCCATTTATGGACTGGTGCAAGCATCTCGGAGTTGGAATCTTCGTTTTTGATGAGGTGATCAAAGCGTTCGAGTTTATACAAGTTTACGGAGAAGCTTGTATTTACAAGAAAGTGAGTGGGAGCTCTATAACGTTTCTAATATTATATGTGGATGACATATTGCTGATTGGAAACAATATAGAAATGCTGGAAAGCGTAAAGGAATATTTGAACAAAAGTTTTTCAATGAAGGACCTAGGAGAAGCTGCTTTCATATTAGGCATCAAGATCTATAGAGATAGATCAATACGCTTAATAGGACTTTCACAAAGCACATACCTTGATAAGATTTTGAAGAAAGTTCAAAATGGATCAGTCCAAGAAGGGGTTCTTGCCTGTTTTGCAAGGTGTGAAGTTGAGTAAGACTCAATGCCCAGTGACTGCAGAAGATAGAGAAAAAATGAGTGTCATCCCCTATGCTTCGGCCATAGGCTCTATCATGTATGCAATGCTGTGCACAAGACCCGATGTCAGCCTTGCCATAAGTATGGTCGGAAGGTTTCAAAGTAATCCAGGAATGGAACACTGGACGGCGGTCAAGAATATCCTGAAGTACCTGAAAAGGACTAGGGACATGTTTCTCGTTTATGGAGGTGATCAAGAGCTCGTCGTAAAGGGTTACGTCGATGCAAGCTTTGACACTGATCCGGATGACTCTAAGTCGCAAACCGGATACGTATTTATTCTTAATGGGGGTGCGGTTAGCTGGTGCAGTTCCAAGCAAAGCGTGGTAGCAGATTCTACATGCGAAGCGGAGTACATCGCTGCCTCGGAGGCGGCGAAGGAAGGTGTCTGGATGAAGGAGTTCATGACAGATCTTGGAGTAGTGCCTAGTGCGCTTAACCCAATGACTCTGTTTTGTGATAATACTGGTGCCATTGCTCTAGCCAAGGAACCAAGATTTCACAAGAGGACCAGACACATAAAGCGACGTTTCAATTCCATCCGCGATTACATCAAGGAGGACGACATAAATATTTGCAAAGTACACACGGATCTAAATGTTGCAGATCCGTTGACTAAACCTCTTCCAAGGGCTAAACATGAACAACACCAGAACTGCATGGGTGTTCGATTCATTACAATGTAAATCACATAGTGATGTGAACTAGATTATTGACTCTAGTGCAAGTGGGAGACTGTTGGAAATATGCCCTAGAGGCAATAATAAATTGGTTATTATTATATTTCCTTGTTCATGATAATCGTTTATTATCCATGCTATAATTGTATTGATTGGAAACTCAAATACATGTGTGGGTACATAGACAACACTGTGTCCCTAGTAAGCCTCTAGTTGACTAGCTTGTTGATCAAAGATGGTTAAGGTTTCCTAGCCATGGACATGAGATGTCATTTGATAACGGGATCACATCATTAGGAGAATGATGTGATGGACAAGACCCAAACTACGAACGTAGCATATGATCGTGTCAGTTTATTGCTATTGTTTTCTGCATGTCAAGTATCTGTTCCTTTGACCATGAGATCATGCAACTCACTAACACCGGAAGAATACCTTGTGTGTATCAAACGTCGCAACGTAACTGGGTGACTATAAAGGTGCTCTACAGGTATCTCCGAGGGTGTCTGTTGGGTTGGCATGGATCAAGACTGGGATTTGTTACTCCGTATGACGGAGAGGTATCTCAGGGCCCACTCGGTAATACAACATCACAATGAGCCTTGCAAGCAATGTGACTAAAAGTGTTAGCCACGAGATCTTGTATTACGGAACGAGTAAAGAGACTTGCCGGTAACGAGATTGAACTAGGTATAGTGATACCGACGATCGAATCTCGGGCAAGTAACATACCGAAGAACAAAGGGAACAGCATACGGGATTAACTGAATCCTTGACATAGAGGTTCGACCGATAAAGATCTTCGTAGAATATGTAGGAGCCAATATGGGCATCCAGGTCCCGCTATTGGTTATTGGCCGTAGAGGTGTCTCGGTCATGTCTACATAGTTCTCGAACCCGCAGGGTCTACACACTTAACGTTTGGTGACGATTAGTATAATTGAGTTATTATGTTGGTGACCGAAAGTTGTTCGGAGTCCCGGATAAGATCCCGGACATGACGAGGATCTCCGGAATAGTCCGGAGGTAAAGATTGATATATGTGATAATAGTGTTTTGATCTCTGGAAGGGTTCCGGAGTTCATCGGAAGGGGTTCCGGATGTTTACCGAAGTGTTCGGGTGCAGCAACACTTTATATGAGCCAAAGGGATAAAGCCCACAAGGTATTGGAAAGTGCAAAAGTAGTTTTGCTGCCGCGTAAGCGGTACTGCCGCTTGGTGAAGCGGTACTACCGCCGGAGCGGTACTACCGCTTGTGTGAAGCGGTACTACCGCCCAAGCGGTACTACCGCTTGTGTGAAGCGGTACTACCGCTTGTGCGCGGCTGTGCACGGTTCGGCAGGGATCCGAGTTGGACTCTTTCCCTGCGGGCCAAACCGACCTTGTGCGGGCAAAACCGACCTGGAGGAGGCTTTTACTCCAAGTTTAGACCCCAAGGCTCAACATATAAATAGAGGGGCAGGGCTAGCACACGGGACACATCAGGATTTCCCAAGCCGTGTGCCGGCAACCCTAGCCCTCTAGTTCCTCCGTCATAATCTCCGTAGCGCTTGGCGAAGCCCTGCAGAGATTGTTCCTCACCACCATCACCACGCCGTCGTGCTGCTGGAACTCAACCACTACTTCATCATCGCTCGCTGGATCGAGGAGGTGAAGGCGTCATCAAGCCGTACGTGTGTTGAACGCGGAGGTGCCGTCCGTTCGGCACTAGATCGGAAGGATCGTGATTGGATCGCGGGACGCTCGGCGATTTGGATCGCGAAGACGTTCGACTACATCAACCGCGTTTATTAACGCTTCCGCTTAGCGATCTACAAGGGTATGTAGATTCACTCTCCCTCTCGTAGATGCTCATCACCATGGATAGATCTTATGTGTGCGTAGGAAAATTTTTGTTTCCCATGCAACGTCCCCAACATAGATCCCATCTTGTTATCCTTAGTAGCAACGATACATACGTGTCATGTCCCTTTCTGTCACTGGGATTGAGCACCGCAAGATCGAACCCACTACAAAGCACCTCTTCCCATGGCAAGATAAATCAACTCAGTTGGCCAAGCCAAATCAATAGATCGAAGAAGAAATACGAGGCTATAATAATCATGCATAAAAGAGTGCAGCAAAGACTCAAATAATTTCATGGATAATCTGATCATAAACTCACAATTCATCAGATCCCAACAAACACACCGCAAAAAGAGATTACATCGGACAGATCTCCAAGAACATCAAGGAGAACATTGTATTGAAGATCAAAAAGAGAGAAGAAGCCATCTAGCTACTAACTATGGACTCGAAGGTCTGTGGTAAACTACTCACGCATCATCGGAGAGGCGGCAAGGTTGATGTAGAGCCCCTCCGTGATCGATTCCCCCTCTGGCAGATCACCGGAGAAGGACCCCAGATGGGATCTCTCTGGAACAGAAGCTTGAGGCGGCGTAAAAAGTATTTCGTGGACTCTCTCGAGGGTTTCTAATTTTTCTAGAATTTATAGTGCTGGAATTAGGTCAAACGGAGCTTGGTGGGGCCCACGAGGCACCAGGGCGCGCCTGCCCCCCCAGGCATGCCCTGGTGGCTCATGGGCCCCACCAGGGTCTTTTGGCCTCCTCCCGAAGCTTCTAGTGTTCTTCTGGTCCAATAAAAAATCTCCAAAAAGTTTCGTTGCATTTGGACTTCATTTGGTATTGATTTTCTATAAAACAAAAACAGTGCATAAAACAGCAACTGGCACTGGGCACTAAGTTAATAGGTTAGTCTCAAAAAATGATATAAAATTGCTGTAAATGATTATAAGAACATCCAAGATTGATATTATAACAGCATGGAACAATCAAAAACTATAGATACGTTGGAGACGTATCAGTCGCGCCCTATTGCCTTGTGAGCAACTGGTGGCCCCTCTCCGGTGGTTCTTCATTCCAATATTTTTTATATATTCAATAAAAATCTCCGTGAAATTTTAGGTTATTTGGAGCTCTGGAGAATAACTATCTCTGATGTGCTTCTTTTAGGTCCAGAATTCCAGCTGCCGGCAATCTCCCTTCTTCATATAAACCTTGCATATTAAGAGAGAAAAGGCATAATAATTGCATCATAATGATCAAAAACATAATAAATATCAGTAGGAAAACATGATGCAAAATGGACGTATCAGACACCTGGCACGAACCAGAGGCCACCAGCGCGCCCTTGAGCCAAATACCACCTACCCGAGCTCATCCGCGTCCCACCAACCTCACCAACTACCTCAATCCGCCATTAATGGCCACTGCCCATCGTGGCCTTCTCTGGAACACGCGGAACCACGTCACACTTTGCTATAAAGCTCACCCCGAGCTCGCTCCACTTCTCAACACCACTCCTACTTCCTTTGGTAGTCTCCTACTGCAGCCTATTGATCCGGAGATAGTCGTCTTCTTCATCTCCGAGGAAGAAGGCCGCCGCTTCCCTTCCGTCAAATTCGTCACCAACACGCCTCCCTTCTCAAATCCACTACGCCAGTAGCTTCAGGCAGCCGTCGCACCTCGACTCTACACTCCAATTCCACTCGAGATCAACCGCCGGAGCTCTTCGGGAGTTCTCGTCGCCGGCGAGGTAGGGCTCCCCTAGGACCGTGCCCTACATAAGGAAGGTTGCCTTGACCTCCTGAACATGTGGGTGACCTCAGTTTCCCCGGGGTCATCGTCTATCGCCGGGGATTGTCGCCGGCAGAGAGCCCCCTGTTCCCGCGCCTGGACTTTGACCCAGGTCAAACCTGGCAGGTGGGTCCCACCTATCGGGATTTTATTATTATCCAATTTTACGCTTTCTAACGATTCAAAGTACATTTTCTCTATTGAAAAGCATAAACTTAACCAGACCATTTTCTACTAAACTGCAAAGGACCCAGATGTAATTAAAAGATTCACACACAGGTCCCTGACACTAAAACCTTAATAACTTTTCCATTTTAACTCCTTTTTAATTGATTCTTTTTCTGAAATTCTTTATTTTTCATCTAGTTTATTTTAGTATTTATTTAAAAAATTTACCAAATAATTTTATGTAATATTGCAAGTTTATGTGTTTCTTTTATATTACTGAAAATAGGAAGTTGGAGGGAAAATGATTTTTTCCAAGACTTGTGGAATTGACCCAACTCTTCTATATACCCAAGGCAAGCATCTTGAACATTGGATATGATGATTGCATGGTTGTTTGCTTGTTAGTGAAATTTACATGAATATGGTTAATTTTGGAAACCATTCATATGGCAAGATTTGCATAGCTTCAAATTTGGTTCAGTAAAGTATGCCTTGTTGTGTTGTCATGTCATGTCTCCGTACGATAAGGTATGGTGCTTGTAATAATTAACTTGCAGGAACAGGAACACAATAAGTCACATAGTGGCATGACCGGAAGAAGGGTGATCACATTGGAACGTGGTTATGCCTTGATCTTTGTGCATGCCGGACCATGCTGGGGCTGTGGCCCTGTTTTGATACTGATCTTAAAGATAAGATTTATTGTGCTAACAAGTTGCAGGAAACATAAGCCTCCAGAGTCGACCATAGATCGAGTCTAGTTACCGTATCCCCAAACTTGTTTCGTGCTACCACATGTCCCTATATGGGAGGGTATGGTTTAGTAAGTTGTTAATCCCTTCCCTGCACACACCTATAGAGGGGCCAAGTAAATGGTACCATTGGCCCCTGGGTAAATCATGTCACTTGGTCGGGGAGCATGAATGGCCCAGGTGGAGCTGAATGTTCATGCTATTGGAGGTCGTTGAATGAGGCCTTCCCACTTAAAGTTTTGCTTTACCGATGCTTTGGGTGATTCCTGGCACGGAAGGTTAAAACTGGTGTGTTCAGTTTAGGTGTGTTGTAACCCAAAGATCATAATAGGAAATCCCTCGCTAGCACTCTGGTGTTGGCAACAGAAACCCTTTACATGTGGGTAAAGAGTGCAACCTCTGCAGAGTGTAAAACCTATTCGAACAGTCGTGTCCGCGGTTAAGGACTACAGTTTGGAAGGATCAAGTGTCAGTCTTAGTGTCGGTCTTCGGAGGAAATAACTAAATAAAGAATTGATCATGAATCACTTATACTTGATGATTATTATTATTATTGATGCTATTATGAATATTATTATTGATAATGTTATGGACTAACCCTTTCTCTTATATGTATTGTTTGAGTATCTCCTGGGAAGGTTCTACCTCCTGGATACTCTTTTACTGTGTGTTAATCATTCATTGTTCTTTCTTATTGAAATAAAGCCCTTTATGAGACATCGCGGAGACACCCGACTGTGGCATTTATTTTCAAGACCTTTCGAGGCGTCGCACAAACACCCAATTGGCATTTCTTTTCAAGACCTTTTGAGACGTAGCACAGACACCCGATTGGCATTTCATGTCAAGACCTTTCGAGGCGTCGCGAAGACACCCGACTGGCTTGCTTGTTATTTTCTTTTGGGATTTCTCGGGATGGTCCTACCTCCTGGAACCCACCTTGCCCTTGGTTTTATTTGGATTAAAGCCCTTTGTGTGACATCGTGAAGACACCCAACTGTGGCATTTTTTTTAGTTTTTCTCTTGGGATTTTTGGGACGGTTCTACCTCCTGAAACCCGGCTTATTCTTGTGTGGCAATATATTTATTTATACCTCGTTGATATTAGTTGGCTAACCCTTATTTTCTAGGCAGATATGATGTTCTTAAATGATCACATCTTACTATCTCGTTGTTTATATATATTTGGAATGCTTGATGTTATACTTTTGTCATTGGATTGATGATAGGAACATTCGAAGGAAGTAGTTGATCTTGTTTGAATTGCTTGTCATAATCCATGACTGAGATGAAGTTGGATTTCCATCACAAGTCTGAGATCACCTAAGATTTGGTTGTGATTGTGCTATTATGGGGAACAATTCTAGACTATGATTAAGACACGGAGTAGTAAACATCACAAACCTGGAATTTAAAGAAACTTACTAAAGATAAGTAGGTAACCTGCCAATAACTATGTGTCCTAGTTAAATTAACAGCATGCTTTGGTTGACTTTATGCCATGTCATAATACTGCTAATCTGCTTAAAAAATTATTGCATGCAGTATGCCAGCTTTCATTATATCGTTTGTCTATGATGTCTTGTGAGTACATTCAAAGTACTCACCTGGTTTGTTGATTGGCCAGATTCTGGAGATAAGGTGCCAGCATAGGAGCCTGGGATAGTGGTCATGTGAGCTAGGAGTTATCCCAGTCAGCCGTTCCCGTGGGAGTGGAGCCTCACCAGAGCCGAAGACCCGTGTATTGCTTCCGCCATCCGCTGCTAGAGACCCCGGTTGTAGACCTTCAGACCTATACAGTCTTGTAATTAAACCTTGTAATTGCTTGTTGATTTGTATCAAGGACGTGTCCACCAGTTTTAAAAGATCTTGGGGCTGGTGATGACACGAGGGGTATTCTGGAATTCTATTTCCGAGAGACGGCCCCGACAGTTGCCTCCCAACAAGCGCTTTTCTTTAATGCCTTTTAGCTAGGCATGATACTTTTATCATGTTTTCTCATCATTTCTCTCTTCAATGTAACAACTTGATTTTTTAGGGGAGTTCCCATAGCCTTTTTAATCATCACACTCCTAGGTATAAAATCAAGGACTCAAGTGTTATATACCGGCTCTTTCTTTATATTCCTAAGAATGGGGTGCTCACTTATCATTTTTAAATCCTCTTTTCCTTTTCTAGGTGAAACATCCAAGTTTGGTTGAGGAATTTTAGGCACATAGGTAAATTTCAGATTTTTATTCTTGGATGGTTCCCCTTTAGTTTTTATAGAAGCAAAAGTTGTTCCTAAAGCATCCATAACCTCTGCTAACTTATCTATCCTTGTGGGCTTTGCTCCATTCTAACAGTATTTTTTTTTCAAATCTCTCATCATTTTTAATGCATCCCCTACTGAAGACCTGTAACACCCTGGTTTTTGCTCCTTGTTTTTTTTTCCTTCGCGGGATCTGACTCCCGTCTTTTCTCGGTGTTATCGGATTTTCTCTCGCTCTTGGGTATATGAAGATGGTCATTTAGCCTTGTCTTTCCTACCCAACCAGAGATTCTCTCCAGGCCAACCTTGCTATCCCGGATTTATTCTCAGGATTTTGCCACCGAAATCCTACTCTCCGGTTTACCGGAAGGGAAACCCCAATTCCTTCCATTGCAAAGGAACCCCAATTTCCTTTAATCTTTTGCCTCCAAAATTTCTTCCAGTGATCATCCTATCTTTTTAAACCCTGGATATGCAAAAATATTGCCAAGTCATTTGCAATATTTTTCATTTAAAATTAATTCCTTTTTTTGCCAGTTAAAGGAATTAAATCTAGGAAAATATCTATCCATCTCCAAAGTTCATGAAAACTTGTGGATATATTCTTTGTGATTATACTGAGCTCCCATAAAATATTGGCAATAATTAAATAAGGGAAATTGCCTTTTCCTATTTAAAGTCAATATTGCAATTTGGGCACTTTCCAAAGGAGCTACTATTTTGGTGACCAGGAAAAATCCCAAATAATTTGTGGAGCTTCTCATATCCATGTCTTGACCATTTCCACCAAGATCCCAAGTTCCACATATCAAATTTTGAGAGCATCTTCCAATTCTTGTTTCTGGATTTATTTTGAGGTTGTGAAGCAACTATATTTTATATTGCTTCAAAAATTCTCAAATTAATCCAGGACCTAAAATTCCCTATATGATGTGAGCATGCAGAAATTCACATCATTTTATCTAGCCAATTTCTCCCAAAAATTCCATCTAGTTTCTGTCCAGATCCAAGCTCTGTGAATTCAGCTCATTCCACCAAGCCTTATGAGTGCAGCTTCAAGATTCAGTTTCTGGACCAGAAATTGCATTGCAAAGGAAGTATATGAAAATGAGGTCCAAATGCCTGCAAATTTTGCCAGAACCTAGTCCTTCCTACCACATTTCCCTGTGACACCTTTTCCAGCTCATTGGCACCTCTGTTTGACCACAGCTTCCTCCCCAAGTTTCTATCCAGAAACTGTTCTGGATCCTTTCGATCACTCTAGAGCCATCCTGGTCCATCCAGTGACCAACTTCATCTATTTGAGCAGTGAGGGATCTGTTTGACAAGGTTGGACAGGCAGGAGAGTGCCAGAGCTTGTAGTGCACGTGGTGACCGCGTGGACAGCAGGCAGAAACGGTGCTCTGCGGCACTGTTCTCGTCGTGCAGCTCACTCCGGCCAGCTCCGGCGTGTCCCGGCATGTCAAACAGCTCAGCGGCGTCCACGTACCCCTCTCCCGCACCTTGTCCCCTCTTCTCCCTTCTTCCCCACGCCACGGCAGCCGCCGCCATGGCACTGTCCTCCCCGTGATCTCCCTCTGTCGTCTCCCTCCCTTGGCTCTTTTTTCCTCGAGCCGTCCCTTCCCTCTGAGCATTGTCAGGTCGGCACCACACGTAGCTAGCCACCTCGCCGGAATGCCGCCAAGGCAGCGAGCTCTCGAAGCCTCGGTTGTCGTCGAGAAGCCTCGCCTCGGCCGGCTACAAAAGCCGTGGCTCGGAGCCCTCCCAGAGCACCCGCAGCGCACCACTGGCCTCCTCTCCCCTCCCAGCTCTCTCCCCGTCCTCCTGACCGAGCTACAGGAGCTCTCCTGCCCTCCAATGTCGCCATGGCCACCGCCGAGCCCGACTCAAATTTGCGAGCCCCGGCCCACCCCAGCTCCATTCGAGCCCACCACTGGCCTCCCCAGTCACCGGAGATGACCCGCGCCTCCCTGCCCAGCCGTTTTCCCCACCGGAGCCCCCTCCACCGGCCGGAGCCGCCGTCCTCGGCCGCGCCATGAAGTCCCACTTCCGGCTGTCCCCAGCCACGGCCGAACCCTCCTCTGGATGCGGCGCTCTCTGGCGACCGCGTCGGTGGCATCGCCCGCCCGAAAGGCTCGCCGGGGCGTCGCCGGCCACTGGAGCCCGATCTTCCTGTGGTGGCGTTGGGGAGAGGAGAAAGGAGGAAGAAGAAAGGAGGAGGAGAGAGAGAAGTCCGGTGGGCCCCGCCCGTAAGTGAGATAGCCGCCGGGCCCGCGCCAGTAAGTGGACACGCATTTCGTGGAAATGCACCTTCCTTTTAGGAAAGCGTATTTTTCTGGTGCTTCGGGTGAAAATGCGCTTTCCCTCGGTTGAAGGCGTATTTTCGAAAAGACGCTTTCTCTCTCTAGCCGGCTGCCGAAAAAGTTACTTAATGGACGTTCACCGGTTAGCGGCTGAAGTGGACACTATTTGTTCATTTCACCGTTTAACGAACGAACGCCCGTAACTTTTCGCTCGTGACTCCGATTGAGGTGAATCCAACGCCCACGTCTTCAGTTCGTCGAGCCCTTTCCGATGGTATCATTTTCATAATGTTTCCACACTGTGAAAATGACCATTTTGCCCTTGCCCTTCTATCAGCCCCTCCGAGAGAGAATCTTTTCTGGCAAACTTTCCGCGAGCTTCCCGCACTTTTCCCGAAGTATTCCTCGACCCCCAGGCAAGCCGACCATCTGGTATATGCCCTAAAGCATTGCTCTGTGTTATTCTTGCGTGTTTAAATTGATATGCTTATGCTTGTATGCGTAGTAGTGAGCTGTATGTCACGCTAATGAACCCTTGCCTGCCTTTCTTTGGTGACGGCACCACGCCTGTGTTCTGAGCTGCTTCCGGCCGTCCGGGGTGGATGCCAAATTTATGTTCTCTTTTCAACAACTTGCCGTGTTCTGAGCTGCTTTTCGGCCGTCTCGGACAGCTGTTGAATTTCTTTCTGTAGCGGTGACCCTATGCTCTGAGCTGTTTTTCGGCCGTCTTAGGGAACCGCTACACTCTTTTTATCAACACCGTATCATGCTCTGAGCTGCTTTCCAGCCGTCTTGAGACGGGGTTGAGTTATTCCAGTCCCGTCCCAGATCTGAGTTGTAAAGACCGTTCTGGTGGCTACTGGTTTATTTGCCGGTTTCATAAAAGGGTTCATATGGTCGTCACTTACAGCTAGAACTTGTAAGGTGATAACTTGCCTTTTAAATATTGTTTCGCTAATGACTCGTTGTGATATTGTATGGAGATAGGTTGTTATGTTTTCATAGCTATTACTATATGCATTAATACTGTTATTGCTATAATAAAGAATGTGACTTAATAATGACAACAACCTACTCCGTCGGCTGGATCGAGTCATAGTGTCACCTATCCGGACTCATCAATGCAACCACATTTGCCGGTATGGGACGGCCCTGACTTAGTCTATTGTCTTGCCTCTTGTCGGTATCACCAAATAGGGAGGATTATGCGTGCGTGCTGCCCTGATCAGGTAGACGATGATAATCCTGTGAGCCCAGTTTGGTTAAGTGCGCACGTCCTCGTTTGGGACAGTTTTGTTTGGCCAGGATGGTGGCAGGTGTCACGGGGTGACACAGGGGCCACCCAGGACATGACCCTGGGAGGGTATTATTGTCGGTGGTACCGTAAGAGTGCCGGGCAATAGACCGAGTTTTGTTGGAGCAGCACTGGTCCACCCGAATGGGAACATGTACTAAAGTACGAGGCCAGGCGCTCCATGGTGTGGGTAAAGTGCGCAACCTCTGCAGAGTATAAATCTATTCGAATAGCCGCGTCCTCGGACATGGACAGTTCTTGTAGGCCCCTATTTGGTCTGTGTCGAGTCTGGAGGAACAAACTATATAATGTTATTGTTAAGACTGAACCAGAGAATGGCAAGGTTTATCAGACTTACAGTACAGATGCATGGACATCAGAGGATGTCAGAGGTATGATTGCCAGCCATGTGATGGCTATGAGATGAGTGGTTGGATGACCGCAAAGTTTGGATCAGACTTGAATCATGAGAATACTCGGAGTATGAATTATTTACTTGATATGCTTTACCTTACTGTATTTACTCTAATAATTATCATGCTAGATAATCTTGCTATGACATAATAATTAATGCTGCTAGATGACTAATCTTGCTAGATAATTCTGCCATATCATGATAATTAATACTGTTAAGATAACAAATACATGCTTGAATGCCATGGATTGCATTGCTTGGTGTATATGTTGGTTTGGTTTGTGTTCGAGTACATGCAAAAGTACTCAGCGGGCTTCAATGTGGTCAGGTTCACCTAAGGATCCGACGTTCGCTAGTAAGGAGCCGGAGTGTTCGCGGGCTAGAAGAGTAACCCAGTCAGATCCCTATGGATTGGAGCCGCACCAGGACCATGCTGCCTTAGATAGAGCTTTTCCGCTGCCATTCCCCTTGTATATATCATGTAAGACTCACATATCCATTAATAGAAATGTCTGTGTTCATGATACTTGTTGTAAAAGCACATGCCAGAGTGATTCTCCTGGGATGGTGTGTGCGGCGACCGTCTGGCTACAGTGGTATTCAGGCGGGGCGCCACAACGGATGGTATCAGAGCCAGGCTGACCGTAGGTTACCCTAGCCAGACTTCATTGCCTTTTTGATTAGTAGAAAGCCCCGATGGATTTCAGCCATCCTTGCCAGAATGGCACAGCTACTATTCATCATAAGGCAACCCCATAGGTTTTTGGCTCCATCAGACCCCAACTCTCGTGGCCCTTGCCTCTGGTGTGAAAAGTCCGCACCAGGCATCGACCCGTGAGCCCTGAACCCTAGGTAAACCAGATATCCTCACCTTGCTTGCTAACCATGGCATTTCTCTCCTCAAATCCAGTTTCCTTTGGGAAACGCCTATAAATTCCATCTCTTCCCGACAACCCTAGGAACGATGACTAAGCCACTTTGGCTATGGTCGTGCATCGAGTTTGATGTTCCCTAAGGAAGTAGTAGGAGCTTGACACCAACTGCTACCAGGAGCATTGTGTGGTTTTGCTGCTAAATCCTTAGAGGTACATCGAGTGCGCTATACTAGTTATACTAGTGAATCTTCGGCCACATGTGTAAGGTCCGCAAAAATTTGAGCTTTATTGGCTTTTTAGTTTTTCGCGGTTCTTGCTTCTTTTGTCGCTTCCGTTCTCTTGCTCCGACTGGATCCATCAGCAAGTGGCGACAAGAAGACCAACATACAACTTGGATAATACCCAATAGTCCAAATTCAGTAAGAGTCAAGCCAAGTCAACTGCCTGATATTCAGAACAGCAACCCCAGAGCTACCAAGTGAAGAATGGATCAGAGGCAGAATTTGCATGCAACCGACAAGGCCAGAATAAAACGAGGAAGTTTGCCTCAGAACATATCACATCTGAGAAGAAGTCATATGAGTTGTCAGCAATGGACATCAGAAGGGACAAATTATTCCATCCTCGGTACAAGGATTATTTTGGTCAGTGGAGTGAACCTTGAGTTTTTCCCATTGGACTCAAGCATCATTTATCACCCACCGAAGACATATTACAAGAATGTGAAAGTGCCGAGAGCAACAACGACACTCAGGTATGTGGATACAAATTTCAAAGCACATTCTGGAATTTACCGGTGCATGTATAAAATGTTGGGCATGGTGAACAAGGTTTGCGAGAAATATGGATAAGTTCACAACTGCCCAGAATCAATGAGAATTTCACCCACCTGGAAGCTCAGCTGAACCAAAAGGAATTATCCGACAACTGCTCACTACTGGCAACACTTGGTTTGAACACAAGGGGTATTTTGAATTAATTGTCAACATGAAGTCTGCATCAGTTGTGCAACCTCTACAGCAACAATGATCGGACCAGCAGAAGGACAAGCGGTGTGCATAACCAATGGAATATCTTCAAACAGGGAATGGCCTACACCAAGTTTTGGCTCCACTATGGGTAAATTTCGGATACTTCGGAAGGAAGCCAGAACCGGCCACAGGTCCGACTGCATATCCTAGTGCAAGGCTTTTGGCACAAGGAACCCAGTCTTCCTCTGCAAGCTATCGGGAGGAGTTTAAGACGCAAGATTCCCAATCTTCCTTGCGACGCCACTAGGGAAAAAAATCTTTTGGGGTACAGCACTCACATTTTCCTCAGTCCGCTACCGCGGAAAGCTTCCAGCATAAGGCACCTGACCTTCCGCGGTAAGCCACATGAGGGAAAGCTTCTGAGGTACGACACCCAGCCTTCTTTGGCACACTACCCTGGTAGAAGCTTCGAGCATAAGGAATTCAGCCTTCTTCAGCACGCCATCATGGCCACAACAATCGTGTCAGAAGCACGAACTAGTCTGGACACACATCCACCTCAGAACTCAGTGGTTATGAAAGGATTTACCCTACCCCTGCATATGTTGTGAGCATGCAGTCCAGGGGATCAGTTCATGCGAGCCACTCGTACACGGGAATGACTGTGCCCAAGAGAAACGCCGGCCCCATACTTCAAAGAAGGATGTGAACACAACAATCCCTATGAGATATGCAAGAGTAAATTGTGAATACAAGCCCAACAAGCTGGGATATGACCAAGGAGCCATGATGGTGGGTCATGACAAGTTCCCCAAAAGGAACCCCCAAGAACAAGGAAGTCTTGAATAAACAATCTCCGCGACGGTCAATAAAGTAAAACTCCACAGACAAGGTGATATTGCCAATTCTGGTCAGACTCTTGCATATGCGGCCACAACAATGCAGCTAGCATGTCATACTCATCATAAATGTGGGCCATCAACCAAGATCAGAGGTTATGCTCCGAAGGATACACCGGATGATAGCCATACTATGTCAGCTCAGTGGTCATAGCAAGGACCACAGAGGCTATATATGGCAGAGCCACCTCAGAGATTACCATCTATGATTACTTTGTGATCATGCCCGACATTTCAGTTGGGAACCTCCTGAGAACGAAGTCTGAATGCAAGAGACAGGAGGAAACACCTCGTACGGAACCCAGAGCCAGACTGAGTATTCTGACAAGGCAAAAAGAGAGCCACTCCTAGCCACTCCAGGCCATACGAGCACGTGAGTCCGGTACCCAGAAAGAATGTCTCGCCCTTGGCAGTCAGTGTACGAAGTATCGCAATAAAACCCGAAGCAGCTAGTCCCAGGCCATGGAAACTAGATTATTTGTCGATACCTGGAGCTACCCACCAACCCCAGCCAACAAACTACCAGCACAAAGGGTTTGCCTGACAGGAAAGAGAAGGATTCAAAGTAGCCATTTGAAAAAAACAACACCCGAGCCGTCAGAAGAGGCAGTTAAAAGGCCAGTGAACCGACGAAGACAAGACAGCTGATGGATCCCAGTCACACACAGGTAAGTAACACCCTGGTTTTTCTTAAGGGGGGTAGGTTTGTAACACCCTGGTTTTTGCTCCTTGTTTTTTTTCCTTCGCGGGATCTGACTCCCGTCTTTTCTCGGTGTTATCGGATTTTCTCTCGCTCTTGGGTATATGAAGATGGTCATTTAGCCTTGCCTTTCCTACCCAACCAGAGATTTTCTCCAGGCCAACCTTGCTATCCCGGATTTATTCTCAGGATTTTGCTACCGAAACCCTACTCTCCGGTTTACCGGAAGGGAAACCCCAATTCCTTCCGTTGCAAAGGAACCCCAATTTCCTTTAATCTTTTGCCTCCCAAATTTCTTCCAGTGATCATCCTATCTTTTTAAACCCTGGATATGCAAAAATATTGCCAAGTCATTTGCAATATTTTTCATTTAAAATTAATTCCTTTTTCTGCCAGTTAAAGGAATTAAATCCAGGAAAATATCTATCCATCTCCAAAGTTCATGAAAACTTGTGGATATATTCTTTGTGATTATATTGAGCTTCCATAAAAATATTGGCAATAATTAAATAAGGGAAATTGCCTTTTCCTATTTAAAGTCAATATTGCAATTTGGGCACTTTCCAAAGGAGCTACTATTTTGGTGGCCAGGAAAAATCCCAAATAATTCGTGGAGCTTCTCATATCCATGTCTTCACCATTTCCACCAAGATCCCAAGGTCCACATATCAAATTTTGAGAGCATCTTCCAATTCTTGTTTCTGGATTTATTTTGAGGTTGTGAAGCAACTATATTTTCTATTGCTTCCAAAATTCTCAAATTAATCCAGGACCTCAAATTCCCTATATGATGTGAGCATGCAAAAATTCACATCATTTTATTTAGCCAATTTCTCCCAAAAATTCCATCTAGTTTCTGTCCAGATCCAAGCTCTGTGAAGGAAGTACCATTTTGGCATTTCTAAATGAGCTGAAATTTTTCCAGTACCTTCATATCTCCAAATCATCACCGTACACCAAAATTCAGCTCATTCCACCAAGCCTTATGAGTGCAGCTTCAAGATTCAGTTTCTGGACCAGAAATTGCATTGCAAAGGAAGTATATACAAATGAGGTCCAAATGCCTTCAAATTTTGCCAGAACCTAGTCCTTCCTACCACATTTCCCTGTGACACCTTTTCCAGCTCATTGGCACCTCTGTTTGACCACAGCTTCCTCCCCAAGTTTCTATCCAGAAACTGTTCTGGATCCTTTCGATCACTCTAGAGCCATCCTGGTCCATCCAGTGACCAACCTCATCTATTTGAGCAGTGAGGGATCTGTTTGACAAGGTTGGACAGGCAGGAGAGTGCCAGAGCTTGTAGTGCACGTGGTGACCGCGTGGACAGCAGGCAGAAACGGTGCCCTGCGGCACTGTTCTCGTCGTGCAGCTCACTCCGGCCAGCTCCGGCGTGTCCCGGCATGTCAAACGGCTCCGCGGCGTCCACGTACCCCTCTCCCGCACCTTCTCCCCTCTTCTCCTTTCTTCCCCATGCCACGGCAGCCACCGCCATGGCACTGCCCTCCCCGTGATCTCCCTCTGTCATCTCCCTCCCTTGGCTCCTTCTTCCTCGAGCCGTCCCTTCCCTCTGAGCATCGTCAGGTCGGCACCACTCGTAGCTTGCCACCTCGCCGGAATGCCGCCAAGGCAGCGAGCTCCCGAAGCCTCGGTTGTCGCCGAAGCCTCGCCTCGGCCGGCTATAAAAGCCGTGGCTCGGAGCCCTCCCAGAGCACCCGCAGCGCACCACTGGCCTCCTCTCCCCTCCCATCTCTCTCCCCGTCCTCCTGACCGAGCTACTGGAGCTCTCCTGCCCTCCAATGTCGCCATGGCCGCCGCCGAGCCCGACTCAAATTCGCGAGCCCCGGCAAACCCCATCTCCATTCGAGCCCACCACTGGCCTCCCCAGTCGCCAGAGATCACCCCCGCCTCCCTGCCCAGCCGTTTTCCCCACCGGAGCCCCCTCCACCGGCCGAAGCCGCCGTCCTCGGCCGCGCCATGAAGTCCCACTTCCGGCTGTCCCCAGCCACGGCCGAACCCTCCTCTGGATGCGGCGCTCTCTGGCGACCGCGTCGGTGGCATCGCCCGCCCGAAAGGCTCGCCGGGGCATCACCGGCCACCGGAGCCCGATCTCCCTGTGGCGGCGTCGGGGAGAGGAGAAAGGAGGAAGAAGAAAGGAGGAGAGAGAGAAGTCCGGTGGGCCCCGCCCGTAAGTGAGATAGCCGTCGGGCTCGCGCCAGTAAGTGGACACGCATTTCGTGGAAATGCGCCTTCCTTTTAGGAAAGCGTATTTTTCTGGTGCTTCGGGTGAAAATGCGCTTTCCCTCGGCTGAAGGCGTATTTTCGAAAAGACGCTTTCTCTCTCCAGCCGGCTACCGAAAAAGTTACTTAATGGACGTTATTTGTTCATTTCACCGTTTAGCGGCTGAAGTGGACACTATTTGTTCATTTCACCGTTTAACGAACGAACGCCCGTAACTTATCGCTCGTGACTCCGATTGAGGTGAATCCAATGCCCAAGTCTTCAGTTCGTCGAGCCCTTTCCGATGGTATCATTTTTATAATGTTTCCACATTGTGAAAATGACCATTTTGCCCTTGCCCTTCTATCAGCCCTCCGAGGGAGAATCTTTTCCGGCGAACTTTCCGCGAGCTTCCCGCACTTTTCCCGGAGTATTCCTTGACCCCCGGGCAAGCCGACCATCTGATATATGCCCTAAAGTATTGCTCTGTGTTATTCTTGTGTGTTTAAATTGATATGCTTATGCTTGTATGCGTAGTAGTGAGCTGTATGTGACGCTAATGAACCCTTGCCTGCCTTTCTTTGGTGACGGCACCACGCCTGTGTTCTGAGCTGCTTCCGGCCGTCCGGGGTGGATGCCGATTTTATGTTCTCTTTTCAACAACTTGCCGTGTTCTGAGCTGCTTTTCGGCCGTCTCGGACAGCTGTTGAATTTCTTTCTGTAGCGGTGACCCTATGCTCTGAGCTGTTTTTCGGCCGTCTTAGGGAACCGCTACACACTTTTTATCAACACCGTCTCATGCTCTGAGCTGCTTTTCAGCCGTCTTGGGCCGGGGTTGAGTTATTCCAGTCCCGTCCCAGATCTGAGTTGTAAAGACCGTTCTGGTGGCTACTGGTTTATTTGCCGGTTTCATACAAGGGTTCAGATGGTCGTCACTTACAGCTAGAACTTGTAAGGTGATAACTTGCCTTTTAAATATTGTTTCGCTAATGACTCGTTGTGATATTGTATGGAGATAGGTTGTTATGTTTTCATAGTTGTTACTATATGCATTAATACTGTTATTGCTATAATAAAGAATGTGACTTAATAATGACAACAACCTCCTCCGTCGGCTGGATCGAGTCATAGTGTCACCTATCCGGACTCATCAGTGCAACCACATTTGCCGGTATGGGACGGCCCTGACTTAGTCTATTGTCTTGCCTCTTGTCGGTATCACCAAATAGGGAGGATTATGCATGCGTGCTGCCCTGATCAGGTAGACGACGATAATCCTGTGAGCCCAGTTTGGTTAAGTGCGCACGTCCCCGTTTGGGACAGCTTTGTTTGGCCATGACGGTGGCAGGTGTCACGGGGTGACACAGGGGCCACCCAGGACATAACCCTGGGAGGGTATGATTGTCGGTGGGACCGTAAGAGTGTCGGGCAATAGACCGAGTTTTGTTGGAGCAGCACTGGTCCACCCGAATGGGAACATGTACTAAAGTACGAGGCCAAGCGCTCCATGGTGTGCGTAAAGTGCGCAACCTTTGCAGAGTGTAAATCTATTCGAATAGCCGCGTCATCGGTCATGGACAGTTCATGTAGGCCCCTATTTGGTCTGTGTCGAGTCTGGAGGAACAAACTATATAATGTTATTGTTAAGACTGAACCAGAGAATGGCAAGGTTTATCAGACTTACAGTACAGATGCATGGACATCAGAGGATGTCAGAGGTCTGATTGCCAGCCATGTGATGGCTATGAGATGAGCGGTTGGATGACCGCAAAGTTTGGATCAGACTTGAATCATGAGAATACTCGGAGTATGAATTATTTACTTGATATGCTTTACCTTACTGTATTTACTCTAATAATTATCCTGCTAGATAATCTTGCTATGACATAATAATTAATGCTGCTAGATGACTAATCTTGCTAGATAATTCTGCCATATCATGATAGTTAATACTATTAAGATAACAAATACATGCTTGAATGCCATGGATTGCATTGCTTGGTGTATATGTTGGTTTGGTTTGCTTGCGAGTACATTCAAAAGTACTCAGCGGCCTTCAATGTGGCCAGGTTCACCTAAGGATCCGACGTTCGCTAGCAAGGAGCCGGAGTGTTCGCGGGCTAGAAGCGTAACCCAGTCAGATCCCTATGGATTGGAGCCGCACCAGGACCATGCTACCTTAGATAGAGCTTTTCCGCTGCCATTGCCCTTGTATATATCATGTAAGACTCACATATCCATTAATAGAAATGTCTGTGTTCATGATACTTGTTGTAAAAGCACATGCCAGAGTGATTCTCCTGGGCTGGTGTGTGCGGCGACCGTCTGGCTACAGTGGTATTCAGGCGGGGCGCCACAATACCCTAGCTTAGTAAAGTGATTATGCATCTTTTTATCAATTTCCTCTAACTTTTGCATACTTGGCATATTATTTTCTATTATATCCAATCTCTGCATAAGATGTTCCAAAGTTATTTCAGTTTCATTAACCCTGATTGGTGGGGCTCCAACTAAATTTTCTATAGCATTAAAGCATCTAAGGTGTGACTCCCGAAGAAATTGCCTCCTGTTATAGTGTCTAGGACAAACCTATACCAAGTAGTGATACCAACATAAAATTTTCTAAGGAGTACCGTGGTAGATTGCTTACGAGTAGACCTCATTTGAGCATCCCTTATTCTATACCAAGCATCTTTTAAACTCTCTCCACCTCTTTGTTTAAAGTTAAGCAATTCTAACTCGGGTGAAGTACTGGAAAGTGAAAAACTAGCCATGATAACAAGATAAACAAAAGTGTGTAGGTGCTGTTTTTTAATTGTTTTGTGGTTTTTGAATTTTTCTAACAAGAAAATAAGCAAACAAACGGTAAATAAAAAGTAACTAGGCAAGATAGATAACAAGAAAGCAAAGAGGTAATGTGTAGGACCTATACTTGTTGAAAGAAATTCCCCCAGCAACGGCGCCAGAAATCTTGCTTGCTCTCTCGGAAGAGTGGTTGGGTATCCCCCCAAGTGTAAGGGTGATGTAACCTAGCAATAAGTATTTCCCTCGATTGAGAACCAAGGTTTATCGAACCAGTAGGAATTTCTTCTGCAGCAACTAATCCTCGGTACATGCACACCAAATACAAAACAGACTTGCCCCCAACACTTCAAGAAGGTTGCCAAGCTTCTTATCCTACTAGTTACAAGGGTAAATTGTATGGTATGGTAGGAATTGATAGATAGATAAAACAATAAAAAGAGTATAGCAAAGAAAGTAAATAATAACGTTGATTGCAATTAAAGGAAAATAGACCCGAGGCCATAGCATCACTAGAGGCATCTCTCCAAGCAAGATAAATGTGTTGTGGTGAACAAATTACAGTTGGGCAGCGATTAAATTGCAATATTTATATTTATGACTATGATCATTCATGGCATAATCTTGCATAGGCATTACGCCCGTGATATTTAGACCGTTATCCAACTGCATCTACAACTAATACTCCACCCAAAGACCGCTATCCAGCATGCATCTCGAGGTATTAAGTTCATAACAAATAGAGCATTGCAATAAGCAAGATGACATAATGTAGACAGTAAAACTATCATCTAAGTGTGATAAAGAAATCGTCATTTTATCCTTAGTAGCAACAATACAATACGTGCTCGTTCCCTTTCTGTCACTGGGGTGGATCACCGCAAGATTGAACCCACTACCATACACAACTCCCTCTGAAGAACTACTCATCAAACTTGGCCAAAGAAGACAAATAGATCGGAGAGCATTATGACTACTTAATTATGCAGCAAAGTAACCATAAGAAATTCAATATAATTCAATAAACAATCTGATCATAAAGTGACAATTCATCATATCCCAACAAACACAACACCGATTACATCATATGGATCCCGATCATGTGAGGCAGCTCACGGGAACTTTGTATTGAATCACAAGGGAGAGAGGATGCCATCTAGCTATTGCCATGGACCCAAGGTCCTAAGGAAACTACTTCACACATGGTCATGGTGGCAGCAAGGTTAATGAAGATGGCTCCAGGGATGGATTCCCCCTCCGACAGCACGCCGAAACAGGCCTCCAGATTGGATCTCCCCGGAACAGGAACTTGCGGCAGCGGAAAAAAATCGAAAAATATGGTGTCGAGGGTTTCTGGAATGGGACATTTACATTTGTGCCCCTAACTAGAACCCACTACTAAGATTTGCCCCTAATTTTCAGGTATGCTCAAATTTGCCCCTCTGCCGTCAAGTCACCTTATAGAAATGCCCTTCCGTGCCGTTACCGTCTGGTCAAAGGGCTTTGACCGCCTGGTGAACAATAACTCGGTGAACAGTAAATTCAAAAAAATTGCAAAAAAAATCAAAAAATTCTGAAATTTTGTGGGATCGAAGATACTTAGGTGCGCAAGGTGCGTGCAAATTTTCGTGTTGTTTGGACATTCCAAGAGCTCGTGGCAAGGGAAAACAATAAATCTGTACGCCTGTGAACAGTAAATTCGAAAGAAAAAAATAGCAACAAAATTCAGAAAAATATGAAATTTTTTGGCATCCAAGATGCTCGGGTGCGTAAGGTGCGTGCAAATTTTTGTTGTGTTTGGACATTGTAGGAGCTCGTGGAGAAAAAAACAAAATTTGGCTCGGAAAAACACTTTGAAAAAATGCACTATTTTGTTTTTTTGCTAGAGCTCCTCGCATGTCATTTGATCACAAAAACTTGCAAGCACCTTGCGCACCCAAGCCTCTTTGATGCCAAAAAAATTCATATTTTTTTGAATTTTCTTACTAATTTTTTCAAATTTACTGTTCACAGGCGTATAGATTTACTGTTTTTCCTTTGCCACGAGCTACTGAAATGTCCAAACAGCACGGAAATTTGCAAGCACCTTGCACGCCTGAGTATCTTCAATCCCACGAAATTTCAGATTTTTTTGATTTTTTTTGCTATTTTTTTTGAATTTACTGTTCATCGAGTTACTGTTCACCAGGACGGTCAACGCCCTTTGACCGGACGGTAACGGCATGGAAGGGCATTTATATAAGGTGACTTGACGGCAGAGGGGCAAATTTGAGCATACCTGAAAATTAGGGGCAAATCTGAGTAGTGGGTTCCAGTTAGGGGCACAAATGTAAATGTCCCTTCTGGAATTATGGGATTTTATAGGCAAAAATGGGCAAAAGGCGGTGCCCGGGGGCTCCAAACGGCCCTACCAAGCGCCCCCAGGCCGCGTGGGTTGGCCGTCTGGGGGCCCTAGGTGGCCCCCCGGCTCCCTCCCGTGCTCTCTGGAACCTTCTCCTTCCAAAAAATGTCAAAAATCCCCACGATATTTTGTGGTCTAGAGATATCGATTTTCTGTAAAACCAAAAACATGCAGAAAATAGCAACTGGCTCTAGGCACTGAATTAATAGGTTAGTCCAGAAAAATAATATAAATTGCTATAAAAAGTATCTAAAATTGGTATTATAATAGCATGAAACAATCAAAAATTATAGATACGTTTGAGACGTATCAGTCCACAACGGCTTTGCGGAGCTGCAGAATCTTCTCATCATGCTTCTTGCAGAGCTCAGCCCGACGCTGGAGGTCTTCTTCGAGGGTTCCGACCTGGTTGCGCAGTTGGCCCTGCTCGTCGTTGCTCTGGTCGAGCTTGCCTTGCAGAGATTCGCAGGCCTCCCGCTCCACCTGCATGCTAGCCTCCAGGCTATGCTTTGCCTCTATAAGGCCGGCAAGCTCATTCTTCGCGGGCCGCACAGTGTCTTAGGCCTTATCGCGCGCTTGGCTCGCCTCGTCCAGCTTGCGCCTAAGCTTCACGGCCTCAGGAAGAGAGGGCTACAAGTCAGAGGTAGCACTGTACAAACAGAAGCAGAGCACATAGCAAGGCAGGCTACTCACCAATGGCGCCGTCACGAAGGTGCTCCAGGTCCTTGTTTGCCTCCCGCCGCGCCTCAAGCTCCTTTTGTAGGCGGGCGACCTCTGCGTCCAGCTCATGGTTCCGCTGAGTGATGCTCTGAAAAAGACAGGGGATTTAGTTCACCGCCCCGTAGGCTGCAAGAGCAGAGGCAAACTTCACAAGAAACTAAGCCCGGTTCCATCCTGGAACCGCACTTAGTCCAGGGGCCAACTACTACCTCAAGAACAAGACAATAAAGGCAGGAACTTACCGAGAAGCTGGGCTCCGCGGCGAGGCCAACTTTCCGGATGACGGAGCAAAAGTTCTTCATCTCCTCCCTGGCACCATCAATCCTGACCTTGAGCTCTTCTGGGACATCGGGCCCCAGCTCTCTAGCCTTCGGGAAGAAGGAGGGCAGCCCTGCAACCATGGGGTTCGGCTCCATCCTCTTCCTCTTACGCTGCCCGGCATCGGAACCACCGGCCTCAGATTTAGAGGCAGGCTTCGCGAGCTTGGATGGCACCACCGGGGCTGACATGGGCGGGGAGCCATGCAAATGTGCGGGGGTCAATAGGAAGTTCTCTTAAACCACTATGGAATGACAAGTTAAAGATGGCGGAGGGGGCTTACGGGCTCTTCCTGAGGATGTTTCGCTTCCTCGTCGTCCTCGATGCCACGACTGGGATGACGAGCCCCGAAGATGATCATGAGCCCCCGATTGGCTCATAGATCTTTGCTACCTCCACCCACGGCTCCTTGGCCCCGAGCTCGCTGGAGGGGGCCTCCTCATCGCGGCCTCTCTTCAGCCATCGCAGTCAAGGTCACGCCACCGTGGCCTCGTCCTCTCCAAACCCCCCCTGTTCAGAGGCCTCGCCGTTATCATCCCCATCATCGTCATTGCCGTCTCCCTCCTGCGTGGAGGTCGCGGTGGCCTCGCCTTCCTCCTCCTCAGGAGATGCAGTAGTTTCATCCTCATCTTCGGAAGCCGCGGCCTCCAGCTCTTCCTCCGTGGGAACTACGGCGGCCTTCCCCTTCTTCTTGGCGGAGGCCCTATTGGTCACGGCGGTCTCCACCAGCACCGGCTCCATGAGCTTGACCAACACTGGGTCCAGGTCCTGGCTCAGTAGTGGGGGCTCCAACATGTAGGCCGCGAACCCCTGCAAGCAAAAAGGAGGTCAGAAGACAAAAGCAAAAATTCAGTACAGAAACAAGATAATCGAGAATGACTTACATCACTCGGCGGGTTCTCAGCATGGAAGGGCTCCACGACGACCTCCATGGGGACCTTGTCTGGCTCCAGGCCGGTCAGAGAGCTGATGCGGCACCGGATCTCGACTGGCCCGAGATCATTCCTCGCTACTCGCGTCGGGTCCTCCGGCCCCGTGTACACATTGGGGTCTCCCGAGCCGCAGGCGGGAGGATGCGGCGCTCCACCCCAAGTCCTGAGAATGTGATCTCCTTTTAGCCCACCAGCTTTTAGGTGAGTTGTGGCGTCAGCGAGCTCCTGAGCACCCTTGGACAAGTGATCGAGGGGAGCCTAGGACCCCACATTCTTCGGGGCTCATTGGCAAAGGCCGGCATGTTGTCCCCAAGGCCGGAGGTGTAGAACCAGAATCTGTGCCATTCCCGCACCAACTTCGGGGAGGCATCTGGGAAAAATTTCGTCAGAGGCTGGAGCTACAAGCTCGCTCCTCCGAGGTTGCAGAGGGCTTCTTCGTTCATCTGCACTCGCACCCAAAAGAAATAACGGAACAACTCGAAGTGGGAAGCTGTCCCGAGAAAGCACTCGCAAAACGTGATGAAGTTCACGTTGTGAAGAATTCCGTTCGGCGTCTGATGATCTAGCTGGCAGCCGAAGAAGAATAAGAGCCCGTGCATGAACCTGTGCAGTGATGTCTACTACGCAACTTTTCTTCTTGTAGACTCTGTTGGGCCTCCAAGCGCAGAGTTTTGTAGGACAGCAGCAAATTTCCCTCAAGTGGATGACCTAAGGTTTATCAATCCGTGGGAGGTGTAGGATGAAGATGGTCTCTCTCAAACAACCCTGCAATCAAATACAAGAAATCTCTTGTGTCCCCCAACACACCCAATACAATGGCAAATTGTATAGGTGCACTAGTTCGGCGAAGAGATGGTGATACAAGTGTAGTATGGATAGTAGATATAGGTTTTTGTAATCTGAAATAATAAAAACAGCAAGGTAGCAAGTAACAAAAGTGAGCACAAACGGTATTTCAATGCTTGGAAACAAGGCCTAGGGTTCATACTTTCACTAGTGCAATCTCTCAACAGTGCTAACATAATTGAATCATATAACAATCCCTCACATGTGATAAAAAATCACTCCAAAGTTCTTATCAATAGCGGAGAACATAAGATGAAATTGTTGTAGGTAGCAAACCACCTCAAAGTTATCTTTCCGATCAATATAATGAGTCATCCTTATAGGTGTCACAAACAGCCCTAGAGTTCGTACAAGAATAACACCATATGTGAAAGAACATGTGGTGCCCCCATGTTTGGTTTTGGTAATTGATGACAATCTCTATGGACTAATGGTTGCCATGAGTTATATTGAAGGGTTTGTCCATAGGCATTTCTTGAAGTCCATTTGTTGGTTTCAAGAAGAATATGTGTTGACCAAGGTGTTATTCATGGAGTTATCCAAAGATTGGTCATGTAAGAGATGAGCCTATTGCAAGCATGTCTTGAAGAAGAAGATTGTGTGGACATTCATGTTTACCTACAAGACATCATCTTAATGAAGAGAGTTGGAAAGATTCAAGGTTGATCAAGACTAAGTACAAAGAGTGATTCAAGTTGATCAACACACAAAGCGTAGAAGATGTACCAGGTGGGATCAAGTGATCTCATGGTATGGTAAGCATTGTCCATTGCGCTTTGTGTACTAACCCATTGTCTACGTAAGTGTTCATTGTGGGGCTAGGTTTGTTTCCATGGGCATGCATCAAAAGGAAGGTCTCATATGTTCCATGGAGAATGACGTCAAGTGGTGATCGTCATCAAGGTTGCGGTGTGCAAGTTCAAGTGGAGCATCACGAAGAGATCATGCTTGAAGCTTGCCGTCCATTGTGGTGACAATGGACTTGTGAAGATGTGCCGAAGAGTGGCTCACCCATAGTGGAGTATGGGGGAGCAATCAACTAGTCTTCATCGAGCCAACACAATCAAGAAAGGTGGTCCAACTTCAGGAGGTCAAGATCGTCATCATCTAGCTCAAGTGGACTATGCGCAAGGCAAAGGTTTGCCCTTGATAGGTTTTCTATTTTACCGGTCTCATGGTGGTAGTTGGGAGACCGGGTTATAGGATCGATAGCCGTACTATCAAGGGGGGCTCTCGGATGAGTAGCTTAATCGTATCTTTCGTAGAGAGCTCAAACCATTGCATTCTTGCATCATGTTTCTTGGTTCTTGTTTGGCCTTTTTTCTTTGGGAGTCTTTGATCTTTTTGCCACCTTCATGACAAGCTCAAGTTCATCGAGAACGGATTTCGTTTACTTCTTCATGTATGTTCTCGATGTTGGGGTTTATGCCGGATCTTCACTGATAGAGGTTTCACATCTCTATATCATAGGCATATCTCTACTGCCACTTCTTACTATGTTTGTCTCCGCGTGCCTCGGTTATCTCTTACCCGAGCCCGCAGTCACCGGTAGTAAATATATATGAGCTAGTTCAAATCTATTATAAAATTATTTGAACTAGGATTACGTACTTGTTCAAATGGACAAAAAAATCTATGTGCACCCAGTTGTGGACCATTAGTAAGTTAATTGTAGTGATCCACATTTGTTCTAGATGAATAAAGAATGCCCAGTAAATTGTCCCTGTGATGCGCCCACTAACTAGAGAAGCAAAAATATCTCCTTGATCAATCTTGAAGAAGTGGAAATCATAGGCTTTGAAGGGGAGGATCACAAATTTGATTTCTTGAAAGTGATATTCAGATGCGCACCAACGCTTAAGAGAATGTTTGTGCGAATATCAGATGAGGTCAGAACAAGTACGGATCACGGTCGGTGTTCAAAAATATATGACATCTTCAAGGCATATCCTTTTGTAGAATGCAATGCTGATCTTTGTTCTGGTAAGAAGGTTCTGCATGAATGATTAGAATGCTCCTAGAGGGAACTATTATTGATTAAAACGCCACTAGATGGAACTATTATTTTTTTATCTTTGCACACCTCATCAAAAAGCCTATACTCATGGTTTAACATTGTTCACCTAGTGCATATATTCTGTTCTGAAACCTTGACAGTTCTGTTATGTCAGTGTCTTTTCACGTTCTGCAAATTACTTCTGGTAAGAAGGTTCAGCTGTGAAAACATTCGAGTACTCATAACCGAATCCTTGTGGAGAACGTGAAAACCTCTATATTTACACCTGATCAACTTGCTCATAAATGAGTTTATTATTTTCAATGTTGAATTTGTTTTAAAAAAATGTGAAATAAATTATCTTGTGAACCTTCAACATGTCGTGCATAGTGGCATATATCCATTTGCATGCTCCGTGCAACAACAAAAAATGTGGTACACTTAAGCTGTTGGATAGTATTTGTCGTCATCTATCCAACAAGCTTGAGTTTCCTTAATTCGGAGCTCATTTGCAGATGTTATCGCAGTTCTGGTTTTTCCTTCTCTGGCGGTTGTACCGCTAGTGTATGCGGTTGTACCGGCCGACCAGTACTTCCGGGACAACCACCACCCTTGGGTTGCAGTCTCCAGGTGTCTGCCAAGCGGTTGTACCGCTGCCTCCGGGCGGTTGTACCGCCTGGTGCTTGGCGAATGCCATGACTGCTACTCGGCGGTTGTACCAGCCAAGTAACGCTTCAACCACCGCTAAGGGGTGACTCCCGTCTGATGTGGAGCGGTTGCTGGGCGGTGGTGAACCTGTAGTTCGCGGATGGCTTCGGCGTACCGGTACTACCGGTGACTGGAGCGGTTGTACCGCTCCAGACTTAGCCACCACAAGTACTTGGTCCTGACGGTTGTACCGGTCCTAGTACCGCTCCAACTACCGGTCAGGGGTGATTCCCTACTGTTTTTGGCGCGGTAGTAGGGCGGTGGTAGCCCGGTAGTTCCCAGATGGTTTCAGCCGACCGGTACTACCGGTGCAGCCTCCGGTTCTACCGCCTAGTACTCTGCTTCAGGGGAACCCGCAAAAAGCGGTTGTACCGGTCCTTGGACCGGTTGTACCGCTCCTATGTTATTCTGCAACATAACGGGCAGATTCGCGGGGTCCTATAAAAGGGGGTCTTCTTCGCCAATGGACCTACTCTTTTGAGCTCGTGTTTTCCCCCCATTGTTGACCTTCTTCAAGCTTGCAATCTCTCAATCCCTCCAATGATTCTTGCTAGTTCTTGAGGGAAAAGAGAGAGGAGATCTAGATCTCTGTTTCCACCAATCACTTTCTCCTCTATGTGAGGGGAACCCCCTTGGATCTAGATCTTGGAGTTCTTGGTGTTCTCCTTGTTCTTCCTCTCATATTCCTCCATAGCTTTTTGTTCTTTGGTGGGATTTGGGAGTGAGGGACTTAACCACTTCGTGTGTTCTTCCCATTGCATTAGTTGCATAGGTTTGAGTTCTCCACGGTGATACGTGGTGGTGAAAAGTTGAGAAGCTTATTACTCTTGGGTGCTTGGTACCTTAGAGCTTGTTCCTCTTGGGTGCTTGGGCGCCCTAGACGGTTGGTGGTGCTTTGGAGCTCAATCATTGTGGTGTAAAGCTCCGGGCAAGCGTCGGGGTCTCCAACTAGCTTGTGGAGATCGGCCCGAGCAATTTGACAGGTACCGGTGACCGCCCCCAAGGGTTGCCAAAGTGTACGGGTTCGGTGACCGCCCCCAAGGGTTGCCATTTGTACGGGTTCGGTGACCGCCCTCAAGGTTCCCTTACTGGAATCACAACATCTTGCATTGTGCGAGGGCGTGAGGAGATTACAGTGGCCCTAGTGGCTTCTTGGGGAGCATTGTGCCTCCACACCGCTCCAAACGGAGATTAGGATCCGCAAGGGTGCGAACTTCGGGATACATCGTCGTCTCTGCGTGCCTCGGTTATCTCTTACCCGAGCCCGCAGTCACAGGTAGTAAATATATATGATCTAGTTCAAATCTATTATAAAATTATTTGAACTAGGATTACGTACTTGTTCAAATGGACAAAAAAATCTATGTGCACCCAGTTGTGGACCATTAGTAAGTTAATTGTAGTGATCCACATTTGTTCTAGATGAATGAAGAATGCCCAGTAAATTGTCCCTGTGATGCGCCCACTAACTGGAGAAGCAAAAATATCTCCTTGATCAATCTTGAAGAAGTGGAAATCGAAGGCCTTGAAGGGGAGGATCACAAATTTGATTTCTTGAAAGTGATATTCAGATGCGCACCAACGCTTAAGAGAATGTTTGTCCGAATATCAGAAGAGGTCAGAACAAGTACGGATCACGGTCGGTGTTCAAAAATATATGACATCTTCAAGGCATATCCTTTTGTAGAATGCAATGTTGATCTGTGTTCTGGTAAAAAGGTTCTGCATGAATGATTAGAATGCTCCTAGAGGGAACTATTATTGATTAATATGGCACTAGATGGAACTATTATTTTTTATCTTTGCACACCAACTCAAAAAGCCTATACTCATAGTTTAACACTGTTCACCTAGTGCATATATTCTGTTCTGAAACGTTGACAGTTCTGTTATGTCAGTGTCTTTTCACGTTCTGCAAATTACTTCTGGTAAGAAGGTTCTGCATGAATAATTAGTATGCTCCTAGAGGGAAATTTGGTTTTGCACCAGCAGTATTAGTAGCCAATAAAATAAGTTTCTAGTTTAACATGAGTTAGGTCTTAGGTGTGTCATTTGACTTCCATGGGCCTTCAGGTTAAGCAGGAATTGCTAACGCCAAGACAGGAAACAAAGCAGAGCATATTCAGTGTTAGAAAACATTCATAAACTCCTTCGCAAAGCTGCGATTGACAGCAAAAAAACATGTAGTTCTAGTTTCTGTTGAGTAAGTGCATTGCAGTTTTTCTTTAGGCTGTGTGTTTGTATATGGTTTTGTTTGCTATTTGACACCATTCTCTACACATACGGCGACTTTATATTTCCATGGTGAGATACTGAACCAAACTGGTTTCGACTTGCCTCATTTGCGTGCAGGGTCAAAGCACAACAGCCAGCGTGCTGCGCTGGCATGATTCTCATCCTTGCATTTACGGATTCGTAGTGCTCATTGACAATATCATGGTCTCCCATGAGTACCAATGCCACTATCGTCTTTCAAATTTTTGCTAGGTGGCTTCATTTTCTTTGAAGAAGATCAAATAGAAGTCATGCACTAGTGTCAACGAAGCTACATGCTAGAAGTGGTGCACTCTTGTCTTAAACTAATATTTGGCCTATTTTTGACATTATTACTAATCCTTGAAGAAAATCATTGAAGCCATGTAAGTCATAGAAATTGCCAAAATTTAGTCTGCTCTACCTATGTGGCTATGTCAGTAAAATGGTGTTCTATAAAGCCTCAATTAGCTCAGTGCTTTCAGTCGCCAAAAGATCGACAGAGCATCAGAGAAGAATGTTCACTTTATCCTCTCTTTTTGTCAAGCATGCATGTGTCTGGTTTGTTAAGGGTTCCAGCTTTGATGGTCACATGATCCTAATTAGCTCACTCCCATCATAATCTTTTTTTTGTGCATGTTACTCCTATCATATTATCCACTATGATGTTCACTGGCCTGTGAAGTGAAAAATGCACTGCTGCTCCTACGTGAAGGGAAAGGAAAAATGAAGTGTCTGCTGCATGTTGCAGAAGATCAGTGGTCTCATATCTTTTGGTCCAAGTCCAAGCGGCCCAAGTCTGGGTCAAGATCCAAGATGGTCCCTCCATCGACTCTTTTTTTCCCTCTATAAGCTATTCTACTGTTGGCCATCAAGGGACCAACAGCACATGGCAAGGACAGCTATTATAGATAAACCATAGTAGCATCTCTGTAATCTTAATCACATTCTTTTTTTTCCACTAATAGCATTCTCAGAATGGACGAGAGAGTACCAGAAAATAAGTACTCCCTCCGTCCCAAAATAAAAGACCATTTTTGACACTATCATATATGACTATTTTCACATCTTGGGTTTAAAAATGGTCTTACATTTTGGGACGGAGGGAGTAGGAAACAGGTATGTTTTTTTACTCCCCATAATTAGCTTTATCTTAAGTCAAACTGAAAATATAAATGTTATTATAAATGTTCATATTTTGTATGACTTATTGATCTTTAAATGTGAGATATATTATGTTGTGCCTTGTTGCTTGTTGAGATTTGTTGCTTGTCAGTTAAATAAACCACGAAATGAACAAAAATAGTTGGAATCAACAGTAGTAGTTAGAATATTTTCCTGTCGCCACCTATGTTTGCTCACTTCAGCTGTGAAAACATTCGAGTACTCATAACCGAATCCTTGTGGAGAACGTGAAAACCTCTATATTTACACCTGATCAACTTGCTCATAAGTGAGTTTATTATTTTCAATGTTGAATTTCTTTTAAAAAAATGTGAAATAAATTATCTTCTGAACCTTCAACATGTCGTGCATAGTGGAATATATCCATTTGCATGCTACGTGCAACAACAAAAAATGTGGTACACTTAAGCTGTTGGATAGTATTTGTCGTCATCTATCCAACAAGTTTGAGTTTGCTCAATTCGGAGCTCATTTGCAGATGTCATGGCAGTTCTGGTTTTTCCTTCTCTGGCGTTTGTACCGCTAGTGTATGCGGTTGTACGAGCCGACCAATACTTCCGGGACAACCACCACCCTTGGGTTGCAGTCTCCAGGTGTCTGCCAAGCGGTTGTACCGCTGCCTCCGGGTGGTTGTACCGCCTGGTGCTTGGCGAACCCCATGACTGCTGCTCGGCGGTTGTACTGCCCAAGTACCGCTTCAACCACCGCTAAGGGGTGACTCCCGTCTGATGTGGAGCGGTTGCTGGGCGGTGGTGAACCGGTAGTTCGCGGATGGCTTAGGCGTACCGGTACTACCGGTGACTGGAGCGGTTGTACCGCTCCAGACTTAGCCACCACAAGTACTTGCTCCCGATGCTTGTACCGGTCCTAGTACCGCTCCAACTACCGGTCAGGGGTGATTCCCTACTGTTTTTGGAGCGGTAGTAGGGCGGTGGTAGCCCGGTAGTTCCCGGATGGTTTCAGCCGACCGGTACTACCGGTGCAGCCTCCGGTTGTACCGCCTGGTACTCTGCTTCAGGGGAACCCGCAAAAAGCGGTTGTACCGGTCCTTGGACCGGTTGTACCGCTCCTATGTTATTCTGCAACATAACGGGCAGTTTCTTGGGGTCCTATAAAAGGGGGTCTTCTTCCCCAATGGACCTACTCTCTTGAGCTCGTGTCCCCCCCCCCATTGTTGACCTTCTTCGAGCTTGCTATCTCTCAATCCCTCCAATGATTCTTGCTAGTTCTTGAGCGAAAAGAGAGAGGAGATCTAGATCTACGTTTCCACCAATCACTTTCTCCTCTATGTGAGGGGTACCCCCTTGGATCTAGATCTTGGAGTTCTTGGTGTTCTCCTTGTTCTTCCTCTCATATTCCTCCATAGCTTTTGTTGCTTTGGTGGGATTTGGGAGTGAGGGACTTAACCACTTCGTGTTTTCTTGCCATTGCATTAGTTGCATAGGTTTGAGTTCTCCACGGTGATACGTGGTGGTGAAAAGTTGAGAAGCTTATTACTCTTGGGTGCTTGGTACCTTAGAGGTTGTTCCTCTTGGGTGCTTGGGCGCCCTAGACGGTTGGTGGTGCTTCGGAGCTCAATCATTGTGGTGTAAAGCTCCGGGCAAGCGTCGGGGTCTCCAATTAGGTTGTGGAGATCGCCCCGAGCAATTTGACGGGTACCGGTGACCGCCCCCAAGGGTTGCCAAAGTGTACGGGTTCGGTGACTGCCCCCAAGGGTTGCCATTTGTACGGGTTCGGTGACCGCCTTCAAGGGTCCCTTAGTGGAATCACAGCATCTTGCATTGTGCGAGGGCGTGAGGAGATTACGGTGGCCCTAGTGGCTTCTTGGGGAGCATTGTGCCTCCACACCGCTCCAAACGGAGATTAGCATCCGCAAGGGTGTGAACTTTGGGATACATCGTCGTCTCCGTGTGCCTCGGTTATCTCTTACCCGAGCCCGCAGTCACCGGTAGTAAATATATATGAGCTAGTTCAAATCTATTATAAAATTATTTGAACTAGGATTACGTACTTGTTCAAATGGACAAAAAAATCTATGTGCACCCAGTTGTGGACCATTAGTAAGTTAATTGTAGTGATCCACATTTGTTCTAGATGAATGAAGAATGCCCAGT
Organism: Elymus sibiricus; assembly: GCA_039707655.1. Lineage (NCBI taxonomy): Eukaryota > Viridiplantae > Streptophyta > Magnoliopsida > Poales > Poaceae > Elymus > Elymus sibiricus. Next base: position 366,075,078 of record CM077670.1, on the reverse strand, counting down.
AAATTGTCCCTGTGATGCGCCCACTAACTGGAGAAGCAAAAATATCTCCTTGATCAATCTTGAAGAAGTGGAAATCGAAGGCTTTGAAGGGGAGGATCACGAATTTGATTTCTTGAAAGTGATATTCAGATGCGCACCAACGCTTAAGAGAATGTTTGTGCGAATATCAGATGAGGTCAGAACAAGTACGGATCATGGTCGGTGTTCAAAAATATATGACATCTTCAAGGCATATCCTTTTGTAGAATGCAATGTTGATCTTTGTTCTGGTAAGAAGGTTCTGCATGAATGATTAGAATGCTCCTAGAGGGAACTATTATTGATTAATACGCCACTAGATGGAACTATTATTTTTTTTATCTTTGCACACCTCATCAAAAAGCATATACTCACGGTTTAACATTGCTCACCTAGTGCATATATTCTGTTCTGAAACCTTGACAGTTCTGTTATGTCAGTGTCTTTTCACGTTCTGCAAATTACTTCTGGTAAGAAGGTTCTGCATGAATAATTAGTATGCTCCTAGAGGGAAATTTGGTTTTGCACCAGCAGTATTAGTAGCCAATAAAATAAGTTTCTAGTTTAACATGAGTAAGGTCTTAGGTGTGTCATTTGACTTCCATGGGCCTTCAGGTTAAGCAGGAATTGCTAACGCCAAGACAGGAAACAAAGCAGAGCATATTCAGTGTTAGAAAACATTCATAAACTCCTTCACACAGGTGCGATTGACAGCAAATAAACATGTAGTTCTAGTTTCTATTGAGTAAGTGCATTGCAGTTTTTCTTTAGGCTGTGTGTTTGTATATGGTTTTGTTTGCTATTTGACACCATTCTCTACACATACGGCGACTTTATATTTCCATGGTGAGATACTGAACCAAACTGGTTTCGACTTGCCTCATTTGCGTGCAGGGTCAAAGCACAACAGCCAGCGTGCTGCGCTGGCATGATTCTCATCCTTGCATTTACGGATTCGTAGTGCTCATTGACAATATCATGGTCTCCCATGAGTACCAAAGCCACTATCGTCTTTCAAATTTTTGCTAGGTGGCTTCATTTTCTTTGAAGAAGATCAAATAGAAGTCGTGCACTGGTGTCAACGAAGCTACATGCTAGAAGTGGTGCACTCTTGTCTTAAACTAATATTTGGCCTATTTTTGACATTATTACTAATCCTTGAAGAAAATCATTGAAGCCATGTAAGTCATAGAAATTGCCAAAATTTAGTCTGCTCTACCTATGTGGCTATGTCAGTAAAATGGTGTTCTATAAAGCCTCAATTAGCTCAGTGCCTTCAGTCGCCAAAAGATCGACAGAGCATCAAAGAAGAATGTTCACTTTATCCCTCTCTTTTTGTCAAGCATGCATGTGTCTGGTTTGTTAAGGGTTCCAGCTTTGATGGTCACATGATCCTAATTAGCTCACTCCCATCATAATCTTTTTTTGTGCATGTTACTCCCATCATATTATCCACTATGATGTTCACTGGCCTGTGAAGTGAAAAATGCACTGCTGCTCCTGCGTGAAGGGAAAGGAAAAATGAAGTGCCTGCTGCATGTTGCAGAAGATCAATGGTCTCATCTCTTTTGGTCCAAGTCCAAGCGGCCCAAGTGTGGGTCAAGATCCAAGATGGTCCCTCCACCGACTCTTTTTTTCCCTCCATCAGCTATTCTACTGTTGGCCATCAAGGGACCAACATCACATGGCAAGGACAGCTATTATAGATAAACCATAGTAGCATCTCTGTAATCTTAATCACATTCTTTTTTTTCCACTAATAGCATTCTCAGAATGGATGAGAGAGTACCAGAAAATAAGTACTCCCTCCGTCCCAAAATAAAAGACCATTTTTGACACTATCATATATGACTATTTTCACATCTTGGGTTTAAAAATGGTCTTACAATTTGGGACGGAGGGATTAGGAAACATGTATGTTTTTTTACTCCCCATAATTAGCTTTATCTTAAGTCAAACTGAAAATATATGTTATTATAAATGTTCATATCTTGTATGACTTATTGATCTTTAAATGTGAGATATATTTTGTTGTGCCTTGTTGCTTGTTGAGATTTGTTGCTTGTCAGTTAAATAAACCACGAAATGAACAAAAATAGTTGGAATCAGCAGTATTAGTTAGAATATTTTCCTGTCGCCACCTATGTTTGCTCACTTCAGCTGTGAAAACATTCGAGTACTCATAACCGAATCCCTGTGGAGAACGTGAAAACCTCTATATTTACACCTGATCAACTTGCTCATAAATGAGTTTATTATTTTCAATGTTGAATTTGTTTTAAAAAAATGTGAAATAAATTATCTTGTGAACCTTCAACATGTCGTGCATAGTGGCATATATCCATTTGCATGCTCCGTGCAACAACAAAAAATGTGGTACACTTAAGCTGTTGGATAGTATTTGTCGTCATCTATCCAACAAGCTTGAGTTTCCTTAATTCGGAGCTCATTTGCAGATGTTATCGCAGTTCTGGTTTTTCCTTCTCTGGCGGTTGTACCGCTAGTGTATGCGGTTGTACCGGCCGACCAGTACTTCCGGCACAACCACCACCCTTGGGTTGCAGTCTCCAGGTGTCTGCCAAGCGGTTGTACCGCTGCCTCCAGGCGGTTGTACCGCCTGGTGCTTGGCGAACCCCATGACTGCTGCTCGGCGGTTCTACTGGCCAAGTACAGCTTCAACCATCGCTAAGGGGTGACTCCCATCTGATGTGGAGCGGTTGCTGGGCGGTGGTGAACCGGTAGTTCGCGGATGGCTTAGGCGTACCGGTACTACCGGTGACTGGAGCGGTTGTACCGCTCCAGACTTGGCCACCACAAGTACTTGGTCCCGACGGTTGTACCGGTCCTAGTACCGCTCCAACTACCGGTCAGGGGTGATTCCCTACTGTTTTTGGAGCGGTAGTAGGGCGGTGGTAGCCCGGTAGTTCTCGAATGGTTTCAGCCGACCGGTACTACTGGTGCAGCCTCCGGTTGTACCGCCTGGTACTCTGCTTCAGGGGAACCTGCAAAAAGCGGTTGTACCGGTCCTTGGACCGGTTGTACCGCTCCTATGTTATTCTGCAACATAACGGGCAGATTCTTGGGGTCCTATAAAAGGGGGTCTTTTCCCCAATGGACCTACTCTCTTGAGCTCGTGTTTCCCCCCCCCCCCATTGTTGACCTTCTTCGAGCTTGCTATCTCTCAATCCCTCCAATGATTCTTGCTAGTTCTTGAGGGAAAAGAGAGAGGAGATCTAGATCTACATTTCCACCAATCACTTTCTCCTCTATGTGAGGGGAACCCCCTTGGATCTAGATCTTGGAGTTCTTGGTGTTCTCCTTGTTCTTCCTCTCATATTCCTCCATAGCTTTTGTTGCTTTGGTGGGATTTGGGAGTGAGGGACTTGACCACTTCGTGTGTTCTTGCCATTGCATTAGTTGCATAGGTTTGAGTTCTCCACGGTGATACGTGGTGGTGAAAAGTTGAGAAGCTTATTACTCTTGGGTGCTTGCTACCTTAGAGCTTGTTCCTCTTGGGTGCTTGGGCGCCCTAGACGGTTGGTGGTGCTTCGGAGCTCAATCATTGTGGTGTAAAGCTCCGGGCAAACGTCGGGGTCTCCAATTAGGTTGTGGAGATCGCCCCGAGCAATTTGACGGGTACCGGTGACCGCCCCCAAGGGTTGCCAAAGTGTATGGGTTCGGTGACTGCCCCCAAGGGTTGCCATTTGTACGGGTTCGGTGACCGCCTTCAAGGGTCCCTTAGTGGAATCACAGCATCTTGCATTGTGCGAGGGCGTGAGGAGATTACGGTGGCCCTAGTGGCTTCTTGGGGAGCATTGTGCCTCCACACCGCTCCAAACGGAGATTAGCATCCGCAAGGGTGTGAACTTTGGGATACATCGTCGTCTCCGTGTGCCTCGGTTATCTCTTACCCGAGCCCGCAGTCACCGGTAGTAAATATATATGAGCTAGTTCAAATCTATTATAAAATTATTTGAACTAGGATTACGTACTTGTTCAAATGGACAAAAAAATCTATGTGCACCCAGTTGTGGACCATTAGTAAGTTAATTGTAGTGATCCACATTTGTTCTAGATGAATGAAGAATGCCCAGTAAATTGTCCCTGTGATGCGCCCACTAACTGGAGAAGCAAAAATTTCTCCTTGATCAATCTTGAAGAAGTGGAAATCGAAGGCTTTGAAGGGGAGGATCACGAATTTGATTTCTTGAAAGTGATATTCAGATGCGCACCAACGCTTAAGAGAATGTTTGTGCGAATATCAGATGAGGTCAGAACAAGTACGGATCATGGTCGGTGTTCAAAAATATATGACATCTTCAAGGCATATCCTTTTGTAGAATGCAATGTTGATCTTTGTTCTGGTAAGAAGGTTCTGCATGAATGATTAGAATGCTCCTAGAGGGAACTATTATTGATTAATACGCCACTAGATGGAACTATTATTTTTTTTATCTTTGCACACCTCATCAAAAAGCATATACTCACGGTTTAACATTGCTCACCTAGTGCATATATTCTGTTCTGAAACCTTGACAGTTCTGTTATGTCAGTGTCTTTTCACGTTCTACAAATTACTTCTGGTAAGAAGGTTCTGCATGAATAATTAGTATGCTCCTAGAGGGAAATTTCGTTTTGCACCAGCAGTATTAGTAGCCAATAAAATAAGTTTCTAGTTTAACATGAGTAAGGTCTTAGGTGTGTCATTTGACTTCCATGGGCCTTCAGGTTAAGCAGGAATTGCTAACGCCAAGACAGGAAACAAAGCAGAGCATATTCAGTGTTAGAAAACATTCATAAACTCCTTCACAAAGGTGCGATTGACAGCAAATAAACATGTAGTTCTAGTTTCTGTTGAGTAAGTGCATTGCAGTTTTTCTTTAGGCTGTGTGTTTGTATATGGTTTTGTTTGCTATTTGACACCATTCTCTACACATACGGCGACTTTATATTTCCATGGTGAGATACTGAACCAAACTGGTTTCGACTTGCCTCATTTGCGTGCAGGGTCAAAGCACAACAGCCAGCGTGCTACGCTGGCATGATTCTCATCCTTGCATTTACAGATTCGTAGTGCTCATTGACAATATCGTGGTCTCCCATGAGTAACAAAGCCACTATCGTCTTTCAAATTTTTGCTAGGTTGCTTCATTTTCTTTGAAGAAGATCAAATAGAAGTCGTGCACTGGTGTCAACGGAGCTACATGCTTGAAGTGGTGCACTCTTGTCTTAAACTAATATTTGGCCTATTTTTGACATTATTACTAATTCTTGAATAAAATCATTGAAGCCATGTAAGTCATAGAAATTGCCAAAACTTAGTCTGCTCTACCTATGTGGCTACGTCAGTAAAATGGTGTTCTATAAAGCCTCAATTAGCTCAGTGCTTTCAGTCGCCAAAAGATCGACAGAGCATCAGAGAAGAATGTTCACTTTATCCTCTCTTTTTGTCAAGCATGCATGTGTCTGGTTTGTTAAGGGTTCCACCTTTGATGGTCACATGATCCTAATTAGCTCACTCCCATCATAAACTTTTTTTTTGTGCATGTTACTCCCATCATATTATCCACTATGATGTTCACTGGCCTGTGAAGTGAAAAATGCACTGCTGCTCCTGCGTGAAGGGAAAGGAAAAATGAAGTGCCTGCTGCATGTTGCAGAAGATCAATGGTCTCATCTCTTTTGGTCCAAGTCCAAGCGGCCCAAGTGTGGGTCAAGATCCAAGATGGTCCCTCCACCGACTCTTTTTTTCCCTCCATCAGCTATTCTACTGTTGGCCATCAAGGGACCAACATCACATGGCAAGGACAGCTATTATAGATAAACCATAGTAGCATCTCTGTAATCTTAATCACATTCTTTTTTTTCCACTAATAGCATTCTCAGAATGGATGAGAGAGTACCAGAAAATAAGTACTCCCTCCGTCCCAAAATAAAAGACCATTTTTGACACTATCATATATGACTATTTTCACATCTTGGGTTTAAAAATGGTCTTACATTTTGGGACGGAGGGATTAGGAAACATGTATGTTTTTTTACTCCCCATAATTAGCTTTATCTTAAGTCAAACTGAAAATATATGTTATTATAAATGTTCATATCTTGTATGACTTATTGATCTTTAAATGTGAGATATATTTTGTTGTGCCTTGTTGCTTGTTGAGATTTGTTGCTTGTCAGTTAAATAAACCACGAAATGAACAAAAATAGTTGGAATCAGCAGTATTAGTTAGAATATTTTCCTGTCGCCACCTATGTTTGCTCACTTCAGCTGTGAAAACATTCGAGTACTCATAACCGAATCCCTGTGGAGAACGTGAAAACCTCTATATTTACACCTGATCAACTTGCTCATAAATGAGTTTATTATTTTCAAGGTTGAATTTCTTTTAAAAAAATGTGAAATAAATTATCTTGTGAACCTTCAACATGTCATGCATAGTGGCATATATCCATTTGCATGCTCCGTGCAACAACAAAAAATGTGGTACACTTAAGCTGTTGGATAGTATTTGTCGTCATCTATCCAACAAGCTTGAGTTTCCTCAATTCGGAGCTCATTTGCAGATGTTATCGCAGTTCTGGTTTTTCCTTCTCTGGCGGTTGTACCGCTAGTGTATGCGGTTGTACCGGCCGACCAGTACTTCCGGCACAACCACCACCCTTGGGTTGCAGTCTCCAGGTGTCTGCCAAGCGGTTGTACCGCTGCCTCCAGGCGGTTGTACCGCCTGGTGCTTGGCGAACCCCATGACTGCTGCTCGGCGGTTCTACTGGCCAAGTACCGCTTCAACCACCGCTAAGGGGTGACTCCCGTCTGATGTGGAGCGGTTGCTGGGCGGTGGTGAACCGGTAGTTCGCGGATGGCTTAGCCGTACCGGTACTACCGGTGACTGGAGCGGTTGTACCGCTCCAGACTTGGCCACCACAAGTACTTGGTCCCGACGGTTGTACCGGTCCTAGTACCGCTCCAACTACCGGTCAGGGGTGATTCCCTACTGTTTTTGGAGCGGTAGTAGGGCGGTGGTAGCCCGGTAGTTCTCGAATGGTTTGAGCCGACCGGTACTACCGGTGCAGCCTCCGGTTGTACCGCCTGGTACTCTGCTTCAGGGGAACCTGCAACAAGCGGTTGTACCGGTCCATGGACCGGTTGTACCGCTCCTATGTTATTCTGCAACATAACGGGCAGATTCTTGGGGTCCTATAAAAGGGGGTCTTCTTCCCCAATGGACCTACTCTCTTGAGCTCGTGTTTCCCCCCCCCCCCCCCCCATTGTTGATCTTCTTCGAGCTTGCTATCTCTCAATCCCTCCAATGATTCTTGCTAGTTCTTGAGGGAAAAGAGAGGGGAGATCTAGATCTACATTTCCACCAATCACTTTCTCCTCTATGTGAGGGGAACCCCCTTGGATCTAGATCTTGGAGTTCTTGGTGTTCTCCTTGTTCTTCCTCTCATATTCCTCCATAGCTTTTGTTGCTTTGGTGGGATTTGGGAGTGAGGGACTTGACCACTTCGTGTGTTCTTGCCATTGCATTAGTTGCATAGGTTTGAGTTCTCCACGGTGATACGTGGTGGTGAAAAGTTGAGAAGCTTATTACTCTTGTGTGCTTGCTACCTTAGAGCTTGTTCCTCTTGGGTGCTTGGGCGCCCTAGACGGTTGGTGGTGCTTCGGAGCTCAATCATTGTGGTGTAAAGCTCCGGGCAAACATCGGGGTCTCCAATTAGGTTGTGGAGATCGCCCCGAGCAATTTGACGGGTACCGGTGACCGCCCCCAAGGGTTACCAAAGTGTACGGGTTCGGTGACCGCCCCCAAGGGTTGCCATTTATACGGGTTCGGTGACCGCCCTCAAGGGTCCCTTAGTGGAATCACAGCATCTTGCATTGTGCGAGGGTGTGAGGAGATTGCGGTGGCCCTAGTGGCTTCTTGGGGAGCATTGTGCCTCCACACCGCTCCAAACGGAGATTAGCATCCGCAAGGGTGTGAACTTTGGGATACATCGTCGTCTCCACGTGCCTCGGTTATCTCTTACCCGAGCCCGCAGTCACCGGTAGTAAATATATATGAGCTAGTTCAAATCTATTATAAAAATATTTGAACTAGGATTACGTACTTGTTCAAATGGACAAAAAAAATCTATGTGCACCCAGTTGTGGACCATTAGTAAGATAATTGTAGTGATCCACATTTGTTCTAGATGAATGAAGAATGCCCAGTAAATTGTTCCTGTGATGCGCCCACTAACTGGAGAAGCAAAAATATCTCCTTGATCAATCTTGAAGAAGTGGAAATCGAAGGCTTTGAAGGGGAGGATCACGAATTTGATTTCTTGAAAGTGATATTCAGATGCGCACCAACGCTTAAGAGAATGTTTGTGCGAATATCAGATGAGGTCAGAACAAGTACGGATCACGGTCGGTGTTCAAAAATATATGACATCTTCAAGGCATATCCTTTTGTAGAATGCAATGTTGATCTTTGTTCTGGTAAGAAGGTTCTGCATGAATGATTAGAATGCTCCTAGAATGAACTATTATTGATTAATATGCCACTAGATGGAACTATTTTTTTTATCTTTGCACACCTCATCAAAAATCCTATACTCATGGTTTAACATTGTTCACCTAGTGCATATATTCTGTTCTGAAACCTTGATAGTTCTGTTATGTCAGTGTCTTTTCACGTTCTGCAAATTACTTCTGGTAAGAAGGTTCTGCATGAATAATTAGTATGCTCCTAGAGGGAAATTTGGTTTTGCACCAGCAGTATTAGTAGCCAATAAAATAAGTTTCTAGTTTAACATGAGTTAGGTCTTAGGTGTGTCATTTGACTTCCATGGGCCTTCAGGTTAAGCAGGAATTGCTAACGCCAAGACAGGAAACAAAGCAGAGCATATTCAGTGTTAGAAAACATTCATAAACTCCTTCGCAAAGCTGCTATTGACAGCAAAAAAACATGTAGTTCTAGTTTCTGTTGAGTAAGTGCATTGCAGTTTTTCTTTAGGCTGTGTGTTTGTATATGGTTTTGTTTGCTATTTGACACCATTCTCTACACATACGGCGACTTTATATTTCCATGGTGAGATACTGAACCAAACTGGTTTTGACTTGCCTCATTTGCGTGCAGGGTCAAAGCACAACAGCCAGCGTGCTGCGCTGGCATGATTCTCATCCTTGCATTTACGAATTCGTAGTGCTCATTGACAATATCATGGTCTCCCATGAGTACCAAAGCCACTATCGTCTTTCAAGTTTTTGCTAGGTGGCTTCATTTTCTTTGAAGAAGATCAAATAGAAGCCGTGCACTGGTGTCAACGGAGCTACATGCTAGAAGTGGTGCACTCTTGTCTTAAACTAATATTTGGCCTATTTTTGACATTATTACTAATCCTTGAAGAAAATCATTGAAGCCATGTAAGTCATAGAAATTGCCAAAATTTAGTCTGCTCTACCTATGTGGCTATGTCAGTAAAATGGTGTTCTATAAAGCCTCAATTAGCTCAGTGCTTTCAGTCGCCAAAAGATCGACAGAGCATTAGAGAAGAATGTTCACTTTATCCTCTCTTTTTGTCAAGCATGCATGTGTCTGGTTTGTTAAGGGTTCCAGCTTTGATGGTCACATGATCCTAATTAGCTCACTCCCATCATAATCTTTTTATGTGTGCATGTTACTCCCATCATATTATCCACTATGATGTTCACTGGCCTGTGAAGTGAAAAATGCACTGCTGCTCCTGCGTGAAGGGAAAGGAAAAATGAAGTGCCTGCTGCATGTTGCAGAAGATCAGTGGTCTCATCTCTTTTGGTCCAACTCCAAGCGGCCCAAGTCTGGGTCAAGATCCAACATGGTCCGTCCACCGACTCTTTTTTTCCCTCCATTAGCTATTCTACTGTTGGCCATCAAGGGACCAACAGCACATGGCAAGGACAGCTATTATAGATAAACCATAGTAGCATCTCTGTAATCTTAATCACATTCTTTTTTTCCACTAATAGCATTCTCAGAATGGATGAGAGAGTACCAGAAAATAAGTACTCCCTCCGTCCCAAAATAAAAGACCATTTTTGACACTATCATATATGACTATTTTTCACATCTTGGGTTTAAAAATGGTCTTACATTTTGGGACGGAGGGAGTAGGAAACAGGTATGTTTTCTTACTCCCCATAATTAGCTTTATCTTAAGTCAAACTAAAAATATAAATGTTATTATAAATATTCATATCTTGTATAACTTATTGATCTTTAAATGTGAGATATATTTTGTTGTGCCTTGTAGGTTGTTGAGATTTGGTTATTGTCAGTTAAATAAACCACGAAATGAACAAAAATAGTTGGAATCAGCTGTATTAGTTAGAATATTTTCCTGTCGCCACCTATGTTTGCTCACTTCAGCTGTGAAAACATTCGAGTACTCATAACCGAATCCCTTTGGAGAACGTGAAAACCTCTATATTTACACCTGATCAACTTGCTCATAAGTGAGTTTATTATTTTCAATGTTGAATTTCTTTTAAAAAATGTGAAATAAATTATCTTGTGAACCTTCAACATGTCGTGCATAGTGGCATATATCCATTTGCATGCTCCGTGCAACAACAAAAAATGTGGTACACTTAAGCTGTTGGATAGTATTTGTCGTCATCTATCCAACAAGCTTGAGTTTGCTCAATTCGGAGCTCATTTGCAGATGTTATGGCAGTTCTGGTTTTTCCTTCTCTGGCGGTTGTACCGCTAGTGTATGCGGTTGTACCGGCCGTCCAGTACTTCCGGGACAACCACCACCCTTGGGTTGCAGTCTCCAGTTGTCTGCCAAGCGGTTGTACCGCTGCCTCCGGGCGGTTGTACCGCCTGGTGCTTGGTGAACCCCATGACTGCTGCTCGGCGGTTGTACCGGCCAAGTACCGCTTCAACCACCGCTAAGGGGTGACTCCCGTCTGATGTGGAGCGGTTGCTGGGCGGTGGTGAACCGGTAGTTCGCGGATGGCTTAGGCGTACCGGTACTACCGATGACTGGAGCGGTTGTACCGCTCCAGACTTAGCCACCACAAGTACTTTGTCCCGACGGTTGTACCGGTCCTAGTACCGCTCCAACTACCGGTCAGGGGTGATTCCCTACTGTTTTTGGAGCGGTAGTAGGGCGGTGGTAGCCCGGTAGTTCCCAGATTGTTTCAGCCGACCGGTACTACCGGTGCAGCCTCCGGTTGTACCGCCTGGTACTCTGCTTCAGGGGAGCCTGCAAAAAGCGGTTGTACCAGTCCTTGGACCGGTTGTACCGCTCCTATGTTATTCTGCAACATAACGGGCAGATTCGTGGGGTCCTATAAAAGGGGGTCTTCTTCCCCAATGGACCTACTATCTTGAGCTCGTGTTTCCCCCCCCATTGTTGACCTTCTTCGAGCTTGCTATCTCTCAATCCCTCCAATGATTCTTGCTAGTTCTTGAGGGAAAAGAGAGAGGAGATCTAGATCTACGTTTCCACCAATCACTTTCTCCTCTATGTGAGGTGAACCCCCTTGGATCTAGATCTTGGAGTTCTTGGTGTTCTCCTTGTTCTTCCTCTCATATTCCTCCATAGCTTTTGTTGCTTTGGTGGGATTTGGGAGTGAGGGACTTGACCACTTCGTATGTTCTTGCCATTGCATTAGTTGCATAGGTTTGAGTTCTCCACGGTGATACGTGGTGGTGAAAAGTTGAGAAGCTTATTACTCTTGGGTGCTTGCTACCTTAGAGCTTGTTCCTCTTGGGTGCTTGGGCGCCCTAGACGGTTGGTGGTGCTTCGGAGCTCAATCATTGTGGTGTAAAGCTCCGGGCAAGCGTCGGGGTCTCCAATTTGGTTGTGGAGATCGCCCCGAGCAATTTGACGGGAACCGGTGACCGCCCCCAAGGGTTGCCAAAGTGTACGGGTTCGGTGACTGCCCCCAAGGGTTGCCATTTGTACGGGTTTGGTGACCGCCCTCAAGGGTCCCTTAGTGGAATCACAACATCTTGCATTGTGCGAGGGCGTGAGGAGATTACGGTGGCCCTAGTGGTTTCTTGGGGAGCATTGTGCCTCCACACCGCTCCAAACGGAGATTAGCATCCGCAAGGGTGTGAACTTTGGGATACATCGTCGTCTCCGCGTGCCTCGGTTATCTCTTACCCGAGCCCGCAGTCACCGGTAGTAAATATATATGAGCTAGTTCAAATCTATTATAAAAATATTTGAACTAGGATTACGTACTTGTTCAAATGGACAAAAAAAATCTATGTGCACCCAGTTTTGGACCATTAGTAAGTTAATTGTAGTGATCCACATTTGTTCTAGATGAATGAAGAATGCCCAGTAAATTGTACCTGTGATGCGCCCACTAACTGGAGAAGCAAAAATATCTGCTTGATCAATCTTGAAGAGGTGGAAATCGAAGGCTTTGAAGGGGAGGATCACGAATTTGATTTCTAGAAAGTGATATTCAGATGCGCACCAACGCTTAAGAGAATGTTTGTGCGAATATCAGATGAGGTCAGAACAAGTACGGATCACGATCGGTGTTCAAAAATATATGACATCTTCAAGGCATATCCTTTTGTAGAATGCAATGTTGATCTTTGTTCTGGTAAGAAGGTTCTGCATGAATGATTAGAATGCTCCTAGAGGGAACTATTATTGATTAATATGACACTAGATGGAACTATTATTTTTTATCTTTGGACACCTCATCAAAAAGCCTAAACTCATGGTTTAACACTGTTCACCAAGTGCATATATTCTGTTCTGAAACCTTGACAGTTCTGTTATGTCAGTGTCTTTTCACGTTCTGCAAATTACTTCTGGTAAGAAGGTTCTGCATGAATAATTAGTATGCTCCTAGAGGCAAATTTGGTTTTGCACCAGCAGTATTAGTAGCCAATAAAATAAGTTTCTATTTTAACATGAGTTACATCTTAGGTGTGTCATTTGACTTCCATGGGCCTTCAGGTTAAGCAGGAATTGCTAACGCCAAGACAGGAAACAAAGCAGAGCATATTCAGTGTTAGAAAACATTCATAAACTCCTTCGCAAAGCTGCGATTGACAGCAAAAAACATGTAGTTCTAGTTTCTGTTGAGTAAGTGCATTGCGGTTTTTCTTTAGGCTGTGTGTTTGTATATGGTTTTGTTTGCTATTTGACACCATTCTCTACACATACGGCGACTTTATATTTCCATGGTGAGATACTGAACCAAACTGGTTTTGACTTGCCTCATTTGCGTGCAGGGTCAAAGCACAACAGCCAGCGTGCTGCGCTGGCATGATTCTCATCCTTGCATTTACGAATTCGTAGTGCTCATTGACAATATCATGGTCTCCCATGAGTACCAAAGCCACTATCGTCTTTCAAGTTTTTGCTAGGTGGCTTCATTTTCTTTGAAGAAGATCAAATAGAAGCCGTGCACTGGTGTCAACGGAGCTACATGCTAGAAGTGGTGCACTCTTGTCTTAAACTAATATTTGGCCTATTTTTGACATTATTACTAATCCTTGAAGAAAATCATTGAAGCCATGTAAGTCATAGAAATTGCCAAAATTTAGTCTGCTCTACCTATGTGGCTATGTCAGTAAAATGGTGTTCTATAAAGCCTCAATTAGCTCAGTGCTTTCAGTCGCCAAAAGATCGACAGAGCATTAGAGAAGAATGTTCACTTTATCCTCTCTTTTTGTCAAGCATGCATGTGTCTGGTTTGTTAAGGGTTCCAGCTTTGATGGTCACATGATCCTAATTAGCTCACTCCCATCATAATCTTTTTTTTTGTGCATGTTACTCCCATCATATTATCCACTATGATGTTCACTGGCCTGTGAAGTGAAAAATGCACTGCTGCTCCTGCGTGAAGGGAAAGGAAAAATGAAGTGCCTGCTGCATGTTGCAGAAGATCAGTGGTCTCATCTCTTTTGGTCCAAGTCCAAGCGGCCCAAGTCTGGGTCAAGATCCAAGATGGTCCGTCCACCGACATTTTTTTCCCTCCATCAGCTATTCTACTGTTGGCCATCAAGGGACCAACAGCACATGGCAAGGCCAGCTATTATAGATAAACCATAGTAGCATCTCTGTAATCTTAATCACATTCTTTTTTTCCACTAATAGCATTCTCAGAATGGATGAGAGAGTACCAGAAAATAAGTACTCCCTCCGTCCCAAAATAAAAGACCATTTTTGACACTATCATATATGACTATTTTCACATCTTGTGTTTAAAAATGGTCTTACATTTTGGGATGGAGGGAGTAGGAAACAGGTATGTTTTTTTACTCCCCATAATTAGCTTTATCTTAAGTCAAACTAAAAATATAAATGTTATTATAAATGTTCATATCTTGTATGACTTATTGATCTTTAAATGTGAGATATATTTTGTTGTGCCTTGTTGCTTGTTGAGATTTGTTGATTGTCAGTTAAATAAACCATGAAATGAACAAAAATAGTTGGAATCAGCTGTATTAGTTAGAATATTTTCCTGTCGCCACCTATGTTTGCTCACTTCAGCTGTGAAAACATTCGAGTACTCATAACCGAATCCCTGTGGAGAACGTGAAAACCTCTATATTTACACCTGATCAACTTGCTCATAAGTGAGTTTATTATTTTCAATGTTGAATTTCTTTAAAAAAAATGTGAAATAAATTATCTTGTGAACCTTCAACATGTCGTGCATAGTGGCATATATCCATTTGCATGCTCCGTGCAACAACAAAAATTGTGGTACACTTAAGCTGTTGGAAAGTATTTGTCGTCCTCTATCCAACAAGCTTGAGTTTGCTCAATTCGGAGCTCATTTGCAGATGTTATGGCAGTTCTGGTTTTTCCTTCTCTGGCGGTTGTACCGCTAGCGTATGCAGTTGTACCAGCCGACCAGTAGTTTCGAGACAACCACCACCCTTGGGTTGCAGTCTCCAGGTGTCTGCCAAGCGGTTGTACCGCTGCCTCCGGGCGGTTGTACCGCCTGGTGCTTGGCGAACCCCATGACTGCTGCTCGGCGGTTGTACCGGCCAAGTACCGCTTCAACCACCGCAAAGGGGTGACTCCCGTCTGATGTGCAGCGGTTGCTGGGCGGTGGTGAACCGGTAGTTCGCGGATGGCTTAGGCGTACCGGTACTACCGGTGACTGGAGCGGTTGTACCGCTCCAGACTTAGCCACCACAAGTACTTGGTCCCGACGGCTGTACCGGTCCTAGTACCGCTCCAACTACCGGTCAGGGGTGATTCCCTACTATTTTTGGAGCGGTAGTAGGGCGGTGGTAGCCCGGTAGTTCCCGGATGGTTCCAGCAGACGGGTACTACCGGTGCAGCCTCCGGTTGTACCGCCTGGTACTCTGCTTGAGGGGAACCCGCAAAAAGCGGTTGTACCAGTCCTTGGACCGGTTGTACCACTCCTATGTTATTCTGCAACATAACGGGCAGATTCGTGGGGTCCTATAAAAGGGGGTCTTCTTCCCCAATGGACCTACTATCTTGAGCTCGTGTTTCCCCCCCATTGTTGACCTTCTTCAAGCTTGCTATCTCTCAATCCCTCCAATGATTCTTGCTAGTTCTTGAGGGAAAAGAGAGAGGAGATCTAGATCTACGATTCCACCAATCACTTTCTCCTCTATGTGAGGTGAACCCCCTTGGATCTAGATCTTGGAGTTCTTGGTGTTCTCCTTGTTCTTCCTCTCATATTCCTCCATAGCTTTTGTTGCTTTGGTGGGATTTGGGAGTGAGGGACTTGACCACTTCGTGTGTTCTTGCCATTGCATTAGTTGCATAGGTTTGAGTTCTCCACGGTGATACGTGGTGGTGAAAAGTTGAGAAGCTTATTACTCTTGGGTGCTTGCTACCTTAGAGCTTGTTCCTCTTGGGTGCTTGGGCGCCCTAGACGGTTGGTGGTGCTTCGGAGCTCAATCATTGTGGTGTAAAGCTCCGGGCAAGCGTCGGGGTCTCCAATTAGGTTGTGGAGATCGCCCCGAGCAATTTGACGGGTACCGGTAACCGCCCCCAAGGGTTGCCAAAGTGTATGGGTTCGGTGACTGCCCCCAAGGGTTGCCATTTGTACGGGTTTGGTGACCGCCCTCAAGGGTCCCTTAGTGGAATCACAGCATCTTGCATTGTGCGAGGGCGTGAGGAGATTACGGTGGCCCTAGGGGCTTCTTGGGGAGCATTGTGCCTCCACACCGCTCCAAACGGAGATTAGCATCCGCAAGGGTGTGAACTTTGGGATACATCGTCGTCACCGCGTTATCTCTTACCCGAGCCCGCAGTCACCGGTAGTAAATATATATGAGCTAGTTCAAATCTATTATAAAAATATTTGAACTAGGATTACGTACTTGTTCAAATGGACAAAAAAATCTATGTGCACCCAGTTATGGACCATTAGTAAGTTAATTGTAGTGATCCACATTTGTTCTAGATGAATGAAGAATGCCCAGTAAATTGTCCCTGTGATGCGCCCACTAACTGGAGAAGCAAAAATATCTGCTTGATCAATCTTGAAGAAGTGGAAATCAAAGGCTTTGAAGGGGAGGATCACGAATTTGATTTCTTGAAAGTGATATTCAGATGCGCACCAACGCTTAAGAGAATGTTTGTGCGAATATCAGATGAGGTCAGAACAAGTACGGATCACGGTCGGTGTTCAAAAATATATGACATCTTCAAGGCATATCCTTTTGTAGAATGCAATGTTGATCTTTGTTCTGGTAAGAAGGTTCTGCATGAATGATTAGAATGCTCCTAGAGGGAACTATTATTGATTAATATGCCACTAGATGGAACTATTATTTTTTATCTTTGGACACCTCATCAAAAAGCCTATACTCAATGTTTAACACTGTTCACCTAGTTCATATATTCTGTAGTGAAACCTTGACAGTTATGTTATGTCAGTGTCTTTTCACGTTCTGCAAATTACTTCTGGTAAGAAGGTTCTGCATGAATAATTAGTATGCTCCTAGAGGGAAATTTGGTTTTGCACCAGCAGTATTAGTAGCCAATAAAATAAGTTTCTAGTTTAACATGACTTAGGTCTTAGGTGTGTCATTTGACTTCCATGGGCCTTCAGGTTAAGCAGGAATTGCTAACGCCAAGACAGGAAACAAAGCAGAGCATAATCAGTGTTAGAAAACATTCATAAACTCCTTCGCAAAGCTGCGATTGACAGCAAAAAAACATGTAGTTCTAGTTTCTGTTGAGTAAGTGCATTGCAGTTTTTCTTTAGGCTGTGTGTTTGTATATGGTTTTGTTTGCTATTTGACACCATTCTCTACACATACGGCGACTTTATATTTCCATGGTGAGATACTGAACCAAACTGGTTTCGACTTGCCTCATTTGCGTGCAGGGTCAAAGCACAACAGCCAGCGTGCTGCGCTGGCATGATTCTCATCCTTGCATTTACGGATTCGTAGTGCTCATTGACAATATCATGGTCTCCCATGAGTACCAAAGACACTATCGTCTTTCAACTTTTTGCTAGGTGGCTTCATTTTCTTTGAAGAAGATCAAATAGAAGTCGTGCACTGGTGTCAACGGAGCTACATGCTAGAAGTGGTGCACTCTTGTCTTAAACTAATATTTGGCCTATTTTTGACATTATTACTAATCCTTGAAGAAAATCATTGAAGCCATGTAAGTCATAGAAATTGCCAAAATTTAGTCTGCTCTACCTATGTGGCTATGTCAGTAAAATGGTGTTCTATAAAGCCTCAATTAGCTCAGTGCTTTCAGTCGCCAAAAGATCGACAGAGCATTAGAGAAGAATGTTCACTTTATCCTCTCTTTTTGTCAAGCATGCATGTGTCTGGTTTGTTAAGGGTTCCAGCTTTGATGGTCACATGATCCTAATTAGCTCACTCCCATCATAATATTTTTTTGTGCATGTTACTCCCATCATATTATCCACTATGATGTTCACTGGCCTGTGAAGTGAAAAATGCACTGCTGCTCCTGCGTGAAGGGAAAGGAAAAATGAAGTGCCTGCTGCATGTTGCAGAAGATCAGTGGTCTCATCTCTTTTGGTCCAAGTCCAAGCGGCCAAAGTCTGGGTCAAGATCCAAGATGGTCCCTCCACCGACTCTTTTTTTCCCTCCATCAGCTATTCTACTGTTGGCCATCAAGGGACCAACAACACATGGCAAGGATAGCTATTATAGATAAACCATAGTAGCATCTGTGTAATCTTAATCACATTCTTTTTTTCCACTAATAGCATTCTCAGAATGGATGAGAGAGTACCAGAAAATAAGTACTCCCTCCGTCCCAAAATAAAAGACCATTTTTGACACTATCATATATGACTATTTTCACATCTTGGGTTTAAAAATGGTCTTACATTTTGGGACGGAGGGAGTAGGAAACAGGTATGTTTTTTTACTCCCCATAATTAGCTTTATCTTAAGTCAAACTGAAAATATAAATGTTATTATAAATGTTCACATCTTGTATGACTTATTGATCTTTAAATGTGAGATATATTTTGTTGTGCCTTGTTGCTTGTTGAGATTTGTTGCTTGCCAGTTAAATAAACCACGAAATGAACAAAAATAGTTGGAATCAGCAGTATTTGTTAGAATATTTTCCTGTCGCCACCTATGTTTGCTCACTTCAGCTGTGAAAACATTCGAGTACTCATAACCAAATCCATGTGGAGAACGTGAAAACCTCTATATTTACACCTGATCAACTTGCTCATAAGTGAGTTTATTATTTTCAATGTTGAATTTCTTTTAAAAAAATGTGAAATAAATTATCTTGTGAACCTTCAACATGTCGTGCATAGAGGTATATATCCATTTGCATGCTCCGTGCAACAACAAAAAATGTGGTACACTTAAGCTGTTGGATAGTATTTGTCATCATCTATCCAACAAGCTTGAGTTTGCTCAATTCGGAGCTCATTTGCAGATGTTATGGCAGTTCTGGTTTTTCCTTTTCTGGCGGTTGTACCGCTAGTGTATGCGGTTGTACCGGCCGACCAGTACTTCCGGGAAAACCACCACCCTTGGGTTGCAGTCTCCAGGTGTCTGCCAAGCGGTTGTACTGCTGCCTCCGGGCGGTTGTACCGCCTGGTGCTTGGCGAACCCCATGACTGTTGCTCGGCGGTTGGACCGGCCACGTACCGCTTCAACCACCGCTAAGGGGTGACTCCCGTCTGATGTGGAGCGGTTGCTGGGCGGTGGTGAACCGGTAGTTCGCGGATGGCTTAGCATACCGGTACTACCGGTGACTGGAGCGGTTGTACCGCTCCAGACTTAGCCACCACAAGTACTTGGTCCCGACGGTTGTACTGGTCCTAGTACTGCGCCAACTACCGGTCAGGGGTGATTCCCTACTGTTTTTGGAGCGGTAGTAGGGCGGTGGTAGCCCGGTAGTTCCCGGATGGTTTCAGCTGACCGGTACTACCGGTGCAGCCTCCGGTTGTACCGCCCGGTACTCTGCTTCAGGGGAACCCACAAAAAGCGGTTGTACCGGTCCTTGGACCGGTTGTACCGCTCCTATGTTATTCTGCAACATAACGGGCAGATTCGTGGGGTCCTATAAAAGGGGGTCTTCTTCCCCATTGGACCTACTCTCTTGAGCTCGTGTTTCCACCCCATTGTTGACCTTCTTCGAGCTTGCTATCTCTCAATCCCTCCAATGATTCTTGCTAGTTCTTGAGGGAAAAGAGAGAGGAGATCTAGATCTACGTTTCCACCAATCACTTTCTCCTCTATGTGAGGGGAACCCCCTTGGATCTAGATCTTGAAGTTCTTGGTGTTCTCCTTGTTCTTCCTCTCATATTCCTCCATAGCTTTTGTTGCTTTGGTGGGATTTGGGAGTGAGGGACTTGACCACTTCGTGTGTTCTTGCCATTGCATTAGTTGCATAGGTTTGAGTTCTCCACGGTGATACGTGGTGGTGAAAAGTTGAGAAGCTTATTACTCTTGGGTGCTTGGTACCTTAGAGCTTGTTCCTCTTGGGTGCTTGGGCGCCCTAGACGGTTGGTGGTGCTTCGGAGCTCAATCATTGTGGTGTAAAGCTCCGGGCAAGCGTCGGGGTCTCCAATTAGGTTGTGGAGATTGCCCCGAGCAATTTGACGGGTACCGGTGACCGCCCCCAAGGGTTGCCAAAGTGTACGGGTTCGGTGACCGCCCCCAAGGGTTGCCATTTGTACGGGGTTCGGTGACCGCCCTCAAGGGTCCCTTAGTGGAATCACAGCATCTTGCATTGTGCGAGGGCGTGAGGAGATTACGGTGGCCCTAGTGGCTTGTTGGGGAGCATTGTGCCTCCACACCGCTCCAAACGGAGATTAGCATCCGCAAGGGTGTGAACTTCGGGATACATTGCCGTCTCCGCGTGCCTCGGTTATCTCTTACCCGAGCCCTTTACTTATGCACTTTACTTTGTGATAGCCATAGTTGTTTATCTTGCTATCACTTAGTTATATATCTTGCTATCACTTAGTTGTTTATCTTGCTTAGGATAAGTTGTTGGTGCACATAGGTGAGCCTAGTTGTTGTAGGTTTTGTGCTTGACAAATTAACCGCTAGGTTTATTCCGCATTTGTTCAAGCCTAAACCGTAATTATTTTAAAGCGCCTATTCACCCCCCCCCCCTCTAGGCGACATCCACGATCTTTCAATATGACACGCATCAATCAACTCTAATGTCACCTAGATACTCCAATGTCACCACAAGTACCCGTGAGTTGATTATTCGATATGCATCAAACAATTTCAGATTCATAATATTCAATCCAACACAAAGAACTTCATAGAGTACCCCAAAGTTTCTACCGGATAAAGTAGGATGAAAACGTGCATCAACCTATGTGCCTAGATTACCCCAATGTCACCTCGGGAATCCGCAAGTTGATTACCAAAACATATATCAAGTGACTCAATTGAATACCCCATTGTCACCACGGGTATCCATATGCAAGACATACATGAAGTGTTCTCCAATCCCAAAATATTCAATCCGATAACAATGAAACTTCAAAGGGAAAGACTCAATTCATCACAACAAGATAGAGAGGGAAGAACTCCATATGATCCGACTATATTAACAAAGCCCATGGTACATCAAGATCATGCCAGATCAAGAACACGAGAGAGAGAGAGAGAGAGATCAAACACATAGCTACTGGTACATACCCTCAGCCCCGAGGGTGAACTACTCCCTCCTCATCATGGAGACCGTCGGGATGATGAAGATGGCCTCCGGTGATGATTTCCCCCTCCGACAAGGTGCCGGAAAAGGCATCCAGATGAGATTGCTTCGGTACAGAGGCTTGCGGCGACGGCGTGGAAGTTCTAGGTTTCTTTCTGGGGGTTTCCCTATTAATAAGAATTTACTGCGTTAGATTCACATCAAACGGAGTCCCGAGGGAGTCACGAGCTCGGTAGGCGCGCCCTAGGGGGTGGGGCGCGCCCCCTGGGCTCATCGCTCCCCTGGACTTCATCTAGTCCACCTCCGAGGCTCCGTGGGTCTCTTCTTGTCCATAAAAAATCACCGTAAAGTTTCGTGGCAATTGGACTTCGTTTGGTATAGTTTTTCTGTGAAACAAAAAAATAGCCAAAAAATAGAAACTGGCACTAGGTCAATAGGTTAGTCCATAAAAATCATATAAAAGTGCACCAAAACCATACAAAATTGTTGTAAACATGGCATGAATACTTCATAAATTATAGATACGTTGGAGACGTATCATGCAGCGGGAATCTGAGCCCCCGGTTGAAGAACACCTGGTGGAGCACTTGCTCGCCAGCAGCTAGCGGCGGCGGAGCCTCATCCCCGGCAATCTTCGCACCAGGTCCACCGGCATCAACTTCTCCGCCGCCAGAAGCTCCAAGTCGTCATCGCGGGTGGCCGACGGGAACCATTTCCCCCATCGTCTTGCTTGGCTCCCTCTTCTTCTTCTCGCCGCCTGTGGCCGTCTTTTTCTGCTTCCGCTCTACGGTGGCGGTGGCCTGGGCTGCGCTCTGAGCACGCGTCCGACCCTGACCGGCCTTGCTCTTGGCCATCTCTCTGGGCTTGAGGAAAGGGGAGGAGGGCGCGAGCTATGGGCGCATAGCAATGGCGGAGGAGGCGGGAGGGCAGAGAGCACGAGATTGAAGGAAGAGGAGGAAGAAGGGAGATATTACCCTCTTTTCCCTTTTCCTTTATAGCCGCCACAGTAAACTGAATCAACGGGATTGACGGCGTGACACGTGGCCCACGTCCACTGCAGTTTCCCCATTTCGCAAGACGTGGGCGCGGGAATCCAGGCATCGTCATTATTTCGATGCGGAACCCACGGCCGCCTCAACGGTCCTCTAGCCAAATATGACAAGACAGGACGGGGCTGGCCCGTGACGTGCTCATTCACAGAAGGCATGACATCAGGCCCCAGTCCGCGAAGCCACAACTTTCAAGAAGCCCCCATACTACAAGCACTTCGGGGTTGCACCGGCTCAACGAGCCTCACAGACGGGATCAAGCCCGAGGCCTCAGCTTCGCGCAGGTCTTAACATAGAGCTCTGAATTCCTGGAGCCCCCGTTGTTCATCCGCCATCGACAAAGATGGCATTCCAGGAGGCCTCGCGATGGGCAGGCCCGCAGAGACCTTCAAGACCGAGCTCCCGAGGAACGAGTCCTGATGACCAGCAGAAAGATAAAGAGCCCGCTTGGGTTCTTGAAGGACAACCAACTCCAACTCCAGACACGCTCGGGGGCTACTGACGATGTAATACACCGGGGGTGGCCTCTCAAAGGGAAGCCCGGCAGCAGGCCTGTCAAGGGGCCCAGAAGGCCCACCAAGGAGCTGGCGACAGGAAGGAGCCCGGAGGACAGGATACGTATCCAGAGACCATCTTGATCCCCAAGTCTACATGGCGGCGGCTAGATTGGATCTACCTCCATGTAAAACCCTAGCCCCCATCACCTATATAAGGTGGGGGCCAGGGGCTCTCATTCCCATCTACTTCCGTAGAACTAGACTCTTGGTAGCCAACACATCATCCCCATTGTACTCCCTCGCATGAGGTATCCCACCATGAATACAATCACAAAGCAGGACGTAGGGTATTACTCCTCCCCGGAGGCCCGAACCTGGGTAAACTCTCTGTGCGACCTCTGATCTGGTACTTCTGGCCACGTTCGCTACCCTACCGAGGGTACTGACGGATTTATGCACCGTCACTCCTCCTCCTTCTGACGAAGAAGGTGATGATTCAGCCGCTGGAGGAGGTGCTAGAGCCTGTGGTGCTTGAGATGCTGGAGCTGGTGGTGCCATTGCTGTTGCTACTTGAACCCTAGGACTATGCTTAAGTGTTGAAGTTTGTGTGATGTTTAAGACTGTTTTACTTTGTTGTGTCTTATGGAACTTGTTTCATATTGCAACGGGTACTGTATGTTAACTCCTGCGATATTTTATGGAATAGTATGCTAAGTGTTGATTAGTAGTTTTATGTTAATTTCAGTTCCAGGGCTGGGTAGAAAATGGAACGAAATAGACAACCCTGCAGATAAAAATGGAGGCGGTTCTTAAGAGGAAACCGCCTTCGTGGCTAAAAGCATTATTAGAAGCGGTTAGTCTTTGGAATCCTCCCGAGGCACTCCGCGCATTCGAGGCGGTTTTGAAAACTGCCTCCGGTGTAGTGGAGTATTAGCAACACAAGCTTTGAGGCGGCACGAGGAACGGCTGGCGGCTCATGTACCAAAACCGTCTCCAAAGCTCGTTTCTGTACTAGCGAGTAGTGGTTAGAATTTTAGTTCTTCTAAAATATGAATAAGAGATAATGGCTTACATAAAATGTTTTCTGTTTTTGCTTTGGAGTTCATGGTGTGAAGCAGCAAACAGGGTAAGAGATATTTGTTTTTCAATAACGCAATTAAAATTATTTATACAAATATAATATTAGCCTTAAACTTGCATAAGATATTTTTGCGTTTTAATATTTGTTCAACTTTTGATCATTAATCAATACGTTCATTGCACTTACACGATTACTAGTTTTTTAAAACAACCAAGTGAGGGACGTGGAGTATCTGCTACCGAGCACAAATGGACCCGGATGAACAGTAAATTCGAAGAAAATTCAAAAAAAATCTGAATTTTTTGTGTGGCAAACATTGAATGTTTTGAGTGCTCGCAAAGTTTCATGATGTAATGACATTCGTGGAAGTCATGGCAAAAAAAATCGATGTTCCAAAAAAGCTATTTTCGAAAGCATTTTGGAGCACTGTTTTTTTTTTTTTTTTGCCACGACTTCCGTGAATGTCATTCTTCCATGATAAAACTTTGCACGCACTTGAAACATTCAACAATGTTTTTTTTTTTTGAATTTTTACCTTTTTTCGAATTTACTGTTCACAGCAGGTGCATATGTGCTCATGAGCAGAAGAGGACTTTCGACGAGTGAACCAGTTAAAAAAAAAAAACCGGGTGAACCAGTAGGGAAGGAAGGACTGTGCACAAAATCGGTCTCCCTTTTCGTTTTCCCCCTCACTCCTCTCTGCAACGGCGTCGCATTGGGGATTTCCATGGATGGGGATGGAGCACGCCGCCACGTGCCGAGCTAGGTTCAGGCGGTGGAGGAGCCGACCTCATCAGCGCCCTCCCGGAGGATCTGCTTCTCCAGGTCCTCGTCCGCCTCCGCTGCGCCCGCGCCGCCGCGCGCACCAGCCTCCTCTCCCGCCGGTGGCGCGGCCTCTGGGTCCACCTCCCCGACCTCATCTTCCGCGACCTCGCGCCCGGCGCGCTCCTACCGGTGCTCGCCCCGCTCCATGCCGCGGCCGGCCTCGGCCCCGGGCTGTCCCTCCTCGGCATCCGCGTCCCCGGGCATGGGCAGGACGCTGCCCGCCTCTGTTCGCTGCTCCGTGCCGCTGCGGGGCTGTCGCCGGTCAAGTTCCACCTGGCCTTGCCGCCCAACATGGAGTTCGTCGACATGGACTTGTCTCGCTTCCACCGTGCCACCTCGATCGAGCTGCACGCGGAGTCCCTCCGCCTCACGCTGCCACAGGCCAGCGGCGGGCTCCCCGCGCTCGAGAGATTGTCCCTCTCTGGCTGCTACGTCGACCTCGCCGCATTGGCCCTCCAGTGCCCGTGGCTGCGCGTGCTCAGGGTGGGCAAGGGTTTCTACGGCACTAGCATCACCATCATGTCAGAGTTGTTGGAGGAACTGACTATGGGGAGCAAGAACAGATGGACAAACTGTATCAACGTCGAGGCCCCGTTGCTTCAGAAATTGACGCTGTCATTCTGCATCGCCGATGAGCTCAGCGTGTCCATCGTAGCACCAGTTGTGGAGAAGGTCTCCTGGGAGTGCTCCTATTCCAGTCTGACTGCTGGGCTTGGTCCTTGGGGCCTCTGGAAGGTGAGCCTACATGCTGCAGAGAGCCACGGACAGGGGGTGCTCACCGACACCGGGGAAGACAATTGCTTGCAGTTGTCTAACGTTCATGTCCTGTGCCTCAAACTATGCATGATTAATGACCTGCTCAATTGACTGGATTTTCCGATTAAATTAAACTATGCATGATACACCACCCTTTCTTCTTGCAGGGTTCAGATAGTTATCCTGATGCAGAGCTCAACTTTGAGCAGGAGATAGAGAAACATCTGGTTACCAACTTCTCTGTTCTGGAGCTATATTTCACGACAATGGGGACTGATTATCTTATCAAATCAGTGGGGCATGTTGTTGGAGCATTTGTGTTACATCTACTTGGGATGCATCGGATTCGTGCTTCTACACGAAAGCTTAAGATCGTCTTACTGAGATCAGAGGTAATACTTTGTGCCGTTAATATATCTCAAATATATATGAGCTAGTTCAAATCTATTATAAAATTATTTGAACTAGGATTACGTACTTGTTCAAATGGACAAAAAAAATCTATGTGCACCCAGTTGTGGACCATTAGTAAGTTAATTGTAGTGATCCACATTTGTTCTAGATGAATGAAGAATGCCCAGTAAATTGTCCCTGTGATGCGCCCACTAACTGGAGAAGCAAAAATATCTCCTTGATCAATCTTGAAGAAGTGGAAATCGAAGGCCTTGAAGGGGAGGATCACGAATTTGATTTCTTGAAAGTGATATTCAGATGCGCACCAACGCTTAAGAGAATGTTTGTGCGAATATCAGAAGAGGTCAGAACAAGTACGGATCACGGTCGGTGTTCAAAAATATATGACATCTTCAAGGCATATCCTTTTGTAGAATGCAATGTTGATCTTTGTTCTGGTAAGAAGGTTCTGCATGAATGATTAGAATGCTCCTAGAGGGAACTATTATTGATTAATATGCCACTAGATGGAACTATTATTTTTTATCTTTGCACACCTCATCAAAAAGCCTATACTCATGGTTTAACACTGTTCACCGAGTGCATATATTCTGTTCTGAAACCTTGACAGTTCTGTTATGTCAGTGTCTTTTCACGTTCTGCAAATTACTTCTGGTAAGAAGGTTCTGCATGAATAATTAGCATGCTCCTAGAGTGAAATTTGGTTTTGCACCAGCAGTATTAGTAGCCAATAAAATAAGTTTCTAGTTTAACATGAGTTAGGTCTTAGGTGTGTCATTTGACTTCCATGGGCCTTCAGGTTAAGCAGGAATTGCTAACGCCAAGACAGGAAACAAAGCAGAGCATATTCAGTGTTAGAAAACATTCATAAACTCCTTCGCAAAGCTGCGATTGACAGCAAAAAAACATGTAGTTCTAGTTTCTGTTGAGTAAGTGCATTGCAGTTTTTCTTTAGGCTGTGTGTTTGTATATGGTTTTGTTTGCTATTTGACACCATTCTCTACACATACGGCGACTTTATATTTACATGGTGAGATACTGAACCAAACTGGTTTCGACTTGCCTCATTTGCGTGCAGGGTCAAAGCACAACAGCCAACGTGCTGCGCTGGCATGATTCTCATCCTTGCATTTACGGATTCGTAGTGCTCATTGACAATAGCATGGTCTCCCATGAGTACCAAAGCCACTATCGTCTTTCAAATTTTTGCTAGGTGGCTTCATTTTCGAAAATCCTACACTTACGGAAAGAATGCTACGGACTGATTTTACAGGGAGATGTGTCCTCCTCTTCACCACAAATTCACCCCTCCTTGATTTTAGCTGACCCCACCCCTTGATTTTAACTGGGCCATGTCAGTCCGTAACTTCCTTTCCGTGAGAAATGGCCTGTAGATGTAGCAAAGCTCCTTCATTTTCTTTGAAGAAGATCAAATAGAAGTCGTGCACTGGTGTCAACGGAGCTAGCTACATGCTAGAAGTGGTGCACTCTTGTCTTAAACTAATATTTGGCCTATTTTTGACATTATTACTAATCCTTGAAGAAAATCATTGAAGCCATGTAAGTCATAGAAATTGCCAAAATTTAGTCTGCTCTACCTATGTGGCTATGTCAGTAAAATGGTGTTCTATAAAGCCTCAATTAGCTCAGTGCCTTCAGTCGCCAAAAGATCGACAGAGCATCAGAGAAGAATGTTCACTTTATCCGTCTCTTTTTGTCAAGCATGCATGTGTCTGGTTTGTTAAGGGTTCCAGCTTTGATGGTCACATGATCCTAATTAGCTCACTCCCATCATAATATTTTTTTGTGCATGTTACTCCCATCATATTATCCACTATGATGTTCACTGGCCTGTGAAGTGAAAAATGCACTGCTGCTCCTGCGTGAAGGGAAAGGAAAAATGAAGTGCCTGCTGCATGTTGCAGAAGATCAGTGGTCTCATCTCTTTTGGTCCAAGTCCAAGCGGCCAAAGTCTGGGTCAAGATCCAAGATGGTCCCTCCGCCGACTCTTTTTTTCCCTCCATCAGCTATTCTACTGTTGGCCATCAAGGGACCAACAGCACATGGCAAGGACAGCTATTATAGATAAACCATAGTAGCATCTGTGTAATCTTAATCACATTCTTTTTTTTCCACTAATAGCATTCTCAGAATGGATGAGAGAGTACCAGAAAATAAGTACTCCCTCCGTCCCAAAATAAAAGACCATTTTTGACACTATCATATATGACTATTTTCACATCTTGGGTTTAAAAATGGTCTTACATTTTGGGACGGAGGGAGTAGGAAACAGGTATGTTTTTTTACTCCCCATAATTAGCTTTATCTTAAGTCAAACTGAAAATATAAATGTTATTATAAATGTTCATATCTTGTATGACTTATTGATCTTTAAATGTGAGATATATTTTGTTGTGCCTTGTTGCTTGTTGAGATTTGTTGCTTGTCAGTTAAATAAACCACGAAATGAACAAAAATAGTAGGAATCAGCAGTATTAGTTAGAATATTTTCCTGTCGCCACCTATGTTTGCTCACTTCAGCTGTGAAAACATTCGAGTACTCATAACCGAATCCCTGTGGAGAACGTGAAAACCTCTATATTTACACCTGATCAACTTGCTCATAAGTGAGTTTATTATTTTCAATGTTGAATTTCTTTTAAAAAAAATGTGAAATAAATTATCTTGTGAACCTTCAACATGTCGTGCATAGTGGTATATATCCATTTGCATGCTCCGTGCAACAACAAAAAATGTGGTACACTTAAGCTTGGTTAGGCAAACTTTCTTTCGTAAAAAAACACACTCTCTTTAACAAATTAGAATGATATAAATTTAGTCAAGATCAAACTTTGTAAACTTTGGCTAAGTTTATAGAAAACATTATAAACATCTTCAAGATCAACTCAATACCATTAGATACATGATAAAATACATTTTTCATATGGTATATATGCGGTATTGTAGTTGTTTATGTTTGTTCTATAAATTTAGCCAAAATTTAAAAGTTTGACTTTGACGAAATTTTAATTTGGCAAGGAGTAGTAATAACTAAATACATATATTTTCAGTTTAAATATTGTGTTCACACAACATCGAACAGTCTTTTTTTGCGCATATTCAAATTCGTGGCGTTTTGGACGGTTTCTGTAAAAAAAAAAAAAAAAAAAAACGGCTCTCACTCTTCTCTTCCCTTCCCTCTCTCGTTTGCAATCGGGTTGGGTTTCCCATGGATGTCGCACGCCGCCATGGCGGCCGTCCCGAGCTAGGTCCAGGCGGCGGAGGGGCCGACCTCATCAGCGCCCTGCCGGAGGATCTGCTCCTCCAGGTCCTCATCCGCCTCCGCTGCGCCCGCGCCGCCGCGCGCGCAGGCCTCTGGATCCGCCTTCCGGACCTCGTCTTCCACGACCTAGCACTCGTCCCGCTCCTACCCGTGCTCGCCTCGCTCGAAGCTGCGGTGGGTCTCGGCTCGGCCGGGGTGTTCCTCCTCGACATCCGCATCCCCGCGGTGCCCCTCTCCCCCGGCGACAAAATCGACCCCGCGCAGCTCAACGAGCGCATCTCTTCGCTGTTCCGCACCGCGTCGAGGATCTCGCCGGTGGACCTCCGGTTGGCCCTCCCGCGCATAGCGCAAGTCCACGCAGTCCTGCCTCGCTTCCACCGCGCCACCTCGATCGAGCTGCAGGCGCCGTCCCTCCGCCTCACGCGGCCACCACGGGCCAGTGGCGGGTTCCCTGCGCTCAAGAGATTGTCCCTGTCCGACTGCCGCGTCGACCTCGCCGACTTCGTCCTTCGTCCCCCACTGCCCGTGCCTGCGCGTCCTCAGTGTGTCCAACGCTAAACTCGGCTCCGATAACATCACCGTCAGATCGGAGTCGTTGGAGGAGCTGGCTATACTGAATCCGTACAGATGGGAAGACTGTATCGACATCGAAGCCCCCATGCTCAAGTAGTTGACGATGTCCTTCTGCACCGGCAGTAAGCTCAGCGTGTCCATTGTGGCACCAATCCTGGAGAAGGTCTCGTGGGGATGCTTCTATTCCGTTGTGCCTGTTGGGCTTGGTCCTTGGGGCCTCTGGAGGGTGAGCTTACATGCCGCAGAGAGCCACCGACAGCGGGTGCTCACCGGCACCGGGGAAGACGACACATGTTTGCAGTTGTCTAACAATTATGTCTTGTACCTGCAAATATGGGCTTGTGTATGTCTCATGTCCTGATCATTTGACTGGATTTTCCGACTAAATGAAACTTAGGCATGATATTTTTTGCAGGATTTGGATCGTTATCCTGATGCAGAGCTCAAATTTGCGCAGGAGATAAAGAAACATCTGGTTACCGACTTCTCTGTTTTGGAGCTACATTTCTTGACAACGGGGCTTGATTGTCATATACTAAGATCAGTGGTGCACGTTTTTGGAGCATTTGTCTTGCATCTACTTGGGATGCATCGGATTCGTACTGCTACACGGAAGCTTAAGGTCGTCTTACACAGATCAAAGGTAATATATCTCCAATACTTATGGTACTTGTTCAAGCGAAAACAAAAAATATACGTTTGCATTCTTGAGATATGATCTCAATTGTGCACCATCAGTAATTGGATTGTTGTAATCCACATTTGTTTTAGGTGAAAGAAGAATGCCCAGTATATTGTCGTTGTGATGAGCCCAAGAACTGGAGAAGCAAAAATATCTCCTTGATCAATCTTGAAGAACTGGAAATCGAAGGCTTTGAAGGGGAGGATCATGAATTTGAGCTCTTGAAAGTGATATCCAGATGTGCACCAATACTTAAGAGAGTGGCCGTGCGGATGTCTGATGAGGTCAGAACAAGCAACGATCTGTGTTCAAAAATATATTCCATCTTCAAGGCGCATCCTTTCGTGGAATGCAATGTTGATCCTGGTAAGAAGGTTTTGCATGAATGATCAGTATCCTCCTAGATGAAATTATTATTTTTATCTTTGCACAATTTCGTCAAAGCCTAAATTCATGCCTTGTCGCTGTTCACCTTGTGCTTATATTCTTCTCTTAAATCTTTATAGTTCTGCTCTGTCAGTGTCTTTCATGTTGTGCAAATTTCTACGGTGGTTGGAATGTTTCATTGGTATGCCAATTTTACATCTAGGTTAACTTAGTTGAGCTTGCTCCTGCTCTCTTTGTTTGTTAAAGAAATTGACATTCTGATGCTCCATATGTTTCGGCGATGTGTTGCCATCTTTATGCTGGTTCCTTCAGTGGGCCCCACAGCACTAAACCCTCATTTCAACTACAAGTTATCCATATCATCTTCGGTTTTGCACTAGGTTAACTTAGTTGAGCTTGCTCCTGCCCTCTTTGCTTGCTAAAGAAATTGCCGTTTTGATGCTCCATATGTTTCCGCGATGTGTTGCCATCTTTTTGCTGGTTCCTTCAGTGGGCCCCACAGCACTAGACCCTCATTTCAACTATGAGTCATTCATATCATCTTCGGTTTGCACTGAATACACCCTTACATTGCACAATTTTGTTTCGCACCAAGCTGTATTAGTAGCCAATAAAAGAAGTTTCTAGTTGAACAGGAGTTAGGCATGTCGTTTGATTTTCATGGGCCTTTGGATTAAGCAGGACAGAAAACAAAAGAAGAGTATATAAAAAGAAATTGGCATCTCTTCACTGTTACAAAACATTCATAAACTCTTTCGCAAAGCTGTGATTGACAACAAAAAGCATGTTTTCTAGTTTATGTTGAGCAACTACTTTGCTGTTTTTCTTTATGCTGTCTGGTTGTATATGGTTTTGTTTGCTATTTGACACCATTCTGTATACATACGACGATTTTATATTTCCATGCTGAGATACTAATACTGACCCAAACTGTTTTCGACTTGCCGCGTTTGCATGCAGGGTCAAAGCACAGCGGCCAAAGTTCTGCGATGGCATGACTCTCATCCTTGTGTCTACGGATCGACAAGATTGTCCTGTTCCATGAGGACCAAATCCACCATCTTATTCTCAGAATTTTGCTAGATGGCTGGCTTCAATGGAAAAACAAAGCCACTGAGGTGTTATTTCACCGGTGTCAACGGAGCTACAGACTAGAAGTGGTGTACGCTTGTCTTAACTAATCCTTGGCCTATTTATAACATTGTTATTAATCCTTGAAGAAAATCATTGAAGCCATATATATGTCATAGACTCATTTTGAGATGAAATTGCCAAAAAATGAAGTCTACTCTACCTATGTCAGTCGAAATGATTTTCCATTAATTAAGCCTATGGCTTCACTGCTTTTCTTCAGCAAAAGCTCGATAGAGGAAGAATGTTCACTTTATCCTCTCTTTTTGTCAAGCAAGCATGTGGCTGGTTGGATGGTCACATGAACCTAATTAGCTCCGTGATTAGCTCACTCCCATCATAATATCCACTAGGGTGTTTTGCAGACCAGTGGCATGTGGAGTGAAAAGTTCACTGCTGCTCCTGCATGAAGGGAAAAGGAAAATGAAGTGCCTGCTGCAGCAGGCAGCAAAGCAAAGCAAAGCAGAAGATCAGTGGTCTCATCTCTTCTGGTCCAAGTCCAAGTCTGGGTCAAGATCCAAGATGGTCCCTCCACCGACTCTTTCTTGTTTCTTTCCTCCATCTGCTCTTCTACTGTTGGCCATCAAGGAACCAACAGCACATGGCAGGGACAACTATGATAGATAGATAGATAAACCATACTACTGTGGTAGCATCTCTGTAATCCTAATCACATTTTTTTTCTACTAATAGTATTCCCATAATGGATGGGAGAGTACCTCCGATCCAATTTAATTGACGCTCACTTAGTACACTAGGGAGTACTTGGAAAATAAGTTCTGGGAAGCATTGTAGTTTGATGTGTGTGCAGAGGAATCATCTTTTTACTGCCATGGCACCTGCTTCCAGGCTCCAAGCAGCCCCAAGTTTCTGAACATTTTTTCTTCTAGTCAGTCAACTCATAGGATTCTGCAATGCAGCAAACAAAAATAAACATCCAGGATGGATGGATAGTTCCAGGCAACATTTTAACTCCTACCTCGTGGCCTGCTCCATCCCATCAGTTGTTAAATCAGAGAACTGGACTGTAGTATATGCTCCCTCCAATGCTTCCTGAGTTCGAAATTTCAAATTTTGGCCAGTGCAGCATTCAGAATAACTCATGGCCTTTTGTGTATACAGAAGCAATGGCCAACTGTTTTTATTTATATTCTTTCTGTTGGGACATGAAACTGCCTCCTCTGTTCTGCATTTCATCTCAGCAAATAACCATGGCCTTGCTGCTGCTGCTTCCCTACAACCTAAAGACTACTAGTACATGCAACATCATCGTCCATCTCTAGCTATGAACAAGGTAAATTTACCCCCCTTTTCTATCACAAAAAGAATATGAACACCAAGCCGAATCACGACCGAGAATTTTACAAATGATGAGAACTATTCAGCCTATACCCTTCCCAGGGGAGAGAAGGGCGGATGCCGCGGGTCGAGCGCGATGGACGGAGGTGCCTTTTCTCGCTTCGTCTTCGGTTTCTTCTTCTCCTCTGCCGTGACCGCCTCGATCAGCTGCATCACCTCCCCCTCAAGGAGCATCTTGAGCGAGCTGGAGTAGAGCTTGTGCTTGCCCTTCTCGATGACGACGGCCGTCGAAGCCTCCGAGCAGTGCAGCAGAGAGATGCAGACTGAGAATGCATGTAACGCTGATAGCCGCGCATGGAAATCCACCAATAGCTGCCCTTTCCCGTCGGCTTTCATGGAAACAGCGGGGAGCCCTTCTTTGCTACCCTGTTTAAATAATGAATGGACACACATGATGGCTACTCTTGTTTGCAGTAAGATAATTATATTGGTGCATAAAGCTAACTCAGGCAATTGATCTACTGCACAATAACTAGAGGTATGCCTAACCAAGGTCCTAT
Source organism: Elymus sibiricus (assembly GCA_039707655.1). Classification (NCBI taxonomy): domain Eukaryota; kingdom Viridiplantae; phylum Streptophyta; class Magnoliopsida; order Poales; family Poaceae; genus Elymus; species Elymus sibiricus. The sequence goes on along the minus strand of CM077670.1, from coordinate 366,041,379 downwards.
TTTAAAGCATTATTGTACAGCTAGAGATAAGTACTGCAAATAAACAAGTTGATCTGAGGATGATTGTCTACAAGATGTCTGATCAGGTGTGTGTTTTCTTGCAGGCAATAAACAGTTATCCTACCTTACCCATTATCCTCAGAAACAAGAAGTGGCACATGGTACTATAAACAGGTATACATAAAAAATATATAGGGGCTGCATTGCATTGAATGGTGCACCTGAACAAGGAGCTCCATAGGATGCTTGCTTTCCTTCGTCACAGAATCGACCCAATTATCATCGTAAGCATTCTCGAGGACGATGAGTGGACATGCCATGTCCCATCCACCACAATCACAACCCCCACCATACCTCCATCTGTCTAGCAAGGATGAAGGGCTGGCTTCATTGTCGTTTGATAATCCATGCAGCCCACTCGGTGTGACCACTTTGATAGTACCAGAGGATGAACACTTCTTGTCCTTATTAAATGGAATCTGAATGACTGTTGCTGCAATCTCCAAATGAGGATAAAGATCCTCTTCAGACCATGGGCGAGATGTTGATACCTCTGGATTATTCCTTGCATCATGTTGATGGTCGATCAGATTAATCTTCTGTGGATAGTCACCAGAGACTGATTTATCAACGACGCCGCAGGATTTCGGCTGACTGGGCTCTGTACACTGGGTCTTCTCCTCAGCAGCAAAACTTCGCCTTGCGTGAGCGATATCGTACAGAACAAACTCGGTGTTGACAGAATTATTCAGAAGACCATCTTTTCCAACTTCAGAGCATAGATAGGACGAAGCGTGCATCTGGCCTACAGTTGGAGGCAAACATCTGCGTTCATCTTTGGAGGACCTCCCAGCAGTGCTTCCTCGTTTACCACCGCTATGGAAAGTGTAAATCCGGCTCAGTTCACTCCCACTTTCCCAAGACCTAGCAGAAATGGATTCTTCCGGGCCCTCGACACAAAAATCATAAAAGGGAATACCATTTCTGGAATCAATTTTAAGAACTGCTCGAAGATGAGCAGGTGACAAAGATGCCTCCGTCATATGCCGACTTTCTCCATTTGGCTGGCAATTGGATGATGCTTGGCTCCGTTCAGTCCTCGAGAGATCACTGAGCAACGACTTGCGGGATACACAGTTTTTGCTGCTTGCCGACACAGCTGCAGAGTTGGAGTCTTCCTTGTCAACAAGAGATGGGCTGCTTCTAACAGACTTGGACTTCATGATCGGGCTCAGCATCTTCTTGAAAGGACTTGAACGAGCTGCCTTAGTGATATTCTCCGTGCTACGATTGACACATTCTGATGGACTGGTGCCGTCAGAGGCGCTCTCCCTCTTTGCTGGCACAGGCTTATCAGGAAAATTACTTGCTGGAACCCTCTGCCTCTCACCATGGTGGTTACTTTCACCAGGACATACACCGGCCTTCTGCTGGCGATCTGCCTCTGCACCTTTACCAGACTCCGCATCTAACAAATGGGGAGCTGCATTTCTGCAGGGGACTCTTGTTGTGGACTCTTCTTCCTCAATGGATATCTCCAAGAAACCATCACCGGCATCATCATTCTTCAGCAGGGTGCAGTCCATCCGCGGCCGGCCGAGCTTAAAATCTTCATCAGGAAGCTCACGGAACGACAAATCCAGAAAGTCCTTGGTGGACGCCCGGTTCACCCTCCGGGTCTCCACGGAGGACTTGGCGGCCTCCGACCGCCGGCTCCGGTGGGAGAAAAGGTACGCCCCGCTGCCGCTCCCGCTGGTGCTAGGCCGGGAGGAGGCCTCGTCGTCGTCGACGATGTCGAAGGAGAGGAACTCGTCCCCGCTGGGCACGGAGTCTATCTTCCTCCTGCCCTCCTCCTGGAGCCTCCTTATCCTTGTGATCTCGCTGGAGCTCTGGTACATGGAGCCGCGCTTCACGACGGTGATATCCTCCGCATTTGTCAGCCGGCTTCTTGTCGGCAAGCTCTTGCAGTGGAAATTGGGGATGTGGCTGCCGCCTAGGCGAAGCTCCCCTGAGTCGCTGCCGTCGGAGCATTTCAGCTGGCTGTATCTTGTGCTGTTTTCGGCGTTGGCACGGCAATGTGTTTGTGGAAGTTCAGGGACTGGCCTGAGTCTGGAATGGGACTGGCGCTTCAGGCCGGAGTCGTGCCCCATTGATGGAATCTGCACAGAGACAGAGATGTGAGATTAGGCCAGTTGAGAGATGTAGAAAAATCCCCAATCCCAACAGAAGCAACAATCATAAAAGACAAACAATATATATGCAAAAAAAAAAGGAAGGGAAAAAAAAGAATAGGAGAGCTAGCAAGAGCATCCTAATAGTACATCACATCGGCTGGTGCTTTTGACAGGCAAAAGGGAAAGGGTGACCTGCCTCTGCCTAGGATCTCCAAATCCCACCCCCAATGTGGGTGAGCTGCAGATCTCACCAAAATGCAAAATGCAAAATGCAAAATGGGATTCATACCATACCCCACCGAGAAGGTAGTGGAAGGCGAAAAGAGCTAGCAAGAGTTGGAAAGGAGAGATTCGGAGGAAGCGCGGAATGGATCCATCCCTCCGTCGTCCCTGTTCAAGACTCCCGGAACGGAACAGAGAGCGGCATGGGCGCACTGCATCCCACAAGCTAGCAAGCTACTCCCTCCGTTCCTAAATATAAGTCTTTCTAGAATCAGATTCCAGTACGAAGTACATACGGAGAGTTCATATTGGAATCTGTAGTCACTTCATATTGAAATCTCTAGAAAGAAAGACTTATATATTTAGGAACGGAGGGAGTACATTGAAACGCAGGCAGTTTGGTCGGGAGAAAGAAAGGCTACAGCGGCGGCACAGCACCCCCAAATCTGCAGCTCGCGGCGGCGGCCATCAAGAAGAAGAAGAAGAAGAAGAAGAAGGATTTGATTGATTTACCTGGGCGAAGAAGAAGCGCGGAGGTGGCGGCAGCAGATCGGGCGGTGGCGGAGGCGGACAGGAAGGGAGACGGGCTGGGTCTCTTTCCCTTTCCCCTTGGGGAGCAAAGGGACATCGGAGGGAGTGTGGAGTGTGGAGTGTGGCCTGGCCGTGGATGGGATGGGATGCGCCTCACTTCTTTCCAATACTGCTCTGACGGCGGGCCGCTGACGGAGAGCGCTCCCTCCCTCCCTTTCTCTGTCTCTCTTTGCTGAGGGGAGAAAGAAAGCGAGGAGGGTAGAGAGAGAGAGAGAGGCGGGGTGAGGAATTAAATAATCATTTTATTTATGGGTGGTCTTGGGCTGTGGTTTTTTAGGTTGGCTGTATACGATACTCAAGGGATCACCTCCTCCCGGTCCCGGTCCTCCCACGCTAATTCAGATTATCTAGGCAGGCGATTAGAGAGAGGAGACGACCGCCGCCCCGCCAAATGATGACCACGCTTAATTACTCATACTCCCCCCTGGTGCCAGTGCTATGGTGGTATCCCTTGCCTTGCCTTGCCTTGCCTTGGGGGACGGACGGCCACAATCAATTAGCGGTAATAAAATAAAATACTAGTTTGATTAGCGGCCAGCCTAAGCATTTTGAAGCGCCCAATTCACGCGACTGTTTTTAACCGCTGCACCGCAACTCTCTCTTGCGTCAGAGCGGGGAGCTCTTCCAATGTATGTGCGGGTAACTTTCTAGTGTGCCTGCCTGCCTGCACGCACGTGCTCCTGCTCTTGCTCAAATTTACGCTACTAGTATTTCTACATACACATGGTCTCTCTTTTTCAAAAAGGTACTCTCACGTACAGTATTGAATGTAATAACGTCTTATATTATGGCAGGGGGTAAAAAAGAAAACAGGTTCATGATCTAGGCCAAAGATTTCTCTCTCCTTCTTCCTTTTTTTTATTTTATTATCATTGTTACTACTCCGTCCGATGATGTAATAGCATTGGATGGAGATATAATCGCCGATAATGCACGCACACGACCATTGCTACTAGTATTTCTACATACACATGGTCTCTCTTTTTCTCTTGGGTGGCTTTGGTGTGCAGTTTTTTGTTGCAGAGAGTTGCGCAGTTAACCAAACAGGTCATAGAGTTTGAGAGAGAGATTTGTCTCTCTTTTTCTCTTGGGTCGCTTTGGTGTGCCGTCGCGATCGAACCGAATCCAGCGGGCTGGCAGCTACCATTATTAATTAGTTACCAAAAGTTGTACCACCACCACGTACACCTTGTATGCATTGCATGCATATCTATCTGCGTCGCACGGGCGTTGTACTACGACTAGTGTATGCAATGCAACTCCAGCAAGAGGTACTACGACTGATCTTGCGCGTGGAATTTATTTTAATTCATTATATTGTACTTTCTCTGTAAAAAAATATAAAAACATGTAGATCACTAAAATAAACGCTCTTATATTTTTTACGGAGGGAGTACCTATTTTCGAGTGGAGTGGCGACCGAAACCAAGCAAGCAAGCAGACAGGAATGAATGATTCCGTCGGGCGTTTGTTTTTTTTTTTTTTTTTTTTTTTTTTTTTTTTTGAAGAAAACGGCGAGGCTTTATTAGATCAAAATGTTTACAGGAATACAAACATTTTCTGGGGGATGTCCAAGCCATACTTGACGCCCCGCTGCTAGCGACGTCGCCATTCTTGCAAGCCTATGTGCTTCCCCGTTTGCCTCCCGCCTTTCGTGTCCAAAGATGGACTCCTGGAATCCCTGCTTCCGAGTTTCAATTTCCTTGATCAGCATGCCATAACGTCCCAATGCTGCACCCTGATTGATTTGTTGAACCACACCCAAGCTATCTGATGCAATCTGGATTCTCCCTAGCATCAGGTCCTGCGCCAGAACCAACGCCTCCCTACAAGCGAGTACCTCCAGAGTAGCTGGGTCTGAAATTCCTTCAAACATAACCACTGATGCACCCTGGAAGATCCCAACCTCGTCACGACAAACTGCACTGACCGCTCCTTTCTGATCGAGCTTTGCAACTGCTCCATCACAATTGATCTTCATAAAACCCTGACGAGGACTGATCCACCTCGGGACTGGCGACCTGTCCACAACACCGGTCATTTTGTTCTCAGTCAGCTGCCCCTTGATTTCTTCCAGATACCGAGTTATAAAAAGGTGTGTTGACAAAGGACTTTGATACTGTTCTTCATGGATAGCCTTTCGACGAGCCCACCAAATCGCCCACAATGACACAAGCACTTCGATGAACTGGTCCTGCTGCAATGAACGACCGTCGGGCGTTTGTTTATGTCCACGTTACGTAGAAATGCCTCAATCAATCAGGCCAGGCCCACATCTATCTATCTGACCCCGCTTTTCCCCTGCACCGGCCCCCACCCCACAATCATTCGGTCCAAGCCCAAGCCCAAGCCCAAACCCAGATCCATTCCACTCCAATTTCATACACTTGTGACATTGTTTTTTTGTCTCTCAACAATTTATGCTACCCCTACCGTCCTACTGCCTGTCTTCCCAACCTGCCTTGTCCCCCAGAACGACGTCTGGCCACGCCCGTGTCTCTTTCACCTCGCATTCCATTTTGTCAAACTAAAAATTAAGCTTAAGCAAATACTACTCCCTCCGTGATCTAAACGCTCTTATATTTCTTTACGGATGAAGTACTTGCATAAACAAATGCACTGGGTGCGCGATTACTAACCATGCCACAAAGAAAGCTGTGCCTACTCCCTCCATTACACAATGTAGGAGTATCGGCTATGTGTTTTTTTTTCAAACTTTCATCAAGTTTATAGATGAAAATTAGTATTTCATAAAAAAAAAACATCTCTAAACTAGGGAGTATGAAAAAGAGAAGAAACAGTTTTTGTTACCCACTCGCTGATGATGCTTACTGTCCTCGTGGTCTATTGTAGCTACTCATAGGAAGTGGTAGCCAGGAAACTAGGGATGTGAGTGACTAGTCCGTATCTAAGATTGCGTTTGCAATTTATATACGTACGATCTATGTACCGCAGTGCATAACAGCAGCCATCAACTCTGTTCACTATACCCATGCAAAAAAAAAAAAAAAAAAAAAAAAAAAAACTCTGTTCACTATACGTACGGCTATGATCACATCCTACGGAAATCTCCACACTATCGTACGCAAAAAGCATTTTCCATTGCGTACAACACTTCTTTTAAACCACACAGATTAAATTGATGTTAGGACCTAGCGAGCCAGCTGGGAGATAGTACGAAAACTATATGTACACGTAGCATCGCTCTTTTCCGTTGTAGTGGTGGCATGACAGAGTCAGCTGCCTCCCCCCCCCCCCCCCCTCGCGTCACCCCCCTCGCGGGCGACACGAGAGGCACTAACCCTAACCGCCAGCCGCCCCTTCTCTTCCCCTCCTTCCCCTCTGTCGCCGCCAGGGGACAGCGCTGGGCAAAGCTCGTGCGTTTGACGGCGGCGGCGGCGGGGCTGCTCCTCCTTCCCGGGTTGAACGGCGGTGAGGGTGCTGGATCTGCGGGATACGGCCTTTCCCTCGATCCATGCGCGGCGCGGCGGCTCCCGGCGGCGGCGCTCGTGGTGGTGAGGGTGGAGATCGGCCAGAGGATGGGGGTGGGGCTAGGCGTGGTCGGTGGCGGCGGCGACGTCCAACCCGGATCCCATGGCGGCGGCCCTAGTCGGTGGCGGCAGGTGAAGCTCAGGCAACCCGCGGCGGCATAGCGTGGTGGTGCCCCTGTCCAAGGTGGAACTACGCCGGCGATCTGGTGGTTTGCCTCCGGATTGGATCGGATCATTGACGGTGACGAGCAGGAGCGGGATCTTTCCCGGCTCTCGCGGTTTGGCGAGGTGGGGTGGCGGCCCTCCTCCGGCTCCCAGGCTCCAGTGGTGGTGCACTCCGGTAGTGGCCGGTGCGCCAGGGCTCCCGCGATGGCAATGCTATTGTGGGTGGTCGCCGGATCTGGGCGGCCAGATCTGAGACTTTGAAGGTGGGCTGGCCGATGCACAAGATGTCGGATGGATTCTCGTGGGACAAGATCAGGGTGAAAACCTTGTCTTTGGCCGGTGGCCGGAGCCGGTGATGGTGATGCCCCAGGCGCCGTTTCCTTCTTGAAGGCATCATCGAGGTGAAGCTCCCACCTCCTTCCGCTACCTCCGAGGGAAACCCGTGATCAGTCGATCGGATGATGGCAGCGCTCACGTGTCGTTCCCCCATTGAGGGCATCATTCTTGGAGGGGTTCATCGGTTAAAGGGACCAGTGGACGACTACAACGGTGGAGCGGTGTGGCATCTGACGCGTCGACAACGGCGGGTCTCGGCGGCATGGGGCAGCGGGGTCTCGGTGATGGTCGCGTGTTGATGGACGCGCGCAGGATGGTGGCGCTATCTGGCGTCGTGGTGGCGTCGACGGCAGTTGGGCCGGGCAAGGCATATGCATTGATCTCTCCTGAAGATGGGACGGCGGAAGATGGCGCCGGCAGATTCTTCAGTGTGCGCATGCGGTGTGTGCTAAGGGTCTGGTGCTCTCAGCTCGTGGCTGCCTAGGGTGGCCACCGGATTAGATGGTGTGCGTGGATGCGCCAGGGCACTCCACGAGACTTGTAGGTGTAGCGATTGAGGTCGCCAGGAAGGTGGCTTTGGGTTGATCCATGTATCTACTTTGTCAGACTCTGTTGAATAATTAATAAAGATGGCTGTGTGCATCGCTTGATGCAGAGACCGGGGGTAATCCTCCTTTTCGAAAAAAGAAAGAAAAAAAAGTCGTGGCATGACACCATGTGTGCAAGCGCAATGCATGGTTTGTTTCCACAACTTCCTAAACGAAACTACTTTGCGCTAGTAGTGGATTAGGTGACCCAACAGCACCACTACTAAGTACTAACTAGGCGTCACCAACTGGGTTTGTTTGGTTCGTTTCATTCCACTTTGACAAAAGTACTACCTACCTTTGGTTCATTCCCTTGACTGCGCTTTGCAAAGTCACCCCCAACGCAGCATTGTGTGCACACATTCTCATTCTCCTTTGCCCATCATCTCTTCTCTCATATTTGTAAGGTTTTATTGAATAATATAATAAAGATGGCTGTGTGCATCGCTCGATGTAGAGGCCGGTGGTTATCCTCCTTTTCGGAAAAAATGAGCTACTACCTAACGGATGGGATATGTCCAAAGCGAGCAATCTTTGTGAAGCCTATTCCATCCCCCAAGGTAAGAAACAAATTCAATTCCATAATGCTCAAGCACCAGCTAGGAAGGATGTGGATTTGCATTTGGAATTTTGCAAGCCCAATTTGCTATTGTGCAAGGACCATCTTGATTTTGGGATCAATAAATCCTTTGGTACACCATGAATGTCGCTGTGACCTTGCGCAACATGGTCGTCGAGCATGAGCGTGGCCAACAGTTGAATTACTCCTACTATGCCTTCAAGAGAAGGGTGGTGCATCCAATTAGAAGGGAAGACTGCATCCAACGCTTTCTTCAAGTTCACCATGAAATTCAAGATGTGGATACTCATGAAACTCTTGTCAAGTTCACTATGAAACTAGAGATGTGGATACTCATGAAACTCTTGTCAAGTTCACTATGAAACTCGAGATGTGGATACTCATGAAACTCTTGTCAAGTTCACAATGAAATTCAAGATGCGGATACTCATGAAACTCTTCAACAAGATCTCATAGAGTGGTGGATATGAAATGGGCAACAAGACCGCTAGTTCCACTTCTATGTTTCATGTTACGTGTGATGCACTTCTGTGTTATGTTTGATGAACAATTATGTTAAATTTGAGGTTGTGTATTAATAAACTACGTAATAATTAAATATTATTTGTGTTCTATTTGTTTTGAATTAATTTGACATGAGTTTGATATTATTTTACAATGTGCACAAATAGTGCTAAAAAAAGAGGACCAAATTTTAGGGCTGCTGGAAAACTAGAAAATGTTTTGGTGTCCAAAAACCTTCTCTCTCCTCACCTAAAACTAGTTTTTTAGGGCACCAAATTATTGAGCTGCTGTTGGAGATGCTCCAAAAGCCACGGTTTAATATAGTATCATTTTTCGCTATTACTACTAGTATCTCCCCCACCCTGGCAGGAGTATACTAGTGATATCCATTTTGAAGAGCAGAGGATGAAAAGCCACACAGAACCATTTACCCTTACCCAGTCCCCAGACAAAGGGCCAACCATCACCACATTGTGACATTGCCTCTATCTTTGCAGTTGAAAAGGTTAGCCGTAATTCTCATATACTCCCTCCGTCCCATAATATAAGAGTATTTTTGACACTATTATATTATGGGACAGAGGGAGTATATAGTACTACACACAAAGTAGCAACTGTTATGCATTCATATGATCAGTACTCTAATTGTACTCTTACAGACAAATAAATAGCTCACCAGGGCTATATACAAAGCTGGGGTACATTTTCGGAGGAGAAGCTACTATACATCTCTCTGGCTGGCACAGGATCCAGTTTCATTTCTACTACTTACCTACTCAAGTGAGGCCGGGGCTACACTACACTACATCCTCACCACTTTATTCTACTGCTTCACTGAGCTTACTCACTCAATCCAGGAACTCTGCTCAGCCACAGCATATCAATGGACCAGCTTGTGTTAACTCTCACACAGTGGACCTGGGAAGCTATTGTTCGTTGCAACAGCAGCAGCATCTATCTGGAAGTGGGACTGCACATCACAAACTGCAGACAGACACTACGGTTGCTTCCAACTGCCGCTGTTCTTGAATGATTTGCCGCCAGCTCAATCAGTCGACCTTCACCTGCTCGCTCCTGGAGCTGGAGACGGGCCAACCGTTCTGCGGGAGCCTACCGCCTCTGCCGCGGCCCTTGGTCTTGGCAACCAGTTGCTTTCGGACCAGGCCTTGCACCGACATCATGTCGCGCATGCTGTCGTGGAGCTGCTGGCACTGCGCGTCGAGGGCTAGCATCGGGAACGGCTCCTCGATGAGAACCCCCACCTGAAAATGCACAAGGTGTTAGTACTCAGGTAGGAGAAACGGGGCAAATACAAGTAAGTAACTGATGAGATGAAGCAGACACTATTAACCAAACAGACAAAGCAGGAATAGCATGATGTTTTCTGTCTTAACATCCTCCTGAGCATCAGGAGCCTATGAGCAGAATAAAGTAAAAACCGTATGAACTAGGATCTGCGCTTCTCCACCTATAGAACATTTAGTAGAAGCATTTATCGGCTTATTGCTCAGAATACATACATAAGTCACTCAAAACAGTTTGCATAAGTTAGCTACCATATCACAATTCATAAACGTGTTGAAATGGAAGCAATTTCTGTGGGGTGAAAATAGGTAGGAGCTTACTTCCTCGATGCAGAATAAGGAGGCAGCACTGACAAAAGTAGCTGGAACGACTATCCATTTACATTCTGCCCATAGTATGATTGGAAGTGTAAGATGCCACAGGACAAGAAACCGCGAAGTAAGCCTAGTGTATGACAGAGGAACAGGAATCCCGATGATCTGCTCGCACACACAAATTCCTTCAAGGAAACAAGACAGTTTAGACTCCTACAACCAAAAGAAAATAACTGGCATTAGGTTGCAGATCACACGGTGACTGATAGCACTGAAGGTTTTGCAGTAAGATAAGGCAGAAGGGCTACCATGATGCTCCGCTTATGTTCCTCGAAATCCAATATCTGGAGACTCTGCGAAATGAACTCGATGATGCAACGAGGCCGATGTTTTGAGCTCATGATAACATTCAGGTCGTCCTCTGCGAGTAAGCCCTGAAGGTCCTTTCTGATGTCGGAGTTGCTGGTTATATGACACTGAAACAAACAAAAAACAGAAGCGTAACGTTAATTGCGGAACAGTGGAGAGGAGTGAAAACAGACAGTAACAGGCTAACAGCTATTCCAGGGACCTGGTCAAAATCAAGTTTGTACTACAAAATATAAAATACAGAATATAATCTGAAGCATGAGCAAGAAGAGCAAAGTAATAATTGGTGGAAGGATAGGCTTCCACACGAATCTAACACATCAATTTTGTCAAGGACATGACCTATTGCAATTAGGTTGACATCAATGTAAGCAAATCAATACAGGACATGTCCATTGCAAGTACATGCTCATCAACGGTAGCAGAACAAATTATACAAGGACAGAATAAATCGCATGGGCCAAATGAACGAATCAATGCAGTTCCAGGGCAGTCCTTACTGAACTTTTACCTATTTCAGCAATAAGTCCATAGTGCCTTACACTCCACTACATGAAAATGTTCTTAGACTCTTTCATTCATATGAAGCAAAGCTTTTTCCGGTAGAAGCATAACGATGAAGTTTACCATTAATCGCGGTACAAGGGAGAGGAGTGAAAACAAAGCAGTAACAGGCTAAGAGCTAAGTATTTCAGAGACTGTCAAATCAAGTTTATACTGCAAAAAACAGAATATAATCTGAGGCATGAGCAGGAATAACAAAGTAATAACTGGGGAAAGCATATCATGGCATTCAATAATGGCATCCACACGAATCTAGGCCATCAATTTTGTCAAGAACATGGTCCATTGCAAGTAGGTTGACATCAATGTAAAGCAAATCGAATTATACAGGACAGGTCCATTGCAAGTAGGTTGACATCAATGTAAGCAAATCGAATTATTCAGAACATGTCCATTGCAAGTACATGTGCATCAACAGTAGCAGAACAAATCATACAAGGACATAATCAATCGCAAGAGCCAAAACATACCACTTGACATGAATGAATTGATGCAGTTCCAGGGCAGTACTGACTAAACCTTTACTACTCCCTCCGATCCATATTAGTTGTCGCGCAAATGGATGTATCTAGACGTATTTCAGTGCTAGATACATCCGTTTGAGTGAAAATTAATATGGATCGGGGGGAGTACAAATTTTCAGTTGAAATGAATGAATTCGTTGTTAGGCTCTTCGTTCATATCAAGCAAAGCTTTCTCCTTTTGCAGGACAAGCATAACGACGAACACACAGGGCACTGTGACATGCAGCAGTGCAGAAGTGGTGGATCTCTCTCACCTTGAGCGCGACGGGGAAGGCGAGGATGTAGTTGACGAGGGCGCCCCTGCCGGTCTCGTTGTCCCCGCGTTCACCACCGCCGCCGCAGGAATGCATGACCATGCCGGCGAGCTCGGTGGCGCCGGCGAGGACGCGCATCCAGGCCTTGCGGCCCTCGTCGAAGCGCGCGTAGGAGGCCTCGGTGCGGAAGACGAGGAGGAGCGCGAGGGCGGGGGCCGTGAGCTGGTATGGGAGGGAGGAGGCAGTGAGCGCGTAGTCCGGGGCGAGCGTGTTGTAGGTGGCGACGGCGGCGGCGAAGGCGGTGAAGGCGGAGACGGGCGGGACGAGGGAGAGGATGACGCGGGAGGAGAGCGAGGAGAGGAGGTGACGCAGGTGGCGCAGCGAGCTGCGGTGCTCCCGCCACTGCTCGTGCGTGTAGAGCGGCCGCGGCTCCCGGATGCGGCGCTCCGACACGGCGTCGGCCCAGTCGGGCACGGCGGTGAGGAGGGAGAGGAGCCGGTTCGGGGGGTTCGGGGACGGTGGGGGCTTGGGGAGCGGCTCGGGGAAGCAGCGGGTGAGCTGGCGGTTGCGGCGGCCGGGCCTGGCCGCCGGGTTGAGGTGGTGGTGGTGTGGGGTGGAGGCCGGGCTGGGCGGCGGCCGCGCCGCCATTGCCTGTCCCCGGTCGGCGCGAGGAGGGGAGGGGATTCGTCGCTCAGCTCAAGCCATTGCCGGCGGTGGAGTGGAGCGGAGTTTGTGTGGCGGAGGAGAGGAGAGGATGCGGCACGCGCCTCGCCTCGACTCGTTGGCCGACAGGTGTTGTGTCCATCTTGGTCTTGGATTCATTTCTCAGAATCGGACGGTTAGGAGAGTGGCCACGTACGTGCATCTAGAGATTTCAGACAAATTCCCAGTCTTTCACGAGAGAAAAGAATGAGATTTTTTAAACCTAGTACAACGCAGACGCTAGTACACACGCATATACACTCACCCCTACAAATGCACGGACGCACACCCCTACCTTATGAGCACCTCCGAGAGACTGTGCCGACACATCATCTTGAGATTCATAATCGACGGAAACGTCTCCTCTCACTGAACGCACATCACCGGAAAGCCTGGGATAAATGCAGGAAAGTGCGAGAGCACCAGTGTCAAGTCTTGAACTTAAACCCTGATTGGCTGGGATACACTGTTCTCCTAATCATCTAACCGTAGGTTGGTTTGCGAGAAAATAATAAAATGATTGAAAGGAATCAACCTGTTTGCCAGAATAAAAAAGATGATTGAAAGAAATCCATGGGCTTACTAGGCCTCGCAAAGATCTCTCATACTCCATTCTTTTTTTTCCGGGGTCTCTCATACTCCATTCAGACGAGAATATAAGTCGGGCGCAAGTTTTTGTATCTTTGATTTGACTAGCAAAATATGTGTTGTATGCCATAAAAATTATATATCTAGATTCATTGTCGAATAAAGTTTCTAAAGATATATCTTTTGTGCCATGTTATACATGTTGTTAAATCGACGAATTAAGTTCCCGCGCCGACTTATGTTCCCATCTGAAGGAAGTACTTGATATTACTTAAAATGGATCCTCGCATGCTTCCGGATGAACTGTCAGTTTAACCCATTGTCGGAGTGAGTAGAGTTTCTGGAGTTTATGTGGTGGAGAAGACGAAGCGGCGCGTGCTAGCTTGCGGCCATGTGTTAGTTGTACTCCCACATTGTTAAATTATAGTGTATATAACATTAGATTTTTAAAAACAGAATTGTAAACTTTGAATGAGTTTGTAGAAAAATACAGTATGTTGGAATCATTTACCATCACTGAGTGAGCATAATAATGTCTGCGAGTTGGCAAAGCCCGTAAGAACAAAGGGAAAGCAACTGGTAAAGCATTGTACCCTCTTAACTACGCCATAGGTCATTACTGATCTTGCAGTAGCAAGTAAGCTAAGCAGTTGCTTTTTGGACTTGGAGATGGAACTAATCTCATTCGCTTGTGAGTCCTATCAGGAAGTAGAATGGCAAGTTTTACTTTTGCCATTAATCTGATGGAAAAGAAGGAGAAAAATGAAGTAGTACGTTTTGTTTGGACTAAGGCAGTAAGCAAAGAGGTGCCGTGGTGGTGTCACTTTACTATGACAGTAGCCCTCAAATCTACTCCATCCGTTCCTAAATATAAGATCTTTTATAGATTCCACTATAGACTACATACGGAGCAAAATGAGTGAATTTACACTCTAAAATAGGACTATATACATCCGTATGTAGTTCATAGTGGAATCTCTAAAATGTCTTATATTTAGGAACGGAGGGAGTAATACTTAGGTCAGTTGTTGTACTGACCTCATTCCTGTGACTTCAAACTGAATGGGGGTAGACAGAGACCCTAAGCAAAGGTGACACCACCACAACACCTCTCCGTAGGGTAAACTATTGTGTCCTGTGATTGCATGTTTGTCAAAATACAATGGCTACCTTCTAGCTGTCAAATCAGACATCCCCTCCGTCCTGCATCACACGACCAATTTTTTTACGCCGTCTCAAAATTTTAAGGTAAAAATAACAAGATACAGAGGAAATACCAAAAACTCAATATTACAAAATAAGATTGCTAAACTAGTGTTACGACATAATCAAAATCTATGTTAACTTTCTAAAACTTGATGTTGTTCGCCTCTAAATTAACCTGATGCTGTGCTGCACGTGTGTGTTTTCTTGAACCAGGCTTTCACCCCGCTTTATATATAAAGCAACATCACAACAAAGTACGCGGCCGAACGATACAATATGATGGAAAGACCCCCCTACAAGGCAGATCAAAAGATAAACATGAACCTAATACCTAGCCGAGGCCCGACCGAAGACTCCTGAGCTCCACGACAATGCCCCCAAGAAGGTGACGACACGAAGCGTCACCGCTGCCGAGTCCAAACAAACTAACTAGAGTTTTCACCCCGGAGCCCTCGCACAAGGACGAGTCCCATGACGATGTCTTCAGGAAGCAAACAACACCCACACACACCACTGTCATCGGCGTCATAAACACAAAGCTTTCGTTCGGTAACTCGCCTACACCACGGAAGGGGTCCCGATCACCACCACAACGAGGGTCAGCCCATCCACACCAGATCTGGGCCCTGTCAGAGCAAACCAGAGCCTCCCGTCACTGCACCCCTTGCCACCCACACGGCCAAGAGGTGAAGCCACCACCGCCACCACGGAGTCTGCCAGAAAGTCAATCATGGAGCCCGCCATCCAGGACCGCCGTCCCGACATCCATGCCCCTAGGAACCGTCAACCATCCACATTATGACCATCCAACCATGGTAGTAGAAGCGAAAGACGTCTCCTTTCACTCCCAGCCCAACATCAGCCACCGGGCCTGGGTCGGCGCCCCCACTGTAGGGAATGCCCACGCCCGTGTTGTTGGGATCTACGGTAGGGTGCGTCGACTGCAAATTAAAATTTCCTACCCGCAGAACATCCAGAAACATGCTACCAGAGATGGATCACGGATCATTACCACTAGACGCGCAGTGCCGTGCAGCGGAAGTAGAGTTAGGGCAGCGCGTCCACGGGGTTCGCCTCCTCCTCGTCCGATCTCCCTCAAACAGCCGATCGTCGGATCCCACGTACAGGTTCGCCCGAGCGGCGCAAGTGCACTGCATCTAACGGTATCCGCGCGTGCGGGAGGAACTCCGTGCAGCGGACTGCTAGGTCCGATCACACAGTCGGCGGTGAGTGGAGGTGGCTAGTTGCAACACATGCAAAGCCCTAATGACGGCGCCGAAGCGATCAACCAAATGAGTGTGCCGCACCTCCACTATATATAGGCATCCGTCGCGGGCTCAACACTTGGGCCTCGCACGGATCCTAAAGCCCAAAGTTTGTTCGGCCTGGATTCGAGTCCGAGTAGGATCACATCTGACTCGTGGAGTCGGACCCAGCCACACAGGTTCCTTCCCTTAAGCGCGCAACCCCTTACGTTCAAGTCGACTCGGTCGCAGTTCGGATCACCTCCGACCTGCTCGGTTGGTAGCGGCCTCTAGCAAGGCGTGCCAACCACCAAGTAGACAATGAAGCCGGTTGGCGAACCTGTACAACATGTCGCACTTCTGTTCCTTTTGCCACACGATATATGTTGTTGGGCTCAAGGCGAGTCTGTCATCCTTGTGCTAGCCCGACCTCTTTCTCGTTCCAGTGATGCCGACCACAAACCAGATTATCTTATAATCCTTGTCGCATGGCCATGCTTATCTTGGTCGGATCACACGAGGGGCCCAGAGTATATCTCCTGGTCGGAGGGGCAAATCTCATCTTGCTCGACCATGTCTCGCAGCATGGGTCTGGACAAGCCTGAAACCTACCTTTATAACTACCCAGTTACGGAGTGGCGTTTGGTCGGCCCAAACCAGGTCTGTCATCATCCCGAGTATATGCGCCAGCTCAGGTCTTAGGACATAGAACGTATGTTGTACTAGAGACTCACAGATGACATATCGCTGCGTCTCATAGATGGGTCTGTCTGACTCGGACCTTATCTGGACTCGGATCCGACTATGTCGAATCCGACCAGATCTTTCCAAGTCCATATTATCCGGTTAGCATCCAATGCTCCGTGGCTAGTGAGACCGAGCCATCCACCATGTCATATGCTAGTCTAGTTAGCTGCGCGTCCACACAGCCATTTCGACTAGGGACCTTTTAGGACAATCATCATACAATGCATTGTCCCACAAACAAGTCACGTACTTGCTGATACACATCATTGATAATGTCCAAGGACTATCTTTATTCATAAACACATAGGAAATATCATCATACATGATTGCCTCTAGGGCATATCTCCAACACGTGTCCCCAGTCAGTCCTAGTGGACCGGGGAGGGGGGATACAACCCAATGACTACCGACAGCCACCGTCAAATCCATGGTCCTCATCGTTGATCCGTCCGATGACACAACAACGCCCAGAGAGCGCAACTCGGACTGACGCCAGTGCGGACCAAGTTCGCCCCCAATACCCATGCGACGCCGGACATTGTCCACCACCCCGGACCAGTAAGCCCACCGCACCCCTACACTGATGCCATAATGTGTGGACGCCACCCCCAACACCCCATGGACCCCAACTCGAGATGACCAAGGGCTAGGTAGCGCCGCTGGCCAACTGTGGATCGACGCCACTAGGATGAGCAAAAACTACCCCATCAGATCTGAACATTCAGATCCTGATAGGGACGCCCAAGGCAGCCGGCAACTCCGGCCGCTGGGGCGCTGCCTAGCCTTGCCCTCTAACGGTACCCAGCTCGCCACCACTTCTAGGCCCTGTCAAGATCTGCCAAACACCCGCCAGTCCCACCTCCACACGCCCGCAAGCCAGGGGAGGCAGCCTGCCAGAGCCACGCACGTGCCACAACCCTCATGCGCGCACCTTGACACCACCTTACGCCCGCCGCCAAGATCGACGACCACGCCGGGCCGCCGCCACTCTTGCATGTCGCACGCCGGATACCGGAGCCAGAGCCGGATGGGCCAGTTTAGGAGCCAATCTGCACGCCACCGCCGTCAGCTGCACCACCAGCCCTCCCACGACGTCCCTGCAGCACCGCAGCCACCACCCACCACCATGTCGCCACCCCGCGCCATCGCCGGAGGCGAAATGCCATGCCGCCAGCGACCTAGATCCGGGGAGGCGCCCCGTGCCCTTGTATGTGTGTTATGTTGTGTTCTTGTGTTGGCTCATTGTTTAGCTAGTGCCCCTAGCAGGACCTCCTTTATTTTTCTGGTGTGGTACTCTTGTGTGGTGCTGTGTTATGTGTTGATACCTTATGTACTCGGTTGTTATGTGGTTGACTTTATTTATAAAGCGGGGAGAAAGCCTTTTTCACTAAATAAACCTGATGTCCAGCCGTTGTAGCAAAGACTAGAATTGTTACTTAAAAAAACCAAATTTGATTTTTATAGATCGATACAACATTGGATACATTCAGATATAGACACAAAAATGACATTAAACAAAAGAGAGATTACAATTACAACTATAAGTCTCCAAATTATTATCAAAGCCAGAACAGAACTTGTCATCGTTGCACCACCGTAGCTCTCGTCGATAATGGACAACATCGAGAAATTCATCCACTAAAGCACCTACAAAGAACTATAGAGGAACACATCTAATTGAATCGTCACAATAGTAGACCGCCACGTAAAACAAGGATTGAAAATCGCACCAAGCATATCAACGGAGGGATTACCCTGATCTAGCAGGCATCCGTGCTAATATCACAGACCAAGCCGACGATCTTGCTTGCAAATACTAAAAAGAAAAGATGTCGATGGAGAAGACAATGTTTTCATCGAGGATGTACATAGAACCATGACGACGGAAAACACAATATCAAATTCATTGTCCGTGAAGAAGAACATGGAAAAAAACTCGCAAGTTCATCGACAGTGTCGGACCAAGCATTGCGGAGGTGGGATTGGAGCTGGGGTACTTGTATTCAATACGACACCATCGTCACCTTGGAGCAACATCACCGTGACACCAAAAGACGAGAGACGAGAATCTCCTCCCCATGGTGCCAGAGCGATGGCCGAAGGCGGAGGGGGAAGAAATTGATCTTGTAGCGGCTAGGGTTTCTCTTTTACATGAGATTTAGGATCATAACATGTTGATACATCAAAACATCGTCAAAGGCAATATCACTTAGCACACCACCTTGGGTATTTTTCGTCGTTTGTGTAAAAGCTACAGTATGGAGTATATGTATAACATATGAATATATATTATAATGAATGATTTGCCATTATTCCACGGATGATTTGCCATTATTCCATGGTCATAATAATTTATGTGAATTATCAATTGCCGGAGTCCCGTGAACCTTGCCATGTCACCCTTCCCGGGCGTTCGATTGCCTTGCGATCCGCAAAGTGGTTGCATCCCGCACAAGGGCACAATAAATTTTAAGTTTTAATTTTTAAAACTTACGATTATGCATCTAAAACTTAGGATTTTGCCTGTTGCTCGTATCAAGTTTCAGAGTTAAAACTTTAAGCTTACGTTTTTTTCGGTTGCTGGTGATACGTCTCCAACGTATCTATAATTTTTGATTGTTCCATGCTATTATAGTATCAATCTTGGATGTTTTTATATGCAATTATATATCATTTTTTGGGACTAACCTATTAACCTAGTGCCCAGTGTTAGTTGCTGTTTTCTGCTTACTTTTGGTTTTCAGGAAATCAGTACCAAACGAAGTCCAAATGCCACGAAACTTTTTTACGATTTTTTTTCTGGACAAAAGAGACCCTGGAAGCTTCAGGAGGAAGCCAGAAGGCTCACGAGGAGGCCACAAGGCAACAGGGCGCAGCCCTAGGGGGGGCGCCCTGATGCCTTGTGGGCCCCTCGTGGCTCCTTTTGACCTAATTCCACTTCTATAAATTCTCAAATATTCGGAAACTTCTGTTCTTCCGCGATCCCATCTGGAGGCCTTTTTGGTACTCTGCCGGAGGGGGAATCGATCACGGGGGGCTTCTACATCAACCTTGCTGCCCTTCCGATGATGTGTGAGTAGTTTACCACAGACCTACGGGTCCATAACTAGTAGCTAGATGGCTTTTTCTCTCTCTTTGATGTTCAATACCATGTTCTCCTCGATGTTCTTGGAGTTCTATCCGATATCACTAGTAAAAAACAGGGCTTTGGTCCTGGCCAGATCAGAGCATTAGTCCCGGTCGTGTTACGAACCGGGACTAATGGGAGAATCAGTCCCGGTTCGAGAGGCTAGGACGCCGGCCGGGCATCGGCAGGCATCAGTCCCAGTTCGGCTGGGACCTTTAGTCCCGGTTCCATCCACCAACCGGGACTGAAGGGGTTGCTGCCCTTTAGTCCCGGTTGGTGTCTGGAACCGGGACTAAAGGGTAGGCCATTAGTCCCGGTTTTAGACACAAACCGGGACTAAAGTTTTGCCTATATATATCCACGCCCCCCCCATCTCCTCTGTTTTTTGGTCGTGGAAGGGTGGAGGTGTGGGCTACTCTGTTTTTTGCCTATATATGCACATGAGGTGTTCGATGAAATGCCGGAGCCACACTTAAGCTTTCTCCTCTGTTCTTCCTCCAAGATCAACCTCCAAGCTCCATTTTCCCCAAGATTTGTCTAGGTTTGGCGGTGCACCAACTATCCAAGTGTTCTAAAAAGGTTAGCAACTTCATCCTTTCATCTCTCACTGCTAGTTTAGCTCATTTCAAATGCTCTAGAAGTAGTGTGGTTTGTGGGTTTTATTGGAGGAGTGTATGTGTGAGTTTATTTGATTTAGATGCACAATTTGAGCTCAAATTAACTTCTTAGTTTGCATATGTGTATGATTTATATAGCTACTTGTATAATTTTCTTACTTGTATTATTGTTTGTTATTATATAGTGCCATGGTTTTGGTATCCGCCCCCGTCGGCTCTCGTCCGGTCTATGATTTGGATGTGGTATATTATCTTTTATAACTATTTGTTTCATTTAGTGTTTATGACAATTATGCCGACCAACTTGACATAGATGTCTTTATCTAGGAGGTATGTGAACCGGAAATTCCAACCGACCCTCTTGTCGAGAGGTTAAATTTAGTTGAAAAAGAAAACAATTATTTGAAAGAAAAATTGAAAAGAGTTGAAGAAGAGAAGATGACATTGGAGTTGCATGTTGCCGATGTCGTCGATCTACACAAGATCCAGATGGATGCAATGCGCTTGAAGATTAGAAAGATTAGAAAATATGCCATTGATAATGAGGCTTGGTATCATTATGCTGTTGGATCAATTGTTACCTTAGTTGCGATTTTGATCGCATTTGTTGTTGCATTTAAATGTTTTACATAGTTGTATGTTAGTTTCAATTTATGTTTTAATTAGATGCTCTAAAGAGCTGTATGTTGTTCTATGAGAACTATGTATGAACTTTATGTATTTATTTTTTCAGTAATAACATTTGATTACTACTGTACTTTGATTTTAATGTGATGATGAACTTGTATTAATTTGGTCATTTCTCTATTCATGATGTTCTGTAATGGTTTTTGATATACTTAATTATATAATGCATGCAGATGAACCGGCAATGGATGTACGGTGACCGACGCACCTCCGACTACATTACGGGCCTGCATAATTTTCTCGATGTGGCTGAGGCAAACATGCAGAATGGTTTTATGTATTGTCCATGTACTGTCTGTGAGAATACGAAGGATTACTCTGACTCGAAAACCCTTCACTTCCACCTGCTTTCGAAGGGTTTCATGCCACACTATAATGTTTGGACCAAGCACGGAGAAAGAGGGGTTATGATGGAAGACAACGAAGAAGAAGAGGATGATGACAACTATCCTATGTTCCCTGAATACGGTGATACTGCAACGGGGGAAGCTGAAGATCAAGAGGCACCAGATGTGCCCGATGATGATCTTCGCCGGGTCATTGTTGATGCACAGAGAGGATGCAAAAGTGAAAGGGAGAAGTTGAAGTTCGATCGCATGTCAGAGGATCACAAAAAAGGGTTGTACCCAAATTGCGAAGATGGCAACGCAAAGCTCGGTACCGCACTGGAATTGCTGCAATGGAAGGCAGAGAATGGTGTATTTGACAAGGGATTTGGGAAGCTACTGAAAATAATGAAGAAGAAGCTTCCAAAGGATAACGAATTGCCTAGCAGTACGTACGAAGCAAAGAAGGTTCTCTGCCCTCTAGGATTAGAGGTACAGAAGATACATGCATGCCCTAATGACTGCATCCTCTACCGCGGTGAGGAGTACAAGAATTTGAATGCATGCCCGGTATGCGGTGCATTGCGGTATAAGATCAGACGAGATGACCCTGGTGATGTTGAGGGCGAGCGCCCCAGGAAGAGGGTTCCTGCCAAGGTGATGTGGTATGCTCCTATAATACCACGGTTGAAATGTCTGTTCAGAAACAAAGAGCATGCCAAGTTGTTGCGATGGCACAAAGAAGACCGTAAGAAAGACGGGAAGTTGAGAGTACCCGCTGATGGGTCGCAGTGGAGAAAAATCGAGAGAAAGTGGCCGAACTTTGCAGGTGACGCAAGGAACTTATGGTTTGGTATAAGTGCAGATGGCATTAATCCTTTTGGGGAGCAGAGCATCAATCATAGCACCTGGCATGTGACTCTATGTATCTATAACCTTCCTCCTTGGTTGTGCATGAAGCGAAAGTTCATTATGATGCCAGTGCTCATCCAACGCCCTAAGCAACCCGGCAACGACATTGATGTGTACCTAAGGCCATTAGTTGAAGAACTTTTACAGCTGTGGGACATAAAAGGTGTACGTGTGTGGGATGAGCACAAACAGCAGGAATTTGACCTACGAGCGTTGCTGTTTGTAACCATCAATGATTGGCCTGCTCTTAGTAACCTTTCAGGACAGACAAACAAGGGATACCACGCATGCACGCACTGTTTAGATGAGACCGAAAGTATATATTTGGATAAATGTAAGAAGAATGTGTACCTGGGACATCGTCGATTTCTTCCGACCAAGCATGCCTTAAGAAAGAAAGGCAAGCATTTCAAAGGTGAGGCAGATCACCGGAAGAAGCCTGTCCTCCGTACTGGTGATGATATACTTGATATGGTCAAGTATTTACAAGTAATCTTTGGAAAGGGTCCTGGCGGACAATCTGTTCCGAATGACGCTGGCGGACACGCACCCATGTGGAAGAAGAAATCCATATTTTGGGACCTACCCTATTGGAAAGACCTAGAGGTCCGCTCTGCAATCGACGTGATGCACTTGACGAAGAATCTTTGCGTGAACCTGCTAGGCTTCTTGGGCGTGTATGGGAAGACCAAAGATACACCGGAGGCATGGGAGGACCAGCAACGTATGAACGAAAAAGACGGCATGCATCCAAAGCAGTATCAAGGTCCTGCTAGCTACGCTCTTACCAAAGCAGAGAAGGAAATCATTTTTGAATGCCTGCTCAGTATCAAGGTCCCGTCTGGCTTCTCGTCGAATATAAAGGGAATAATAAATATGGCAGAGAAAAAATTTCAGAACCTAACGTCTCATGACAGCCACGTGATTATGACGCAATTGCTTCCGGTTGCATTGAGGGGGCTTCTACCAGAAAATGTTCGATTAGCCATTGTGAAGCCATGTGCATTCCTCAATGTAATTTCTCAGAAGGTAATCGATCCAGAAATCCTACCAAGGTTACAGAACACTAGTAGAAAACAGGGCATCAGTCCCGGTTCCAGAGGGCCTTTAGTCCCGGTTCTGCAACCGGGACTGAACAATCGGGACTAAAGGCCCCCACTTTTAGTCCTGGTTGGGTTACGAACCGGGACTAAAGGAGCTCCACGTGGCCGCTGTGGGCGCCCAGGCAGGAGGACCTCTAGTCCCGGTTGTTACACCAACCGGGACTAGAAGGCAGCCACGCGTCAGCACTGCCAGGCGCTGGGGTTTTTGTTTTTTTTGGAAGGAGGGGTTTAGGGTTTTGGAGGGTTTAGGGGTTTCATATTGTGTTTCCCCTTTTCTTTTTGTGTTTACCATTCAATTCCTTTACATTTAGGGTTTTCATTTTGATTTTATGCTTTTCATTCAACTCGACGCTAGCTACTACATATAGCAATGAAGGAACCATTAGACAACATCGTCATGATCAATATATAGAGAGAAGTGACCTCTCTTTCTCCGTGCTTGGTCGAACAACAAGTTTTCGTATATCTATTCGACGCTACTACATATAGTACACGTTCATGCATATATACAATATAACATCTCTTACGATCCCTAATATCTAATTACCAAAATCGCATTGCCAATCCCGATGGTATTCTCCGTCTGTAGGTATGACATGGTCAACAAAGAATCCCGCCAATTCCTCTTGAATTGCTCGTATGCGATCAGTTGGTAGTAGTTCGTCCCGCTTCCGCGAGATCTAATTTAAAGAAGGGGGTCAATATATATATATATATATATATATATATATATATATATATATATATATATATATATATATATATATATATATATATATATGAAACTCAACACAATTGATGGTAATAAAATAAAAATGTGAATATTGTTTACGTACTTCAAATTGTTCTTCCGATCTGCCCCGCTCAGAGATCTTGTGGCGAATGTACTCGCAAACGTAGTATCCACATAAATTATTCCCGGGTTCTTGCCACAAGAACTTTACGAGAATAGAGTTCAATCAAAATGATAATCAAGCATGATAATGGTATTGAAACTAGAATCAATGAGAGATGCGCGGAACTAGCTAGTAGTACTTACTTTGGGGTGTGAAAATCGCAGCTCCTTTTTTTCATTCACCCCTAACCTGGTTGGTGAACTTTTTCCAAACCCTGCCCGGCAAAGAAAATGATTACTTGATATCAGGAAATTAACGAAAGTTGCCGATATGGTGCGATAATGATTGAACTTACTTCTGGAGCATTTGACTCATGTCCGCCCACTCCTTAGCGTCTTTACGTCTCGAGTCCAAGACAACTACTAGTCCCGCGTCAAGCTGAATGGCTAGCAGAATATAGTGGAACCTGCGCACGCATAACTCATCAATTACACTTAACCTCGAGTAAGCGAAACAGAATTTGCACAAGACAGTAACACTCACTTGAAGTTGTAAGGAAATAGTATTTCCCTTTTGTTTTGTTGTCTAAGTAACGCCTTTAGCAAGTTTTTCTCTGTTTCATCGGGGTTTTTCTGTATCGTATATTCATTTACGGTATTTGGGTTAATGAACCCAATGTCATAGATTTTTCCTCTGCATTCGTGGATCTTCAATCTGGATAATATAGTGTGAGGATAATTATACATGCAATGAACGAGCTGAGCTAGAGACTTAATTACAGAAAAAATACTTACAGACAATAGCAACTGACGATAGTTTTGTCGAGGGCGTCTTGATTGTATAACTGAAATAATTCTTCAAATTCAATGTACAACGCCTCGTCTCCATTGAAGTAGTGCTCATCTTTAATTCCCACTAAGATACTGTTGGTCCCTTCCTTGCAGGCTTTCAAGTACCAGTTATGCAATGTTCGCATCATCATTGATAGATGCGGGAGCTGCACAGGTCTGATGAGAGGCTTCCCGTGCTCGTATCTAAAGGCTACCTCAGCCATTTCGAACTGTACCTCATCGCCTAAGTAATCACCAAGAGTGTAACCAGGATGAGCGGCCGCTACCCCCGGATCATTAGCGATATCGGGAAACACCTTGAGCGGGGGGCACGATTGTTTTTCCTGTTCGCCGAGCTGGGGAATTGTTTTCCCACTTCTTGCAGCACTGCTAGTACTTCTCGACCTTTTCGCTTCATTAAATGTCTTTACAATACAGCGGTCATAGTGTGAGAGCAGCGGAGGAGGTGGTGGTCGCTGAAGGGCATCCAGACAGCGCTTCGCTTTTACCGGATCTATTTTCTCCTTTGGGTCTGGACGTTTCGGTGCAAGCTGGCATTTCACATCGGCAGCCACGATCTCGTTGTTTTCCTCCTCAGTCATGTCATATGCTAACTTGGCAGGAGCCTTCTTGACGCTTGGACCTGCTCTGGATTTCTTCGTTGTTGTACTGCTAGCCACCGGAGCGGCGGCGGGTCTCTTCCGCCGTTGCTGAGGCGGCGGAGGAGGCGGAGTCCGCTGACGCGGCGGATACAGCTGAGGCGGCGGAGGATTCTGCTGAGCGGCCTCTTCCGGCGGAGTCCGCTGAGGTGGCGGAGACAGCTGAGGTGGCGGAGTGTGCTGACGCGGCGGAGACGACTGAGGCAGCGGAGATAGAGCTAGACTGTGAGGAGTCTGCTGAGGGGCCTCTTCCAGCTGAGTCTGCTGACGCGGCGTCCATTGTGGAAGCACGATGTTTTCCTTTCTCCATAGAATGGTTGTCCTTACGGCATCTACCAGATGAGTCTCCCCTTCACCTGTAGGGTACTCAAGCTCCAGCCCCACGAATCCGTCGGTAACTTCATCCACCCTAACAATAGCAAAGCCATCTGGAATCGGATTGCAATGGAATGTTCCATCAGGTCTAGGAGGTAAGACATAGCCGACCGCCACCTTCAAGGTTAGGTTGATGCATTTCGCCATTAGCTCACAATGTTCCCTCTCCGTGATATAATCCACGGGGTAGCGAGGAGCCGTGATATCAGGCCGAACGAGCTCCGTGGAAGCCACGCTGCTTTTCCGCTGAGATGGTGGGGTAGCTTCGTGGGCAGTATCGAATGAAGGATCTTCGTGCTGCTGAGATGGTGGGTCGGTAGCTCGCTGACTGGTAAGTGCCTCTAGTTTCTTCTCCTGCAACGCTAATATTTGTTCTACATTCTGCATCCGGTCTGCTTCCTCTTTCTTCTTTCTCCCTCGGCTTCTATAACCAGTGCTGTCGGGAAACCCATGCACCCACGGAACGGAGCCTGCTGTGCCTCGTGTTCGTCCAGGGTGTTCAGGATTCCCGAGGGCGCGTGACAACACGTCCTTCTCTCTGTCGGGATGGAACCTCCCTTCCTGCACGTCCTTGATTGCTTCCTGAATCTTTGTGACAGGTGTTTCAAGTTGTTCTTTCGTGTAAACACACTTCCCTGTTTCTGGGTCCAAAGTTCCCCCATGCCCGAAGAACCAAGTCCTTGCCCATTCGGGCCAGGTCGATGTCGCTGGTTGGATCCCTTTAGCAAGCAGGTCGTTCTCAGCTTTGTCCCATGTAGGCCGGGCAACCTTGTAGCCACCTGACCCCGTAACATGGTGATATTGCTTCTTTGCAGCATTTAGCTTATTTGTCTGTGACCTGTTCTTAGCTTTCTCTGATTTCTTATCCGCCACAAATGCGGGCCAGTGATCTTTTATCTTCACATATAGACCAGTGAATTCTGGAGTCTCGTCTTTCTCGACAAACTGTTCATTCAATCTTTTCTTCCAGTTCTTGAATTGTTCTGCCATCTTCTTAAGAGCCCATTTTTTGACTTTTCGCTGTATAACTGGATTATTTGGATCATCCTCTGGCGGTAGGCTGAAATTTATCATGAGCGAGTTCCAAAGCTGATCTTTGCATCTATCGTCGACATAAGAAACTCCATCGTCCTTCTTCTTATTCCATTCTTGGATGCTGACTGGGACGCTGTCCCTAACAACAACTCTGCACTGATGTATAAATCGGTCTTGGGTCCGCTTGGGAATAGTCGGTTTGCCATCTGGATCGACTTCTTCGATCGTGAACCTTTCATTCTCACTCAACCTTTTCTTCGGGCCTCGTCTCCTTATAGAAGTTTGGCTCGATCCGGAGGGCTAAAAGAAGAAAGAAGTGTTAATATATGTACATACAAAACAATTAATGCATCTAGTCAGCAGAGGCTTAATTAATATATATACCTCGCCGCACTTTGCAACAGTTAAGGCTCCAACACTGGCGGAGCCGTCATCTTCTCTTCCCTCACCATCGGAGTCGTTGAGAAACTGTGAGGTCATGATATCATCATCTCCCTCGCGGATTATTTCCTCCAACGCCTTTTCTTGTTCTAAGTCTCTGTCGTGTTCCATAGTTTCTGCAAATATTACAACATGGCAATATACAACCATGAGAGATGGATTAGTGGCAAACATAGACCTAATCACAACAAGGAATCATATGCATATGAGCAATGGTTTAGTGGATTATCGGGGTTATGTTTTAACGACCCCCTCCCCCCTCATGTCGAAGTTATACCGAAATTATCGGGGTTATGTTTTAACACGACCCCCCCCCCTCATGTCGAAGTCAATGAACAACATGAAAATTTGTAAGTGATTGCTAAACTTTTATGCTTCATTTATATGAAGATAAATTATCCAATATAACTATGTTCGCGATATGAGGCATTGGACATAATATTATCTAGAATCATATCTGATGAGTCGTAATATCTTTCGGGAGAGGATACTTTGCGGACCGCCTCTCTCATGCCTGTCCGACGTGCAAATCAGGTTTTCATGTGCCTCAAAATCAAAGTTATCGGGGTTATGTTTTAATGACCCCCCCCTCTCATGTCGAAGTTACGACGATATTTGTACAAGATGAATACAAGATTTATACACAAGATGAATACAAAATGAATACAAGATGAATACAAGATTTATACACAAGATGAATACACAACTCAACGAATGAACCAACCATCATCCTATGAACAAAACTCAACATACGACAAATGGACACCTTTTGTCGAACAGCGGAGGGACGATCAGGGACCAACTCCACGGAGATGCAACACCACAACCTGTAATTCCACCGAGTGAAAAAAAATTAGGCAAACCCAAGTATGCCACTGGATAGAATGGAAAATTTTAGTTGAAATGGACCTATAAAGATCATGGCAAACGGATGCACGGAACTCAAATGGTGATCAAAGCAATATGCAATGCAAATCTGTCCATTATAGCTAGATGGCAACAAATGGCATGACATGAATGTACATGTAACACATGGCAAAACATGCTTGCTGAACTAATTCAAATGACCCCTAAATCAATGGCAATCATCATGACAAGTTGACAAGTATTAACAGATTTTCAGACTTAGTGATATTTGCATGGCATGGCAGAAATGAATAGATAGCAAGTTTACAAGCTTGTAGCACTCACTACAGGTCCTAACATGGCATGAACTAAAATGTAGCAGCAAAATGACATCAAAATGCTCCTACTTCATGTTCAAAGATTGCCCAAAAGATGCTTGCATTAAAACATACAAAAAAGACAAAATGAACTCTAATGCAAAAAATTTGTTCTTTGATTTGCAAAGGAGCTATATTCTCCCCAATTCTTTTCCACCCACAAAAATTACTCCATCTATTTGACAGTACCCACAACCCATTCCACCAAAAACTTTGGTTCCATAGTTCAAATTTTTCAAATTTCATTCAGTTCAAATTTGGACCAGATTCAAACTCCATGGTCAAAGCCCAATTTAAATTGCTCCAAAAATTCTGAAATTTTGCCAGACTCTCTTTTGTGCATCAACACCTCACCACAAAAATTCTCAAAAATTCCTAAAATTCCTAGAGCCCTCTGGCATTTCATCATACACTTGATGTGCACTGTCAAAAAATTCAGAAATTTTTTTTGTTCTTCAATTTGTTTTAGCAAGATCATTATCTAACATCCATCCATCTAACAACAGCAATGCAGCATTGGCGGCGGCGGCAAGCAGAGCTCGCAGCGGAGCAGTGCCAGCAGGGGAAGGGGGGAGCTCACTGGGGGCGGCGCGCGATGGAGCTGGAGGGCCGGCGACGAGGGGAGCGGGCTCGGTGGCGGCGATGGCGTGGAGGTCCGGCGATGAGGAGTGGCTCAGGGGCGGCGATGCTCGGGGAAGTCCGGCCAGCGACGAGGAGCGAGCGGGCTCGGGGACGGCGTCGGGGGCGGCGACGAGAAGCGGGCTCGGGGAGGCGACGGCGAGGTCCGGCAGCCTGGCGGCGTCGAGGTGGTCTTCGGCGCCGTCGGGGGAGAGGGAGATCGAAAACTGCAGATGGCTTTTGGAAAATTTCCCAAGTGCTGCTTATATACACAGAGTTTTAGTCCCGGTTGGTGGCACCAACCGGGACTAAAGGCCCCCCTTTAGTCCCGGTCGGAGCCACCAACCGGGACTAAAGGTGAATTTCACCAGCCCAAAGGGCGCGAAACCCAGGCCTTTAGTCCCGGTCGGTGGCTCGGACCGGACTAAAGGGGGGCCTTTAGTCCCGGTTGGAGCCACCAACCGGGACTAAAGGGCTGGTCCTGGCACAGCCAAGGGGCGGTGGGAGTTTAGTCCCACCTCGCCAAGCGAGAGGCGCTCGCAGCGGTTTATATACGCGACTGCGATCTCTCTCCCAAGCTCCTCTCTAAAGCAGGCAGTTAATTGCCTAAACTCTGCCCTGTTGGGCCGATTAGCCCCGCGGGCCTGCATCCTGGCCCATATATAGATGGGTTTCTAGTCATATGCAGGCCGTGGTGTCTGCTAGTAGGCAGGTATTTTTTTATTTTTATGCTATTTTTTGCATATGTTATGTTTTTTTATTTTTTATGTTATTTTTTGCATATGTTATGTCAATTTTAATATTCTTTCATAACCACTATAAAATATATGGCACATGTTATGTCTTTTTTATTTTTTATGTTATGGCAATTTTCTTTTTTTGCATATGTTATGTTTTTTTTATTTTTTATGTTATTTTTTGCATATGTTATGTCAATTTTAATATTCTTTCACAACCACTATAAAATATGTGGCACATGTTATGTCTTTTTATTTTTTATATTATTTTTTATGTTATGGCAATTTTAATTTTTTGCATATGTTATGTTTTTTTATTTTTTATGTTATTTTTTGCATATGTTATGTCAATTTTAATATTGGAAAGTCAATACAGTCAAAGATGGTGTCCTGGCCAACAAGTACAGCTCATCTCCAACAGTGGTGTTACCCATGAGATGTGTTTGCAACCAACCGCCGAAAGTCCCCATGTGTTCACGTGTAATCCAGTCGTCAGACTGCTCCGGGTGTTTGGAGCGTAGAATATTCTTGTGTTCATTGATATACGGGGCCACCAAGGTAGAATTCTGTAGAACTGTGTAGTGTGCTTGCGCCCAAGAATGCCCGTCCCTACATATTATTGAGTTCGGTCCTAGCGTGCCTTTTCCACCCAGTCTCCCCTCATGCCGCGATTCAGGAACACCAATCGGCTTAAGGTCAGGAATAAAGTCAACACAAAACTCAATGACCTCCTCTGTTTGATGGCCCGTGGAGATGCTTCCTTCTGGCCTAGCACGGTTACGAACATATTTATTTAAGACTCCCATGAACCTCTCAAAGGGGAACATATTGTGTAGAAATACAGGACCCAGAATTGCAATCTCGTCGACTAGGTGAACTAGGACGTGCGTCATAATATTGAAGAAGGATGGTGGGAACACCAACTCGAAACTGACAAGACATTGGACCAAATCATTCTGTAACCTTGGTAGGATTTCTGGATCGATTACCTTCTGAGAAATTGCATTGAGGAATGCACATAGCTTCACAATGGCTAATCAAACATTTTCTGGTAGAAGCCCCCTCAATGCAACCGGACAGTTGCGTCATAATCACGTGGCAGTCATGAGACTTTAGGTTCTGGAATTTTTTTCTCTGCCATATTTATTATTCCCTTTATATTCGATGAGAAGCCAGACGGGACCTTGATACTGAGCAGGCATTCAAAAAAGATTTCCTTCTTTGCTTTGGTAAGAGCATAGCTGGCAGGACCTTGATACTGCTTTGGATGCATGCTGTCTTTTTCGTTCATACGTTGCTGGTCCTCCCGTGCCTCCGGTGTATCTTTGGTCTTCCCATACACGCACAAGAAGCCTAGCAGGTTCACGCAAAGATTCTTCGTCACGTGCATCACGTCGATTGCATAGCGGACCTCTAGGTCTTTCCAATAGGGTAGGTCCCAAAATATGGATTTCTTCTTCCACATGGGTGCGTGTCTGTCAGCGTCATTCGGAACAGATTGTCCACCAGGACCCTTTCCAAAGATTACTTGTAAATCCTTGACCATATCAAGTATATCATCACCAGTACGGAAGACAGGCTTCTTCCGGTGATCTGCCCCACCTTTGAAATGCTTGCCTTTCTTTCTTAAGGCATGCTTGGTCGGAAGAAATCGAGGATGTCCCAGGTACACATTCTTCTTACATTTATCCAAATATATACTTTTGGTCTCATCTAAACAGTGCGTGCATGCGTGGTATCCCTTGTTTGTCTGTCCTGAAAGGTTACTAAGCGCAGGCCAATCATTGATGGTTACAAACAGCAACGCTCGTAGGTCAAATTCCTGCTGTTTGTGCTCATCCCACACACGTACACCTTTTATGTCCCACAGCTATAAAAGTTCTTCACACTAGTAGAAAAAGGGCCTTTAGTCCCGGTTCCAGAGGGCCTTTAGTCCCGGTTCTGGAACCGGGACAAAACGATCGGGACTAATGCCTAAAACCTTTAGTTCCGGTTGGCCTACGAACTGGGACCAAAGGTGCTCCACGTGGCCGTTGTGGGGTGCCCAGGTAGGAGGACCTTTAGTCCCGGTTGGTAATACCAACCGGGACTAAAGGGTCTCCATGTGGCCGCTGCGTAGCACTCAGGCAGGAGGACCTTTAGTTACCAACCGGGACCAAAAGGTAGCCACGCGTCAGCAGCTCGCAGGCGCTGGGGTTTTTTTTTTGAAAGGGGGGGGGGGTTTAGGGGTTTTGGAAGGTTTAGGTGTTTCATATGATGTTAGCTAGCTAATAGAGAGAAGTGACCTCTCTTTCTCCGTGCTTGGTCGACGCTAGCTACTACATATAGAGAGAACTCGACGCTAGCTAGTAAGCAAATGAAGGAAACCATTAATTACACAAGATCGTCATTAACATATACAAAGAGAAGTGACCTCTGTTTCTCCGTGCTTGGTCGAACAACACGTTTTCGTAAATCTATCCGACGCTACTACATATATACAATATTACATCCCTGACATCATCAAGCGCCAAACTCCCATTGAATTTCCGTATGGTATTCTCCCTTTTCATGTATGACGTGGTCAAGAAAGAATCCCGCCAATTCCTCTTGAATTGCTCGTATGCGATCATGTGGTAGGAGTTCATCCCGCATCTGCCAGATCTAATTTAAAAAGGGGGTCAATACATATATATGAATGAAACTCAACACAATTGATGGTAATAAAATAAAATTGTGAATATTGTTTACATACTTCAAATTGTTCTTCAGATCTGCCCCGCTCAGAGGTCCTGTGGCGAATGTACTCGCAAATGTAGTATCCACATAAATTATTCCCGGGTTCCTGCCACAAGAACTTTACGAGAATAGAGTTCAATCAAACTGATAATCAAGGACGATAATGGTATTGATGAAACTAGAATCAATGAGAGATGCGCGGAACTAGCTAGTACTACTTACTTTGGGGTGTGTAAATCGCAGCTCGTTCTTCAGACCCGGAACCTGTCCGGTGAACTATTTCCAAACCCTACCAGGCAAAGAAAATGATTACTTGATATCAGAAAATGAACTAAAGTTGCCGATATGGTCCCGGTATTGATTGAACTTACTTCTGGAGCATTGCAGTCATGTCCGCATAATCCTTGGGATCTTTACGTCTCGAGTCTAAGACAGTTACTACTCTCCCGTCAATCTTAATGGATAGCAGAATATAGTGGAACCTGCACACACATAACTCATCAATTACAGTACTTAACCTCGAGTAAGCGAAACCGAATATGCAGAAGATAGTAACACTCACTTGAAGTTGTGAGGAAAGAGTATTTCCCTTTTGTTTTGATGTCGAAGGAACGCTTTTAGCAAGTTTTCCTCGGTTTCTTTAACATTGTTTTGTACCGTCCATTCATTTACGGTATTTGGGCTAATGAACCCAATGTCATAGATTTGTCTTTTTGGGCATTCGACGATCTTCCATCTGCATAATATAGTGAGGATAATTATATATACATGCAATGAACGAGCTGAGCTAGAGACTTTATTACAGAAGTAATACTTACAGACAGTAGCAAGTCATGATTTGTTTGTCGAGGGCCTCTTG
Organism: Elymus sibiricus; assembly: GCA_039707655.1. Taxonomy (NCBI): domain Eukaryota; kingdom Viridiplantae; phylum Streptophyta; class Magnoliopsida; order Poales; family Poaceae; genus Elymus; species Elymus sibiricus. The sequence continues at coordinate 366,007,809 of CM077670.1, read as the reverse complement.
ATTCAATAACTGAAATAACTCCACAAATTCAACAGGCATCAGGTCGACTCCAATGAGGTCGTGCTCATCTTTAATTCTCACCATCAAACTATCGGACCCATTCTTCCTGCAGCTTTCCAAGTACCACTCATGCAATCTTCGCATCATCGTTGTTAGAGGAGGATGATCAGGTTTGACGAGAGGCTTCCCGTGCTCGTATCTAAAGATCTTTACTACCGCAGCCGTTTCAAACTGTACATCATCGCCCACGTAATCACCAAGAGTGGTACCGGGCAGTAGCCCCGGATGATTAGCGATATCGCTAGACACCTTGAGCGGGGCGCATGATTGCTTCTCCTGTTCGCCGAGCTGGGGAATTGTTTTCCCACTTCTTCGTCTTGAAGCACTGGCAGTACTTCCCGACCAGCGCGCTTCATCATATGTCTTTTCAATACAGCGGTCATAGTTGGATTGCGGCGGAGGCGGTGGTGGTCGCTTAAGGGCATCCAGAGTGCGCTTCGCTTTCACCGGATCTATTGTTTCCTTCGGAGGTGGACGTTTCCGTTCAAAATGGGCCTGCACTTCGGCAGCACTGATGTCCTTGTTTTCCTCGTCAGTCCTCTCATATGGTAACTTTGGAGGAACCCTGAGGTTTGGACCATATTTGAATTTCTTCCCGCCTTTTGTACTGCTAGCCGCCGGAGCGGCGGCGGCTCTCTTCCGCTGTTGCTGACGCGCCGGAGCCCGCTGAGGCGGCGGAGACCGCTGACGCGCCGGAGACAGCTGCGGCGGCGGAGACGGCTGACGCGCCGGAGATAGCTGAGGCGGAGGAGGATTTTGCTGAGGGGCCTCCCCCGTTAGAGTCTGCTGAGGCGGCGGAGACGGATGACGCGCCGGAAACGACTCAGGCAGCGGAGATAGCACAACTGGACTGTGAGGAGGAGTCTGCTGAGGATCCGGCTGCATCTGCTGAGGCGACGTCCAGTTTGGAAGCTTGATGTACTCCTTTCTCCATAGGCAGGTACTCCTTAAGGCATTTTCTTGAAGATCCTCCCCTTCACCTGTATGGTAGTCAAGCTCCAGCCCCTCAAATCCCGCCATTATCTCATCCACCGTGATAATAGCATAGCCATGTGGAATCGGACAGCAATGGAAAATTCCCTCAGTTTGAGGAGGTAAAACAGAGCCGACCGCCGCCTTCAAGGTCAGGTTCTGGCATTTTGCCATTAGCACACAGTGTTCAGCCTGCGTGATACTATCCACGGGGTAACGAGGAGCCGTGATATCAGGCTGAAGGAGCTCCGTGGAAGCCACGCTGCTTCTTCGCTGAGATGGTGGGGTAGCTTCTGGGGCAGTGTCGAAGGAAGGATCTTCGTGCCGCTGAGATGGTTGGCCGGTAGCTCGCTGGCTCTCAAGTTCCTCAAGTTTCGCTAATCTTGCATTGATCTTCTGCATTTCGCTTGCTTCCGCTTTCTTCGTTCTCTCTCGGCTTCTATAACCAGCGCTGTCGGGAAACCCATACACCCACGGAACGGAGCCTGATGTGCCTCGTGTTCGTCCAGGGTGTTCAGGATTCCCAAGGGCCTGTGTCAGCTCGTCATTCTCTCTGTCGGGATGTAACCTCCCTTCCCGCGCTGCCTGGATTGCTTCCTCAAGCTTCTTGACGGGTATTGCAAGTTGAGCTTTCGTCCAAACACACTCCCCTGTGTCTGGGTCCAAAGTTCCCCCAACCCCGAAGAACCAAGTCCTTGACCTATCTGGCCATTGCAATGTCGCTGGTTGGACCCCTTTAGCAAGCAGGTCTTGCTCAGCTTTGTCCCACGTAGGCCGGGCTTTGCTGTAGCCACCTAACCCCGTAACATGGTGATACTTCTTCTTTGCAGCATTTAGCTTATTTGTCGCTGACCTTTGCTTGCCCTTGTCCGATTTCTTGTAGGCCACAAATGCGGGCCAGTGATCTTTTATCTTCTCATATGCACCAGTGAATTCTGGAGTCTTGTCTTTCTCGACAAACTTTTTGTTCAAATCTTTCTTCCAGTTCTTGAATAGTTCTGCCATCTTCTTAAGAGAAAACGCCTTGACCTTATTCGGATCCGCCTCTGGTGGTAGGCTGAAATTTGTCATCAGCAAGGTCCAAAGATCATCTTTCTGTCTATCCTGGACATAAGAAACTTCAGGGTCCTTCTTCTTATTCCATTCTTGGATGCTGATCGGGACGATGTCCCTAACAACCACTCCGCACTGATGTATAAATGTGTCCCTGCTCCGCTTGGGAGCAATCGGTTGGCCATCTCGACCGACTTCTTCGATCGTGAACCTTTCATCCTGGCGCAACCTTTTCTTCGGGCCTCGTCTCCTTATGGAAGTTTGGCTCGATCCAGAGGGCTAATTAAAAGAATTAAGAAGCGTTAATATATGTACATACAAAACAATTAATGCATCAAGTCAGCAGAGGCTTAATTAATATATGTATATATACCTCGCCGGACTTTGCAACAGTTAAGGCTCCCTCCACCGTTCGGTCACCGGAGCCGTCATGATCTCCTTCCTCCTCCATTCGGTCACCGGAGCCATCATGATCTCCTTCCTCCTCCATTGGATAACCGGAACCGTCATCCTCTCTTTCCTGACCATTGGTGTCGTTGAGAAACGACAAGGTGATATCACCTTCGTCGCGGATTATATCCCCCAACAACTCTTCTTTTTCTAAGTCTCTGTCCATAGTTTCTGCAAATGTTACAACATGGCAATATACAACCATGAGAGATGTATTAGTGGCAAACATAGACCTAGCTAATCACAACAAGGAATCATATGCATATATGAGCAATGGATTAGTCGCAAACATCATGCAAAGTTATCGGGGGTTATACTTTGCGGACCGCCTCTCTCATGCATGTCCGACGTCCCCCCTCATGTCGAAGTTATCGGGGTTATACTTTCAGGAGAGGACACTTTACAAAAAATAATCGCTATGCAGGAGATCGAACTATCCATTCTACCACATTGACCTATGCCGGCCGCCTACCGAATAAATAAAGTCCCTTCAGTTCACTGAGGTAAGACCGGTGAATTAGACGCCAATATATAGTATTATACATAACAATTACGGGTAGGGGCGGGAGGGGGTAGATCGACAACGCTCTTTCTTCTAGGGGGTTATGTTTTAACGAACACCCCCCCCCGCCCCCCTCATGTCGAAGTTATCGGGGTTATGTTTTAACGACCCCCCCCTCATGTCGAAGTTATCGGGGATATGTTGAATTCCCGAGAGAGTTAAGGGTGTTCTAACGCGGCACTACACGATATAGGTGAAGGGGGATAACATCCGGGAATACATCTTTTTTTTTGCTATGATATACATATATATACATCTACATACTAAAGTATACATACATACATATACATCTACATACATATATATACACTAAGCATCTACATATACATACATACATATACATATACATCTACATATACATACATACATAAACATACATACATCTACATACAGTAAGCATCTTTCTATATACATCAATCCATCCATCCATCCATACATACATACATACATACATGGATAAAAAAAATCTATGAACATAAAAAAATTTAAGAACAAAAAAAATGCTAAGTGTGGCTAGCAGAGAGCACAGGGGCGGCGGCGGCGGCGGCTAAGCAGCAGGGCAGGCGCGGCGGTGGGGCGCAGGGCAGGGGCAGGGGCGGCGGCGGCAGCGTAGGGGAAGGGGGCGGAGCTCACTGGGGGTGGCGTCAGGGCAGGAAAGCGGCCGCGGGCGTCGGGGCAGGGCTCGGCGGCGTCAGGGCAGGGAGTGGCGGCCGGCGTCGGGGTCAGGGCAGGGACGGCGACGAGGAGCGGGCGGAGCAGCCTGGCGGTGTCGGGGGAAGAAGAAGTGAGATTTGGGGAAAATTTCCTAAGTGTTGGCTTATATAGCCCCACTTTTAGTCCCGGTTGGTGGCTGCAACCGGGACTAAAGGACCCCCTTTAGTCTCGGTTAGTCTCGGTTGCAGCCACCAACCGGGACTAAAGATTATTTTCAACAGCGCAAAGGGCGGGAAGCATAGCCCTTTAGTCCCGGTTGGTGGCTCGGACCGGGACTAAAGGGGGGCCTTTAGTCCCGGTTGGTGCCACCAACCGGGACTAAAGGGCTGCGGCTGGCATGGCGTCGGGCGGGTGGATGTTTAGTCCCACCTCGCTAGCTGAGAGGCGTCGATAGTGGTTTATAAGCGCGGCTGCGCCAGCCCTCTCGAGCTCCTCTCTTATGCAGGCCTACGGGCCTAAACGCCCTCTCTCTGCCTGTGGGCCTACTGGGCCTGCTGCGGGCCTGCATCCTGGCCCAACTAGCGTGTTGGGTTTCTAGTCGTATGCGGGCCGTGGTGGCCCAGTAGGCGGCATATTTTTTTAAAAAATTTACTTTTTAGTCCCGGTTTGTGGTAGCAACCGGGACTAAAGGTCTTTTCCAGTATTTTTGTTTTGTTTTTTGTTTTATTTATTTTCTTTTGTTTCTACTTACAGCTAAATACTTAGAGTTTTTGAGTGATTCTTTTTTGCTTTAGGTCACAAAAATTATAAACTTTCTGTTAGTGCCAGTAGTTTTCAAATTTGAATAGTTTAAATTTGAATTCTTTGAAATTTGTGTGAATCTCTAGTTTGTGAATAACTTTACTTTAAAAATAGATTTTTGAGTGATTCTTTTTCCTGCTGTTTAATATTAGTGTGTTTTATCATTATATTCAATTTGGTAATTTTTAGGTTATTTTAAATGGGTGTTTTAATCAAAAACAGATTTTGTTATTTTAGTTTGCTATTAAAGTTTCTAACAAAAAATACTTTATGAGAATTCTTTCTGCTATTAAAGTTTTGAACAAAAAATACTTGGCATGGTATCATCATTTCACCCACATAGCATGTGCTAAAAAGTTGAGAGGGTTACGGGAAAAACTGGATGCACTTCGTGTACAAAATGGACAATCTCTTTCGAAGCATCAGGGTTTCGGACGAAAACTCATATGTTACAAAGGCATTTCATTTTTTTAAACTTATTTCAACTCCAGACTTTTTGTGCGTTCAACATGCACCATTCAAAGCCACATCATCAATTTTCAACCCTTTCTGACTTCATTTGCTATTTTTCATGCATTTACTGATTTTTTGAGCTAAATGACCCTGAAATTGAAAAGCAGTACAAATGAACTCTGAAAAGGTTGAAAGTTGGCATGGTATCATCATTTCACCCACATAGCATGTGCTCAAAAGTTGAGAGGGTTACGGCAAAAACTGGATGCACTTCGTGTACAAAATGGACAATCTCTTTCGAAGTATCACGGTTTCGGACGAAAACTCATATGTTACAAAAGGCATTTCATTTATTGACATGTAACTGTAGTGATATTCTAGATCAAAGTCATCATCAGAATAGTTGTGGAGAGAAAGTCTTCACTTTTTCTTCGCGTGTGTCCCTTGCTTATTGCGACGTAACCATGGATAATCTTCATCGTTTAACAAGGTTCTTGGGTCAGCCTTCACTTTGAAGGGAGGAATTTCATGAAACTTTTCATAATCTTCAGACATGTCTGTCTTGCCCTCCACTCCCACGATGTCTCTTTTCCCTGAAAGAATTATGTGGCGCTTTGGCTCATCGTATGATGTATTCGCTTCCTTATCTTTTCTTTTTCTCGGTTTGGTAGACATGTCCTTCACATAGAAAACCTGCGCCACATCATTGGCTAGGACGAATGGTTCGTCTGTGTACCCAAGATTGTTGAGATCCACTATTGTAATTCCGTACTGCGGGTCTACCTGTACCCCGCCTCCTGACAGATTGACCCATTTGCACCGAAACAAAGGGACCTTAAAATCATGTCCATAGTCAAGTTCCCATATGTCCACTATGTAACCATAATATGTGTCCTTTCCCCTGTTGGTTGTTGCATCAAAGCGGACACCGCTGTTTTGGTTGGTGCTCTTTTGATCTTGGGCGATCGTGTAAAATGTATTCCCATTTATCTCATACCCTTGGTAAGTCAATACAGTCGAAGATGGTCCCCTGGCCAACGACTACAGCTCATCTCCAACAATGTTGTTACGCATGAGATGTGTTTGCAACCAACTGCTGAAAGTCCTGATGTGTTCCCATGTAATCCAGTCGTCAGACTGCTCCGGGTGTTTGGAGCGCAGAAAATTCTTGTGTTCATTGACATACGGGGTCACCAAGGTAGAATTCTGTAGAACTGTGTAGTGTGCTTGAGCCCAAGAATGCCCGTCCCTACATATTATTGCATCCGCTCCTAGCGTGCCTTTTCCAGTCAGTCTCCCCTCATACCGCGATTGAGGGAGACCAATCGGCTTAAGGTCAGGAATAAAGTCAACACAAAACCCAGTGACCTCCTCTGTTTGATGGCCCATGGAGATGCTTCCTTCTGGCCTAGCACGGTTACGAACATATTTCTTTAAGACTCCCATGAACCTCTCAAAGGGGAACATATTGTGTAGAAATACAGGACCCAGAATGGCAATCTCATCGACTAGATGAACTAGGACGTGCGTCATGATATTGAAGAAGGATGGTGGGAACACCAGCTCGAAACTGACAAGACATTGCACCAAATCATTCTTTTACCTTGGTAGGATATCTGGATCGATTACCTTCTGAGAGATTGCATTGAGGAATGCACATAGCTTCACAATGGCTAATCGAACGTTTTCCGGTAGAAGCCCCCTCAATGCAACCGGAAGCAGTTGCGTCATAATCACGTGGCAGTCATGAGACTTTAGGTTCTGGAACTTTTTCTCTGCCATATTTATTATTCCCTTTATATTCGACGAGAAGCCAGACGGGACCTTCATACTGAGCAGGCATTCAAAGAAGATTTCCTTCTCTAATTTGGTAAGAGCGTAGCTGGCAGGACCTTCATACTGCTTTGGATGCATGCCGTCTTTTTCGTGCACACGTTGCTGGTCCTCCCGTGCCTCCGGTGTATCTTTTATCTTCCCATACACGCCCCAGAAGCCTAGCAGGTTCACGCAAAGATTCTTCGTCACGTGCATCACGTCGATTGCAGACCGGACCTCTAGGTCTTTCCAATAGGGTAGGTCCCAAAATATAGATTTCTTCTTCCACATGGGTGCGCGTCCCTCAGCGTCATTCGGAACAGATTGTCCGCCAGGACCCTTTCCATAGATTACTTGTAAATCCTTGACCATATGAAGTATGGCATCACCAGTACGGAGGGCGGGCTTCTTCCGGTGATCTGCCTCACCTTTGAAATGCTTGCCTTTCTTTCTTAAGAGATGGTTGGTCGAAAGAAATCGACGATGTCCCAGGTACACATTCTTCCTGCATTTGTCCAAATATATACTTTCGGTATCATCTAAACAGTGCGTGCATGCGTGGTATCCCTTGTTTGTTTGTCCTGAAAGGTTACTAAGAGCATGCCAATCATTGATGGTTACAAACAGCAAAGCATGTAGGTCAAATTCCTCCTGTTTGTGCTCATCCCACACACGTACACCTTCTCCATTCCACAGCTGTAAAAGTTCTTCAACTAATGGCCTTAGGTACACATCAATGTTGTTGCCGGGTTGCTTAGGGCCTTGGATGAGCACGGGCATCATAATGAACTTCCGCTTCATGCACAACCAAGGAGGAAGGTTATAGATACATAGAGTCATGGGCCAGGTGCTATGATTGCTGCTCTGCTCCCCAAAAGGATTAATGCCATATGCACTTAAACCAAACCATACGTTCCTTGCGTCACCTGCAAAGTCCCCCCCACCTTCTCTCGATTTTTCTCCACTGCGACCCGTCAGCGGGTGCTCTCAACTTCCCGTCTTTCTTACGGTCTTCTTTGTGCCATCGCATCAACTTGGCATGCTCTTTGTTTCTGAACAGACGTTTCAGCCGTGGTATTATAGGAGCATACCACATCACCTTGGCAGGAACCCTCTTCCTGGGGCGCTCGCCCTGAACATCACCAGGGTCATCTCGTCTGATCTTATACCGCAATGCACCGCATACCGGGCATGCGTTCAAATCCTCGTACTCACCGCGGTAGAGGATGCAGTCATTAGGGCATGCATGTATCTTCTGCACCTCCAATCCTAGAGGGCATAGAACCTTCTTTGCTTCGTACGTACTGTCGGGCAATTCGTTATCCTTTGGAAGCTTCTTCATCATTATTTTCAGTAGCTTCCCAAATCCGTTGTCAGATACACCATTGTCTGCCTTCCATTGCAGCAATTTCAGTGTGGTACCGAGCTTTGTGTTGTCATCTTCGCAATTTGCGTACAACCCTTTTTTGTGATCCTCTAACATGCGATCGAACTTTAACTTCTCCCTTTCACTTTGGCATTGTCTCTTTGCATCAACAATGACCCGGCGAAGATCATCATCGGGCACATCGTTTGGTTCCTCTTGATCTTCAGCTTCCCCCATTGCAGTATCACCGTATTCAAGGGGATAGTTGTCATCATCCTCTTCTTCTTCGTTGTCTTCCATCATAACCCCTCTTTCTCCATGCTTGGTCCAAACATTATAGTGTGGCATGAAACCCTTCTCAAGCAGGTGGACGTGAAGGGTTTTCAAGTTAGAGTAATCCTTCGTATTCTCACAGACAAGGCATGGACAATACATAAAACCATTCTGCTTGTTTGCCTCAGCCACTTCGAGAAATTTATGCAGGCCCTCAAGATACTCGGAGGTGCATCGGTCACCGTACATCCATTGCCGGTTCATCTGCGTGCATTATATAATTAAGTGTATCAAAAACCATTACAGAACATCATGAATAGAGAAGTGACTAAATTAATACAAGTTCATCATCACATTAAAACCAAAGTACAGTAGTGATCAAATGTTATTACTGAAAAAATAAATACATAAAGTTCATACATATATAGTTCTCATAGAACAACATATAGCTCTCTAGAGCATCTAATTAAAACATACATTGAAACTATGAAAAACAACAACAAATGCGATCATAATCGCAACTAAGGTAACAATTGATCCAACGACATAATGATACCAAGCCTCATTATGAATGGCATATTTTCTAATCTTTCTAATCTTCAAGCGCATTGCATCCATCTTGATCTTGTGATCAACGACGACATCGGCAACATGCAACTCCATTTCCATCTTCTCCTCCTCAATTCTTTTCAATTTTTTCTTCAAGTAATTGTTTTCTTTTTCAACTAAATTTAACCTCTCGACAAGAGGGTCGGTTGGAATTTCCGGTTCACATACCTCCTAGATAAAAACATCTATGTCACGTTGATCGGCATAATTGTCATAAACACTAAATGAAACAAATCATAATAAAAGATAATATACCACATCCGAATCATAGACAGGACGAGGGCCGACGGGGGCGAATACCAAAGTCATGGCACTATATAATAACAAACAATAATAAAAGTAAAAAAATTATACATGTATCTATCTAAATCATACAAGTAAGAATTTTTTTTCTTTTAAAAAGAAGATAAGAACAAGAGGCTCACCACGGTGGTGCCGGCGACGAGATTGGCGCGGGCGATCCACGGCGGTGAGGACGGGGACGGGGACGGCACCCTACACATGTGCAGACTCTAAGAAGTTAATTTCAGCTCAAATTGTGCATCTAAATCAAAAGAACTCCCACATACACTCCTCCACTAAAACCCACAAACCACTCTGCTTCTACAACATTTGAAATGAGCTAAACTAGCAGTGAGAGATGAAACGATGAAGTTGCTAACCTTTTAGAACACTTGTGTAGTTGGTGCACCGCCAAACCTAGAAAAATCTTGGGAAAAATGGAGCAGGGAGGTCGAGCTTGGAGAGGAGAAAGCTTAAGTGTGACTCGGGCATTTCATCGAACACCTCATGTGCATAGGAGGTGAGAGTAGAGCAGCACACACCTCCCACACCGGCCGGCCAAAAAACAGAGGAGTGAGCGGGCAGGGGAGAGCATATATATAGGCATCTCTTTAGTCCCGGTTCGTGGCTAGAACCGGGACTGAAGACTGACCTTCAGTCCCGGTTCCAGACACCAACCGGGACTAAAGGGGTTGCGCCAGAAGCGAGGCCCTTAAGTCCCGGTTGGTGGCTGGAACCGGGACTAAAGGTCCCAGCCGAACCGGGACTGGTGCCTGTCGAGGCCCGGCCGGCGTTCTGGCCGCTCGAACCGGGACTGATGCATGCATTAGTCTCGGTTCGTAACAGAACCGGGACTGTTCCTCTGATCTGGCCTGGACCAATGCCCTGTTTTGTACTAGTGTCAACTAATGGCCTTAGGTACACATCAATGTCGTTGCCGGGTTGCTTAGGGCCTTGGATGAGCACTGGCATCATAATGAACTTCCGCTTCATGCACAACCAAGGAGGAAGGTTATAGATACATAGAGTCACAGGCCAGGTGCTATGATTGCTGCTCTACTCCCCAAAAGGATTAATGCCATCTGAACTTATACCAAACCATAAGTTCCTTGCATCACCTGCAAAGTCCGGCCACTTTCTCTCGATTTTTCTCCACTGCGACCCATCAGCGGGTACTCTCAACTTCCCGTCTTTCTTACGGTCTTCTTTGTGCCATCGCAACAACTTGACATGCTCTTTGTTTCTGAACAGACGTTTCAACCGTGGTATTATAGGCGCATACCACATCACCTTGGCAGGAACCCTCTTCCTGGGGCGCTCGCCCTCAACATCACCAGGGTCATCTCGTCTGATCTTATACCGCAATGCACCGCATACCGGGCATGCATTCAAATTCTCGTACTCCTCACCGCGGTAGAGGATGCAGTTATTAGGGCATGCATGTATCTTCTGCACCTCTAATCCTAGAGGGCAGAGAACCTTCTTTGCTTTGTACGTACTGCTAGGCAATTCGTTATCCTTTGGAAGCTTCTTCTTCATTATTTTCAGTAGCTTCCCAAATCCCTTGTCAGATACACCATTCTCTGCCTTCCATTGCAGCAATTCCAGTGCGGTACCGAGCTTTGTTTTGCCATCTTCGCAATTTGGGTACAACCCTTTTTTGTGATCCTCTAACATGCGATCGAACTTCAACTTCTCCCTTTCACTTTCGCATCCTCTCTGTGCATCAATAATGACCCGGCGAAGATCATCATCGGGCACATCTGGTGCCTCTTGATCTTCAGCTTCCCCCGTTGCAGTATCACCGTATTCAGGGAACATAGGATAGTTGCCATCATCCTCTTCTTCTTCGTTGTCTTCCATCATAACCCCTCTTTCTCCGTGCTTGGTCCAAACATTAGAGTGTGGCATGAAACCCTTCGAAAGCAGGTGGAAGTGAAGGGTTTTCGAGTCAGAGTAATCCTTCGTATTCTCACAGACAGTACATGGACAATACATAAAACCATTCTGCTTGTTTGCCTCAGCCACATCGAGAAAATTATGCAGGCCCGTAATGTAGTCGGAGGTGCGTCGGTCACCGTACATCCATTGCCGGTTCATCTGCGTGCATTATATAATTAAGTATATCAAAAACCATTACAGAACATCATGAATAGAGAAATGACCAAATTAATACAAGTTCATCATCACATTAAAACCAAAGTACAGTAGTGATCAAATGTTATTATTGCAAAAATAAATACATAAAGTTCATACATAGTTCTCATAAAACAACATAAAACTATGTAAAACATTTAAATGCAACAACAAATGCGATCACAATCGCAACTAAGGTAACAATTGATCCAACAACATAATGATACCAAGCCTGTTTATCAGTGGCATATTTTCTAATCTTTCGAACCTTCAAGCGCATAGCATCCATCTGGATCTTGTATAGATCGACGACATCGGCAACATGCAACTCCAATTTCATCTTCTCTTCTTCAACTCTTTTCAATTTTTCTTTCAAATAATTGTTTTCTTTTTCAACTAAATTTAACCTCTCGACAAGAGGGTCGGTTGGAATTTCCGGTTCACATACCTCCTAGATAAAGACATCTATGTCAAGTTGGTCGGCATAATTTTCATAAACACTAAATGAAACAAATAGTTATAAAAGATAATATACCACATCCGAATCATAGACCGGACGAGAGCCGACGGGGGCGGATACCAAAACCATGGCACTATATAATAACAAACAATAATACAAGTAAGAAAATTATACAAGTAGCTATATAAATCATACACATGTGCAAACTAAGAAGTTAATTTGAGCTCAAATTTTGCATCTAAATCAAATAAACTCACACATACACTCCTCCACTAAAACCCACAAACCACACTACTTCTAGAGCATTTGAAATGAGCTAAACTTGTAGTGAGAGATGAAAGGATGAAGTTGCTAACCTTTTTAGAACACTTGGATAGTTGGTGCACCGCCAAACCCAGACAAATCTTGGGGAAAATGGAGCTTGGAGGTCGAGCTTTGAGGAAGAACACAGGAGAAAGCTTAAGTGTGGCTCCGGCATTTCATCGAACACCTCATGTGCATATATAGGCAAAAAACAGAGTAGCCCACACCTCCACCCTTCCACGGCCAAAAAACAGAGGAGATGGGGGGGGCGAGGATATATATAGACAAAACTTTAGTCCCGGTTTGTGTCTAAAACTGGGACTAATGGCCTACCCTTTAGTCCCGGTTCCAGACACCAACCGGGACTAAAGGGCAGCAACCCCTTTAGTCCCGGTTGGTGGATGGAACCGGGACTAAAGGTCCCAGCCGAACCGGGACTGATGCCAGCCGATGCCCGGCCGGCGTCCTAGCCTCTCGAACCGGGACTGATTCTCCCATTAGTCCCGGTTCGTAACACGACCGGGACTAATGCTCTGATCTGGCCAGGACCAAATCCCTGTTTTCTACAAGTGGAATGATTTGGTCCAATGTCTTGTCAGTTTCGAGTTGGTGTTCCCACCATCCTTCTTCAATATTATGACGCACGTCCTAGTTCACCTAGTCGACGAGATTGCAATTCTGGGTCCTGTATTTCTACACAATATGTTCTCCTTTGAGAGGTTCATGGGAGTCTTAAAGAAATATGTTCGTAACCGTGCTAGGCCAAAAGGAAGCATCTCCACGGGCCATCAAACAGAGGAGGTCATTGAGTTTTGTGTTGACTTTATTCCTGACCTTAAGCCGATTGGTGTTCCTGAATCGCGGCATGAGGGGAGACTGGGTGGAAAAGGCACGCTAGGACCGAACTCAATAATATGTAGGGACGGGCATTCTTGGGCGCAAGCACACTACACAGTTCTACAGAATTCTACCTTGGTGGCCCCGTATATCAATGAACACAAGAATATTCTACGCTCCAAACACCCGGAGCAGTCTGATGACTGGATTACACGTGAACACATGGGGACTTTCGGCGGTTGGTTGCAAACACATCTCATGGGTAACACCACTGTTGGAGATGAGTTGTACTTGTTGGCCAGGACACCATCTTTGACTGTATTGACTTTCCAAGGGTACGAGATAAATGGGAATACATTTTACACGATCGCCCAAGATAAAAAGAGCACCAACCAAAACAGTGGTGTCCGCTTTGATGCAGCAAACACCAATAGGGCAAAGGACACATATTATGGTTACATAGAGGACATATGGGAACTTGACTATGGACGTGATTTTAAGGTCCCTTTGTTTCGGTGCAAATGGGTATATCTGTCAGGAGGCGGGGTACAGGTAGACCCGCAGTACGGAATGACAATAGTGGATCTCAACAATCTTGGGTACACAGACGAACCATTCGTCCTAGCCAATGATGTGGCGCAGGTTTTCTATGTGAAGGACATGTCTACCAAACCGAGAAAAAGAAAAGATAAGGAAGCGAATACATCATACGATGAGCCAAAGCGCCATATAGTTCTTTCAGGGAAAAGAAACATCATGGGAGTGGAGGACAAGACAAACATGTCAGAAGATTACGAAAAGTTTCATGAAATTTCTCCCTTCAGAGTGAAGACTGACCCAAGCATCCTGTTAAATGATGAAGATTATCCATGGTTACGGCACAATAAGCAAGGGACACACGGGAAGAAATAGTTTTATACCCCAAGATCCCACTCTGGGATGTGACCGGCTTCACCGCCATCACTTTCTCTCTAGTGTGAGTTTCCGGACTTATAGCTGGAAAGTGCCACTTCGGACAAACCGGAGAGAATCTTTTTAAGAGCTAGCTAGGGCATTTTGGCATTTGAAACATGATTTTATAATAATTATTTATTAAGTTATGAAATTTCAATTATTCCTCCGACTTAAAATTATATAAAAATGAGGTACATACCTCCGACTTTACCTCAAGCCCGCTCCTCTCTATAAAATTGACATAACATATGCAAAAAATAACATAAAAAATAAAAAATAAATTGACATAACATATGCAAAAAATAACATAAAAAATAAAAAAACATAACATATACAAAAAATTAAAAGTGCCATAACATAAAAAAACATAAAATATAAAAAGACATAACATATGCAAAAAAATTAAAATTGCCATAACATAAAAAAATAAAAAGACATAACATGTGCCATATATTTTATAGTGGTTATGAAAGAATATTAAAATTGACATAACATATGCAAAAAATAACATAAAAAATAAAAAAACATAACATATGCAAAAAATTAAAATTGCCATAACATAAAAAATAATATAAAAAATAAAAAGACATAACATGTGCCATATATTTTATAGTGGTTGTGAAAGAATATTAAAATTGACATAACATATGCAAAAAATAACATAAAAAATAAAAAAACATAACATATGCAAAAAATTAAAATTGCCATAACATAAAAAATAAAAAAGACATAACATGTGCCATATATTTTATAGTGGTTATGAAAGAATATTAAAATTGACATAACATATGCAAAAAATAACATAAAAATAAAAAAAAATAACATATGCAAAACATAACCCGCCTACTAGCAGACACCACAGCCTGCATACGACTAGAAACCCATCTATATATGGGCCAGGATGCAGGCCCGCGGGGCTAATAGGCCCAATAAGGCAGAGTTTAGGCAATTAACTGCCTGCTTTAGAGAGGAGCTTGGGAGAGAGATCGCAGCCGCGTATATAAACCGCTGCGAGGGCCTCTCGCTTGGCGAGGTGGGACTAAACTCCCACCGCCCCTCGGCTGTGCCAGGACCAGCCCTTTAGTCCCGGTTGGTGGCTCCAACCGGGACTAAAGGCCCCCCTTTAGTCCCGGTCCGAGCCACCGACCGGGACTAAAGGCCTGGGTTTCGCGCCCTTTGGGCTGGTGAAATTCACCTTTAGTCCCGGTTGGTGGCTCCGACCGGAACTAAAGGGGGGCCTTTAGTCCCGGTTGGTGCCACCAACCGGGACTAAAACTCTGTGTATATGAGCAGCACTTAGGAAATTTTCCAAAAGCCATCTGCAGTTTTCGATCTCCCTCTCCCCCGACGGCACCGAAGACCACCTCGACGCCGCCAGGTTGCCGGACCTCGCCGTCGCCTCCCCGAGCCTGCTTCTCGTCGCCGCCCCCGACGCCGTCCCCGAGCCCGCTCGTTCCTTGTCGCCGGCCGGACCTCCCCGAGCATCGCCGCCCCTGAGCCACTCCTCGTCGCCGGACCTCCATGCCATCGCCGCCACCGAGCCCGCTCCCCTCGTCGCCGGCCCTCCAGCTCCATCACGCGTCGCCCCCAGTGAGCTCCCCCCTTCCCCTGCTGCCACTGCTCCGCTGCGTGCTCTGCTTGCCGCCGCCGCCGCCGCTGCATTGCTGTTGTTAGATGGATGGATGTTAGATGGATGTTAGATAATGATCTTGCTAAAACAAATTGAAGAACAATTTTTTTTCTGAATTTTCTGAATTTTTTGACAGTGCACATCAAGTGTATGATGAATTGCCAGAGGGCTCTAGGAATTTTAAGAATTTTTGAGAATTTTTTTGGTGAGGTGTTGATGCACAAAAGAGAGTCTGGCAAAGTTTCAGAATTTTTGAAGCAATTTAAATTGGGCTTTGACCATGGAGTTTGAATCTGGTCCAAATTTGAACTGAATGAAATTTGAACATTTTGAACTATGGAACCAAATGTTTTTGGTGGAATGGGTTGTGTGTACTGTCAAATAGATGGAGTAATTTTTGTGGGTGCAAAAGAATTGGGGAGAATATAGCTCCTTTGCAAATCAAAGAACAAAATTTTTGCATTAGAGTTCATTTTGTCTTTTTTGTATGTTTTAATGCAAGCATCTTTTGGGCAATCTTTGAACATGAAGTAGGAGCATTTTGATGTCATCTTGCTGGTACATTTTAGTTCATGCCATGTTAGGACCTGTAGTGAGTGCTACAAGCTTGTAAACTTGCTATCTATTCATTTCTGCCATGCCATGCAAATATCACTAAGTCTGAAAATCTGTTAATACTTGTCAACTTGTCATGATGATTGCCATTGATCTAGGGGTCATTTGAATTAGTTCAGTAAGCATGTTTTGCCATGTGTTACATGTACATTCATATCATGCCATTTGTTGCCATGTAGAAATTCTGTAGCATGTTCAAATCTTGCTTTCAAATTGGTATCTAGCTAATGGACAGATTTGCATTGCATATTGCTTTGATCACCATTTGAGTTCCGTGCATCCGTTTGCCATGATCTTTATAGGTCCATTTCAACTAAAATCTTCCATTCTATCCAGTGGCATACTTGGGTTTGCCTAATTTTTTTTCACTCGGTGAAATTACAGGTTGTGGTGTTGCATCTCCGTGGAGTTGGTCCCTGATCGTCCCTCCGCTGTTCGACAAAAGGTTTCCATTTGTCGTATGTTGAGTTTTGTTCATAGGATGATGGTTGGTTCATTTGTTGAGTTGTGTATTCATCTTGTGTATAAATCTTGTATTCATTTTGTATTCATCTTGTGTATAAATCTAGTATTCATCTTGTACAAATATCGTCGTAACTTCGACATGAGAGGGGGGGTCGTTAAAACATAACCCCGATAACTTTGATTTTGAGGCATATGAAAACCTGATTTGCACGTCGGACAGGCATGAGAGAGGCGGTCCGCAAAGTATCCTCTCCCGAAAGATAGGACGACTCATCAGATATGATTCTAGATAATGTCCAATGCCTCATATCGCGAACATAGTTATATTGGATAATTGATCTTCATATAAATGAAGCATAAAAGTTTAGCAATCACTTACAAATTTTCATGTTGTTCATTGACTTCGACATGAGGGGGGGGGGTCGTGTTAAAACATAACCCCGATAATTTCGGTATAACTTCGACATGAGGGGGGAGGGGGTCGTTAAAACATAACCCCGATAATCCACTAATCCATTGCTCATATGCATATGATTCCTTGTTGTGATTAGGTATATGTTTGCCACTAATCCATTTCTCATGGTTGTATATTGCCATGTTGTAATATTTGCAGAAACTATGGAACACGACAGAGACTTAGAACAAGAAAAGGCGTTGGAGGAAATAATCCGCGAGGGAGATGATGATATCATGACCTCACAGTTTCCCAACGACTCCGATGGTGAGGGAAGAGAAGATGACGGCTCCGCTAGTGTTGGAGCCTTAACTGTTGCAAAGTCCGGCGATGTATATATATTAATTAAGCCTCTGCTGACTAGATGCATTAATTGTTTTGTATGTACATATATTAACACTTCTTTCTTCTTTTAGCCCTCCAGATCGAGCCAAACTTCTATAAGGAGACGAGGCCCGAAGAAATGGTTGGGCGAGAATGAAAGGTTCACGATCGAAGAAGTCGATCCAGATGGCAAACCGGCTGTTCCCAAGCGGACCCAAGACCGATTTATACATCAGTGCGGAGTTGTTTTTAGGGACAGCGTCCCGATCAGCATCCAAGAATGGAATCAGAAGAAGGACGATGGAGTTTCTTATGTCGACGATAGATGCAAAGATCGGCTTTGGAACTCGCTCATGATAAATTTTAGCCTACCGCCAGAGGAGGATCCAAATAACCCAGTTATACAGCGAAAAGTCAAAAAATGGGCTCTTAAGAAGATGGCAGAACAATTCAAGAACTGGAAGAAAAGATTGAAAGAACAGTTTGTCGAGAAAGACGAGACTCCAGAATTCACCGGTCAATATGCGAAGATAAAAGATCACTGGCCCGCATTTGTGGCGTACAAGAAATCAGAGAAAGCAAAGAATAGGTCACAGACAAATAAGCTAAATGCTGCAAAGAAGCAGTATCACCATGTTACGGGGTCAGGTGGCTACAAGGTTGCCCGGCCTACGTGGGACAAAGCTGAGAACGACCTGCTTGCTAAAGGGATCCAACCAGCGACATCAACCTGGCCTGAACGGGCAAAGACTTGGTTCTTCGGGTATGGGGGAACTTTGGACCCAGAAACAGGGAAGTGTGTTTACACGAAAGAACAACTTGAAACACCTGTCACAAAGATTCAGGAAACAATCAAGGACGTGCAGGAAGGGAGGTTCCATCCCGACAGAGAGAAGGACGTGCTGTCACGCGCCCTCGGGAATCCTGAACACCCTGGACGAACACGAGGCACAGCAGGCTCCGTTCCGTGGGTGCATGGGTTTCCCGACAGCACTGGTTATAGAAACCGAGGGAGAAAGAAGAAAGAGGAAGCAGACCGGATGAAGAATGTAGAACAAATATTAGCGTTGCAGGAGAAGAAACTAGAGGCACTTACCAGTTAGCGAGCTACCGACCCACCATCTCAGCAGCAAGAAGATCCTTCATTCGATACTGCCCACAAAGCTACCCCACCATCTCAGCGGAAAAGCAGCGTGGCTTCCACGGAGCTCGTTCGGCCTGATATCACAGCTCCTCGCTACCCCGTGGATTATATCACGGAGAGGGAACATTGTGAGCTAATGGCGAAATGCATCAACCTAACCTTGAAGGTGGCGGTCGGCTATGTCTTACCTCCTAGACCTGATGGAACTTTCCATTGCAATCCGATTCCAGATGGCTTTGCTATTGTCGGGGTGGATTAAGTTACCAACGGATTCGAGGGGCTGGAGCTTGAGTACCCGACAGGTGAAGGGGAGACTCATCTGGTAGATGCCGTAAGGACTACCATTCTATGGACAAAGGAAAACATCGTGTTTCCACAATGGATGCCGTGTCAGCAGACTCAGCCGGGGGAGGCCCCTCAGTAGACTCCTCACAGTCCAGCTCTATCTCCGCTGCCTCAGTCATCTCCGCCGCGTTAGCACACTCCGCCGCCTCAGCTGTCTCCGCCGCGTCAGCGGACTCCGCTGGAGGAGGCCCCTCAGCAGAATCCTCCGCCGCCTCAGCTGTCTCCGCCGCGTCAGCGGACTCCGCCTCCTCCGCCGCGTCAGCTGACTCCGCCTCCTCCTCCGCCTCAGCAACAGCGGAAGAGACCCGCCGCCGCTCTGGCGGCTAGCAGTACAACAACGAAGAAATCCAGAGCAGGTCCAAGCGTCAAGAAGGCTCCTGCCAAGTTAGCATACGACATGACTGAGGAGGAAAACAACGAGATCGTGGCTGCCGATGTGAAATGCCAGCTTGCACCGAAACGTCCAGATCCAAAGGAGAAAATAGATCCGGTAAAAGCGAAGCGCTGTCTGGATGCCCTCAGCGACCACCACCTCCTCCGCTGCTCTCACACTATGACCGCTGTATTGTAAAGACATTTCATGAAGCGAAAAGGTCGGGAAGTACTAGCAGTGCTGCAAGAAGTGGGAAAATAATTTCCCAGCTCGGCGAACAGGAAAAACAATCGTGCCCCCCGCTCAAGGTGTTTCCCGATATCGCTAATGATCCGGGGGTAGCGGCCGCTCATCCTGGTTACACTCTTGGTGATTACTTAGGCGATGAGGTACAGTTCGAAATGGCTGAGGTAGCCTTTAGATACAAGCACGGGAAGCCTCTCGTCAGACCTGCGCAGCTCCCGCATCTATCAACGATGATGCGAACATTGAATAACTGGTACTTGAAAGCCTGCAAGGAAGGGACCAACAGTATCTTAGTGGTAATTAAAGATGAGCACTACTTCAATGGCGACGAGGCGTTGTACATTGAATTTGAAGAATTATTTCAGTTATACAATCAAGACGCCCTCGGCAAAACTATCGTCAGTTGCTATTGTCTGTAAGTATTTTTTCTGTAATTAAGTCTCTAGCTCAGCTCGTTCATTGCATGTATAATTATCCTCACACTATATTATGCAGATTGAAGATCCGCGAATGCAGAGGAAAAATCTATGACATTGGGTTCATTAACCCAAATACCGTAAATGAATATACGATACAAAAAAAACCCCGATGAAACAGAGAAAAACTTGCTAAAGGCGTTACTTGGACAACAAAACAAAAGGGGAATACTATTTCCTTACAACTTCCAGTGAGTGTTACTGTCTTGTGCACATTTTGTTTTGCTTACTCGAGGTTAAGTGTAATTGATGAGTTATGCATGCGCAGGTTCCACTATATTCTGCTAGCCATTCAGCTTGACGCGGGACTAGTAGTTGTCTTGGACTCGAGACGTAAAGACGCTAAGGAGTGGGCGGACATGAGTCAAATGCTCCAGAAGTAAGTTCAATCATTATCACACCATATCGGCAACTTTCGTTCATTTCCTGATATCAAGTAATCATTTTCTTTGCCGGGCAGGGTTTGGAAAAAGTTCACCAACCAGGTTAGGGGTGAATGGAAAAAGGAGCTGCGATTTTCACACCCCAAAGTAAGTACTACTAGCTAGTTCCGCGCATCTCTCATTGATTCTAGTTTCAATACCATTATCATGCTTGATTATCATTTTGATTGAACTCTATTCTCATAAAGTTCTTGTGGCAGGAACCCGGGAATAATTTATGTGGATACTACGTTTGCGAGTACATTCGCCACAAGATCTCTGAGCGGGGCAGATCTGAAGAACAATTTGAAGTACGTAAACAATATTCACATTCATATTTTATTACCATCAATTGTGTTGAGTTTCATTCATATATATATATATATATATATTGACCCCCTTCTTTAAATTAGATCTCGCGGAAGCGGGGCGAACTCCTACCAACTGATCGCATACGAACAATTCAAGAGGAATTGGCGGGATTCTTTGTTGACCATGTCATACCTACAGACGGAGAATACCATCGGGATTGGCAATGCGATTTTGGTAATTAGATATTAGGAATCGTAAGAGATGTTATATTGTATATATGCATGAACGTGTACTATATGTAGTAGCGTCGAATAGATATACGAAAACTTGTTGTTCGACCAAGCACGGAGAAAGAAAGGTCACTTCTCTCTATATATTGATCATGACGATGTTGTCTAATGGTTCCTTCATTGCTATATGTAGTAGCTAGCGTCGAGTTGAATGAAAAGCATAAAATAAAAATGAAAACCCTAAATGTAAATGAATTGAATGGTAAACACAAAAAGAAAAGGGGAAACACAATATGAAACCCCTAAACCCCTCCTTTCAAAAAAAAACCCAGCGCCTGGCAGTGCTGACGCGTGGCTGCCTTCTAGTCCCGATTGGTGTTACCAACCGGGACTAGAGGTCCTCCTGCCTGGGCGCCCACAGCGGCCACGTGGAGCTCCTTTATTCCCGGTTCGTAACCCAACCGGGACTAAAAGTGGGGGCCTTTAGTCCCGATTGTTCAGTCCTGGTTGCAGAACCGGGACTAAAGGCCCTCTGGAACCGGGACTGATGCCCTGTTTTCTACTAGTGTGTAATCTTCTTTTGCGGTGTGTTTGTTGGGATCCGATGAATT